>CM067332.1:1052500-2252500 GCA_034376525.1 Nicotiana benthamiana
TGTTATGAATTTTAATTTTTCAATTTAAATTTTTAGAACAAAAATATATTGAGTTGTTCTGAAGTTAAGATTTTAAGTTTAAAATATCAAAACAAAATAATTATTAACTAATCTCTAAATAACATCCTTAACAATAACTATATATATACTTGCCCCGACTATTTGTTAGAGATCACTACACTAGAAGTTGGGCCTAATGTCGCAATACACAACTTAAGTATGGGCTTTGGTCCAAAAGACCTCTATTTTGGGTTTTGATGGTGTAGAATTATGAACATTGACTCACCTTAATATAGTTTTTGCAAATACTGGGCTTAGTATTTGAATATTGTTATGAAATAATAAAAGAAGAAGAGTATTACAGAACAAAGTAGAGAGAGGAGATTCTTATTGATATGAGATAATTTGCAATGGAGTAAAACCCCACTATTTATAGGGGAAAAATAACTTAGCCATAAATTAAAACTCTCTACAAGATAGACATTCACTCTAAATAGAATTCTATTCATAACACTCCCCCTTGAATCTCTACTCGATAAGTAATGTGTCTCGTTAAAACCTTAACTAAAATAAAACCTAATGGGAAAAAAATCTAGAAAAGAAAAAAGAGTACACATATTTAGAAATGCACCTATTGGTTGCCTCGTTAAAAAGACCTTGCAAGGAAAACCCAGTGGGACAAAACCTTGTAAAGGAAAAAGAGTGCAACGCACATTAACTCCCCCTGAAGAGAGCATCAATTCACATCCTTGAGCCTTCGCATTCCAATCTTGTGCACAATTTTCAAGAGATCGTTGGTAGATATTTGATAAACAAATTAGCCATATTAACTATAATGAATATTTGCACCTTGAAATCATAACTCGTGATAGATATATAATATCTTCACAAATATCGTGGAATGGCTCTTCAATATCTCCATAAAGGTATTCTCGCTATCACATTATCATGCTTATAGTTATAGCAAGATACATTTTTGCATAAATTGCACTGAGGAAGTGGTACCTCAAGATCAAGAATTGTAGATGCTTCAAGCAACTTAAATCCTTCATGGATTGACATATAAGTTAAGTCATATAAGTCATATAATATACTTTAGATACATATCAATTTTTCATGTCATGCTAGAAAAATAAGATATCGAAACCTGATTGCGCATATCATTGACTTTATACTTTCAAGTATTTGAACTACAGGTCCAAAATTACATGTCTTTCATATGAATCAATTCTACTTGAGTTGTATCTCTTCCATTTGGCCAATACTTTTGTATATGTAGGCGACATACTCAAGATTCTTATTATATTAGTGCTATCATAGATGTCGTCGACGAACATTTTATATCGGTTCCAATAAATATTCATAAAGACATAACATATAGATCTCTTCATTCATATATTCAGGTACCTGAATCTCTCATGAGATTTTATGAAGTGTTATGTCATGTGATCTTCTAGATCACTTGCCACCTCTATTATGATCACTTTGATCATTTGCTTATCTTCTTTATCAAGAAGTTCTATTTAAAAGCGTTTTGTCTATACGCTTTAAGCGTACCATAGGCTTTGTCCTTCTAGGATTTAATATGAAAATTTGCAATGAGAATATAGTTAGTTTTTTTGGGTCAACAAATGCGTATGGCATGCTTTACAATATATTGCAAATGAATTATCTTTTTATGAACTTTAAGTTCATATTATCCTATTCGAGGATCTAGATATACAAATGATAATTCATTCCACGTAACGTTTTCTCAACTGTTTATCATGTATCCCCCTCATGTTAGAAAAACTAACTTATTTCCTAAACTTTGAGAACCCATCTTTGTGCGTTATGGTGTTAATTATAATGTACATCGCACATAAATGATAATAAGATGGAATTCTTTGGTTCCTGACCTTGAACCATTTGTGAGGGAAGAATATAATATACTTTCGTATATAACATATATCAAACTGATATAGATAACTTTATTTTCGTAAGCAAGAGTTTAGCTATTAAGTAGAGGCACTCAATAAATTATTTTGCTAAACCAGATATGACGTAAATCAACTTATCAAGATAATCTATCTTGAATAGAAAATCTGGAAATTGTGCTCCAAATTGAATTATTGAGCAAGTTACCTTGCAAAACACCATGTTGCGGGTTAATAATAATCGCACATGTAACCATCTCATAGATCCATCTTATGTGATATACATGCCATATGAATGGGCCCATATTCACCTTTGGTATTTCCAGAATTTATGGGATTCAATACCAGCTTTAGTTGGTCAATTAATTAATGAGAACAAGCAATATAAGAGAATCCATAAAGAACTTTCTAGTTCTTTAATATTTACTCATGTGAATTCTCTATTATTTTTGCACATCCTATTTAAATTGATATGGCTAACTCGAATGCCAACTGAATATCAATAAACTCCAAGTTTATTATGATATGGGTTTTATGTCAATAAAGTTCTACTTTATTGTGGAATTTTTTTATTTGTGTAGTACAAACTGGAGAATAAAGCGGCTAACTTTTCGCATACATATTATTCCGCTACAAGTTGTATTATAGAAGATATCAAATCTTTCCTTTATTTATAGTCTCAATACAATCAACCGCTTTCGCATATACTTTGGAAACTGAATAAGTTTCTTTGAGACTTACTACAACACAATACCTTATTGGTAATCAATTGTGTTTCTCCAAAATAATATAATTTGCTCTTACAGAGTTCTCAATTAATTTGGTACTATCATATATTCATTAACATCCATATGGTGAATATCTCTTTTAAAGAGAAAGTTATACCATAATGGTTATGGTCAAAATTATATGCAAGATATATTTCTTGCATTATTGTTGTCCTTTAATAATCACATTACCAAAATATTTTGGCGTACAATAGGTACGTGACAAATGACCATTCATGCCATAATAATGACATTATTTTCTTATATCATCTCAACCCTCCTTCTAGAGGTGAGTGTGGTATATTCAATACCAATAGCATGTTCATATTCTTCCAATAATGAATAAGTATTTATAGATCAGATGTTGTCACATTCACACCATGAATGGAGCATAATAATCTGTATGTGCTATATAAAATCTCATGTCAAATCGATGACAGATATTACGTTCACAGAGTGAATGATTATTTTGAGAATCCTTATTGTTCTCATTACCACAATAATGACGATTATAATTTCGTCTATTATCAAGTCCATATCCATTGATACATTCATAGTAGTAGTTTTGTCTTCTTTTAGACTCATCACATACTGCTATCACATTCTCTAAAGGGAATGTGAATGGAGCAAATTCAATTGAACGGGTTTTCAGTTCTTTGCCCACAATCATACATGAATTTAATCATGGCAAGGCATATAAATTTTACCACTTCACGTGGTCATAATTTCTTACAAACTCCATTAGAGTTGCAATCAAAATTTATCGTCTTTGCTTGTACTTAAAATCAAATTATAGAATATCATGAATTTGAAAGAAAAAAGTTAAATACTTACCTTAAATACATAATTTAATCATGAAGGAAGTTCATAAAATAATTGACAATCTTTATGCTCAATCCCAAAGCTTCTACTCAATTGGTTAGAGTCTCGTGTAGTTTAGAGCCCGGATTCGAACGGAACCTCGACGCACTACAACTCGACGACCTTGACTGAGTATGAACTGTTTCGACGACCCCAACCAAAGCTCGAACAAACGATGACGCTACTGTGGATACAGCAAAAGCGACGCTACTGTGGATACAACAGAAGCGACGTTACTGGACGCTACTGGACGACGATAGTCGTTTGGACGTGACGGCGATGAAACTGGCGAAGGGCTGTCCGCTGGGCGACGGGCTGAGTGGTGGTCGACGAGACAGCAGCTGGGTGTGAGAAGCAGAAGTGAAGCAGCGACAATGGTTGTTGGTGCTGGTTGGCGACGCAGGTCGTGGAGGACTGGTCGTGAAAGATGGTCGACTGGTTTGGGGCTGGTTGTCGACAGAAATGGCGGGTGGATCGCTTGTGCTGCTTGCTGGTTGGTTTGGTCGTTGGTGGGAGCTGGTGCAATGATGGTTATGGCGGATCGTGCTGATAACATGTTATAAAATAATAAAAGAAGAAGAGTATTGCAGAACAAAGTAGAGAGAGAGGAGATTCTTATTGATATGAGATAATTTACAATGGAGTAAAACTCCACTATTTATAGGGGAAAAATAACTTAGCCATAAAGTAAAACTCTCTACAAGATAGACATTCACTCTAAATAGAATTCTATTCATAATAAATGTAAAATATTTTGAAAAAACAAACTTATTAGAGGTATATTTTAAGTGAAAATAACACTTATCAGTCAATAATCTTTCACCTTTTTCCATGTACGCAAAAAAATGTTAAAAGTTGCCGTGAGGCATTAGTTGTTCAGTTAGTAGTAGATAGCCCAAGTCAATGGTGATCGAAAATTCGGAGAAATTTAAAAATTGTCAAATTTATAAGTAATCATTCAAAATAGATACAATTTTAAAAATAATTGAAATTAGTTACTTTATATGTAAAGATAAATATGCACGAAAACACTGTTCAAAATTTAAAAAATACTCCAGCATAAAATACATGAATTCCAATATAATATACTGGAACTTTAGCATAATATACTGGAGTTTCAGCATAACATACCGGTCCAGCATAATATGCTAAAAGTTCATACACAGGTACTCTGATCTCGAGTATGTTATGCTGGAACTTTTCGCGCATTGGAGTTCTAGCATAATATGCTGAAAGTTAATACACAAGTGTACCAATCTCAAGTATGTTATGTTGGAACTTTCGTATTGCAACAAAATAGTGGTTATTTTTCAATGACTTTGCAAATGCTGTCTATTTTTGAATGACCATTAATTTTTGCGAATGACTTGTTTCACTTGTGGGCTTGATTTTTGTGGGATGTGCACAAGCACCTATGTATTAGTAAAAAATAAATATGACACGTGGAATTATGTATGGCTGACAAGCCATATTACTTGAATCACTAAGAATAAGACAACTAGAATATTATATTAAAAGATGCACAAGTTACAAGAGGTACGAGCAAATCACTCACAAAATAAAAGAATGCTGTTGCTCGAGTCTAAATCATTCAGTAGACACAAGTTGAATGGATCAAGACAGTAAAAAAAGGAAAGATTCACGAACCTCTAATTAACGAGGAAGAAGAATTGGAATCGTTATGGAATCTCCATAAACAGTTACGATTGCTAATCATAATGGTTCATTAATATTATTAATATTCATAATGATTCAACTATAAAAGGGGAAAAAATGTATATTAGTAAATTACTATATAAGAAAAAGAATTTCATTTGTAAAAACATCTGAGACAATATTAGAATATATTCACTTTACTTTTTTTTATTTTTCTTTATATTAACTTTGCAATTAATATAAAGAAAAACAAAGACACCATGCAACATAATCGAAGCCCTCAAAAAGGGAAATCACTAAGCTATGTACCACATGCAATGCGAGATGGTACGTTTGTGGTACAAATTGATGATGCTGATACTAAGGAACAGGAGACCTACTGTAGAAATGCTTTGATAGGGTTTCTACTAGGAGAAGACCCGTATGAGCGAGCTATGGAGAATTTCATTACAAACGTTTGGGATTTTGTTCCGAAACCTCAAATTCTGCATCATGATGAAGGGTATTATATTTTCAGATTTGATACTGATGAAGAAAGAGATCGTGTTCTCCAGACTGGCCCTTACACTTTTCATAATAAAGCATTGGTGCTACAACAATGGAGTATGGATTTCAAGTATGAACCAGGTAATGTGAGTGTAGTTTCTCTATGGGTCACTTTCCCTGGTCTACCTTTGGGATATTGGTCCACTGGAGCTCTTAAGAAGCTGGCAAGTGTAGTTGGGAAGCCAATGTACACCGATAAAATCATGGCTGAACAGGAGAGGATTTCGTTTGCTAGAGTGCTGGTGGAAACAGATATTTCCCAACCTCTGCCTGAGACACTAGAATTACATACTAAGAGGGGGTTATTATACAACAAATTGAATACGAATGGAGGCCAAAATATAGTAGTGACTGTGTTAGGTTTGGTCATAGTACTGAGGAATGCTGGTATAAAAAGAGGCATGGCAATGAGGAGGAAGCAAAGATCTGACACAGGGCTGCTGGGGTAAAGCAGAAAGTACAGAGTGAGATATGGCAATGGTTACCAAAAACAAGGAAGGATAATGTGAAGGCAAGAACTGACAGATCAGAGGAGGATGGAAAACAGAATGAACATGCTAACAGCAGGGTGAATAACAGAGGCTCAGTAACAGGCAAGAATGTACAACAATGTGATGGTGTTTCAGTGAATACAACCAACAGCTTCTCTTTGCTGCAAATAGGTGATGATCCAGGGGACGCTGGCCCTTCCAGCTTCACCCAGTCATGATTGTCTGCACATGGAACATTAGGGGTCTAAATAAGGCCCACAAACAGAAGGAGTTGAGACTCTTTCTGAATAAACATAAAGTAGATTGTATGGGTTGTGTAGAAACTAAAGTAAAGGAAGAAAGGGTAAATCAGATTGTCACAAAACTAGGCAATGATTGGTGACATACTGGAAATTACAGTGAGCATGCCAATGGGAGAATGTGGATACTATGGAATTCAAATGTGGAGATGCAGGTTTTGAAGGTTGATGAGCAATTTAATCAATGTGAGGTTAAAGAAAGGGGTTCTACTTTCAGAACACTGCTAACAGTTGTCTATGCTAACAATGAATTGAGTAAGAGGCAACAATTGTGGGCAAAACTGGTGCCTTAGGGGCTACTATTCAGGGCAACTGGCTTGTCAGTGGAGACTTCAATAATGTACTTCACACGGATGACAGAATAGGTTCCCCAGTTGTTCAGCAGGAGATTCAGGGATTCCAGGACACTCTCAATGCTCTTCAACTCTCTCAGTTGAAGACTATGGGCTGTTTCTATACGTGGTGTAATAAGCAGAAGTCTGAGACAAGAGTATATAGCAGAATTGATTGGGCCTTTGGAAATGTACACTGGATGCAGTAGTACAGTCACATTGAAGCTGATGTATTGAACCCGGGAGTCTCTGATCACTCCCCTATCCTATTACAATGTAACACTGAGCAACAGAGAAGGAACAATCATCATAAACCTTTCAAACTTTATTCTTCTGTTATGGACCATACTAAATTTTCTGGCATTGTGGAAAGAGCATGGAATCAACATCAACAAGGAGGGCTAATGCACAGAATATGGAGTAAATTGAAGACCCTAAAACTGGAGTTAAAGGAGCTGAATGCTTATATGGATAAGTATAGATTACATCTCAATGAGGCAAGGCAGAAGCTAGAAACCATCCAGATCCAACTGCAATCAAATTGTCTGGATAAATGGTTGATTGATCAGGAGAAGCTGTTACTTATGGAGGTGGAGAAGTGGAGCAATATAGATGAGCAGATCCTATATCAGAAATCTAGAGCTCACTGGATAATCTGTGGAGATGCCAACACAAAATACTTTCATGCTCAACTGAAGATGAGGACAAGCTTCAACACTATCAATTCTATATATACTGAAGAGGGGATTAAACTAACAGATCCCAAGATGGTGGAAGCAGAATTTGTTGAGTGTTTCAAGTCACTACTGGGGGGAACAATAGCATCATCCAATGTCCAAACACTGAAATCATACACCAGGGGCCCTGTCTCACTTTACAACAGAAGGATGCTCTTGTCCAACTAGTAACAAGGGAGGAAATAATACATGCAATAAAAGACATGCCACATGACAAGGCACCTGGGGTGGATGGCTTCCCAGTGGAGGTTTTCGTCATGCATTAGCATATTTTAGGGGATGACATTTGTGAAGCTGTGACAGATTTCTTTACAACTGGGAAACTACATTGCGGAGTTAGTAACACTGCAATGACTCTCATTCCCAAGGTACAGAATCCAACCAAAGTCAAGGATTACAGGCCAATTGCCTGCTGCACAACATTATACAAGATTCTCACAAAGATTATTACAGTTAGGTTGAAAGGGGTTATTGATTCTCTAGTGGGCAGGTCACAGACAGCTTTCATCGAGGGTAGCAGCATTATTGATAACATATTGTTCACACAAGAAATGTTCAAGGGCTATTCCAGGAAGGGCCTCTCTCCTAGGTGTGTGCTAAAGGTGGACCAAAAGAAGGCTTACGACTCAGTTGAATGGGTTTTTCTTAGTAGATTGTTGCAGGGGCTGGGGTTTCCTTCTAAATTTATTGGTTGGATAATGGAATGAATATCAACTGTATCCTATTCTCTCAACTTCAATGGAGGTCTCACTGCTCCATTTAAAGGGAAAAGAGGTCTGCGACAAGGTGACCCGATGTCACCATACCTCTTTGTTCTGGCAATGGAGTATCTACATAGACAGCTTGTGCAAGTGATGCTGAGGAAAGACTTCAGGTTCCATCCTAAATGCAAGAAGTTGGGTGTAGCACACGGATGATCTCCTCTTATTCTGCAAGGCTGATATTCAATCAGTTAGCCTGCTGAAACAGATTCTTCAGGAGTTCTCTAAGGTTTCTGGTCTTCACGCAAATGTGGAAAACAGTGCAGTGTATTTAGCAGGTGTGAACAACTGGCAGAAAAGACAGATGCTTCAGATATTGGGATTTCCAGAAGGCAATCTCCCTTTCAAGTATTTGGGGATGCCTCTGGACTCGAAGAAGTTGTTTGTTGCACAATGCTGGCCACTGGTGGAGAAAATTACACAGAAAGTTAACTGCTGGTCGTCAAGGCTCCTATCTTATGCTGGTCGGCTTCAATTGATAAAATCTGTCTTGTTTGGTATTCAAGCCTACTGGTCCTAGATCTTCTTATTGCCTAAAGATTTTGAAGATGACAGAGGCCATATGTAGATCCTATCTGTGGACTGGTGCTGCTACAGTCTCAAGAAAGGCCCTGATTGCATGGGACACTATGTGCTTGCCTTATAGTGCATGGGGTTTGAATGTCTTAGACCTAGCTAAATGGAACAAAGCTGCTGTGGTCAAGCACTTGTGGGCTTTAACTACGAAGAAGGATAGTTTATGGATAAAGTGGGTTCATACTTTCTATATCAAGAACCAATGTTTTGAAGACATGTTGGTACCAAAGACTGCTGCCTGGGCAATCAGGAAAATCTTTGAATCGAGAAGTCTGATTAATGGTATAGCAACACTAAGTGGAAATCTGGATAACAGACTGAGGCAGGTGCAACAAGGAGAGTCTTTCCGCATTAATAAGCTCTATAGACAGCTTCTTCCTCAATGCATCAAGATTCAATGGAAATCAATCATATTACAACCTCAACTACATCCCAGGTATAAGTTTATGCTATGGCTGGCTTTACATAAACGACTTGCAACTGTGATCGACTCCAAACGCTAAATATTGTGGTTCCGCAAGATTGCATTTTCTGTGGGGTATATCGAGAGACTTTTGAGCATCTGTACTTTGACTGTTTAAAAACCAAAGAGCTCTGGTATCGACTCCTCAACTGGTTGGGCCATAAACATACCATTGCTGACTGGCAGGAGGAATGTGCGTGGATTAATAAGCTGGCGAAGAGTAGAAATGGCTTAGCAGAAATTACAGCATGCCTATTTGGGATTCTGGTGCCGACGATATGGAGGGAGCAGAATAAATTGAGATTACAGGGTGACAGGTTGATGAGTGACACCGTATGCAAGGAAATCGTGGTCCATCTTCATTGCAGAGGGGCTTCAAGGCATAAATGGAGGGCGGTTCTACATAGCTTAGATCATTTTCCCTAGTTAAATGAGATAGACTTTACTCACGATAGCTGTATCACATGTATTATCATAGTGTGTTCTGTTTTCTATTCCTACATTGATAGTAGAGTAGTGATTGTGTATAGTATACGAGAATAGATGGTCAGCATCTATGCTTTGTAAGTATACTTTTTTGACGAAATGAAATAAAACTGTTTATTAAAAAAAAGCCTTTGCAACTAATTATTTTCTTATTTGCTCTTGTACTTATCCTTTAATATTATAAGTTAAAGTGACCACCTCAAGTTTAATTGGGGATAATGATATTTGGGAACTGTGCTATAATCAAGTTGCCATGTTCCCCAGTCGTGAAAGTTTATGTTACGCACGGCGTTAGGAGTTGACTTCCTTGAAATTGTGAATCAAGATACCTTATTGTAAAAGTTAATCCTTCTCTTAAGCCAGCCACCACCCCTCCCCCAACCAACCAAACCCTCCCATCCGAAATTACGGGTGAGTTCAGGGAAAGAAGGAGATTTATCCGTATTGTATATGTCGAAAAATTATATTGTATATATATATTAAATATTAATTTTTTAAAACTTCTTTGCGTATTTATTATTTTAGAATCTTCTTAATACAAATTCTACCTTCACCACTGCCCAAAATAATACTCCTTTTAGTGAATTTAATTTTGAGTCAACATAATTTCCAAAAGCAATTAATATAGATTAATTCCAAACAAAAAGTTTACGTCTTAGGGTATTTGATGGTATCTTTTTACTACAACGATTTTCAGATTCTAAATAGGGACGCAGCTAGAAGTTTGGTTGCGGAGTCTGTGGAATTCAGTACTCCTAACTTTTAGTATTCAAATATTATATTTGTGTTACAATATTTATTATATATAAATAAATATTAAATCTGAATCCATATTAGCATTTTAAGTCATTAGTCATCGTTTTATGAATTCATAAAGTTAAAATTGTCCTCTCTAATTCTAACCTTAACTTTTTTGTTGATTGTCAAATTGTTACATAATAACCACATTATAAAGTAATGTAAAATTAAAATAACAGATGCTTTGTTATAAATCTTTGCTAACCATTTTAGTTAGTTATAATTTTTTACATTTTTGTTATGTTGGAAAACCTGTTAATGTCCATGGAAGCCATGGATTTGGAGAAGAAAAGAGACGGTGAACAGTATCGAAGAGAGAGAAGGGAGAGAATTCTGAAAGGATGGTTTGTTTATTGTCTCGAATGTTCCAATACAAACTGACCCCTCGCTTATATAAAAAATACACAAAAAAAGTAAAATAAAATATCTGTGTGTGTGTGTATACAAGTGTATGTATTAAATAAAGAATGGCTATATTTACAATGTCTTAAAATGGCTACTTATGTAATATCTGTTGCTGTTTGTTTGCTCTTCAGATTGGGCTGCAGTTGAGTTGAGCCCAATATCTCAACACCCCCCCTCAAGCTGGAGGGTGGATGAACACCCAGCTTGGGCAAGAAGGAATGATGCAGGATACCTGTCAAGGGCTTTGTAAAAATGTCAGCAAGTTAATGACTGAGATGTTGGACAGCAAAGGCTAAATCAGGTCTGGTATGAGTAAGGAAGTTAAGTTTCCCAACAAGACTTCTGTAAGTCTCAGGGGAAGGAAGAGGAGTACCCAAGTCTTGTTTGAGTTTGACAGATAGATCAAGAGGGCAAGTGACAGGAGTAGCATCAAGACAATTATAGGAAGAAAGAAGGTCAGTAATGAACTTTCTTTGGTGAAGGAGAATACCAGCAGAAGAATAACAGACTTCAATGCCAAGAAAATAATTGAGGACACCCAAATCTTTGATCTTAAAAGTAGAATCCAAAAAAGACTTCAAAGCATTAATTTCTGGCAAGTCATTTCCAGTTAAGATAATGTCATCAACATACACAGCCAACAGCACAATAGAAGAACCAGATTTCTTATGAAAGAGAGAGTAATCATTAAGGGAGGAAGAATACCCCTTAGAGCTCAAAGCTTCAGAAAGCTTGGCATACCATTGCCTAGAAGCTTGTCTTAAGCCATACAATGATTTCTGAAGCAGGCATACCAAAGGAGGAGAAGAAGAAGAGGAAGAAATAGAAGAAGAAGAAGAGGAAGGAACAGAAGAGGAAGCAGAAGAAGAAAAGACAACCAAACCAGGGGGCAGTTTCATATAAACCTCCTCATTCAAATCACCATGGAGGAAAGCATTGTTGACATCAAGTTGGAAGAGAGGCCAGGACTGTTTCACAGCAACAGCAATCAAAGATTTAATAGTTGAGAATTTAACAACAGGGGAAAAGGTATCAGTGAAGTCCACACCCTCTACCTGAGTGTCACCCCTAACAACCAACCTGGCTTTATATCTTTCCACACACCCATCAGCTTTATATTTCACCTTATAAACCCATTTGCACCCAATTGGCTTCTTCCCAGGTGGGAGATGAACAATGGACCAAGTATTATTGGCTTGCAAATCCTCAAACTCCTTGGTCATGGCATCCTGCCAGGCAGGATCAGAGGCAGCTTGCTGGTAGGAGGATGGTTCAGCAGGTGCCATGAGGACTGAGCTATTACAACAAGGGGATAAAGAACTAGTGCCAGAAAGGGAAGGAGGTAGGTTGCAAACATATTGTTTAAGATGGGCAGGTGGAACATGGGGTCTGGATGATCTTCTAAGAACAGGTAACACATGGTCTGGTTGAGTAGAGGAAATAGGAAGAGCAGGAGGGCAATGTGCCGAAGAATCAACAGGAGAGGAAGGTGGAATAAAGCTGGAAATAGGTGGATGTAAGGAGGAAGGAGGATGGAAGGAAGAGATACTGAGGGAAGAATCATCATCAATAGGTGGACACACAACAGGAGGAGGAATAATGGAGGAGCCCCCTGAAGAAGCAAAAGGGTAAATGTTCTCATGAAAAGACACATCTCTAGAGACAAGTGTGAGTTTAGTCTTCAAATTATACAACTTATAGCCTTTCTTGCCCAATGGGTACACCAGAAATACACATGGATCAGCTCTTGGATGGAACTTGCCTCTATGGTGTTTTGGTATAGAGGCAAAGCACAAACAACCAAAAGATCTAAGATGGGTATAAGATGGACTGTGACCAAAAAGTAATTCATATGGGGATTTATTGTTAAGTAACTTGGAAGGAAATCTATTGATAAGGTAGGTGGCAGTGAGGACACAATCCCCCCAGAAGTGTAGAGGAAGATGGGATTGGAAAAGTAAAGCTCTGGCAGTTTCCAGTAAATGTCTATGTTTTCTTTCAACTACACCATTTTGTTGTGGTGTATAAGGACAAGAAGTTTGGTGAATGATGCCATTTTCAGCAAAAAAATCAACCCCAGCAGTGCTAGACCCAAGTTCAAGAGCATTATCACTTCTTATGGTTTGGACATGAGATTGAAACTGAGTTTTGACCATAGCAATAAAGGCTTTGATAATGGGGAATGCATTACTTTTGGATCCCATAAGGTGGGTCCAAGTGGCTCTTGTAAAATCATCAACAATGGTTAAAAAATATTTACAGCTAGTATAAGTAGCAGTGGTATATGGTCCTCAGGTGTCCAAATGAATAAGTTGAAAAGGATGATTTGTTTTTATAGAGCTGTCAGGAAATGGTAGTTTAGAATGTCTAGCTAATGGACAAATAGTACACACAAAAGGCTGTTTATTTGAAAACTTGTATGGAATAGAAGAGATGGTTTTCATTTTTACAAAGGGGATGTGTCCCAGTCTATTATGCCATAAGACCTCCATTTTATTCAATTCAGAATGTTTTTCACAATGATAAGAAGATTGAGAAGAAGAAGCAGAAGCAACAGCTAATGGGGAATTGTAAAGACATGGGGAAAGGGAAGAATCAGAAGACTGAACAAGTTTGTAGAGACCATCATCCAGTTTACCAATTTCCAGTGGCCTCTTCAGAGAAGGGGCCTGTATCAAGCAAGAAAATTTTGTAAATAGAACAATAGAATTCAGTTGGTATACAAGTTTGGAGACAGAGATGAGATTGTACTGAAAGCTAGGTATATAGAGCACATTATGCAAAGTAAAACACAAAAATTTGATGGATCCAGTACAGGTTACTTTCACTTTGTAACCATTTGGCAAGACAACTAAGAAAGGCACAACTAATGGTTTGATGTCAAAGAGAAGGGTTTTATTAGAGGTCATATGGTCAGTGGCACCAGAATCTATAATCCAAATGAATGTATTAACTCTAGTCAACATGCAAGCACCATAAGAAACATCTTTTAGAGGACTGAAATAAGAAGGAAGAGTACCAGCAAAGTTTGCAGACCCCATAATGTTTGGTTGAAGCTGAGATTCTGAAATCTGAGTCTGCTGAAGAAGCATCATGAGCTGTGCATACTGGTCCTTTGTTAAGCCAGGTATACCAGATTCTGAGCTAGACTGCCCCTGATTACCTTCATTTGAGCTTGAAGAATCAACAGGGCTGGCACATCCTTGTGTTTCAACATTAGCAGCAATTCTTTTGTTTCTGGTAAACTTGAACTCTGGTGGAAAACCATGCAGCTTATAGCACTTATCAATTGAATGACCTGGTTTCTTACAGTATCTACATGTAATGTTTGGCTTTGTGGTGTCAAAGTTGAGTTTTTGGTTAAATTGCTTGGCATGTGGATATGGTGCAGGGGTTTTAGTAGAAGGTTTATTGATGAAGTGAGTGTTGAAGGCACTAGACTCACCACCAAATTGTGATGGCACACGGCTGACCTGTCTTTGTCTTTCATCTTGAAGTAATATGTTGTAAGCAGTGTCTAATGAAGGAGGGGGTTGCATCATGAGAATGTTACTTCTAATCCCTAAGTATGTGTCATTCAGGCCCATGAGGAATTGATGTAATTTGTTCTCATCATCTTCCTGCTGAAATTCAGCTCTAGCAGTACATGCAGCACCACAAGTAGATGCATTACACCTTGAAGACCTCATAAAATTCAACTCATCCCATAACTTCTTTAACCTATTGAAATATGATGCTATATCCAAAGATCCCTGAGTGGTGGAGGCTAACTCTAGTTTGATTTCAAAGATTTTTGTGCCATTGACTGCTCCATATCTAATGTTTAGCTGATTCCAAATACTCTGAGCAGTGTCGGAGTATTGGACACTCTCAGCTATTTCAGGTGAAAGGGAATTTGTAAGCCAGGATATGACTAGATTATTACATCTATCCCACTGCTTAGACTGAAGGGAATTTGCAGCAGGTTTTGGAACAGACCCATCGATAAAACCTAATTTGTTTCTAGCTGATAAGGAAACAATTATACTCCTTCTCCAACCCCCAAAACCAACACCTGAAAACTGGTTGGTAACTAGAGAAACCCCAGGTACATCAGAAGACATAAGAAATAGAGGATTCGACGGGTCAGGAACGAAGTTAGTAGGTACATGAGGAGGATTTTCACTTTGATCAGTAATTTTAAGTGTGAGTGACAACAAATGAACAAAAAAAAGAACGAAAATGTGAGATACAAAACTGTTACTCAAAACTAATTGATTTAAGACACAAAACTTTGTAAACACACCATGAGTAGTACCGATGAAACAACAAGCAACTTCAAAATTGATGAATCGAAGAAGGAACACAAAACTTTTGTGAACACACCACGAGTAGTGTCGATGAAACAACAAGCAACTTCAAAATTGATGAATCGAAGAAGAGATACTAACCGACTGCGAAGAAAAACGAAGAAAACCCTAGTTTGTGAAAACTGGTGAAAACTTGAACGATAGACGACGAGGCTAGTACCGGATGATAACTCTTGACGAGAAGAGTCGAATGACTCGCTCTGATACCATGTTAATGTCCATGGAAGCCATGGATTTGGAGAAGAAAAGAGACGGTGAACAGTATCGAAGAGAGAGAAGGGAGAGAATTCTGAAAGGGTGGTTTGTTTATTGTCTCGAATGTTCCAATACAAACTGACCCCTCGCTTATATCAAAAATACACAAAAAAAGTAAAATAAAATATCTGTGTGTGTGTATACAAGTGTATGTATTAAATAAAGAATGGCTATATTTACAATGTCTTAAAATGGCTACTTATGTAATATCTGTTGCTGTTTGTTTGTTCTTCAGATTGGGCTGCAGTTGAGTTGAGCCCAATATCTCAACAAAACCACATGGGCTGGATATCAAAGTAAGATAAATTGCAGTAGTAGTAAAGCAAATTCTTATTCTTTGAGCAAATTTAATTTCTCTATTGCTTTTAGGTCAGATCTCTTCGTCGAAGCATATACAGTATATTATATCTTACTTCTTAAGATTCGGAAAGTTTTTCTTTTTTAATTATTCATCCTAAAGATATAAAGTCCATTCTCGTATTTTTATTTCTTTTCATAAAAATATACTATATAATAAAATACATTAATTATCAAACTATTGAAATAATTGATGGTATGACATTCACATCATACGTGCCGATACAAAAGTTTTCTGTTTCTTTTGTAATAATTCTAAAATCATTGGTAACTTAGATGATTATTTGACAATTAATTATTTTTAGGCTTTATATAGATCTAACCTGCTGTCTTTTTACGTGACAAGCATGAAAAAGCAAAGGGACTCTATTGTTCATTTGGTCAAAAGGGTATTTCCAAGCTGTAAAATATACCATTCAAGATTTTAAGCAACTCTACCTATAATATAAAAAAAATAATGTCGGTGACGATTGATAGTAATTAGTAAATAATCCCTATTTGGCAATAATTTGAATTAGATTATGTAGGAAATATTATAACTGGAATTTGGACAGAAAAAATAACTTTTAAAATATGTCTAGAACAGGATTAATACATATATATGGAAGGTGCCTTTTGAACTAAATAGGCAAGTTTATAAATACCATATTTGATGTTTCTTAACAACTTAATTTGATTCTACTTATTAATTCTTCTATTCCTTGTGACTCTGTATTTTACTACCTAGAGTTTAGTAACCCTATGTATTAAGAGGTGCAATAAAATAATGATTGGTACAATCTTTTTTTCTTTAGAATTTTCTGCTGATAGAATGCCTTTTTCTTTAATGATCTTGCAATTCACCTTCCCATTATTTGACTATAATTACCTTATATAAGTACAACTACTAAAACAAAAGAAAATTATAAAAAAAATATTAGTAATAAAATATGAAAAAAAGGAAATAATCCATGATAGTCAGTCATAATATGAGTACCAGATAATTATCTTATAAAATCTTTTTTTTTATTTAACAATCTCCTATATTATACGTTGTTCCCTCCGGTCCACTTTAAATGATTTTTTAGTTATTTTCACACATATTAATGAATTTATTTTTTAGCATTAATTAACAATACAATTGATCATATTGACCTTAATTTGTCATTGAAAATACAACAAATAGCCCCTATGTTCTTTGCTCCAAGGAAAATTTTGAAAAATAAAAGTTAAGTTTTTCTTGAAAGTTATAAAAAACTCAAATATTATGAACCACAAAAAGATAAAAATCAATTAAAGTGAACCAGAACGAGTTTAATTCTATGGGAAAAAGGTCAATTAATAATAAGACATAAAACCAATTCTTCTTAAAAGAAAGGAGGAAATAATGTCCTATAATAATAATTTAAAAGGAAAAAAATAACTCTATAAAGATATCTTATATGTTTTTTGCTGAATTCATTTTTATGTTAGTATATTTTAATTATCTCACGTGAAAAATAAATTCCAAAAAGGAGGAATATAAGTCATTTAATTAAGGGCCTTAAGGCCATGATCTCCCACCGACGAAGAAAATGAATATATATATATATATATATATATATATATATATATATATATATTCCCTAGTTATGGAGTCTGTACATTGCCACCACCCTTTTGTTAGATCTTCCTCAGCTCAAATGTTACTCTCACAACGCTTCTCCTCTCCATTTTAGCCCATTTTCTTCCATCAGAGGTGAGCAAGATCTGCACTTTTTTTTATCAAACACCTTCAATTTTTCCCTCTTTATATGCTTCATTAATCTTGTTTCAATATTGCCTTGTTTCAATATTAATCAGATCTGATATATATTGAAACCCCGTTTGATAAAATACTGATCTTTGTATTAAAAATACACCCTTTTTTGATTTTTCATTTAGATCTGAGCTGAATATAGGTGTAAAAATGGGATCTTTTGATAAATTCAAGATTTGGGTTTTGTTTATCTGCTTGGTTTGTGAATTGGGTCATGGGTTTTATTTGCCTGGAAATTATCCTCACAAATATGAGGTTGGTGATTTCATGAATGTTAAGGTCAATTCATTGACTTCAATTGACACTGAATTGCCCTATAGTTATTATAGTTTGCCCTTTTGTAAGCCTGAAGAGGGTGTGAAAGATAGTGCTGAAAATCTAGGTGAGCTTCTTATGGGTGATAGGATTGAGAATTCTCCTTATAGGTTTAAGATGTATACCAATGAGACTGAGGTTTTCTTGTGTCAAACAAAACCTTTGTCTGGTGAGGAATTTAAGCTTTTGAAAGAGAGGATTGATGAAATGTATCAGGTTAATTTGATTCTTGATAATCTGCCCGCTATTCGTTATACCAAGAAGGAGGGTTACTTCTTGCGTTGGACGGGGTATCCGGTTGGGATTAAGGTCCAAGATCATTACTATGTGTTTAATCATTTGAAGTTTACTGTTCTTGTTCATAAATTCGAGGAGACCAATGTGGCTCGTGTGATGGGTACTGGGGATGGATCAGAGGTGATCTCAACAGTTGGAAATTCAGGATCCGATGCACCTGGATATATGGTCGTCGGGTTTGAGGTTGTACCTTGTAGTTACCAGCATTCACCTGATTCGTTAAAGAACCTTAAAACGTACAATAAGCTCCCGTCTCCAATCAAGTGTGACCCGACAATTGTGTCCATGGCTATTAAAGAAAATGAGCCTGTGGCATTTACTTATGATGTGAACTTTGTGGAGAGTGACATTAAGTGGCCATCGAGATGGGATGCTTATTTGAAGATGGAAGGTGCAAGGGTGCATTGGTTCTCGATACTAAATTCCCTTATGGTGATCACTTTTTTGGCTGGTATTGTGCTCGTGATCTTTTTGAGAACAGTCCGAAGGGATCTGGCAAGGTATGATGAGCTCGACAAAGAAGCTCAAGCCCAGATGAACGAGGAGTTGTCTGGGTGGAAGCTTGTTGTTGGTGATGTTTTCCGCGCGCCTGGTAATCCTGGCCTTCTATGCGCAATGGTTGGAGATGGTGTTCAAATCTTGGGAATGGCTGTAGTGACTATCATGTTTGCTGCCCTTGGATTCATGTCTCCAGCATCTCGAGGAACGCTGATTACAGGTATGCTATTCTTTTACATGATTCTTGGTGTTGCAGCTGGTTATGTTGCTGTTCGTCTCTGGAGGACAATCTTCTGTGGCGATTACAAGGGCTGGTTTTCAGTCGCGTGGAAAGCTGCTTGTTTCTTCCCCGGGATTGCTTTCTTTATCCTAACCACATTGAACTTCTTGCTATGGGGTAGTCACAGTACAGGGGCCATTCCCTTTTCTCTGTTCGTTGTTCTCATTTTACTTTGGTTCTGTATCTCTGTTCCCTTAACCCTTATTGGTGGCTGCCTTGGGGCAAAGGCTCCTCACATTGAATATCCAGTCCGAACCAACCAGATTCCACGTGAAATCCCACCACAGAAATATCCATCTTGGCTTTTGGTTCTCGGTGCAGGAACTCTTCCTTTCGGTACTCTTTTCATTGAGCTCTTCTTTATCATGTCCAGTCTTTGGATGGGTCGTGTGTACTATGTCTTCGGATTCCTCCTTATTGTCATGCTCCTCCTTGTCATCGTTTGTGCTGAGGTGTCTCTTGTTCTAACCTACATGCATCTATGTGTCGAGGACTGGAAATGGTGGTGGAAGTCATTCTTTGCTTCTGGGTCAGTTGCGATATACATTTTCCTATACTCCATCAACTATCTAATATTCGACCTCAAGAGTTTAAGCGGCCCTGTTTCCGCCACCCTTTACCTAGGATATTCCCTTTTCATGGTCTTGGCGATTATGTTTGCAACAGGCACGGTCGGGTTCCTATCCTCTTTCTGGTTTGTACATTATTTGTTCTCTTCAGTGAAGCTGGATTAAAGTTGTCTCTCGGGCTTGAAGATAGAGATTGCAATTAAACCAACCATTGAAGAGCAGTGGCAGATATCAGAAGCATTCTATTTTACTTTTACTGTCATTTTGTAGGGTATTTGAAAGAGAGAAAAAATAAAACTCCTAAAGTTTTGTTAAATTCTTTATAGAAGAAGTCATTGCATGGTAGGATGAACATCATATGATAGGCAAGCTTGAATGCTTTGCTTTCCAATATGCCATCATTTTTCTAGATTTCTATTAGTAGTGATGAATCTGTTATCCTTAGCCTGCTTTTCTTGTTATATTAATGATTTTTGTATCTATGTTTAATTTGTTTTTCAAGTTGGATTTGAGATGTGTTTTGAAATGTTGCTAGAAATCAACTACTAACTGGAATATTTAGTGATTAAATCTACTAATGGATTAGTGTCTGTTCTAAATGACTGTTGTGAGAAATTAAAGATCATCTCACTTTACACTGTACAAGCAATCTTTTGTGGTTTATCAGCCAAAATAAACATGCTTTATGTTCTATGCCTTTGATATTCGTAAGCTAAAAAATCATCGATTGTTATTATCGAGTGGTGTGGTGAGATGGACGAATTTTTTTCACCTTTTAACTAGTGGTCTCAAGTTTAAGTCCTAGAAATGGAGAAATTTCTAGCGGTCTTGATGGTCTTTAAGCGGTGCAAATCTGAATTAATCGGTCAGTTGAATATCGCTAACCAGATGGTTAAGCCAAACAAAAGAACACGTTCATAAGTTGATTCGAGATGTAAGAGCTTTATTCTGATGGGTTATTCACTGATTAAAAATATATCGCTAGCTATACTATTTTGGGCCATCTCTTTGGAGTTGTTGCAGAAGTAAAAAAGGCCTATGCTCAAAATAAGTTAAAATAGTGCGGGCTGATCAATTTTTTGACTGGTAATTAAAAAATAGCTAGCATTTATAAAGTTATTGAAACATAGTTACTATTTTACTGTAACACGAAAAGTTCAAGCATTAATATACTGGAGATTGGTACACTTATGTATAAACTTCCAGCATATTATGTCGGAACGTTAAAACACGAAAAGTTACAGCATAATATATTGGAGATTGGAGCACCTGTTTATGAACTTCTAACATGTTATGCTGGAACTTTAGTATATTATGTTGAAATATTTTTTGTATTTTTAATCGTATTTTCATTTAGATTTATTTTATATGAGAAGTGATTAAATTTCGATTACTTTCAAAATTTTGACTATCTTTCAATTACCACTTATAAGTCTGTTCTTGATAGATCTTTAAGCTTTCAAAGAAATTACTGTATGAATCTTCAATATATACTGCAGTACTAACTAGGATGACAATTTGAGCCCAAACAAATTCAACCTATCCAACTCGTTCAGAAATTGATGTATTGAGTTACAAGCATTTTAATTTATGGGTCAATTTATGTCGAACCCAAGTTAATCTACTACTTTTTAGGGATTTTTACTTAGTTATACTATATCCGAAATTTATTTACCTATATTCTCTATGTTTTGTAATTTTTAATAAGTATCTAGGTTTTTCTTACAAATTGTATATATTGCTTCTTAAAATGCTCTCATCCCATTATTAATATCTTCAATTATGCGATTCAATTACATCCTTTCCTCCCCCCTCCCCCCCCCCCCCCCCTCCCTCTTCTCTTCTTTCTCCTTTTTCTACACCAAAATTCATTAATCTATAGCCAAAATCTCTATCTTCTCTCTTCCCATAATTTATAACAATTTTATATTATTAAAAAATATTCAAATTATATAATAAATGTATCATAATTATATTTGAATTGTAACATATACATCATGTCTAAAATATAATTGTATCATACTTGTATCAAAATTGCATCTAACTTGTATCTGGTACATTAATACACAAAATAACACCCGATACAGTATTAATGAATTAATATATAATTATCATATCGTGTTATTAACTATGAAATTCGTCGCAAACACAAAACTGCTCGTCACAGTATATAATGAATATATAATTATCATACATTTGTAATACAATTAATGCAACAATTATTATACATATACAATTATAATACAATCACGATACATTTTTGAAAGATTGTAATACAGTTATGATCTTCATCTTCTTCAAGTTTCAATCACAACTGTACGCTATTTAATATAATCGTATTATAATTGTATTCGTATTGTATCGAGTATTGTTTTGGGTATTGATGTATCGTATACAAGTCACATACAATAAAGATTTCAGAAAGAAAAAAGATTCAAAACTTATCCATAACTTGATTCTATAGCAATACTCCGAATTCTATCTACATTGTATCGACAAGAAATATCTCTCCGGTTCAAAATAAGTGATTTTTTTGAATGTTTTCATACATATTAAGAAAATCACCTTTTAGTATTAATTAACAATGAAATTGACCATATTAATCTTTACTATCTCACATAAATACTTTTAATACATATTCCAACACTATTTACTCCAAAGGGCAATGTAGGAAAAAAATAATTAATTCATTCTTAAAATCTGAAAATATCACTTATTTTGGACCATAAGAAAGATATCAAAAAATCACTTATTTTGGATCGGAGGAAGTAAGAATTTAGGGTAATTAGTAAGAAGATACATTGGGCTTGAAAACCATTGGAAAAGGAAAGAATTGAAAATTAAAGAGAAATTTTGGGTAATTATTAAGAAAGAGAGAACAAAGAAATAGAATGTTATATGTAGGGAGAGTCATTAAAAATAGGAGGCAGGTGTCATGAAACTAACATGCAAAAATTAAGGTGTCTTTTTTCTTTTTAATAATTTTGTATATAACTTGTAAATACAAATATATAAAGTAATTAATAAGGAACCTAAATAAATGTGGTAAATATGTTTCTATTACAATATAGCTAGGTAAAAATTACTATTTTTATAACCCATTCTGACCCATTAACCAACCCAAATACAACATATAAAATTTACTAAAACAAAGGAATCTCAATCCAACTTATCTAGAAATTTACTTATTTGCCCCAATTTTATTTTATTTTTGTATTTTTAATTTTTTTTTCTGCACCACTCACCCTATCCTTGCCTTCCAAACCCCCTAAAAAAATTTACTTTCATTGAAGCTTTTAAAGATTATAGCTACAAAGATGATATACATGTCTACACTTTATTCTAATGAGCAAAGAGTAAATTTTTATTGAAATACCAGCAAAAAGAGGGCGATATGCACAAATAGCCACTAACAACACATGTCTTTATTTTAAAGTCAGTATTTTAAATGTCTTTAGTCTTAAGCCTTTAGCCACTGGTCTAATAAATTTATACCTGACTGGACAACAATACCCTTCTGCTATAACTTTTATCTGCGCTTTTATTAACGAGCATTAGTAGCAACAAGCGCTATATTACCACACTGTGATCGTCGAAATTGCAGAAGGTTCTCTTCCAATTTCAAACTATAGTATTCAACATTCTCTTCCAAAAATCAACATAGATTTATAGTAAGTTATACTTTTATGCGTTTCTATTGATTTTTATTTCGACATAGTTATATTTTTTCCGATTTCTATTGATTTTTACATAGTAAGTAGAAATTTGATTATTTTTTTGAGTTTCTGGATTGATAAAGTTAAGGACATCGCGTCCTGTGATAATTCTATGAAAATTGAGCACATAATTTTATGGACATAGTGTCCTGATTTTGCAAATTGAATTGAAAAGTTAAGGACATAATGTCCTTAACTTTGTTGCTGTTCTTCTGTATATTAGGCACATACTGTCATAATTTTGTAAATTATTTTGAAAAAGTTAAGGACACTTGGTCCCGAAATTAGAGTTCCAAGTTGAAAAGTTCAGGACACTTAGTCCTGAACTTTGACTTACATGTTCAATATTTAAGGACAATTGGTCCTTAACTTACATTTATTAGTTAAAAAGTTAAAAAGTTAAGGACACTTGGTCCTTAACTTTGGGTTTCAAGTTCAAAAGTTAAGGATATGAGTCATTAATTTTGACTTGCAGGTTCAAAAGTTAAATTAAATTAAATTATGAAAATTAAATTGAAAAAGTTAAGGAGACAATATCCTTAACTTTGATGCTATTATTATGTATATTAAGGACATACTGTCATAGTTTTGTAAATTATTTTTGAAAAAGTTAAGGACACTAGTTCCTGAAGTTAGAGTTTCAAGTTGAAAAGTTCAGGACACTTGTCCCTGAACTTTAACTTACATGTTCAATATTTAAGGAGAGTTGTTCCTTAACTTTTGACTTGTAGGTTCAAAAGTTAAGGACAGACAGTCCGTAAGTTTGAATTACAGGTTCAAAGTTATAGCTTTGAATTCCAAGTTCAAATGTTAAGGATACTTGGTCCTTATCTTGGTCTTGAACTTCCAATACTTGTTCTTAATTATACAAGGATAGCATTATAAAATATGTCCCGAGTTCCCCATTCTCTTGACTTGCAGGATGGAAACAATATGCATTATAATTGCTTTTAATGGTAGATGGACTGAAGAGTATAAATATCTTGATCATCAAACAAAGCTTGTTCTAGTACTTAAGGCAATTCGGTTTGAATATTTCATTAAATAGCTCTTTGAAGTTACTGAATTGGATAGACACAAATTTGAAGCAGTGATATGGTTTGATATCAACCTTGGAACAAGCCAGGGTATGCTTGTACCCAACGATTTAGATCTTCACACATGTATAGAGTTACTAAAAACTCATTAACTCTTCAAGGGATGTCGTTTCATTATAGATTTTTGGAAAGAGTTTTTGGATCAACAAGTAACGGACATGTCAACACAGAACTCAACATGACGATCAAAACAAATGCCAAAAAATAATGGAAATAGATAAAGCTCAAGCAATAACTGAAGAGGGGCTTCAAACATATGTCAACAGAGAAACTCAACAGGACAATCAAAACAAATGCCAACAGATAATAGAAATAGATATGGTTGAAGCTTAACCAATAACTGAAGAGGTGCTTCAAACATTTGATTCTATTCAAGTAGAAGGACAAAGCATTATAGATATTGACAACGAACAAACTTTGGGTATTCAAGTCTTAGAGAGTGCACCGGTAATCGAAGAAGTAGCTGAAAAAATCTCTACTCAACTAACTAGACGAAAATCAAATTTGAAACAAAAACAATCCCCAACTACGATATTAAAAGGAAATGCGTCGTTGGAGGAAATAAAAGTGGGATAAGTTTGACAAAAAGAAGAGTATAATTATCTATTTTTCGAATATAGCAATTAAAGAACATTTTGAATTCAAGGTTGTTAGATCAAGCTCAACAACATATTCGTTGAAATGCAATGATGATAGATGTGGTTGGTGCGTGCTGCTTTCAGAATTAAAAATTCAACACTGTTCAAGATAGTAAAGATTTGAAGTTACACCAGCTTTTGTCATGGCAGAGATGCAAAAATTGCATGGAGTAGACATTGGATATCACAAGGCGTGGCGTGCTATTCTACTTGCTTCCTCTTATATCAATCATTGTCTTCATACTTGTATATGATGACAAGTTAAAACCCGAGAACTTATATTAACATAAAGATAGACAAGAACAATAGGTAAACAATCAAAAAAAGTTTATTAGTATGTTTTATAAAATTTAGGACATGTTGTCTTCAACCAGTTAACGTTTGAGTTGTAATCAGAAGTTCATGGCTGGATGTCCTTAACTTTTGTAATTCAAAGTTAAGGACTGCATGTCCTTATGTTTTGAAATTTGAACTCAAAGTTAAGGACTGAATGTCCTTAATTTTATTTGAAACGCTAAGTTAAGGACTAACTGTCCTTAACTTTTAACCTTGTAATCTGAAGTTCAGGACTACCTGTCCTAAACTTCTTTTAACTTGTTTTATATTGTATTTTCAGGTTTCTTTATATGTTTTATGCATATGGATCATCAATATCTGGTTGGAATCATTGTAGACAAGTGATTGCTATTGATGTAACTTATTTAAAGTCAAAATTTCATGGTATTTTAATGATTTCAGTTTCAAAGGATGCAAATAACCAAATTTTCCCACTAGCCTTTGGAATAGCAAAATCTGAAAATAACAATTGCTATGAGTGGGTCCTTTAGTCAGCTTTGCAATGCAATTGGGAGCCGTGAGAATTTAATTTTTTTATCAGACGGGTATCAAGCTATTTCATATGGCATTGCAAAAGTATATCCTGAAAGCCATCATGAGATTTGCATCTATCATTTGGAGCAGAACCTAAAGGAAGGAAGGTGAAAAGTGAGGTTATAATACTTTTTCAAAGTGCTGCAAGACTATACAGGCGCAAAGAATTTGATCTATACATGTCAGATATTGAAAAAGTAGATAAGAAGACTTATGACTACTTAATGGAAGAACCACCGGAAAGGTCGGCACATTCTTGTAGTCCACGATGATGATATGACATGCTCACAACAAACATAGTTGAGTCAATGAATTTTGTCCTATTAGAAGCAAAAGAGCTGCCTATATTAAGAATGTTGGATTTCATTCAAGTGAAGCTACAACATTGGTTTTATGAAAGAAGAAATGAAGTAGAAAGAACTTTTATGATATTTCTTGTTGGGTAGAGGAGGAATTGAAGAAAAAATAGATTTAGCATTTAATTTGAATGTAAGGATTATGTTCTATGTTTAGCTTATGATTTTAATATAATTTAACATAATGTACTAACTTACAATTTTTCAACATTGAAGGTCTTCCCTGTTGATTCATAGCGTTTTAGAGTTGAAGAAGAAGGAATAACTTTCTTGGTAAGACTTAAACAAAAGAACATGTGATTTTTTTCAGTTTCAATTTGATGAATTACCATGCATACAACGATTGCAGCTATCGAGAAGAGAAACATCAAGAAGTCCAACTTTTGTTCGCATTGGTACTTAAAGGAATCTTGGCTCAAAACATATGAAAGATAAATATATCATGTAGGAAATACTTATTCTTGGATTGTACCAGAGAGTGTTAAGTCACAAATTATTAAACCTCCAGATTTCAAAGTGCCACTAGGTAGAAGACAGAAGAAAAGGCATATTCAAGCTACCGAGTCATCAAAAATAACATTCAAATGTGGTCGTTGCAGAAGAATTTGTCATTATAGACAACTTGTATATATTCTCCGGCAGTACATCCATTTTCAAGAAATCATAGAGAATAGTAGATATAGCCACTTATGTTTATCAACTCTTTTAAGTTTTTGCTATAAATTGGATTCATTTTGATTATTCTTATTTGAGCAAATGTCTGAATTTTCAAAATTTCTTTCTGCTTACCTTTTTTTTTTGTTTCTTTTGAGTTCAAAGATTAAAACTTAAGGACAGGACTCCGTAAGTTTGACTTGCAGGTTCAAAAGTTAAGGAGATGCAGTCCCTAAATTTGAGTTTCAAGTTCAAAACTTAAGGACTGTCTGTCCTTAACTTTGAGTTACAGGTTCAAAAGTTAAGGACATGCAGTCCATAACTTATAGTTCAAAGTTCAAAACTTAAGGACTGTCTATCCTTAGCTTTAAGTTTCAAGTTCAAAAGTTAAGCATTGTCTATCCTTAACATTGAGTTTCAAGTTCAAAAGTTAAGGACATGAGTCCTTATGTTTGACTTGGAGGTTAAAAAGTTAAGGACTGTCTGTCCTTAACTTTGAGTTCCAAGGTCAAAAGTTAAGGACAAGCAATCATTAACTTATAGTTCAATGTTCAAAACTTAAGGACTGTCTGTCCTTATCTTTTAGCTTCAAGTTCAAAAGTTAAGGACTATATATCCTTATCTTTTAGTTTCAAATTCAAAAGTTAAGGACTATTTGTCCGTAACTTTGAGTTTCAAGTTCAAAAGTTAAGGACAAGAGTCCTTAAGTTTGACTTGCAGGTTAATAAGTTATGGTCATACAATCCTTAAGTTTGAATTATACGTTTAAAAGTTAAGGACATGCAGTCCTTAACTTTAAGTTCAAAGTTCAAAGGTTAAGGATTATCTGTCCCTAACTTTTGTAAAATTAAGGACACGAGTCCTTCAGTTTGACATGCATGTTCAAAATTTAAGGAAAGGTTGTCCTTAAGTTTAAATTACACGTTCAAAAGTTATGGACAGATAGTCCGTAAATTTTAATTGCATGTTTAAAAGTTAAGAAAAGACAGTCCTTAACTTTGAGTTCAAAGGTTATGGACTGTCTGTCCTTAACTTTTATAAGTTAAGGACAGGAGTTCTTAAGTTTGACATGCATGTTCAAAAGTTAAGGAAATGCAGCCCTTAAGTCTGAATTACACGTTCAAAAGTTTAGGACATGCAATCGTTAACTTTGTTCAAAGTTCAAAAGTTAAGGACACTTGGTCCTTAATTTTGAATTTGAAGTTCAATTACAATTAGTCATGAACTAATACTAACAAACTCAATGGGCAAATCAACATTTGAGAGAAATAAAGAAATTAATAACATAATGACTTGATATTACTTCTGAAATTGTAATTTCACATAGTTATGACAAAAAATTATGCTACGCAAACAAAATATAAGTGCCTTTTGAGGAATTTACAGAATATTTCAGAAGTTTTCCAAACTTGCAGAATTCATATGTATCCTTTACAACAATTTTATACGAAAGATCAACCACAACTAATTTTCTTTACAACTAAACTACAACTCCTTTGGACACCAAGTTTCATTTTCACTCTCATAATCATTGCCAACATTATTTGGTGGAGTATCGTAACTAGAATTTCTTTTCCATTCACCATATGCCCAAAGATGTGCGAGAAGTTCTTTTCCACAGTCTTTTATGTCTTCAGGTTGGAATTTCTACACATCATTTCAAATCATCAACAACTCCACATATTTGATCAGGAATGCACCACAATCAGTCCTAAGAGAATGTAAGATATGCAGTGAATTAAACAATAAATCTAAAATATATATAAATAATATAACAGATAACAACACGTACGATCCAGATTGGTGTAGTGATCTTGCCACTGAACATCAAATTTGTTGAAGGCATTTCCAAAAGACATGTAATGTTTGTCAAACTGTGAGAAGTTTAGCAAGTGGAGGATCATGCGTGCATACATTTTCGTGCGATTCATTCCTGCCTCATATGGATCACTATATGTGGAATCGTGTACATCAATCTTTTTCCGATTCAAGTCCAATACCCCCAAAAGAAAGTGTGTCACAGCATTATCATCTTCTAAAGGAAACCGACATGAAAAAAAGATTTTGTCAACCTCTGTCCAAGCAATTGCACATCTACGACTGTCCCCCCTCCCATATATGGTGTTAGAAACAACTGATTATAACCAGCATACCAAAAGTCATTAGCGGCATCTTCACTGAAATCTTTATACACAAGCACCATATAGTTATCAAAAAGAATATCTGTAGTTGTGTAACGAAAAGGATGGTCGCGAGAGTAGTGACTTTCCTTCTTTCTAAGATAATATAGGGCAATGCCAATATGCTTCATAAAAAGGAAAAAATAATACAAATCCATCAATCATAAAATAACTAAAAAGTTATAAATTAAGAATAAAGAAAATAAATGCCTTCTGAATTATCTAACCTTATCATCAAGTACAAATATGCTATCTGAAAGCTCAAGGAAGAACATTTTGCTATTGATTTTTTTATGATACTATTTGCATGGATTCTTCATCACACCATTATCATCATATATCATTTTGTCCCCTGAAAATTTTGAAATATCAAACTTAGAAGTTAGTTCTGAACTTAGCCTTTCAAGTTGAAAAACTAAGGACATGTAGTCCTTAAATTTAAATTACAGGCTCAAAAGCTACGGACACTTGGTCCTTAAGTTTGAGTTTCAAGTTCAAAAGTTAAGGACACATGGTCCTGAACTTAGACTTACAAGTTTAAAAGTTCAGGACACTTTGTCCTTAACTTTAATTTCAAAGTTCAAAACTAAAGAACGGTTTATCCATAACTTTGAGTATCAAGTTCAAAAGTTAAGGACAAGAGTCATTAAGTTTGACTTGCAGGTTCAAAAGTTAAGGACAAGCATTCCTGAACTTTAAATTATAGGTTCGAAAGTTAATGACACATTGTCCTGAACTTTGACTTACAGTTTCAAAAGTTCAGGAGACTTAATCTTGAACTTTGATTTCCAAGTTGAAAAGTTAAGGACAATTTCTCCTTAACTTTGATTTTCAAATTCAAAATTTAAGGACACTTTGTCCTTAAATTAGTCTTACAATCACAGAAGTTAATGACACTTAACTTTAGCAATACTAAAATACATTAAGGGACTTGCTCTTTTTTGCGACCTTTCATTTTATCCTTGCACAACCACACAATGAATTTCTTTAATAATTTTGCATCATCTGTGGCATAATGAAAAATACACCTACGAGTATATGTTGATTTTATCCATCCTGAACTCTTAAGAGTATTTTGATTGTCTGCCACCGATGTTCCTGTTTTTCTTTCCTGATCAAAATGAGATTTCAACTTCCAACTTAGCTTCTTGTTCCTTTTACCTTGACCAAGCTGTTCTTCAACATTTCCTTCAACCTCCATAGAAAAACCCCAATTTATGCTCATTTGTGTACTTGGAGGAGTAGGAGTAAGAGTTGAAAATGATGGACCATCATAACCAATATATATATATATATATATATATTACTTTACTGTAAATCGTCAAATAAAGAGTTAAAATTTCAATTATGAATATAATATTTAGAACACAATCAATACTTGTCTTGTTCACACTGCCTTCTTGTATTTTTTCAATAGACAATTCAACTAACATATTGCTTGCATCATTTTATTTATCTTCCAACTACACATTTTCTTTATCTTGAAATTGTTCTCCATGTTCTTCAGTTGCAAGTTCACAAGATTCTGTAAAATATTTACAAGAGCTAACACAATTAATAGTTGTTACTAATCTTTGATTAAAACAAACACGTACAAAATTAAAATAAAAAAACTCTATCTAACCGTTTGCATTAGTCAAGATCATCCCAATTAAATCATTATCTTCACTAACAATTTCTTGGAATCCAATATTTTCAGTAAGAGAGGGAGGCGTAGAGAGAACACATGTTCCATCTATGCATTTAGAAACAACCTCACTTCTGCTTGTTCTTTCGGTATTTTCTACGTTTGGAGATTGTACTCCACTTTTCTCTTGATACTCCACTCCAGCTTCTTCCCTTGCAGCTTCGAAAGATTCTGTAACATTTGCAATTAATACCCATTCTAATACTAAAACTAACATTCAGTATATAATGAAAATTTTATCTAACCATGATTGGCACAAGTTTGAACTCTAAATTTCTCTTTATATGACAAAGGTATAGATAGATCATATGTTCCTTCTAAGCATTTGCATACAATCTCACTGACACTTGTTTCCAATGGACTTTCTAAATCCTACTAGGACTGCAATTCACAACATTTACAAATTTTTTCTGTTACTCATGTCTCTTTTAGATTTTCCTGGTTTTGATATTCTCCTACATCTTGAAATTCCACTCCATCAATAGATTCTACAAATATTTGTGATCACAAAAAAATTTATATGTATTATGCTATTGAATATAAATTTCAATGAAAAAAATTCAAATTCTATATCTAACCTTTCCCAATATCAGTGACATTCTCAATCGTCATCTTGATGTGTATCTCTAAAATTACTTTCATACCGAACTTCTGCATGCACATCCATATCATCACGTTCATCACCACCTGTATCTTGTTAATTGTAACAGTAGGCTCTATACCACGACAATGATCATAAATTCCATCTTTAGTGATTGGAACACTAGATTCTCTCTCCGTATTCCTTTCACTAGGTTTCACATAAATCTTTAACAAAGTATCAAGCTTTGATCCTAGAGTTTTCTTTAAATCATGGAAAGAGGATATGTAGTCCTAAACTTCAAGTTACAAGTAAAGAAGTTAAGGACAAGCACTCCTTAACTTAGAGTAACAAGTTCAAAATTTAAGGACATGCAGTCTTAACTTTTAATTCCAAGCTAAAAAGTTAAGGACACTTGGTCCTAAACGTCAACTTTCAAATTGAAAGGTTAAGGACACTTGGTCTTGCACTTCATGTTTCAAGCTCAAAAGTTCAGGACACTTGGTCCTAAACTTCAAGTTGTAAGTTCAAAAGTTAAGGACACTTGGTCCTAAATTACAAGTTTTAAATTCAAAAGTTAAAGACATGTAGTCCTTAACTTATAGTTTTAAGTTCCAAAATTAAGGACACTTGGTCCTAAACTTCAAGTATTAAGTCCAAAAGTTAAGGATATGCAGTCCTTAACTTATAGTTTTAAGTTCAAAAGTTAAGGACACCATCGTCCTGAACTTAGACTAACTGAAATTAATGATATTACCATGATTTCATTCTCAATCTTTTCTTCTGATACAACTATTTTCTGATTTATTCTAGTAACTCCAGCTCGCAATTCCTTCTTAAAACTCTCTAATAATCTCTGAATCAAAAAACATAAAAGCAAAAAAGTCTGAAAGCAAAAAATAATCAAATAAAAACCTAATGATATTCAAAGGCAGGAAACCTACTTTAACAATTTCTTAAGCATGGCTTCATAAAATTGTGTGGAAGAAGGCATTGGGCTTTGATCTTGAGAAATTGGCTCTTCCACACTAATAGGCTTTGTATCTTCCTGAACGGGAATAAATGGTGACACCTCAGCCAACTTATACAGCTATAATATAACAAAAAAAACATGAGTTTTCAGAACTAAAACAAATAAATAAAAAATAGCTAGTAATTAGATTAATTTACATTTTCATTATGGAAGTATTTTTTATACAGAGAATCATACTGTGGGGATTTTATTTTCGAATAGATAACCAGATTCTTGAAAGTTCACAAATTATTTTTCCTGGAAAATAGGAATTACTTCCATAATCCAAACACAAAATGCAAAATGAAAGCCAAGTATAGTGTAGCTATCCTTGTCTTTATCTTTGTCATTCTCATTCTCATTCGGCTTCAAACAACTCTTTAATGATTTTAATAAAGTTTCATAAGAAAGAGAGCTCCAGTTGAAAGAAGAGTAGAGTTCATCATCGTCTATAATTTTCATTATCTACTCGGACATATTCCTATTCTTCCGCTTGCCCATCAAAAAAGATTCAAAAAAGTAAATTATTGCCAACTTCACATCATCATCATCGCTGCCTACAAATGATGTTGTTGTACCATGTGGGTGACTACTAATAAAATTAAACAAATCACCCAACTCAACTCTATCCTTTCCGTGGAAATAGACTTTTGAAAGCCTATTCTCTTTTTCATGTAAACCTTTGACGTCCGTGTTCGACCCGAATTTTCCATCTTCGGGAGTCGTGATGGCGCCTACTGACAGAAGCTAGGCAAACCGACTTAATCACCCCTTTTCACAATTCATGATAGTAACATAAAACCTCGCATTTAAAATATTAAAGTGGAAGACTCAACTTTAAAGAGACTAGATAAAATTACCGAAGTTAACACAATATGCTACCCCAAAACCTTGTGTCACATAGCGCATGAACTTCTAAGAGTTAACTAAATACAATGTTTAGAATGAAATGATAAGAGCTAGTCCCGAAATACGAGGGATAACCACTAAAAATAAGATAAAGGAGACGCCGTACCTGCGAACGTTTGCAAGGCTACCTCGGTATCTCACTCTGGACTGAAGGCCTGCTCCTAACTTACTGCTACTGAAAAAAACTACTCTAACTCTACGATATGCGCAAATAAGCACATAAGTGTAGCATCAGCACAACCGACCCCATGTGCTGGTAAGTGCCTGGCCTAACCCCGACGAAGTAGTGACGAGGCTAGGACTGGACTACCCAATCAAACCTGTGCAGTTCAATATATATGTATTCCATAGAGTGCAACACAAAAGAATTTAACCAGTCAAAAAGGAAACATGGAGGGCAACATGTTGTAGGGGCTATAACAGTACAGACAATACAATCAATAAATAAGGGTCAAAACTGTACAACTTCAATATCAACGAGAATAAGAAAATCAACAGTTGCACGACACCACCCTTCGTGCTTTTACTCTCATTCTTACTAAATCAATCATATAAAATACACGGCATCACCCTTCGTGCTTTACCTCACAAAAATGATGGCATGGAATGATCCTTCGTGCATAAACACTCATATCATGGCACAAAATGTTCCTTCGTGCATTAGTAATCATATTATGGCACAGAATGTTCCTTCGTGCATTAGTATTCATATCATGGCACGGAATGTTCCTTAGTGCATTAGTATTCATATCATGGCACGGAATGTTCCTTCGTGCATTAGTATTCATATCATGGCACGGAATGTTCCTTCGTGCATTAGCATTCATATCACAAACATGCACGACATCACCCTTCGTGCTTTATCACTCTTTCTCACCCAAACAACAGTCACAACAAAAGAGGCGAGGGATTAGACAAACAAAAATAGGAATCCCGGCAAGGGAACAATAACAACAATCAAATAGCAAAACATCCCGGCATGGGAATAACCATTAACTCATTAGCTTTCTTTTATTTCTTACTTCATATCTCACTTTATCACTTGAGCAAATGCTCCAATGAATTCATAATCCCATATACCTTTTCAATTTGTATCACAACCGAGCCAATGCTCCACGAAATCAAATTATCATAATGCCTTTCACATGTTCTTTACAATACATAGAAATCCTCCGTTTAACATGGAATTCACCACTAAATCATGATAATCACATTTTAAAGACTCACGGTCATGCTAGACACCAATGTATAGATACTCATCACCATGACTATACACCGTAATCGACAATTAACAAGTAGCAAACAAGACTCAACTCTTATTCCCTCAAGCTAAGGTTAGACCGAACACTTACCTCAATGTGTTGAACTCACTCAAGCATCAATTACAGCATTACCCCTCGATTCCTTCACCGATTCGCTCGAATATAGTCACAAATTACTTAAATACACCAATGAATACTAAGTGAAATAATTTGAATGCATAAAAACGGGTTTCCAAAAGTTTTGCCCAAAATTTCCAAAAATGCTCCCGGGCTCGTATGGTCAAAACCCGAGGTTTGAACCAAATTCCGTTTACCCATTCCCCCACGAACTCAAATATATGATTTATTTTGAAATTGGACCTCGAATTGAGGTCCAAAACCCCCAATTTTAGAAAACCTAGGTTCTACTCGAATTCCCAAATTTCCCCATTTAAAAGTCTTTGATTGAAGTTGAAATCATGTTAAAAGATGTTAAAGAGTGAAGAAAATAGTTTAGAAATCACTTACCAAACGTTTTGAAGAAGAAGAATCGCTTGAAAAATCGTCTCTTATGTTTTGAGATTTTGAAAAGTAAGAAATGAAGACTTGCTGGCTCTCTGAAGTTTGCCACGCGGACCACACAAAGATGACCGCGGCCGCACGGCTTCCACTGCGGCCCGCGGCAAATTGACCACGGCCGCACACGTTTTAACGTGGGCCATGCCAGAGGGTTCCGAGACCTGCAATTTTCACCATTCTCCAATTCTTCCAGCACGGACCGCACAAAGACGATTGCGACCGCTGGCTAACCTGGGACCCTGCTATTATTAAGTCTAAAACCTCCCGAAACCTAATCGAAACTCATCTGAGCCCTCGAGGCTCCAAACAAAACATACACACCACCTCAAAAATAACCCACAAACTTACTCGTGTGATAAAATCGCCAAAATAACATCATATATGTAGAATCAAGCCCCAAAGCTTAAGATTTCTTTCAATTCTTTCATGAAACCCAAATTTTCCATCTCAAGTCCGAAATACGTCCAATGACATCCGTTTTCAACCAAACTTCACCGAAAGTGCTAAAATCACATATGAGACTTGTACCAGGCGTCAGCACCAAAATACGAGCCCGATACCACAGTCTTTTAATCAATCTCATTTTCCAATTTCTTTAGTTATTTTCAGGAAATAATTTTACATAAAATTCATTTCTCGAACTTGGAGCCTCGGAATTTGATTTTGGGCATACGCCCAAGTCCCATGTTTTCTAACGGACCCTTCAGGACCGTCAAATCACGGGTCCAGTTCCGTTTACTCAAAATGTTGACCAGAGTCAACTTTAATCATATTAATATCAAAATTCATCATTTTTCACACGGACTTTATATTTAAGCTTTCTAGTTACGCACCCGGACTGTGCATGCAAATCGAGGTGACCCTTAATGAGGTTTTCAAGGCTTTGGAGACACGAAATGAGTAAAGAAACAGGTGATGACCCTTTGGGTCGTCACAGTCCAATGAGGAATAACACTTCAAACCAGTAATTTTATGAAATGCGACACGTGTAATCTTAATTTTACGATCAAAAACATTGAATGCCATCGAACCAGGGTCAGAAAACTTCACACTTTGTAATCAGAAAAAGTTTTCGAAAATACCATCTCTCAATTTCTTCCACTGCTTGTTTGACAAAAAGCTTTTGATTGTTTCCTTGTACTGTAAATCTCCTTTCCAATAGACCATATAATTACGCCAAACATCAAACTCGAACATACAATCTCCTTCCATTATCACACTACAAAGAACGAAAATACCATCTCTCAACTTCTTCCACTGCTTGTTTGACAAAAAACTTTTGATTGTTTCCTTGTACTGTAAATCTCCTTTCCAATAGACCATAAATTACGCCAGACATCAAACTCGACACATACAATCTCCTTCCATTATTACACTACAAAGAAGGAAAAAGAAAATAAAGATTAGGACTTACAGTTAATTGGAGGGACTTGGTCCTTCACTTCAAGTTTCAGGTAAAAAAGTTAAGGACAAGCAATCGTTAACTTAAAGTTTCAGGTTGAAAATTTAAGGACAATAGAACCTGATCTTCAAATTTGGAGTTCAAAAGTTAAGGACACTTGGTCTTAACTTCAAGTTTCAAGTTAAAAAATTAAGGATAGGCAGTCCTTAACTTATTGTTTCATGTTGAAAAGTTAAGGATACTTGATCCTGAACTTCAAGTTTCAAGTTTAAAACTAATGGACACATGGTCCTTAATTGTAAATTCCAAGTTCAAAAGTTAAGGACACTTAGTCCTGAACTTTGACTTACAAGTTCAAAAGTTAAGGACATTTGGTCCTTAACTTAGAGTTACAAGTTAAAGAGGTAATAATAGGCAGTCCTTAACTTATAGTTTCAAGTTCAAAAGTTAAGGACACTTGGTCCTTAACTTAGAGTTACAAGTTAAAAATGTAAGAACAGACAATCCTTAACTTATAGTTTTAAGTTGAAAAGTTAAGGACAGTTGGTCCTGAACTTCAACTTTCAAGTTCCAAAGTTAAGGACACTTGGTCCTCAACTTCAAGTTTCAAGTTCAAAAGTTAAGGACACTCAGTCCTTAACTTTGAGTTCCAAGTTCAAAAGTTAATGTCGTTTGGTCCTTATCTTTTATGAACACAGGTAACTAAAAATTTATAAACACAATTAGCTTATGAATTTCTACGACTATTTTTATGAAATGTCCTTATATAATAAAATATTTTGATTGAACCACAAACACATTTCACATTTCAATACCAAAAAGTTCTGAAAAATAGCATCACAAAAATACGCGATAACAACAAACACATTTCACATTTCAACACAGACACTCAATCAACTTATAATGATCATTTTTGAAATTTCACATATACTTGACACAATATTGATCGCGATTACATATATATAAAAACAACCATGCATATAAGGAAAACAAATTGCCAGTTCAATGTTCGATGCAGAGAAGATGAAGAAGGAGAAAGATTAATTGCAGCTCGTTTAGATGCTGAGAACATACGAAAGCCCTGAAATATTCACTCTCAATTTGTCCTCTTCTGAATGAGTAAAACAAAGATTTGGGAATATAAGAATAGAAGAAAGGGTAAAATTATTTTTTTTCAATTAGTAGTGGCCATTTTTGCTTAGTATTATAATTAGTCGATAAAAATTAAAGACTCTCTTAATTGGTGGCTACTACACGTCATTTTTACGCAAAAAGAGAAGGCTTAATGCATCCATAAATACTTAAAGTTGTCGTGGTTTTTTATTTAGACACTTCAATTATGTCTTGTTCCGATTGAATATCGATTGTAGGCCCATAGTATACCAATCACATACATTTTGCACTGACTTGAAAGTACCTCATGCACATGCCTGCAAACGCCCTTTATGAGGAATAATTAGCCAATAAAACCCATTGATTACACTTAAAATATGTAATTTTCACACTTCTTTCGTACAATTTTCATAGTTCTTCTTAGGTTCACTTTTCGTATCAAAGTGAGTTAATTGGCTAGTTATTTTATATGCCCGAATCGTCTAAAATATCGCGGGCTCATCCGAATTAACCTAATGAACATTAGTTAGTGCTTCTCCATGGTTGTTCCTCATTTTTTAGTATTTTAGGGCCATAAAACATGAATACAGCACCTCATCTTCATGAATTCAGCTAACCAACCACGAATCGTCTAAATATTTTGTAGGTCTATTAGAAATGACCCTAATGAACAACATTCATCGTTTCAACATAGATTTTCCTCATTTTTGGTATTTTAGGGCTATAAAACAGGAATTGAGCATTATTTTTTATTTTGTGTGCTGAAAATCGTTCCGGTTTAATGTCTAAGTCATCTTCATGAATTCAGGAAGATCGACCCCGAATCGTCTAAAATTTTGTAGGCCCATCAGAAACGACCTACTAAACAATAGTCATTGTCTCGCCATGACCATTCCTTATTTGTTGGCATGGTCATAAAATAGGAATTCAGCATGATTTTTAATTTTTTGTGTGCTTATGTCAACATCATATTTATAAATTCATGCGATCGGCCCCGAATTGTCTAAAATTTTATAGACCCATCAGAAACGGCCTAATGAACAGTAGTCATTGACTCGCCATGACCGTTCCTCATTTTTTTGGCATTTTAGGGCCACAAAATAGGAATTCAACATGAATTTTGATTTTTTAGTGTGCTTATTTATACCTCATCTTCGTGAATTCGGGCGACCGGTCTCGAATCACCTAAATGTTTTTGGGCCCATCAGTAACGTCCTAATGAAAGTCCCTCGTTTTTGGCATTTTAGGGCCATAAAATAGGAATTCAACATGATTTTCGATTTTTTGTGTGCTTAGGTGGATGTGTGGTGCATTAGGACAGACAAGATTAGGAATGAAGATATTCAGAAGAAGGTGGGTATGGCCCCTATGAATGACAAGATACGAGAAGCGAGACTCAAATGGTTCGTGCACGTGCGGAGGAAAAGCCTTATGCTCTGGTGATGAGGTGTGAGCGGTTGGCCATGGTGGGTACGAGAAGAGGTAGAGGGGGCCTAAGAAGTATTGGGGAGAGATGATCAAGCACTATATGGTACGACTGAAAATTTTCGAGGACATGACCCTTGATAGGAAAATCTAGAGGTCCAACATTGAAGATGTAGGTTAGGGAGTAGTAGAGCTTTCCTTATTTCTTACCCGGGGTGAGGCGGGGTTGGATTAGGGTTGATCTTAAATGGCTTGTAGTTTATGCTGAATCCATAGTATCCTTCCAGTTTATCTTAGCCCTGGGCTTTAGACACAGGTTACTGTTATTACATGTCGTTTATCATTTGGTTGTTATATTTCTGTTACTATTACGGTTTATACTGGACTTACTAATGAGTTGTCTTTTCTTATTTTCTTATTTCCGTCTTTCTGATTCGAAGGTAGTAGTAGTAGCAGCAGTAGCAGCAGCAGCAGCAGTAGCAGCAGCAGTAGGAGGAGTAGGAGCAGCAGCAGCAGGAGCAGCAGCTGCTCCAGCTGCTGCAGCAGCAGTAGTATAAGTCAACCAAGAAAGTTTTAAAAAATCTGGTCAAAATTATAAAATATCATAACTATCTCTTAAAAACTTTAATGAGTACAACAATATAACTACTACTAAGAGGTTGTTTGGTGGAACGTATAATAATAATAATATTGAATAAGGTATAATATTAATGCTATGATTAGTAACAACGAGATTAAGTTAAATTGGAATATTACTTATTGACTATTTAGTTTGATGTATTAAAGATAGTTCTGCCTTTATATGTGTTTGTCTATATATTAAAAACATGGTATATCCGATATCATGATTGTCTATAAAAATAGTAGTACTAAATAAGATGTATAACTAATATATTGTAAAATATACTATCAACCAAGAGATTAATAGGGGATATCATCTTTAAAAATGCAAATTGTTAGACAATAAGATAAACATGGAATTCAATGGAAGAGAAGTGACCTTTTTTTAATCTTTTGCTAAGATTTTTTAATCAATCATTTGCTTATTCGCGTCCATTGTTTGTTAAGCCCTAAACCTAACAAGGTACGAGAGCTTTAGCTAAATAGCCTGATTATGTCTTTGTATTTTATTAATTTGTTATTATGCCCAATTGTTGTAGTAAAGTCTAGTTTTCTAGTATTACATTTATTTGATTGTGGACCCAGTTATTATTATTATTATATAAATTTATAAATTTTTGTAGATATTTGATAATAAAACCCAATTATTATTATACATTAATCATCAAAAGAATTTATAAATGCTAAATCCTAGATCCACCGCTTGCAATCATGTATTGTAATGGTATGATGTTATTTGAAGAGAAAAACAAAAAAAAATTCGTATAATAAACACAGAATCAATTCCACTTTAACCCCTTGGTTGTGGTTAAACAAGTTTTATGAATGTGGTATATGAGTAATGTTTTTTGGTAATTAATCACTTTTATATCAATCGTCGATAAAACTGTACAAAGTCATAGCATCGCTTACACAACTAGTTATCTTATTACAGCTCTATCTCCTATGTAGTATGAACTCTATACACTCGAACAAAAATATAACTATGTACTAATCTCTGAATGCCAGTAGTAGCTCTAATGTTGAATACGTATGCTACCTCACGTGCAATAGCATTCCAGTCTCGAGCCCTCTGCTCAAAGATCCTTAGATTCCTCTCAATCCAGATTGCATGTGATATTTCTGCATATACCATCCGGAATGTCTTTGCTCTATTGGTCTTGCCTTTAGCATGCTGCAAACTCTATTCAAGATGCTGCTCCCAGGACTGTATAGTTCTATATTCATGTTGCACCATTGCATGATCTTCTTCTACATGTTCTTGCTATATTCAGAGTTGACAAACATATGTTCCCTATTTTCCTCATGTTATGGCATAATACACATTGTGTATCCACATCCATTCCCTATTTTTGCAGTCTATCTATTGAGAAGTCTTCCATGTAGTAATATCCACATGGTAAATTGTGCTTTAGGCCTCGCAATATTCTGAAACATTAAATATTTCCACCTCACCCGAGGTCTTTATCCTAGTAACTACAGATATATGTGTCTAATCATACTAGTTTCATGGTTGTTCCTCTGCACCCGACTCCAATACGCTTTAGAATTGAAAATTTGTCCGATCATCCAGCAGGCTTGTTTAGGAGCTGACATTTGTAAAAATTGTTTTCCTTTGATATAATATGAATGAGTTCAATTAATCCATAGTCTATCCTGCTTAGCTTCCACATCCTGTGGATTTTCATTAGATTTAGGCATGCATAAGACTTAGGAGAACAAATCTTGTCCCAAGATATCAGGGCTTCTTAGTGATGGTATTGGTGACAGACCATATATAGCTCCTACAATATGTATCAATAATCTTCAACACTTTAACATTTTATGATAACAGCTCGTCCTAGTATGCTTGAATGCTAAATATTACACTTTGTACTAGCTGCACTCTTCCTGCATATGATAATTTTTTAGCTTTCCATGAATATATTCTTGCCTCTATCTTTTGTATAAGAAGTTGCCATCAGATCTTTGAGATATTTTTAGTTGATAATGGTATGCCTAAGTATTTGAAAGGCATCCCCCCTTGTCCATATTACAGATGTTGTAGAATTCTGTTTCTTTAAGCAATATAAACCCCTCCAAAATACACAGAACTCTTTACCATATTGGTTTGCAACACTGATGCTTGTGAAAATTGATTAAAACGTTTATACATGGCAGCCATTGATGTTAAATTATCTCCTGCAAATAGCAGTAGATTATCAGCAAAGCTTAAATATGTGATACCCATCCTAGAACACTTTGGATAATATTTGAAGTCATTATCTTCCTTCAATCCATTGAGAATTCTGCTTAGATACTCCATTACAATAGAATATGAAAAAGGGGATATAAGATCCCCTTGTCTAAGTCCGTTTTTTGTATCACAAGGAATAATGGTCTCTCCATTGATCAATATGGTATATTTGATTGTTTTGACACATTCCAGAATCCAGCCAAAAAAATGTGTAGGGAATCCCAAATGATCCATTACATATTCCAAAAAGATTGACTCAAATGAGTCATAGGACTTTTTAGATCAATCTTAATCATACACCTTTCAGATGTGTGCTTCTTTGTATAAGACTTTATCAATTCATGGGCTAGGATAATGCTGTCTGCAATTCTTCTTCCAGGCATGAAACCTGCCTGATTTTCACTGATGATGCATGCAATAATCTTCTGCAATCTTGTATCTAGCACCTTAGAGATGAGCATATAGAGTAAAGTGTAGCAAGAAATAGGTCTGGAATCCTTCACAGTGATAGATTTATCAACTTTTGGTATCAGTGCAATAGTAGTACAGTTTATTGCCTTGTACATTCTACTAAAGATAAAAAATTCCTTAACAGCTTCACAAACCTCCTTATTTATAATTTTCCAGGCTTTCTTGAAAAATAGGCATTGTAACCTTCCATCCCTAGTTCCTTGCCATCTCCAATGCTATGTAATCCTTCAAAAATCTCTTGCTCAGTGAATTCTGCACATAGTTGAATTCTTTATTATTGGGAGAGTATAGAACCTGATGGCAGGTAGGGTTTGGGCAGCAAATCCCATAAGAGAATTGTAAAAATCCATGCTTCAAAATTTCCAAAGACTCTATCATTCTTATATTGATTCTATCTGATCCATATTGCTTGTTTGACCAAGTGTAATAGTCTCCCTTCCATATCAATCCATTCAGTTGTAGAGTTTGAATGCAGTTAGAGAAATTATGAGTTTCTGCATATGTTATAGGATTTCCCATCACTCTGTCTTGAGGATATAACACTGTATTAAAGTCTCCACAAATTATCTAATGTGTGATTATGTTTGCAGACAAACTATTCATGTATGCCCAGAGTGACCTCATTTTTTCAACTGTATTATATCCATAGACCACAGTCATTAAACAATCTATTTTCCTTAAATTATCCTTTACTAGCAATGTAAGAATTGTGCACCAGCTTTTATTAAACTATACCACCTTGGATCCCATACCACCCATAGCCTACCATTCTAAGCATAATGATAGTTGGTAAACACTTCCCATTCAGGTACAATAGCTTTGATCACTCTCTTAAAATTATGCAGCTTTCACTCTAGTTTTCATCAAGCCAGCTAATTTAATATTTTTGTTTCTAATGTAGTTATGAATTCTTTCTGCTTATACCTCTTATTGACTTCCCTCGTATTCCAGAATAGACAGTTTATCATCATGTTAAATGACTTCTTCCCATGTCAAGAGGTAATTGCTGCAAATCTCCAGTTCCACATGGTAGTACCTCAAAAGGGTTCTTCACTCTAATTGAAGACAACATATGAAAATTTGTTAAGTTACACCTCAAGGCTGCTTTCCACTTGTTTTCCTCGATGGCCTTCTTGGGCATAACATCAACTAGACTATTGTTATTTTGCCTTTGGCTAATTGCTAGTCTGCTACTTGGAGAAGCAGAATGTGACATCTGTTGCTCAACTGGTGCTTGTTACTGATCCTGTTGCATAACTAGTGTATGTTGTACATACATGTCATCAAAATTCTGGACCCGCCCTTTGGTTCTCCATTCCATGGTCACTTTCTTAGTTTTCCTTATCCTCCCATTCAGCTTGACTTGTTGTTTAGGTTCCCACTTATTTGTGCCTCTATGAGAAGCACATATGTGTGCCAACCTTTTGACATTGATCACAAAACTTAAGTTTCCACTCATAATAGACTCGTTGCAGAAATTGTCTATCCTTTGGATCCATAACACAGATCTCATCTGGAAGTGGTTTAGTCACATTAGCCTCTATCAACATTCTGGCAAAGGACACTCTGATTTTCTTAGTTGTACATTCATCAGCAAATATAGGAGTCCCAATAGCGCTAGCTATTCTACTAAGAGAATCAACTCCCCAATCGTTCATGGGTAATTTTGGGAATCTAACCCAAAAGAGAATTTCAGCAGAAAATTCCTCATTAAAATCAAAATATGAGGTCCAAGGCTTCAAAATCATAGGCCTATTATTAATGGAATAAGGTCCATAATAATAGATCTCTTGCATGTCAGTCTCCGTGTGAAATCTAATAATGTTGTATCTTTCCTCATGTAGAAACATATATGGTTCTCTAACATTTGCCCAATTAACGCTGATATATCGTTTCATAGTGTTATATCCCGAAGTCTTACCCAAAACGTACACAATTAGAGCACATTTCCATTTTTCAGTCTCATATTCAACCTCGTCTTTGTCCAATTGAACAACAATTTGCCCATTGACGATTTGTGGAGGAATAATACAGAGACATAACATTTGCTACAGATCTGTTTCTTTGAAATAGATTAGACCATGGTTTAAGATCTACATCGTTTGTAGCCGGTGCAGGATTCCTTGAATCTCTACCTTCCTCGGCAGCTATATATATATGTGTGTGTGTATGTGTGTATATATATGTGTATGTGTGGCGACTATTATTTAGAGAGCGACTATACAATGTCAATGTTCATTTTCCCTTTATTTTCATGCCCACTTTTGAAGGGGGAAGTACACAAATAGCAATTTTTAGGACCACTACTTAGGATTGATCTGTACTTATTTTAAACTGAAAATTTAAATTAAAAATCTTGAGATAATTAAACTTAAAAATTAAAATTTATGACACACGATTAATTTCTACCTGGGAAGCCCAAGAGACAATTGTGATGAAAAAACCAAGCAAATAATTGGGAAGGAGAGGATTTTGTGGTGGCGGTTAATCTGTTAATATCTGACATTGTCTTCCCTCCAAACCAAGGTGTCTCTTCTTCCATGGCTTTAGCTTCAGTCACTATGAATTTTCCCTTCATTTCTACTCATAATAATTATCACAATCTTTCTTTAAACCCAATTTTCTCTCCTCTCTGTACTAATAATAACAATCCCTCTAATTTCTCACCATCATCTTCATCTTCTTTGAATTATATTCATTTTTCATCTTCAACTCTTTACTCAAAGCAACTAACTGTTTCTCACAATGTCCATCGACATGCCCATTTCACAAAAAATCAAAATATCAAGGTCAGCATACATATAGCTCGTAATTATTATACATACATTTACATAATTAAATTTATGGAAGTATTTTATATGCGTTTTCTATATAGAATAATTACTTGTTTTCCATTTTTTAATTAGTTAAAACAAGAAATAGTATTTATGGAAGTAGCAGTGGCGGAGCCACCTTATCCAAAGGCGTCTGGAAAATTACACGGTGTATTTTAGTACTTTATATATATATATATATATATATATATATATATATATATATATATATATATATATATGTTGACTCCCCTTGATTTATTTGCGTGTTTACTTTTTTATATTTTGACATACCTTAGTAAAAATTTTGGGTCCGCCGCTAGAAAATAGTACCATGTGTGAAAGTTAACCCTTTTTGGTCTATTTTACGATAGACTTACTTATTTTACATTTCTTTTAATGATTAAAACAAAAACAAAGCACTCAACAGTGATGCCTAGTGATTAATAAAGTGGGTTGAGAATCATGAAATCTCAGGTTCAAATCACAATGGAGGTCCAAGCTTTAATGCATAGAGTTATCTGATAGTTGTTGCTGGTGGGGTAGCACGTCTCCCATAGAATTAGTCGAGGTGCGCGCAAGATGTCCGGACACCACGGTTGTCAAAAACAATTACAAAAGGAAGTCTTTTTTTTTGCAGGTGATTTGTGCTAGAAGTGAACCCTTAAAGGTGATGTTATCTGATGCCCCTGCATCCGGTAAAGGGACTCAATGTGAATTGATTGTACAAAAGGTATTTCATTCTTGATCCCTCTTGTTTTCTTCTGCTATTTTATGTTCAGACTTATGGCTTGATGGAAAGTTAACAGCTTATTCCCGAAACCCCAACTAGTTTGCGATTGATGCGTAGTTGATTGATTAATTGATTGATTGGTGATGACGTTGTGTTAAATATGTTTGGCCATGACCTATTGGCGAATATGCTAAAGCAATTAAGTTGTCTATTTTTTCCAATTATGCCCATCATTCTATGCATTCCTATAACATGCTAAGTCTGTTATTTGAATGATCTGGGATGTATAAGATCCTCTCCCCTCTTAACAAGAGGTCTCGTGTTCGAGCTTTGAGAATGGAGAAATCTCTGGTAGGAACGCTTTCACCTTCAAATGGCCTATGAGGCATATATCTGAATTAGGGGGCCCAGTAGATTCCGGATACCAGGTGGTTAAACAAAAAAATAAGTTTTTTTTTTCATGGTGTGTCCATTCATGTTGAACTAAAGAAAATTTGTGAATGGGAATGTTGGTTAATTTAAAATCTTGCCTTGAATGATATTATCATGGTTTATTCAGTTTGGATTGGTGCACATATCAACTGGTGATCTTCTACGAGCTGAATTATTGGCTGGTACAGATATTGGAAATAAAGCCAAGGAGTACATGAACTCTGGTCGCCTGGTTCCTGATGAGATTGTAACAGCTATATGAGATCTTTCAAGTGTCTTGTTAATGAATAACTTTCGCTTTTATGATTTTCAGTATCGGCTTCTTCTTACAGATGGTGACAGCGCAATTATCAAGGGAAGATGCAAAAGAAAAAGGGTGGCTTCTGGATGGTTATCCACGAACTTTGGCCCAAGCAGAAAGTCTAGAAAGATTGAGTATCAGACCAGATATCTATATTGTGCTTGATGTATGTCCGCCATACCATTACATAAGCTGCACTTCCTTTCCGTCTTAAATAAGATGATCTTTTGAACATTTACTAAAGATTGGTCAGGTGTTCTACTGTTTCAAATTTTGGTGCTGTGTGCGGTATGACCTTGCAATGCTGGACAACTCCGAAGGGGCAGTAGTTTTGTTTTGGAGTCATGTTTTATTCTTGCTGATGTATCTTCAAGAGTTTTTAGTCTATTTACTGGGGTAACAGGGGTAGTAGTTTTTACCATTCATAGGCCGAACATTACTGACCAGAGGATGCTTGCGCGAATAAATGTGGTCGTCCTATGCGCTCTCTGTTTATACCTAATAGGTATATTAAAGCAAGAGTGAGTGTAAGAAGTAATATTTGAATAGAATCTCCAATTATTAAAGAAATCCATACAAGTGTGTCGTGGTAATTCAGGTAGATTTTAGCCCACTTCATCTTCCATTTGCTTTATATCCGATACGTAAATATACTTTTTTTTCGCAGGTTCCTGATGAGATTCTTATTGACAGATGTGTTGGTAGAAGGCTAGATCCTCTCACAGGAAAAATATACCATGTTACTAATTTCCCTCCAGAGACGGAGGAGATCAAAGCGAGGCTAATAACCCGTCCTGATGACACAGAAGAAAAGGTACTCTCGACCCGTATTGTGTGTCTTGATTTAGTTTACTAGATCCAAAACACTACAGTTTACATTTGTTCTAAATGCATTTCAGGTGAAATCACGTCTACAAATATACAAGCAAAATGCTGAAGCAATATTACCACTGTACTTAAATATAATGAATAAGGTACATTTGACATATACTCCTCCTATAATTTTCAAATTCTGTACCTTTTTCTAATAACTTTTATTTATGAGCTGTGACATACAGGTTGATGGGAACCGCGGCAAAGATGCAATCTTTGAAGAAATTGATTCCTCGTTGTCACGTGTGCAGAAAGAGGAACAAGATGCAAATAAATTAGGTCGGAAAAAGATGTATCATTCAACAATAGCGAAGATTTTTTGCAGGACACTTTTTTCACTTTCTTGTTAGCTACTGTACAGACCAACCGAATTAGCACTCATCACTTAGCTTAACGATAATTTGGACCTACTGAAACTTTACTCTAATTTTTGTTTACAGAAAAATCAGAAATTACCAGTACTCAAGTTGATATCGCATCTTTGAGCAAGGTATTCAGCTGCTACCGTAAATTATGGATGTAAATTCCCATTTGCTTTTGATTCTTTTAAGGAGAGTTACACAAAATACATATTTAGCTTTGACGCTTTATTTTTCTTATATTTTACAGGACTGGAGAGGAATACCAACTAGACTAAATAATATTCCTCACTCAAGAGAAATCAGGGAATATTTCTACAGTGATGTGCTTCAGGCTACTCAAAGAGCTGTCAATGATGGGAAAACTCGATTAAAGGTATGCGCTCCTCCAATTCAAAAGTAATTCAGATAAGGTTGATAGTAGAGTAGTTTGAGTCGATATAGCTGTTTTATAATATAATCTTGATTGGTTATCGTTTTAATTAAGACATCACCTTTTGCCACCATTTTTATAAGTGCCACATTTTGATTGAGAAGTCCACCTTTTTGTGGTGGAAGTAGATATACCGTATTATTTTCTGTTTAGTTTCTTGGAAGGAAGAAAGGAATTACGTTGTTTGAACTTTGAAGAACAAATTTAGAACCTTTACATGGAATTCAGGCTTTTTCCCATCTACATTAGCTTAAATCCAAGTTATATGGACTAATATGTTTATCTTGAATTGGCAGATAGAAATCAGTATCCCAGAGCTGAATCCTGCAACAGTGAGAAAACACTCTTTTATCATATGCCAATAGTTTATTTAGGTTTGACAGTATCGTAAATCCACAGGATGTTTATCGAATAGGTACGCTAATGGAACTTATCCGGGTACTTGCTCTTTCATTTGCTGACGATGGAAAGCGTGTCAAGGTGTCTCTCTGATGTTTATTATTTCCATTCTTATATAGTTAATCTATTATCTTTGAAATTAGGAAAAATTATACATATTCATTTCTCCAGACCTCATGCGTAGGTTTGTGTCCAAGGATCTATGGGGGAAGGTGCACTTGCAGGGATGCCGTTGCAACTTGCAGGAAGTCGAAAGATATTAGAGTACATGGATTGGGGTGATTATGGTGCTCTCGGCACCTTTGTCAATATTGGTTCTATAGGTATTCAGATAAAAAGTGCATATGTGATGATTCACATTTCCTATCCAATATCGTGTTTCTAAAAGTCGTTTGAACCCTGTATTTTCGATGCAAAGTATAGATATATGTGAAAATCAAGTAAATGTTAACAAATATTAGATTTGAACCTGTAAATTTGAAAGTACAATGAGTACTGTGCTAACAACTTTAAAGATCGAACTAATCAAGTTTAAATCCTGGATCTGCTTCCGTTCGCTTCATCATGAGCGATATATATCAGAAAGTTGTCCTAGTATTACTGATCGTAGAAACTTCATAATTATAAAAATGTTTCTGTAGTGTGATGACTATTTTTGTTTGTCGTTTAAATCTACACATGCTAAAATAAATGCTTAACCAGCAAATATTTCTGAGGTTAACTTTGCGATTAAACACGATACAACCATGCTTGAAATTGGTTCTTTCATGATTGCTTGGTACACTCCATATTTACCACCACATGTTATGTGTTTTTCAGGTGGCAAGGAGGTTGAAAAACAAGATGACTTGTTTATTCTAGTGGCTCCACAGAATGCTGTTGGAAATTGCATTATAGATGTAATTCACTGTTGACCATCTGCTGTATTTTCCTCATATTACTCTTTATTCAGTTACTGTATTTGTTTTCTGCCGCTGAATAATGCAGGATATGAAAGCTATGACTGATGTTGCGGGTAGTCGACCAGTTATTCTTGTCAACCCCAAACTAAAGGTTAGGATCTTAGTTTCTCCCTTATGAATGTGACTTCCTTTGAATTAAATTCAACTCATAGCTTACCATTTTCCTAAATACAGAAAAATTTCTTGAGCAGTAAATTACTCTCATATCCCTTCCAAGTCAAATTATCTTAGTATTAGCCATGGATTCAAATTACTATTTATAATGTTACCCTGGGGATTACGAAATAACGAAAAAGTAAAAGTGACCGAGATGCAAGGAGAAAACTTTTGTTTAACATTTCCGGAAAGACCCACCTATTTGTTAGTTTGCCGGCTAGCTACTTAGGATGAATCACACAGAGGCGATCTCAAAGAATACAATATTTTTCAAGAGACAGAACTAGCAAGGTAAGTAGGTCCATTGCCAGCCAGCTCCGGACCGAAAAGACCTAACGGAGGCAGGCTGTCCTTTGACTAGTTTGTAGTTTTTTCTGGGGCTATTTATTCTAAATTTCCCTCCTCGCCTAGAATAAAAGGATAAGATAAAAGGGGTTTTGTCATTAGGATAGGAGGGAAATCGGCAGCTCGACGGGGAGCTTGCCCGGCCGCCATGGATGACCTGGGGAATCTTTATGTCATCCGAGAAAGAAATCAGACCTATAACCTCACTGCAGTGGCTTGTAGACTTGCTTTGCTGCGGAAAGCTCAAGTGAAAACCTCTCGGTTGTTCTTAACACCGATGGCTATTCATTTAAATCTTCAGGTAACACCGCTAGATCTTCAACAAGGTGGCAAGGAGTTATCCACTAAATGATAGAAAGGCTACCTTCTCAAGGAGGAAGACTTCTTTCAATATAAAGCAAGGTGTAAGCAAGCTTCTTTCCGAAACGGGAAAGGTAGCAAGGACTGAAGCAGCCACACCAGCATCTATCTGAGAAAGCAGTAATAGAGCACGCAACGATAAAGGCAAGAGGAGCGTCCAGTCGAATCAGTTTATCATTTTTATGAAATTGACTTGGATCTTTCCAAAGCAAGGGGGCATCGCTCTAATCACTTATGTAATTTTTTATGCAATAACCTTCCTTTTGAATGCCGATGCATCTGTTGAAGGCAAGACTCATGTAACAACAAGCTAGACCGAAGCTCAGCCATAGTTGGTTTTGGTCGTTAAAGCTTCGCCGTAGTGACAAAGGTCTCCATGGTCGTTCTTTTTAACATCTCTTTATATTCTTCTATGTAATGCTATCAGTCACCTCGTACTACCCCCCCCCCCCCCCCCATTTTTGTTCTTTCCTAGCAAACATTAGTCAATAGAGGCACTAGGAAACCCCGTTAAATAAGTTTTACTTGCTCTTCCAACGTTCATAGATTAGACTCCACTTTTCCTTCCACAGATTTAGTTTCAGAGTCATACTGAAAATCCGTAATCTTGTTTTGATTCCTCGGTGATGAAATCGTTAAAAATGGCCTGACACTAGTATATCACATGCTAATTTTGCAGGATTTACCTGGCTCAAGCGGTATCATGCAAGTAAGTTGTAACCATTGAGACATAATGGTGAACATTATAGGTTAAGTCATACTCTCTGATTTTTTTTCTCTTAATATACAAGACAATGGGTAGAGATAAGAGATTGGAGTATGCTGCATCATTTGAAATATGCTACCACTTCAGACTACTCTACTATGCAGGAACACAATATCCTATCATGGTTGCACTCAGGTTAAATTTCTTTCTATGTCTACTGATTTTGTTGTGCCGATACATGATCAAGAAGCTGATGGTCAATCTAAAATAGCACAAAGTGTTGTTTTGGTTTAGTCTAAAATGCATATATAAGTCTGCATTTTTTGAAGTCTTGGCTCTTGAAATTAAAGATGTATCTTATCTTTTTCACTGACTATTTGGTGGACAGATTGCCAATATAAGTATATAGCAAATTATTGTTCAAACATTAATCTTTAATCTTTTCTAATGCGGAATTTCGATTATCACTTTTCTGCTATGTCCCCACGAAGGGCACCCTTGACTCTATACTCATTACTCTATTTACCCACAATCTGGTATTTTGTACTATTAACGGGTAGATTCTTGTTTTAATGGCCTCTACAAAAAAGAATGACTGAATATCCATGGTCAATATTCGTCATCTTATTAATTTTCTCATGTCAGGATGTCATATCCATACCCTTATGAGTTATATAAGAGACTGGATGAATCGCCTGGGAAGGAAAAATACGTACCTTTGGCAACATTTGCAAACAGGCCAAACATTGATGAAATGAACAATGCATTTGAAGGAAAATCAAGGTATGCAACAAATCATGAACCTGAACTGAACTCATTATAAACTCCTAAACTTTTTGAGTCTGTTCATTACCTCTATATCCCTGCATTAACACGATACTTAACAATTACTGTTTGCAGAAATCAAGAGAAAAAAGCAGAGGGATTTTGGTAAGTGATCATCAGGTTTTATAAAGTTGGACTTTAAGCCCGATCATAAAAATTGATGAATTTATTTTGACGTTCTTTTAGGGGCTTCTTGAGTGGCATACTTTAAGTATCGATGGAGAATGCATGAACATCGATCACAAAGGATGCAACATTTACATCATCTGAACATCCAAAATTGATGGTAAATCAATCATCTCTTTGTTTTTTGGATCCTTTGAAATGCAAGTTAAATCAAGTCAAGATTTTAGTCTCCTGGCATATATCATCCTATCCTGTATATTTCCTATCTTATGATTTAGCAGAATGTGCATTCCTTAAAAGAATTGCAAAGGACCTATTTATCTGTATATATTCATGGCTTTCCACTACCGTATTTCTTTTAAATATTATTGTGACTATGCTTTGCTTGAGCTGGGAGTCTATCATAAACAGCCTTTCTATCTTCACAAAATAAGAGTAAGACTACGTATACACTACCTTCTACGGACTCTATCTGTGAGATTAAATTGGGGTTGTTGTTGTTATTGTCTTTCTATCTGTAAATATTTCCTTTTCTTTTAGTTAAAGAGAGAAATCAACTTTGCGAGTCTCATGGATGTACCTATTTTTCTCTGTTGTAAGTTGAAGCATCTTTAATCTTTTCAAGCTAAGAACACTAAATGTTATACTAAACAAGTTTAAATCTTGAATCTGCCGCTCCCTAACTAGTATTATTATGAGCTTCCCTAAAGATAAAGGAGCTACACCATAAATAATTGTTTTCTCAATATATAAAAAGTAGTCTAAAATTGACTTATGATGGTATTTTTTAAATAGGAAAATGCGAGTAAATTGTATAGGCATTTATGAGATGTGATATTTTAAAGTAATTAAGTTATAATCATTGATAATGTAAAGATTTTTCGACGCTACTCAGTATAAGTTAATATGTGATACTATTAACTTTAACTTCTATACACTAACGTTGTATTCACGCTATTAGGTAATTGCAGGTAATGCTATTCCTTATTCAAATAAGTTATATACGTTAACAATGTTATAAAGTCGCTTTTTTACTTTATTATTAACGTAATTTAATTTGTTATAACATGTTACAATTTATGACTAGTCAACAGCAACACTATTAAATAGTTACCTGCAATTATTTGTTAAGTGATCTGATAGGGTATAATTGTATATAAAAAAAGACAGCCCGATGCACAAAATATCTTACGTTCATGCAGGGTTCGGAGAAGGGCTGTATATCACAAGGGTACAATGTATACAATCCTAATGCAAGTGGCTACTTCCGCAGTTCAAACTCACGGCCTATAAGTCACGAGGAAATAATTTTACCGTTACTCCAAATACAAATATATATATATATATATATATATATATATATATATATATATAAATATATATATATATATATACACACACATGCATATATATACACACACATGCATATATATTAGTCTTAGTTTATGCGTTATGCGTGTGTATCCTATATCAATAAATACATTATTTTAAAATTATATAAATATGATTGAATAGTATGTTTGACTTATAAAATAAAAATTAAAGAAAAAGTATAAAATCCTGAAAATGAAGAATGCTTATCTTATTTAGCTAGCCCAATATAAAAAAAAAAAAAAAGAAATTATGCACGCAAGTGCTCAAATACCTTATTGTAAATTATGAGAACTTCTACTGGAATATTTTACGAAATTGTTGTAATTTCTATCTCTAATATAAAAATATATAAACAACATGAAAATACTTTTATCAACAAAGATATATCAAAAAAAAGAAAACCAAAGTAAAAACTGAATTTCTCTGTCTTTTTAGGAATAAAGAGGTTAGTGTTATAACTCATAAAATATTTTGATAAAATTTCAAAGTGACTACTATTGGCTAAATATTTTATAAAATATATAGAGAGTTATCATTTGTTAAAATATTAATAATAATAATAATAATAATAATTAATGGCAATTCGTTTAGAATATATTTTGTCTTTTGTATTTTATCCATATCGCTTCAACGATGCATTTTTATCAATTTGATTCTTAATGCTAAACTATAACAGATTTTGTTTTCATTTTTTTAATTCCTTTTCATTTGAATGCTCTTCTTATCGAAACAAATTAATATACCTTATGAGTTCTGCCAATTTAAAAATAATTTTACTTATACGAAGAATTTGTAAATTAAATAAATTAGGTTCCTTAGCTAATTAGTTAATCTAAAGAGTTTGTTATCTATTTTCCATAATAAAGAAAATAGTTTACATTTTGTTGATTAAAATTCTTCACATTAGTTTATCCATAGTTTAAAATATTTAACTGCAATTATTATTTTATCCTCTAAAAATTCTATTTTCAAAGAGTGAAAATTTTGATCTTATATTTTCTTCTGTTAACAGGGGCGTATCTATATTTGGAGCATAGGGCACGTGCATCCATATTTCAATGTCTATATCATATATAATAATTTTATATTTCTTTAGATATGTTTAAATATATATGTGTGCTCCCAAACCTAAAGAATTCTATGGTGCAATAATTAATATATGTAATGTTATATGCTCAATATTCAATTTATAGGCATATCTAGTGTCCCCTCCTGTGTTTTAATTAAGTATTTCTTTTTCCTCTTTTTTTGTTTTGATTTATTCATCTATACTCCAAATCTAACACGTTAATCCTTGATCTCCATTTGTCATCACAACAATTAATATAATTAAAACGTTAATGCTTGATCTCCATTGTCATCACAAAAATTTATATAATTAAAATTAATAGCAACTGATGATGTAGTATGGTTCAATGATACTTAAATTGCTTTTATATGGAGTATAAATATATATGTTATAACAAATCACCAGAATTCCAATAAAAAAAAGTATAATTTTTAAATGGTGTCGAATTCATGGTAAGAACGTAAAGGTTAAATTTATTAAATATAAATTTTAAATTTATCTTTTTATAATAGTGCACCAATCTTTTTCGAATTCTAGATCTGTCTCTGCCGGTTAATATCTAATATTTCATTTTTGAATCTTTGGGTTTGTACATCGTAGAATCATAGTAAATGTTATTGATTTTCTCAACCATTTTTCTTCTTCTTTCTCTCTTTGTTTTTCATGCCTAAATATTCAGTTAATAATTTATTCTAGTTATTAATCAATGTTATTTTCAAATATAATAATAATAACTACTACTATTATTATTATTATATTATTATTATTATCAAAATGAAAAGTACAAAGAATTAAACAAGAAAATACACGCAAAAAACCTTCTGCCAGCTTACGTTATTTCATGACTACAAGTTTTTGGTTTCTTTATGTGCCTTATCATAGCTGCTACCTCAAATTCGTAGCAAATAATAAGTCTCAAATATTATTTGATAGATTGTATTGGTAAAAGTATTCCTAGGATCAGAAATTGTAACGATAGAAAATCTTGGGTAGATTAACTTTCTAAATATTAGGAGCTTTTATATAATTCAAATTAAATAAGGAAAGATTTAATAACAAAGCTTTAATTGATTTGAGAGTTCTAAATATTAGAGTGAAAATTAATGATCACCCCTAAATAAAAGGAAAACCGTTAAAATGACTATATTGTCTAATGCAAACTCTATTTCAAAGAGATAAAAAAGGTAAACGACAACGTTCGAACCATGTAGAGGAATTTGCAGCAGCAGTGACAACAGGATTACGAACACAACCAAAATCAGCTACAATTATTGAAGTGGTGATTGATGTTATAGAAGAAGGAATAAAAACTCCAGCAGTTAAAGGAAAAAATAGTGACTGCTCTATTTGTATAGCAGAAACTAAATATAGGGAGATTTCTTTGATCCTTCCTATTTGTGGCCATAAGTTTCATAAAGCCTGTATTGAACCTTGGTTAAAAGAAAAAAAGACATGTCCCTTGTGTCGAACTCCTCTTCGCCACGGCAGCATTATTGAAGAAACGATCAATAGGCTTTTATATATATATATATATAAGGGTTTATTATTCTATTTTCCAATCTAAGTTGTAGAACTCAACTTTTGCTTTTCTGTATTTGAGAGAAAAGTTATATATCTGATAATGAGAAGTCATAATATGTTTATCATATTTTCTCTTTTATTCATTTATTTTTGTCCAAATCGTATTATTGTTATTTTTACCATAATTTATTTCACACTCTAATTTGACTCCTTCTTTATCTTTTTTTAAATATTTTTTCTTTATTTTTTGTTCCTTTTTTAATTCCACGTGATTGCCATGCAAACCTTGATCTCCTTACCTACAAATATTAGTATATACTCTATCTTTAGCAGTAACACCAACTAGTGATGGAGCAAGACAATATAATCCTGCCACTAAATCTCCATATATACTAGGTAGAATAGAAATGGTAATACAATATTAGAAAATGCAATAAAAATATAAGTAGCAAAAAAGACTTCTAGTACCACATGATACCAATATGGTATACATGTATACCAACAGAGTATATGATTGCTCTAGAATATTGCTACAACTATCTTCTCTTGTTCAACTATATTTCAACCCAAACTTCTAAAATCTACTACAAAATTTCCACCAAATTGACTAAAAGATACAACCTCCAATCAGCTTTTCAAACAAACTCATATAGTATCATATCAAAATAATTAAAAACTCAAACAAACCAAGTTATGAGTTTCAAGCTTCAAGGTCCTTCAATGGTGGATTTGAATTTTTGCACAATAAAGTCAACTCACCCATAATCCCTGAAAAATGCAATAACAATTCACGAAAATCATGAATATCGGGTGATTTTTTTCGGCATCTGAATAATTAATTGCGATAACTATTAAAATTATAAACACAATATAGGAGCAGAGGGTGGTAGAAGAACTTGGAACAGCCTGATAACCATGAGCATAATATTCTGGTGATGATGCGATGACGCCAGGTGGAGGAACTGGCCGAGGAAAACCGATTACAAGTTGATGTGGTGGGTAACTGGTAGGTGCTTAAAAGTGCCATATTTAGGGGGGATGCGGGTAAATTAGTTTGGGCCCCATGGGTATGAGTAGTAAATAGTTAAGGTATAAGTATTTAAGGGTAAATAGTTTGAATTTAATGGGTATAAAGTGAGATTTTCTCTAATAAGTATTTCTCAATTGACATTATAGCTATTCCACTTAACCTTTCTTGTGACATTGTTGTTCTTAGGTAGCTAGGATTTTATCAATTTTAGTTTTAAAAACTTTTTTCCGCTGAAGCAATGGTAACTTGAGTTCTAAACGTTATACTATAAGCAATTTAGGCATTTGGAAAAGAATTAAACCTTTTTATTTGATTAAGTGTATCAATTAAATCGTTATCTTCTAATTGTACTATTTTTCTTAATACTTCAATTCAAAATCTAAACCATCAAAATATCGAATTGATTATTATGCTTAGGAACATTCAAGATTAAGGCAATATTTTTTTAAATTTCTAACATCTAGTGATCTTAGTTTACTGCCAAATAGAAAATCAAAAATATTTTCATATACTTTGAATTGTTCAAACCTATTTTAAAGTAAAAAAATAGCCTTGTCTATTATGTATAAAAGCAAACTCTAAAGGACTCTTCGAAAGATTTTGAGAGTTCATTATCAACATTCACATCAAATTATCCCTATATATCACGCGTTTCATACGAAATTCGGGTTCGATATCTATTTCAAGTGCAATTTCCTTGGTAGAAGTCATAGCAATTGCAAATCCTTCATTTCTATATTTGTTAGAAAGAAATCAAATTTTTTACTTTTACAGAATACTTTTTAAAACTTATTTACATAGTCTATTAGATATAACAAAAAATAGGCCCCTCGCAAATATAGGACCTAAAGCGGTTGCTTTACTTACTTTATGAAAGGGCCGCTCTTGATTAGGATTTACACACCTATCACTAGTGCTCGTTCAACTTAGATCAATTAGTATTCTTATCTGGTTACCCTTTATACTTGCTAATTATCATATAAAACCGATTTATATGTAATTATGATTTAGATATGTAAATATTTTTCACTTTTTTTATGCACTTTATTTCTTATTACTATTAATTTTCCTAAATATGATAGCTAGGGGAGTACCAAGGAAATCAACAAACTGATAATTCGAGTCAAACCGAAAAAAAACCCGACTATAATTTGGTTTGATTTGTGGCATTGCATTCATCTATACGTACATACTTAAAAGAACACAGGAAGAAACACATCCTCCCACAAAATGAAAATGATTTTCCTCTCAGTACGTGGTGCTCACATTGGGGCCCGACTGTATTCGAATTCGTATCGAAAATGTTGGACAAAGAGTAGAAAATAAGCAAAAACAGAGAAGAAAGGAACTTAAAGTTGTCAACTTTATTTTTAATATTGCTTGACTTGAATAGATAACGACATATGACCACACACATATATATATATGCTGAAAGAAATAAAAAAAGACCTAACATCTAGGACCTGTAACCCACTATTGCACTTTATTAACAAAGCTAACTTGACTTGAGTAAATAAAGTAAATTACGTAACAGAAACCAAAAGACTAATTCAACCAATTATCCATTCCCAATTTGCTACATATTAAAGTTTTGAATCACTCTACAACACTCCCCTTGATTCAAAACTGTATACAGTAAGCAATCGTCTGAAATAGGAGAATTTCTCCTTTGATAAAACGTTCATCAATACATCAGTTAGCTGCTCCTGTGTACTGCAATATTCCAGTGATATATACTCTATTGCTACCAAATCACGGATGAAATGATAACTAATATCAATATGCTCTATCCTACTGTGGAATGTTAGGTTCTTTGTCATGGAGATAGTTGCTTTATTATCACAAAATATCTTCGTTGCTCCTTTCTGCTCTTGTTGAAGATATGCTAACACTCTTCTTAGCCAAACGACTTGACAAACTACTGAAGTTGCTGCAATATACCAGCTTCCGAGGTTGATAATGATGTTGTAGCTTTCTTCTTTGAACTCCAAGTCACCACACCTGAGCCTAGAGTGAAAATGTTTGCCGAAACACTTCGTCTATCATCCAATGAACTTGCCCAATCATTATCTGTGTACTCGGACAGCCTGAAATTAAAAGTATTTGAGTACCAAATACCAAAGTCCAAAGTTCAAGCAATGTACCGCAAGAATCTCTTTGCTGCTCCATAATGAATCTTTGAAGGTTGCTGCATAAACCTGGAAATAACACCTATCGAAAATGCGATATCGGGTCTAATGTGCGTCACATAAATTAGACCTCTAACCAAGCTTCTGAACAGTCTTGCATCTGTCAACTTCTGAACAGTCTTGCATCTGTCAACTCTTCTCCATCTTCCTCATGTACTTTTTCATTAATATTCATGGGTGTGGTTGCAGGCTTGCAATTAAGCATGCCAAATTTATTGAGTAGATCCGTACCATATTTCTTTTGTGAAATAAAATTCCATCTTCAACTTGATGGACTTCACAACCAAGGAAATAGTACAACACCCATATCCGACATCTCAAACTCAATCATCATTTGAGACTTAAACTCATCAACAATAAATATAGAGGAACTAATATAAATGATATCATCAACGTAAAGACAAACAACGATGAAATTATTTTACCTTCCTTTTTCACATACAAGGTGGCTCATTCTCACTTTTCATGTACCCCTTTTGTTGAAAGTAGCAATCAATCCTGCTATACCATGCTCGAGGGGTTTACTTCAAGCCATACAATGCCTTTTTTCAGCTTGTACACCTTTGTTTCATTGCCTTCCTTTATGAAACCTTCAGGTTGTGATACAATGACTTCTTCTTGTAATTCTCCATTGAGGAACACCAATTTGACATCAAATTGATAAACTGGCCATTGCAATTATGCAACTAATGCTAGAACCACCCTCACTGTCTCAAATCGAGCTACCGGAAAAAAGTCTCTTCAAAGCCAACACCATATTGTTGGCATAACCTTTTGCTACAAGGCGATCTTTGTGCTTCTATAAACTTCCATATGCAGCAACCTTTGTCTTGAATATTCATTTCAAGACAATAGAATTTTTGCATTCTGGTAGATCTACCATCTCCCATGTTCCATTCTTTTCAATGAATTTCATCTCTTCTACCATTGCTTTCCGCCATTCTTCTTTTTCAGTGGCTTCTTCATAAAATAGCAAATCTGAATAGCAAGAGCAAATTGACAAGAAGTATATATATTGTTAGGATATTTTGAATTCGGTTTCTTGACTCTTGTCGATCTTCTTAGTGGAATTGGCTCAGTTGCAGTTTCTTCAAGTGTTACAGATGTGTCTGGTGCCATTGTTGAGCTACTGGAGGAACTTGTTGGAGCAGATTCTTGTTGTTTATCAGGAGAACCTTCAATGGACATAGGAATCTCATGTTGTCCTTGTTCTCTATCCCAATTTCAGCTAGGATTTTCATCAAATATAACATCCCTTCTAACTGAGATATTTCCATTAAGAGGGTTATACAATCTATATGCTTTAGAGTGAGTATAATAGCCAATAAAAATGTATTTTCAGACTTTTCATGAAGCTTTTGACAATCTTGTGAATTTACCAAAGCACACGCGACACATCCAAAAACCCGTCAATGACTTACATTTGATCTCCTTTCTTGCCAAGCTTCATAAGGAGTTCTATTCATAACAGCCCTTGTTGGTGACAGATTCAACAAGTAAACAAATGTTGCAACAGCTTCTGCTAAATCTCACTTGTGAGTCCTTTTGCTTTTGCTTGTAGCATACTTCTTGCCATCTCTACAATGGTACGGTTCTTTTGCTCAGTGACACCATTCTGCTCTGGAGTATAAGGAGTTGTTAACTCCCTATGGATGTCATTTTCTTCATAAAATAAATTGAATTCATTGGACACAAACTCTCCTCCTCTATCTGTGCGAAGAGCTTTGATACTGCATCTAATTTGATTCTCCACCAGAGCCTTAAATTTTTGCAACTTCTCAAATGTTTCTGGCTTATTTTCCAGAAAGTACACCCAACTCATGCGGCTATAATCGTCAGTAAATAACAAATACTCCTACCCAAAGACTTAGTTTGCATAGGGCCACATAAGTCAGCATATATTAAGTCTAAGCATTTAGAAGCTCTCCATGCTTTTCAACGGAAAAAGATTACCTGTTTTGTTTTTCATAAATACATCACACATAAATCAAGAGAACCAATTTTTGGTAGTCCAAGAACTGTACTTTTATCATTTAGCAGTTTCAGACCTTTGATATTGAGATGTACCTCAAATTCCATAGCTTTGAGTCGTTCTCTACACTTTTAGCGAGAGCAAAATTTTCCATGTTAGAAATATCCATCGGAAACATCTTGTTTGGAGTCATGTTGATATGAACCTTTTTGCCTGACATTTTATTTATAATAACACAAGTACCATCATCAAATAAAAGAGAATCACCACTAGTCATTAGTTTTCCAACTCTCAACAAATTGTATTCTAAATTAGGTAAAATTGAACACTATCCAACTTTTTTACTTCGGCATAACTACCGTCAACTTCTACTGTGCCTTTTTCCTCAACTTGCATCTCCCCTTTGATGCCAATCTGCACCTTTATCTTTTATGTCTCATCAAGCTCATTGAACAAGAATTTGGTACCAGTCATGTGATTCGAACAACCGCTATCCACAAACCATAAGTCGCTTGGCCTATGGTCGGTATCAATACAAACTATAAAAAGATAATTGTCTTCCACATTTTCTGTTGCTGCAAAATTCATTTTTTTGATCTTTATACCAACAATCAGCCTTTATATGCCTGTATCGCTTGCATTGATGACATTTAATGCCATTCTTTTTGTTACCTTGTTCATTGGACTGCATGTACCCATCATTCCTTCCTTTGCCTCTTCCATAACCACGAGTTCGACCACCGCAAAATCCTCCTCTTCATCGACCTCTCCTTGTTGGACAATCATTTTCTCCATATTTGGTGGTTGTGTCTTTTACTTGGAATGCCTTATCTTCATTCTTCTCTATCGAACGATTGATTCTCACCTCATGAGCTTGAAGAGATCCCATCAATTCATCAACATAAAGAACTGATAGATCTTTTGCTTCCCTTATGGCTGCAACAACATGATCAAATTTTGATGTAAAAGCTTCTCAAAATTTTAGCAACGATTATTTCGTTTGAAATCTGCTCACCATAGGAACACATTTGACCGACTATTGCCATTGTTCAAGACAAAAAATCAGCAACTGATTCACCATTCTTCATCATCAAGGTTTCAAAGTTACTCCTTAGTGATTGCAGCTTCACTGCTATGAACTTTCAATCACCTTGAAATTCTTTTTGTAAGATCGACCATGCCTCTTTCGATGTGGTTGCTTCTGCAATCCGTGAGAAAATAGTCTCATGGACTGCTTGTTGAAGAATGAAGAACGCCTTGGCATCTTTCTTCTTGATTTCTTTCATATTCTCCTCATCCCCTTCATTGGATTCAAATATTTCGATGAACCCATACTCCACCAAGTCCCAAAGCTCCTGTGATATGAGCAATGTCTTCACCTTGATGCTCCGACACTCATATATCTCACCATTAAAAATTGGTATGAGTGGTTGAGAAGAAGAAAATCCAACTAGTGCTGCCATTGTTGTATTTTTTTTTTAAAAGCCAAAGTAACCCTCTGCCTCTCTTTCTCTCGTGTTTCCCTGAAAGACCCAAAAAAAAAAAAAAAATATCACTCAACACCCAATGAACCCAATTTCGCTCCAATGCCCACAAGACCACAATGGCTTTGATGCAAAATTTGTTGGGTAGGAAACAGATAAGAAAGGAACTTAAAGCTGTCGACTTTGATTTTAATATTGCTCGACTTGAATAGGTAACAATATATGCCCAAAACATAGGCTTAAAGAAACAAAACAAACCTAATGTTAAGCATCTGTAACTCACGGCTGCACTTTATTAGCAAAACTAACTTGGCTTGAGTAAATAAAGGAAACTACTTAACAGAAACCAAAAGACTAGTTCAACTAAACTATCAATTCCCAATTTGCTACGTAGTAAAGTTTTAAATCACTTTTCAACAAGAAAATACAATATTAGGGAGGGGAGGGGAGGGCAGAGGGGATAAGGTTGTCACGACCCAAATCGAAGGGCCGCGACGGAACCCGGTGCTTTACTCGATCGAGTACCAACGTAACATATCTTTCTTATCATACTATAATGGGTAGGTGAGCCAGAAAACCCATCATGAGATAACGAGAATAAAACATAAGGGAATGCTTAACATATGACGACCAACATGATGTGCAAACTTATACATGTGATATACGGGCCTACAAGGCCGACATGACTATTTGTAAACTCAAAACGTAGGCCAACAAGGCCATAAGTATATCCATACACATAACATCTGTCTATAAGCCTCTAAGAGTACATAAAATCATAAAGGTCGGGACAGGGCCCCACCATACCAATCAGTACATATGCAAAGCATACTGATCAAATAGGCAACTCCGGAGCAAGTGGAGTGCACCAACACCTTTTGCTGAGCTAATACCCTACTTGGAGAAATGCCAACCTGTCTATTGGGACCTGCGGGCATGAAACACAGCATCCCCAAGCAAAAGGGTCATTGGTACGAATAAAGTACTGAGTAAATAAGGCAGGAAAGCATAAACAAGAGGAGTAATGTAAAGAGAGATAGATGAGATACAACCTGTAACATATGAGTTCCTCTGGGGGCTACTGATATGAAATGCATAATACATATATATACATAAACTTTTAAATCATTTGCTTCTGTGGGCATCATCATCATCATATTGTACCCCGCCTCATAGGGGACTCGATAAAAACGTACCCGGCCATCATAAGGCATGGTAGAATCGTACCCGGCCACGTGGAGCTCGATAAAACCCAGCTGATCAGTGGTTTCACGGTAGGTTCCATACCCGGCTGACTATAGTGCGGCTCGGTAGAGTAAAATAGATACATATATATATATATATATATATATATATATATATATATATATATATATATATATATAATGCATGCTCGACTCATGGAATCACCTTCTAAACCTTTTGGAGTGTCTTAAGAACCTTATGGACATTTATACCATAAATATGAACCTTAGTAAGATTCAAGGATCATACACATTTTCTTAGAATAATTTATAAGGAAAGAACAACATGGACAACCTTATTTGCTAGGAGTAGATCTGTTATGAAGTAGCGTATTTATTTCTCTTTAGATCAAAGAAAGAAGGAAATGCCTTAACATACCATAAACATGTTGAGTCCTTAATTCCTTCCAAGTGACTCTTCAAACAAGTCAACGCGATCTATCATAGCATAAGGAGATTCAAAATTAGTGTTGAGCAAAAGCCAAGTCTATAACTTAAGCTAGTAGCTCGTTTTACTTAAATTTGGGCAGCATCTCCTTTGTAACAAGGGCCTCTACCAATACCATATACTAACAACAACAACCAGAGAAATCCATCAACGTATAAATGTCAATAGCAAGACACCACATAACAATAATAAGTCACAACTACTTCACGACTAGGCGGCAAGCTCCAATTGGAATCTGTATAACCCGTCTACCCCTCATAGACTTCTTACATTAAGTTAAAAGTATCACTAACATGATAATAAAGTCATTCATCAATGATTTCGTCCTTATACCATATATTTATAACAAAGGAAACAACCTACAACTCTAACAATCTCCGATTAGTAACTTTATTTACTAATTCATGTCTACTCCATCCATTTAACTTAATAAACATCAATATAACCTTAGGCACATGCAATAACACAATATAACTACCTCCTACAGTAACCTCAAGTCGAAATCCAAGTTATATTCAGCTTACTGTAACCCTCAATGGCAATACAACACCGTAGAAGTGACTTAAGCTAATCCAAGTATTATCTTGTAGTTATCATCCTAAAACTTAACCAACATACAAGAAAGCTTAAGCAAAATTAGTAGGCTGTTATACTCACCTTAGACAGCAGCAAAAACCTGGAATTTCATCCAAATACAGCCCACAACAACCCTCAATAACAACACAACCTCAAAGGGGTGTTGTTCTTCATTAGGACTAGGTTTGATGTTGAAATATGGTTTAATCACTTTGGAATCACTTCAAACCCTTGTGGAATATATTTAGAAGGGATAGGAGAAGTTTTGAGACGAGGTTGAGTTGAAAAATGAGCAAAAATAGGCATCTAAATCATTTATAAATTGAAGTAGCTCAACCACTGCCTAAGTGGGTCCCGTTGAGAGCTGCTTGCACGGTCTCGCAAAAACTTGAATATCTATTTACTCGGATGTCTTATGGATGAGCGGTTTAATGAGTTGGAAACTAGACTCGTATATCTTCAATTTGGTATATATATCATTCCTTTATTCCAAGTATATTGGGAGAAAAGTGATCTACATTTGACCTAAATTTCAGCAAATTTATGAATGGAACTTGTGATGACCTTTGCCAACTCTTGTTCCACGGCTTGCTTGCCTTCAAAATATAGAAAATGAATATCATACGACTAAAATAACTCATGGAATAACCTCCTTATCATATTAAGAACCTTATTCTCACCCCTAAGTACATGTTATAACATTCCAAATTTGTCGACTTTCAACGAAACTTATTTTCTTCTATTCGTTTAGCGTCTAAGCTTTCCAACCTTTTTGGTACTTGTTATTCATGATCTTAAAGACTTGTAACCTCCAATATAACAAGATGAAACTTACATTATGTACTTTCAAAAATAATCTCATTTCTGAGCTTATATTAATTGGCTTACGACGTACTCTCACATACGAAAACATGAAATGTATCATCATTCCCCCCTTTAGAACATTCGTCCTCGAATGTTGACTGATGCGCTTATCAGTTTCATAAACTATAGCTCTTACAAATACTTTAATGCTCCCTTTGCCATCTAAGCACTGTTTTGTTAATAAATCCAAACGCTTGGGCGTTCTCCCCTTTTGGCTATGAAACAAGAGATAGCAATAGTCTTAAATTCAATAAAGTACCACGCGAAAGACATCAGTGCACCTATAGATTCCTAAAGGTACAACTTGTCATAATTCTGTATGTGTTCATAAAGTGAGGCTTAGAGATTGGCTAAAAAATGGAGGAAAAAGGGAAGAATAGTTTGTAGGCTTTCATACAAGGACACGGCTATACATACTGCATGACATAAACTAACAAATGTTACGATATTGGAAGAATTACAACCACATGTTATGGCATGAGAAGAGGCCAAAAGGGGAGAACGCCCAAGCGTTTGGATTTATTCACAAAATAGTGCTTAGATGGTATAGGGAGCATTAAAGTATTTGTAAGAGCTATAGCTTATGAAACTGATAAGCGCATCAGTCAACATTCGAGGACGAATGTTCTAAAAGGGGGAATGATGATACATTTCATGTTTTCGTACGTGAGAGTACATCGTAAGCAAATTAATATAAGCTCAGAAATGAGATCATTTTAGAAAGTACATAATGTAAGTTTCATCTTGTTATCTTGGAGGTTAAAAGTCTTTAATATCATGAATAACAAGTACCAAAAGGGTTGGAAAGCTTAGACGCTAAACGACCAGAAGAAAATAAGTTTCGTTGAAAGTCGACAAATTTGGAATGTTATAACATGTACTTTGGGGTGAGACTAGGGTTTTTTAAATGATAAGGAGGTTATTCCATGAGTTATTTTAGTTGTATGATATTCATTTTCTACATTTTGAAGGAAAGCAAGCTGTGGAACAAGAGTTGGCAAAGGTCATCAGGAGTTCCATTCATAAATTTGCGAAAATTTAGGTCAAATGTAGATGCACTTTTCTCCAAATATAATTTGAATAAAGGAATTATATATATACCAAATTGAATATATACGAGTCTAGTTTCCAATTCATTAAACCGTTTATCCATAGGACATCCAAGTAGAGAGATATTAGAGTTTTCGTGAGACCGCGCAAGCAGCTCTCAACGGGACCCACTTAGGCAGTGGTTGAGCTACTTCAATTTATAAACGATTTGGATGCCTATTTTTGCTCATTTTTCAACTCAACCTCGTCTCCAAACTTCTCCTAACCCTTATAAACAAATTCCACAAGGGTTTGAAGTGATTCCAAAGTGATTAAACCATATTTCAACATCAAACCTAGTCCTACTGAAGAACGACACCTCTTTGAGGTTGTGTTGTCATTGAGGGTTGTTGTGGGCGTATTTGGATGAAATACCATGTTTTTGCTGCTTCCTAAGGTGAGTATAATATTCTACTAATTTACTTAAGCTTTCTTGTATGTTGGTTAAGTTATTAGGATGATAAACTACAAGATAATACATGGATTGGCTTAAGTCACTTCTACGATGTTGTATTGCCATTGAGGGTTATGGTAAGCTGAATATAACTTGGATTTCGACTTGAGGCTACTGTAGGAGGTAGGTATATTGTGTTCTTGCATGTTCCTAAGGTTTTTTTGATGTTGATTAAGTTAAATGGATGGAGTAGACATGAACTAGTGAATAAAGTTACTAATCGAAGATAGTTAGAGTTGTGAGTTGTTTTCTTTGTTATAAATATATGGTATAAGGACGGAATCATTGATGAATGACTTCATTATCATGTTAATGATACTTGTAACTTAATGTAAGAAGTCTAAAAGGGGTAGATGGGTTATATGGATTCCAATTGGAGCTTGCCGCCTCGTCGTGAAGTAGTTGTGACTTATTATTGTTATGTGGTGTCTTGTTATTGACATTTATACGTTGATGGATTTATATGGTTGTTGTTGTTGGTATATGGTATTGGTGGAGGACCTTGTTACAAAGGAGATGCTGCCCAAATTTAAGTAAAACGAGCTACTAGCTTAAGTTATAGACTTGGCCTTTGCTCAACACTAATTTTGAATCTCCATATGCTATGATAGATCGAGTTGACTTGTTTGAAGAGTCACTTGGAAGGAATTAAGGACTCAACATATTTAAGGTATTGTTAAGGCATTTCTTTCTTTCTTTTGGCATGATCTAAAGAGAAATGACTACGCTACTTCATAACGGATCTACTCCTAGAAAATAAGGTTGTCTATGTTGTTCTTTCCTTATAAAATTATTCTAAGAAAATGTGTACGATCCTTGAATCTTACTAAGGCTCATATTTAGGGTATCGATGTCCATAAGTTTCTTAAGACACTCCAAAAGGTTTAGAAGGTGATTCCACGAGTCGAGCATGCATTATATATATGTATCTATTTTACTCTACCGAGCCGCGCTATAGTCGGCCGGGTACCGCACCTATTGTACAAGCACTGATCAGTTGGGTTTTATCAAGCTCCACGTGGCCGGGTACGATTCTACCGAGCCTTATGATGGCCGGGTACGTTTTTACCGAATCCTCTATGAGGTCGGGTACGACATGATGATGATAATGCCCACAGAGACAAATGTTTTAAAAGTTTATGTATATATATGTATTATGCATTTCATATCAGTAGCCCCCGAAGGCACTCAGATGTTACATGTGGTATCTCATCTATCTCTCTTTACATTACTGCTCTAGTTTATGCTTTCCTACCTTACATACTCAGTACTTTATTCGTACTGACGACCCTTTTACTTGGGATGCTACGTTTCATTCCCGCGGGTCCCAATAGACATGTTGGCATTTCTCTAAGTAGGCTATCAGCTCAGCAAAAGGTGTTGGTGCACTCCACTTGCTCCGGATTGCCTATTTGATCAGTATGCTCTGGATATGTATTGATTGGTATGGTGGGGCCATGTCCCGACCTTTATGATTTATGTACTCTTAGAGGCTTGTAGACAGATGTTATGTGTATGGATATACTTATGGCCTTGTTGGCCTACGTTTTGAGTTTACAAATGGTCATGTCGGCCTTGTAGGCCCGTATATCACATGTATAAGTTTGCACATCATGTTGGTCGTCATACGCTAAGCATTCCCTTATGTTTTATTCTCGTTATCTCATGATGGGTTTTCTGACTCATACCCATTATAGTATGACAAGAAAGATATGTTACGTTGGTACTCGGTCGAGTAAGGCACCGAGTGCCCTCGTGGCCCTTCGATTTGGATCATGACAAAAGTGTTCCTTAATAAAGACGACTTCATACTTAGGGCTCGAATCCGAAATCGTTAGTTAAAGATAAAGCAATACTTACTATTCTATAACGACCTTTGTCGTACATCCTCCCAAATTTATACCGTCCTTACTTGTGCTGCAAATTAAAATACAACAAATGAAGCATAAAATAATATTTGTTATGAAATAGAAGATTCTTACACTTCTATTTAAGGTGAATGTCTTTAATGTACTTAATTAGAGAGATTTTAGAGTCCTATTATTGGTAGCAAGATCTTCCTCCTCCCTATAAATAGAGGTGCTCTCTACCATTGTAATTCACCCCTCTCAACTCAATAAGAAGAACTCTCTCTACTCTTCTCTCTATTGCTATTGTTCTTGTTCTATTGTTCTTGTCTTTTGCTTTAGTTTATAACACGTTATCAGCACGAGTCTCTAACCAACTGAAATTTTCGATTGTATTAACTTTTCTTTGTGTAGGGTTTTGCTTCAAAGAAAGAATGAAGAAAGAAGGAAAAAAAAAAAAAGAGGCGGCAGAATGGTGTAATGCAGCCCTTAATAAAAATAAAAGAAGCCTCCCTATTGAGTCTGAAAGTGGCTTTGAAATCAATTAGAGAAGGCAGACTTCAACCCGTTAATTGGATGTCCGGTGATTTCTACGAAAATAGACAACTCTTAAAGGTAAGTAATTTACTTTTCCCTTTCAAATTGGTGGAATTCTATAATTTGATTTTATATACAAATATAGACAACAAAGTTTGATTATAACTCTAATGGAGTTTGTGAGAAATTATAACCACACGAAGTGGTAAAATCTCTATGTCCTGCCATGATTAAATTCATGTATGATTGTGGACGTGACAAAGAATTCCGTCCCATTGAATTTGCTCCATTCCCTTTAGAGAATGTGGAAGCAGTATATGATAAGTCTGAAAGAAGACTAATTACCATGAAGGTATCAATGAATGTGGACGTGACGAAGAATTCCGTCCAATTGAATTTGCTCCATTCCCTTTAGAGAATGTGGTAGCAGCTTGTGTAAAGCACATGATTTTGATCCATTCCCTGAAGTGAATGTGATAATTGTAATAGAGCCCGTAAGTATGAACACGCTCTTGATGTAATTGTGTCATATGAAAAGAAAGTTCGTTGCCCTCGAAATTTCGGGCAAGAACTATATGACATGGGTGTTGGATGATGAAATCCACTTAGATGCTATGGGTCTTGGAGACGCCATTAAATACAGAAATAATGCATCCACCCAAAAACTATACGAAGGCCTTGATTTACTTGCGCCATCACCTTAATGAAGGTTTGAAACTATACGAAGGCCTTGATTTACTTGCGCCATCACCTTGATGAAAGTTTGAAGATTGAATATCTCAACATCAAGGATTCACCCATCTTGTGGAAAGGCTTAAAGAAGATGACAACCTGAAGTCGGGCACTGGTCTAAGTCTTGCCGTATACCATAAAATTTGGTTGACCTTTATTAAGCATCTCGAAAGAGTAAACGCCCTGAAACGAATTTTGTCTCTGACGACAACTTTGACATCACCCACTTTGATGTGGCAGACTTCTTTGAGCAACCCGAATCGGTGATGGGTCCGTGATGAAAGAAGATGGAGCTATTTGATTTTATTCCACTTATTTGTATTAGTCAATGAATAAATCAATAGTCATTAGTATTAGCTCGTATTAGCTAGTTCATGATATGATATTTGTATTAGTTCTTTAGAATATCTTCAATATGTTCAAATATCAATAAAACTTTTATTTTCCAGTGGGGGTAATCGACTAGCCTGAAAAACTAGTCGATTATCAACTATTTTCGCATTAAATTTGAAAAACAATTGATCAACAATCGATTGTCTTTGGCTAACAATCGATTGTCTTGAAACAGTTCTGGAATTTTTCAAAAAAAAAAAAAAAAAAAATAGCCAACAATCGATTGTCTTTGTCTAACAATCGATTGTCTTGAAACAGTGAGGTCTGGAATTTTTCAAAAATCACCCACAATCGATTGTCTATATCTAACAATCGATTGTCGTTAGGCAGTGTAATCTGGAACTTTTCAAAAATCATCCACAATCGATTGTCTATGTTTAACAATCGATTGTCTTAAAACAGTGTGATCTGAAGTTTTTCAAAAATAACAAATAATCGATTGTGTATGTCTAACAATCGATTGTCTATGTTCCAACAATCGATTGTGTGTATTTAATAATCGATTGTCTTATGAAAAACGCTGAAATTTTCAAACTGCAAAGGAATTGATTATGGATAACATATCTGATTTTGTTAGCCAACTGTTAGTAGCAGATTTTGAAGATATTATGTGACACAAAAGAATTGAACTTGTTTATTCCTATGTTCGTGTATTTCTTTTGTATGTTAAACTATGGGATAGCAAATATGGATATCTCACAAAGCGAACTTGGACCAACGTCCAATTGTAAAAGTATTTGCCTAGTTGATTCATGTACTACACATACAATACTCAAAGAAAAGAAGAGTAATTGTGTAAGGCAAACATTACTACAATCTATGGAAGTAGTAAATTGATTGAAGGCTCCGGAAGAGCAATTGTAACTCTGCCCAAAGGCATGACGTTAATCATAGAGAATGCAATGTTCTCCTCCAAGTCTAAGAAGGACTTGTTGAGTTTTAATGATATCAATCAAAGTGTTCTCCTCCAAGTCTAAAAGGAACTTGTTGAGTTTTAAAGATATCATTCAAAATGGATATTGAGACAATAGATGAGAATAATCTTGAATTCTTCATGAAAACGAGGCTGCCCGCTTCGACTTGGGTTCACGCCACTTTGCATGCAACAATACTAGTTTGTCGGCTGCCCACTTTGGTTTGGGGTCATGCCATTTTGCATGAAGCAATGCTAGTTCGTCGGCTGCCCACTTCGGTTTGGGGTCACACCATGTTGCATGCAGCAATGCTAGTTCGTCTCTGACTGACGAATTGACACAAATATTCCCCATTGCAATTGGTTTTGGGTCATGAACCCAATATATCCCATTTAAGAAGCTTTGGATGCGCAGTATATGTGCCTGTAGCACCGCCATCCCGCACCAAAATGGGTTTGCAAAGGAGGTTAGGAATATATGTTGAGTTTGACGCGTCCTCCATTATTCGCTACCTCGAAACATTGACAGGAGATTTGTTCACTGCACTATTTGCAGACTGTCAATTGGATGAGACACTTTTCCCAAAATTAGGGGGAGAAGTTAGTGAAACCAAACGGGAAATTTTGTGGAAAAATGCATCATTATCTCATCTTGATCCACATACCTCTATTTGAAAGAAAGAGGTACAAAAGATTATCCATTTGCAAAGAATAGCAAATCAAATGCCTGACGCATTTACGGACTTGAAGAGGATAACGAAATCACACATTCACGCGGGAAAATGTTCCGATCCGTATTGAAGTCCCTATTGGACAAATATCTAGTGTCATATCCAATGAGTCAAATGCACGCCAGAAGCATGGCAGACCATTAGGTTCCAAAGATCGAAATCCTAGAAAGAGGAAAAAGAACGATCTAAATGACACTATGAAAGAATCACATGAGGACGCTCATGATTTGATTAATTCCGAGATTCACGAAGAATCTATTGAGCCTGAGACTCTTGAAAATACGGAATGCAAGAATGTGAGGATCTCGAACCTCAGTCTGTGGTAGTACAAAATTAATTGAGAGCTCTCGAAGAGCCAATTATTACTATGTTGGAGAAACACAATTGAGTATTGTGCTGTAGTAAGTCTCAAAGAAACTTATTCAGTTTCCAAAAGTACACGCGAAGGCGATTGATGATATTGAGACTATAAATAAAGGAAGGCTTTGATTCTCCTATTACTACAACTTGTCGCGGGGTAATTTGTATATGAAAAGCTACCCGCTTTGTTCTCCAGTTTGTACTACACAAAAGAAAGAATGCCACAATAAAGTGGATATCTATTGGTATAAAACCCATGTCATAATAAACCCGAAGTTTATTGATAAGTGCACATGTCATGGTGTAAATTTGAAGTTTACCAATATTGATAATTTAGTCAGTTGACATTCGTGTTAGCCATCTCATTTGAAGTATGATGTGCAAATTCACATAGGTGAATATCAAAGAACTAGAAGTTCTTGTTCTCAGTAATGAACTGACCAACTAAAGAGTTCGGGTTGAAGCCCCTAAATTCTGGAAATATCAAAGGTGAATATGGGCCCATTCACCTGCCATGTATACCACATATGATGCATCTATGATATGGTTACATGCGCCATTGTTATTAACCCGCAGCCTGGCAGTGCTTGCGAGGTAAATCGCTCAGTAATCTAACTTCGAGCATAGTTTTCAGATTCTCTACTCAAGACAGTTCATCTTGATAAGTTGGTTTATATCAAAGTTGGTTTAGCAAGATAATTATTGAGTGCTTCCACTTAATAGCTAAACTGTTCCTTATGAGAACGAAGTTGTATATATCAGTTTGATATAAGTTGTATACGAGAGTATATTCTCCCCTCACAAGTGGTTCAAGGTCAGGAACCAAATAATTTCATCTTATTACTAAGGTGCTGTGTATATTGACATAATGCACAAAGATGATTTCCCAAAGTTGAGGAAACATGTTAGCTTTACTAACATGAGGGGGAGACATGATAAACATTTGAGAAAGTGTTACATGGGATGAATTTTCATTTGTATATGTATATCCCCGAATATCATGATATGAACCTGTAGTTCATAAAAAGGAAATGCAATTGCAACATATTGCAAAGCATGCTATACGCATTTGCTGACTCAAAGAAAGTAACTAAATGGAAGAGATACAATTCAAGAAGAATTGATTCCATATGAAAGACATGTAGCTTTGAACCTATAGTTCATATGCTTGAAAGTATAAAGGCAAAGGTATGTATAATCAATTTTCGATATCTTATTTGTTTAGCATGACATGAAACTTTGATATGCAGCTAAAGTCTATTATGTGACTTAAATGACTTAACTTGAAAGATTTAAGTTGCTTGAAGCATATGCAATTCTTGGTCCTGAAGTACCACATCCTAAGTACAATTTGTGTACATATGTATCTTGCTATAACTATAAGCATGATGGCATTGAGAATGCATCTATGGAGATATTGAAGAGCTATTCCACGACATTATATGAAGATGTTCATATCTATCAAGAATGATGATTTCAAGGTGCGGAATATTTATTCAAGTCAATATGGTTGATTTATTTATCAAGCATCTACCAAAGATCGTTTTGAAGATGATGCACAAGATTGGAATGCAAATGCTGAAGGATATAAAATGATGTACTCATTAGGGGGAGTCAATGCGCGTTGCACTCTTTTTCCCTTACAAGGTTTTGTCCCACTGGGTTTTCCTTGCAAGGTTTTTAACGAGGCAACCAATAGGCGCATATTCAAACATGTGTACTCTTTTTCCTTACTTTAATTTTTCCCATTGGGTTTTGGTTTTAAGGTTTTATGAGGCACATCATTGAATAGACATTCAAGGGGGAGTGTTATGAAATAGAAGATTCTTACACTTCTATTTAAGGTGAATGTCTTTAATGTACTTAATTAGAGAGATTTTAGAGTCCTATTATTGGTAGCAAGATCTTCCTCCTCCCTATAAATAGAGGTGCTCTCTACCATTGTAATTCACCCCTCTCAACTCAATAAGAAGAACTCTCTCTACTCTTCTCTCTATTGCTATTGTTCTTGTTCTATTGTTCTTGTCTTTTGCTTTAGTTTATAACATTCTTTGTCCGAAAAAGAATAGATAGAGTTTAGATTTTCGAAGTCAAATTTCTTAGTGACTATGAATTCAGGCATAAAATTTTTTATTTTATTGTTTTGAAATAAAATTTACGTATTTAAAACTACATAAAAAAATATTATAAGTCACATTAACTAACAATTTAAAATATTTGAAAAGCATATAAAAAGTAGGGTCAAAATAGCAGCTCATTTGACTCTCGAAATCCAAATTGTATTTTTTTTGGGGGGGGGGGGGGGGGGGGGGGGGGGAGGGGTTGGGCAGGGGGGGGCTATCAAATTTCGTACTATAATTATTTTTTATAATCTCAGTTAGGCATTACTATATTAATAGAGAACAAAGCGCAATGTCGATTTCTATACGATAAGTGACGGTTCATCACTTCTTATAACTATCTCTATTTGTAGTTAACAATATATTATGAAGTAGTTGCAGCAAGTCACTTTCGATAAGCAGCTAGACTTTGTAGTTCACCAATATAGGATTTCATCCAACATTGATAACACCATGGATATATTCTTGATAAATTGCTGCAAAAATGCCCTTTAACTTGACTACAAAGATTTAACATGTCCATTGAGAGTCTAATATTCCCCTAACTTGCAACATGATTATTGAGAGAAATAAGTTATAAAATTTCATGGCTCATGTGTATATTTTGCAACTTCAGCGCGACGTTTAGCTTGTTCCGCAATCTCATTCAATTCTCTGTAGTTCTTGTCATGGAATAAGCCATTGCTTTCAGCAGTTTGGAGACCGTGTAGTGTACGTTGCGCGACTGCCCATTGTGCTTCCCTTTCGCCTTTTCCATAATCCTTCTTGGTTGTGAAAGCAGTCTAATAGTTTCAAAAAACAAAAATAAATAGAGTATTATTAATTCAAGAATGGAATTTGAAAAAAGTACTAAGGTTCTAGCCCGGAAACAGCCTCGAAGGGAAGCCATGGGTCAAGGGTTCGAGCCGTGGAAACAGCTATCTTGCAGAAATACAGGGAGCTTAGTGTATCAAGCTGTCCTTTACTATGGTTCTGCAAAATGTGATAGCAATAATCTGTGTTTGTTTACCTTATTTTGGATCATTGAATTCCAGGCCTCACCGCTCAACGCGTAACGACTGATGAATTTGAGAATATCAAGAGGGATATAGGTGATAATTGTGTAGATCCAGATAATTGCTGCCCATCCCCAACCAATTCCATGGATCCTAGCAAAGTTCCAGTTGGCGTAGACAGTGATTACTGTAGCCACCTGAGTTCACCATTCGAGCAGAAAAACAAGATCTTGTTTAGTAAGAATATATACAGAGTTGCGAAAATGAAAATGTTCTTTCACGTTAGCTTTTTTCAAGACTTACAAATTGGGCTAGGAGGAAAGCAGTCACAAGCAAGAAACCCGGCCGTTCCAAAAATGACCAGCTTCTTGATCTCGTCACAAAGATGAGAGCTTGACTGATGATGCTCACTTGAAGGTATACAGCAGCTGTAAGCTCATAGGGATTATCCCTGATCGATTTAACATGGAATTTCTCCTGCATATGAGTGATAACTTTGTTTATCGAGTTCCAATAGTACGTTTTATTTGTGTTCAGACAGAGCAAAATTGTAGGGGAACCTTGGAGCAACAGTAAAATTGTCTCTGTGTGACCTATAGGTCACGAGTTCGAGCCGTAGAAGCAGCCGTTAATACTTGCATTAGGATAGGCTGTCCACATCACATCCCTTGGTGTGCGGCCCTTCCCAGGACCATGTGGGACGCCTTATGCAGGAAATTGAAAGGGAAAAAACTTACTGTAAAGAAGTCAGTGTCAGCTGCAAGATAGAAGAACACCACGGACATAAGGGCTTGATAGGTTCCAAGGACGATTCCAGTGGCAAAAATTTCATTGAGCTTCCACGAGTCGGGCAGAGGGGATGGCTTCACCCTGTCCTTAGAGATGGTCATGATGGTTCCGTCATTGAGGATGGCAATGATAAGGACCATGAAAGGAGGGAAGTCGAATTCCCATATGAGTGCAATGAGCATGAATCCCATCACGATACGGATTGTGATTGAAACTGCATAGATAGTGTAGTTCTTCATTCTCTGGAAGATGGCTCTGCTTGTCAACACAGCACTCACAATGACACCAAGTCCTGGTTCAGTCAAAACGATATCAGATGCGCTCCTGGCTGCGTCTGTTGCATCGTCAACTGCAATACCAATGTCTGCTTTCTTCAATGCTGGTGCATCATTGACACCATCTCCAGTCATACCACAGATGTGCTTTCTTTCTTGCAACTTCTTCACAATCTCGTATTTGTGTTCTTCAAATATTCAAATCCTTGTGTTAGTTCAGATAATACTTTTTTTAATTGTGATTGAGTAGTAGTAATGTTTACCTGGGAAGACTCCTGCAAAACCATCAGCCTGCTCAATGAGCTCCTCAACAGGAATTGAAGCAATGGACTCATCCTTATGGTCCCCGAGAAGAGCTGAAGACGGATACATGTTGGTTCCCATACCAAGCCTACGGCCAGTTTCCTTACCAATAGCGAGCTGGTCACCCGTGATCATCTTAACATTAACACCAAGCTCGAGAGCTTTGCGAATTGTCTCTGCACTGTCATGCCTCGGTGGATCAAAGAGAGGTAAAAGCCCGACGAATTCCCAAGGTGAACCAGCACTGTCCTTGTTTTTTTCTGGCACAGTCTGCAGAAATTATCATGCAATTTTATCAAGTGCACTTCAACCAATGATATATTGCACTAACTCAATCAAAGTTATGAAATATTATGTTGGCTTACCTGTCTTGCAACACCCAAAGAACGAAGACCACGGTTGGCAAAGTTGTCGATAATTTCATGAGCTTTCTTTAAAACATCTCCCTTGAGATCACAAAGTTCAATAATCTGGAAAACAGTTTTGATAGATTAGAAGCTAAAGTTTGAATATATTTACTAAAATGAAGAACAAAAGAAAGTATCTTACTTGCTCAGGAGCACCTTTGCTAGCCCTGTGCCAGTTTCCACTGTCATCAATATATGTGATTGCAGTGCGCTTATCGACTGGATTGAAAGGAAAGAAATGAACCTCTTGGATGCCTTCTCTTGCCTGCAAATATCAGAACAAGTAGTTAAGCTCATTTGCAATTACTTCACTAAAGGAGAGCCTTGGCGTGACTGGTAAAGTTGCTGCCATATGACTAGGAGGTCACAGGTTCAAGCCGTGGAAACAGCCTCTTGCAGAAATGCAGGGTGAGGCTGCGTACAATAGACCCTTGTGGTCCGGCCCTTCCCCGAACCATGCGCATAGCAGAAGCTTAGTGCACCGGGCTGCCCCATTTTTTGCAATTACTTCACTGAGTAAAAAAAATCTAATGTTCTACTGAGAAAACATAAAAAAAAAAAAAAAACAATAGTACTACTATTTCACATTACCTCTTTGGGATCATTCAGCGTATTAACAATACAAGCATCAATAGCATCCTGATTCTCAACCCTGGAAGCTCTAGCAGCAAGTAACATAACCGTATCCTTGTCTGCATTCTTAGGGAATACCTGCAACCACAAAGAAACGTCATTATGAACCCCATCTTTCACCGTATATGATCATGCTAACACCCTCCTCGATAATGTATACCAACCTCGATCAAGTTTTTGTCAACAGTAAGCTTGTTTAAGGTGAGGGTACCGGTCTTGTCACTGCAGAGGACATCCATACCAGCCAGTTCCTCGATAGCAGTCATCCGCTTGGTGATGGCACCTTGTTGAGAAAGCCTATGAGATCCAATAGCCATGGTAACAGACAAGACTGTTGGCATGGCGATTGGAATACCACCAATAAGCAACACCAACAAATTGTCAATTCCATCTCTATATTTACGCTTTTGAATCGGCCACATAACCAAAATCTCAATCACTAGTCCCACAACAATAGAGCAGATGCAGAAGTTCCCAATAGAAGTCAACACCTGATCATATTAATATAAAACAACAAATTTTAGATCCTAAATCTCAATAGTGTATTCAACTTTTAGATGCTAAATCACTAGTTTGTTTCACCTTTTGGAAATGACCAACTTGGTTTGTGCTATCAACAAGATGTGCAGCCTTTCCAAAGAAGGTATGAACACCAGTAGCAATAACAACTGCCTCGATTTCACCTTGCTTGACAGTGGAACCAGAGAAAACTTGTTCACCGGGATGTTTTGTGACTGGTAAGGACTCACCAGTGAGTGCAGCCTGATCAATCTTAAGGGGATCACCCTCGAGAAGACGAGCATCAGCCGGGATAATATCTCCCAACTTAACACTTATCAGATCACCTGGAACCAAGATTGAAGCTTCCTCCTCGGACCATTTCCCATCTCTCAAAATCTGAGAACCATATTCTCAAGATTATCATCCGTTGCACATTGAGAAATAATCACCAAATGTAAATAATTTTTACACCATCGGTTAAAAAGTGTAATATAACATGCCGTTGCAAGCAGTGGTGAAGCCAAAAGGTTGTGTTCAGAATTCGTACACCCTTCGCCAGTGGGCTATGCAAGGGTGTTCAAAGTCTATTTTTTGACCAATAACAAGTAAATATTTTATCCTATACACAGTATAATTTTTCGGCGAAGGATGTTTACTTGACCACCTTTGGCCACACATAGCTTTGCCCCTGGTTGCAAGTAAATTTGTCTTATTTTTCAGGTTACAAAACTCACCTTTTATAAACAGTTAGTTATCGATTTTTATTTAGTAGGCGATTTGATTATGTAATAAAGTAATTCTTTTATATTGTCAGTATATAGACATTAAGCTCATTACGACAAAGCATGAAGAGTTAAGGGATACCTTAGTTTTGGGAGCAAGATTAGCCATAAGGGCAGCTGCAGCATTTCCAGCATTGTTTTCTTCAATGAAACTGATAGTAGAGTTGATAATAAGCAAGACCACAATACCTACAAAGTCTGGCCAATCCGGTGCTTTCCCCTGCATTGTTCCAAAATCTCATCTTTAAGATAAGCAAGAAAAACAGAAGGATTAAGGTGTATTTGATAAGACGAAAAATATTTTTCCGAAAAATAAGAAAATATTTCTCACTTTTAGATTAAAGTTATTTTCCTTCACAATTATCTCAAAGCTTAACTTTATATCTTTAAGAATAATGTCTAGCCAATAGTTAGACATTATTATCAATTTTTAATATTTAAGAATTTCATCAAATACCGAAATTATGAATCTTTAATAAATATATATATTTTTTTCACAAAATATTTTTACACACTCCAATCAAATACCGAAATATATTTTTAGAAAAGCATATTTTTTAAAAGTAAGTCGTTTCTAAAAAATGACTTTCATCACACCAAGCACAACTGGAGAAACAGGGGTGGGGTGGGGATGGGGATGGTTGTGGTTATATTTTGATCTTTTATTACCCCTCCATTTGCCAAGGCAATGGACATGATAGCAGCAGCTTCCATGACCCATGAGAGAGGATTCCACATGAACCCCAAGAATTTAAGGACCTTATTTTCCTGTAATAAATAACAAAAACAATTTAGAGCTTATTCAACTTTTTTTTAAAAATTTATTAAATGAAGTTTAACAAACAGTAAAAATAATAATCATATGTACCTTTTTCTCTTCAAGTTTGTTATGGCCAAAAATTTGAAGTCTATTTTGGCCTTCTTCATTTGTCAAACCCTCTCTGCTACATTTCAGGATCTGGAAAACTTCTTCCACCGGAATATTTTCCTGCATGAGCATGCAATATCATTTTTCATCTTTCAAATTTAAAAAAAGAAAAAGAAAAATACATCTATTCTTTTGTAATTCCATCTTGCATTCAACATTGTTTTCAATGGTCAGTGTAAAAACATTTTTTTGTCAGCTTAGTGATTGTGCATGCATAATTTGGTCTGGTTATATATGCGCATAGCAGGCAATGTCGGATCCTGGAATTATAGCGAAATGATTCAGAAAATTATAAGAATGTCACCTAGGATTCAAAGCCTATGACTAAATTAAAATTTGAATCATCTTTCATATTGCACGGAAAGTTTCCCTTATGTTAATGGTATGTAAAGTTTATATTTATACAAAAAAGTTGTTTTCACAATACTATATGGAGAGAGGTGAATCCAAGATTCAGATAATGAATTCAAAATGAATATGAATTTATATCTTATTAAAAATATATTAATATATACATTTTAAAATATTTTGTATATATATATGCATAATTCGAGATAAAAATATTAAATTCAGTTGAATCAGCAAAACCCGTCCTCAGTTTACCCAAACCAAATTAAATGCACTTAGAGAGATGTGAGAGGGGAGAATTTACTTACAAGATCAACTTGCTCATTTCTAACATCTTCCAAGGATAAATTGGACGCCATAATTATTTATACACTAGAAAAAGAGGGACTAAGAAAAGCAATTGATAAAAGTGAGATTTCAACAAGGAAGAAGGAAAGAATGAAGAGAAATCGATTTTAATAGAGAAATCACTCAATCTTCTCCCTCATTTAGGCTCACTCTCTTTTGGAAACTCTTAATTCAACACAATTCCTCTTTCTCACTACCTCTTTTGATTAATCAACCCATATAATATATTAACTAATGTTAATGAGTTTTTGAAAGAGGGATTGACTAGCTTCTTAACCCCTTAATCACCCATTTATATCTAAACACCCTTGGTAATCCTATAAACAAGGAGAAGCCATGAGAATTATTACAACAAATTCTCTCCATTAGTTTCTTTGGAGAATTGGCATTTTGTACTAATTTCTTGTTTTGTTTGTCCTAAAAAAGTGTAACACCATAAAACTTATATCTTTCTCTCTCTTTGGTTCTCTTCTATTTTTTACTATTTTTACAACCATAAATTTAACTTCTCCTTTATAATAATATTGTAAGAGGCTTCATTAAATTTGTGGCCTAAAATCAAATTTTAATAACAAGGCTTATACTTTTTTTGTTAGTACATATACATACATATATGCAAAAAAGTTAGTTTTGCCATTTTTTCATACTTGTTGTTTATAATATATATTCTTAAATAATATAAAGTCTTTAACTTCACATAGTAATAGTACTATTTATATTAGAAAAAGGTAATTTAAATTAATGAGATGGTAGACATGTATTTGTAATATGTTACATTTCATATTGCTATAAAAAATATATTTACTAATATAAAGATTTAAGTAGTTTAATTCAATGTTTTATAAATATTTTTAGTGCTAAAGAGTAGACATCTTTCGTTTTTAAAAAAAATTTGTAGTTTTATTTTTTTCTACAAACGATATCTTTTTTAAATTTGAAAGAAAATTATAAAATCCAATAATATTAAAAAAAATTGGGACATAATCAAGGCTTTACTGGTCTCTTACTAAAGTCACTTCTCCATGCCTGACATTCTCAATTAAATCTATAGAGTCTCAATTAAGATTCAACAACAATGCCAAGAACATCAAAAGGCAATAACTGTATCATTTAATTACCAAATATGAATGAAGTTGGTTAAACAATGCGTTCATGGTTATGCAATAGTTTGTATATAATTGTCGATCATCAATGAGGGACGGCTCAATAGAACTGGTAACCTAAAATCAAAATATAATAAAAAAAATAATATGAAACTTCTTTAATATAATTCTATAATATTGAGACACAAAAGAAAACTACAAGACTTTGATCTAGTAGTGATAGCGAAACTGTTGAGATGTATAACTTGGCTATGATGATAATACTCAATTGTGGACCATTTTGGTCATTATAGGAGTCATATCTGAGCCTAATAGGCTATTTCTACAATTAGGCTATTCTTGTAATTTGTTTGTATATTTTGCATACTTTTGTAGTTAGATCAATTGTGTAAATAGGCTATTCCTGTAATTAGGCTATGTCATGTAAATAGGCCACATATGTAAAGGGGTCAGGGGTCGTTTGTCTGTACCGAGGCACTCATTTTTATCAGAGATATTTTACAGTCTCTTCTTCGAGACTCTTCGATCCTCTCCCTTCTCTCTACTTTCTCTCTCTAAAATTCCTCCGATATTCTGTATGTTTTCATGGTATCAGAGCCGGTACAATGATCCGGTGACGTTGTTTTGTGAATCAATAGTTCATTCGAACTATTTTCTGATCAAAATTTGGGTTTTTTTTTAGATCGAAAAGATCGATGATGTTTTCAACCCTATTAGGGTTCTTCGGTGCCTCTATCTTCACGATCTACGTTTGTTCCTTCTGTACTGAACGGTTCAATCGTTTATTGTGAAGGTTTCGGAGATTTTGCGGTGAGTTTCAACCTCTAGGGTTTTCTGGTGGTCAAATCGAGTGTTTGGTTGCCATCCGGTGGTTTGATACTCATTTTGCTGTGGTTTTGGTTATCATCCGTAGTGTTGTGACAACATTGTCGGCGTTTGTGGTATAGTTTTGACGGTTATTCCTGGGGCTCACACCTAGGGTTTTGCCTATTGTTAAAGGCCGAACTTCTCCTGTTGCGAAGAAGGACGGTAACCTCGTTCCTATTCTCTGGTTGTGATTCTTTGACTGTATATGTGATTGTTTGATTCTAGCTGTGAATAGATTCTTTGAGTTGTGAATACTGACCGTGTAGATTGTGAATATTGTTTTGGTGATATTTTACAAAAGGTTTGATTCATTTGTTGAGCATGGCTGCTAACATGAATGCTGGTAGTTCTGGTGCTAACTCTGGTCCTATTGACCCCTCCAATCCCTTATTTGTGCATTCTTCTGATGTCCCTGGTGCATGTTTAGTCCCCACTCCTTTCTCAGGAAGTGGTTATGGAGGATGGAAGCGTAAAATGACTATGGCCTTATCTGCTAAAAATAAAATCTGTTTCATTGATGGTTCATTTTCCAGACCTAATAATAGTGTGAGTTTACAGAGGTTGTGGGATAGATGTAACATGCTCGTTATGTCATGGTTAACTTCTTCTGTGTCATCTCAAATAGCTGATAGTGTCCAATATTCTGACACTGCTCAAAGCATGTGGTCTCAACTTGAGAAGAGATATGGTACCCCCAATAAAACTAAAATCTTTGAGCTTAAACGGGAACTCTCTCAGACATCCCAAGGTTCCCTCGATGTAGCCTCATACTTCAACAAACTCAAGAGTTTGTGGGATGAATTGGGGACAATGGTCCCAAACCATGGACAGAAGTGCACTTGTGCTGCTAAGAATGGTATTATTGAGGAAGATGATGAGAACAAGATTTACCAGTTCCTCATGGGACTGAATGAGACATATTTGGGTGTAAGGAGTAATTTGTTAATGATGCAGCACTTTCCTTCCCTTGACAGTGTTTATAATATTGTGCTCAATGATGAAAAACAAAGACAAGTCAAGTTTGTTTCTCATATGAGTCCAGACTCCATGTCTTTTAACACTCACACTGACAGGCCCCCTGCTGGGTTCAGCCAGGGTAAATTGTCTGGTTCCAACTTCAGACCTAAAGTCAATTTTGAGCAAAATAGAGGAAACTTGTTTTGCAGATATTGCAAGAAGTCTGGACACTTAATTGATAAGTGTTTCAAGCTCCATGGTTTTCCTCAAAGCAATTCTTACACCAAGGGAAGGAAATCTGCTGCTCATCTTTCCACTAGTACTGATTGTATGTCTGGTGATACAGGAAATTCAAGTCTGTCTGTTCCTCTAGGGGATCCTATTGCCAGTCAACATGTGATACCAGGGTTGAGCAGACAGCAATGTGATCAGATTGTGAGCTTAATTCAACAGACTCTTTTTACTAGTGATCAAGCTCCTTCTCCCATGAGTTCTGCTAATTTTGCTGGTACTTTGATGTCTGAGAGTCTTGTTTCTGATTCCAAGTTGTGCATGCTTGCAAACATAAACTCTGCTACCTGGATCATTGATTCAGGGGCTTCCAATCACATGACTTATGATAAAAATCTACTTTTTGACATTATACCCTTAACTACCCCTTACCTTGTTTCCCTACCTAATGGCTATAAGGTGAAGGTTACTTGTACAGGATCATTTGCATTGACTTCTTCCCTTACCCTTCACAATGTGCTCTTGGTTCCTTCTTTCAAACATAATTTGATTTCTGTTCATAAATTGATGAAACAATTGAATTGTCTGGTTTTGTTTACACCAACCTCATGCCTTCTTTACCTGTTACAGAACCTTTCTCTGAAGAGGCTTCTGGATCTTGGTAAAGAGGAGGCTGGTCTGTACAAGTACTCTTGGTCACCTCCTCCCTCTTCTGCCTCTTCCAAGTCTTCTTCTACTCCTGAGCATAGTGTTTCACATGTTTGTAATGATGATGTTGTTTCTGATGGCAAACATTTTAGCTCAATTGTACAATCTTCCTGTTGTAATAATGCTGATACTGCTGATATGAACTATATTTGGCATTTGAGATTAGCACACACTTCTTTTGTTAATATGAAACATGTTTCTGGCTTACCTTTTTCTCTTGCTGCTAAACAACCTTTTCCTTGCACTATTTGTCCCATGGCTAAACAAACCAGACTACCTTTTCCTGATAGTAGCATTACCACTACTAAACCCTTCCAACTTATACATGTGGATACTTGGGGTCCTTACCACACCTCTACTTCCCTTGGTAGTAAATATTTTCTCACCATAGTTGATGACTTTTCTAGGGCCACCTGGACACATTTAATGGGTTCTAAAAGTAATGCCTTTCCTCTCCTTAAATCCTTCATTTCTTATGCTCAAACTCAATTCAACTCCATTGTCCAGGTTGTGAGGAGTGATAATGCCCTGGAACTGGGTTCCAGTGCTGAAGGGATTTCTTTTTTTAATAAGCTTGGGATTGTGCATCAAACAACTTGCCCTCATTCTCCCCAACAGAATGGGGTTGTTGAGAGAAAGCACAGATCTTTACTTGAAACTTGTAGAGCTCTTCTTTTTCAGTCTGGTTTGCCTATATCCTTTTGGGGTGATTGTTTGCTAACTGCCACATACATCCTTAATAGATTGCCATCCAGACTACTTCATTACAAAACACCTCATGAATTATTGCATGGTTCTCCCCCTTCTTATTCTCATCTAAAAGCTTTTGGTTGTTTAGCTTATGCTGCTGTCCCTATTCCTCACAGGGACAAACTGAAGCCCAGAGCTCACTCTTGTGTTTTTATTGGTTATCCTTTTGGTAAGAAAGGCTACAAACTGTATGATTTGAATTCTAAGAAATGTTTTGTGTCTAGAGATGTTGTCTTTCATGAAACTCACTTTCCCTTTAAAACTGCACCTCCCTCTTCCTCTCCTCCTCCACCTGTTCCATTTTCTGATGATATTCTTGACCCTCCTTCCCTGCTACCAACTTCCACTGATTCTTCTTCTTCTTCTCCTCCTAGTCCTTCTCCTGCCTCTCCTATATCCATTCCTTCTCCCTTTTTCAATCCTGATGTTCCTCCTCCTGCTCTACCTCTATCTCAGCCTGTGTCCTTGCCCAGAAAATCCACCAGACAACATATTCCTCCTTCCTACCTCAAAGACTATGTTTGCCAGCTTCCAGCCTTCTCTGGCTCCTCTTCCTCCAATTTGGAATCTGAACCTATGTTTTACTCTCAAGCTGCCTCTGTACCAGCTTGCAGGATGCCATGAGGAAGGAATTTGATGCATTGGATGCTAACCATACTTGGGACATTGTGCATCTTCCTCCTGGTAAGAAACCTATTGGCTGTAAGTGGGTTTACAAGATCAAATATAAATCTGATGGCTCTATTGAAAGGTATAAGGCTAGGTTGGTTATCAGAGGTGATACACAGGTTGAGGGTGTGGACTTTACAGACACATTTTCTCCTGTTGTCAAGATGACTTCAGTGAAATGCCTACTTGCAGTGGCTGTTAAGAACCATTGGCCCTTGTTTCAGCTTGATGTTAACAATGCTTTCCTCCATGGTGATTTGGATGAGGAAGTTTATATGAAACTTCCTCCAGGTCTGGTGGTTTCTGACTCTTCTTCTTCTCCTTCTTCTCCTTCTCTTCCTTTGGTTTGTAAACTAAAGAAGTCTTTATATGGGCTCAGGCAGGCCTCCCGGCAGTGGTATGCTAAGCTGTCATCTGCTCTTCACTCTAGAGGTTACAGGCACTCTTTGAATGATTATTCCTTGTTCTTAAAAGGTAATACTGATTCCCTTGTTGTGGTGGCTGTGTATGTGGATGACATCATTGTTACTGGGGTTGACTGTGATGAGATTGCTGGCTTAAAGGCCTTCTTGGATGATACTTTCAAAATCAAGGATTTGGGGTCATTGCATTATTTTTTGGGTCTTGAGGTTAAACATGTCCCTGGTGGGATTCATCTGAATCAGCATAAGTATACTCATGATTTGTTGCATGCTTTCGACTGTGCCTCTGTTTCTCCTGTTGTTTCCCCTCTGGACATTTCTTTTAAACTACAAGCTGATTCTGGTGATCTTTTGCCCGCTCCTGATCAGTTCAGGAGTCTTGTTGGCAAATTATTGTTTTTAACCCATACTCGACCTGATATATGCTTTGCCGTGCAACATCTGAGTCAGTACCTTAAATCCCCCAGAGTTCCCCATATGTCTGCTGCTATGCATGTTTTGAGGTATCTTAAGGGCACTTCCTCTTTGGGTCTTTTTTACTCTGATGTTGCTGATTACTCTTTGACTGGGTTCTCTGATAGTGATTGGGCAGCTTGCCCTGACACTCGACGATCTGTTACTGGTTTCTGTGTTTTGTTGGGTGGCAGTTTGGTTAGTTGGAAATCGAAAAAACAACCTGTTGTCTCTCTTTCTTCTGCTGAAGCTGAGTATAGGGCTTTGAGCAAGGTTACTGCTGAACTTACTTGGCTCTCTCGTTTGCTTGCTGATCTTGGGGTATCTGTTTCATCTCCTATTTCTGTGTTTTGTGATAGTCAGGCTGCTGTCCACATTGCTAATAATCCAGTTTTCCATGAACGCACTAAGCATATTGAGGTGGATTGTCATTATGTTCGTACTTTGTTACGCAATGGTTTCCTAAAACTTTCCCATGTTTCCACTTCTCAACAGCTGGCTGATCCGTTGACGAAGGCATTATCTGGGACTGCTCTTTCTCCTATTTTGTCCAAGTTGAAGGTGGTTTCCCCCCTTCAACTTGAGGGGGGGTGTTGAGATGTATAACTTGGCTATGATGATAATACTCAATTGTGGACCATTTTGGTCATTATAGGAGTCATATCTGAGCCTAATAGGCTATTTCTACAATTAGGCTATTCTTGTAATTTGTTTGTATATTTTGCATACTTTTGTAGTTAGATCAATTGTGTAAATAGGCTATTCCTGTAATTAGGCTATGTCATGTAAATAGGCCACATATGTAAAGGGGTCATTTGATATAAGGGGTCAGGGGTCGTTTGTCTGTACCGAGGCACTCATTTTTATCAGAGATATTTTACAGTCTCTTCTTCGAGACTCTTCGATCCTCTCCCTTCTCTCTACTTTCTCTCTCTAAAATTCCTCCGATATTCTGTATGTTTTCAGAAACTCATGATGTATGGGTTAGGCGCACGTCATATAATATTGAATTCTTTCCTTAAGTAAAAATAATGAAGGGATGAGCCAATTATCCATTGTATTTTGAACCTTGCAACATTTATCTCAGAGATTTCTTAATTAAAAAGTTAAGACACAAAAGAACTTGTTTCCGATATGCGGATCAATCAAATGTGACAAAAACAACAATAACAATAATCCAGTGAAATCCTACTAGTAGGGTCTAGGGAGGGTAGTATATACGCAGACCTTACCCCTACTCGAAGGGATAAAGAGGCTGTTTTCGGAAGACTCGACCCTCGGGTCAAGAAAGAATGGTTAATTAGAAGAATTTGAGTTGAAATTAGAAAGTAAAATTGTGAGAATCATGAAAAGAATATACATAAATTAAAAAATAGAATTGATGAGAAGGTAAATATTTAATTTAGTAAGAGAAAATTTATCCTATTGACTCATCAATCCTACGTATACCAAATTTTAAAAATTTTTAAAAATTTAAAATCTTTTATTGAAAAATAGATAAATATAAATTATGGACAATATATTATGACAATATAGTAGTGTTTCATATTTTTGGAATCTTAAATATTTGGGGCATATGCCGCCCTTGATATTCAACGTATTAGATTTACGCACCTTGATTATTCCATTGAAGACTATTGTCTACCATGAATATAGATATCGGACAACTTTATATTCCAAAGTTTGGTTGAATGGGATTCATCACTTATCGTTTTTTTTTTTTTTTTGCTTATACTGGAATGTAAACTCTGCATAATATTTGTTCACTCTATTGATTATTAGGTCTTCTTGAGTCGAGTGTCTATCGAAAACGTCATTTATCCTCCTTGAATAGGGATAAGGTCTAAGTACATTTTACCCTCCTAAACTTTATTTGTGAGATTTTATTGGGTTGTTATTGTTGTTTGTTGTTCTATTGACCATTAGATCACATAGGGTCCTTAAATTTGGCTTCATATTGATAGGAATTTGACTCAAGAAATGTCTATGGTTTTCCTTAAGTTTTTTTCCTCTTTTTTTTTTTGTGTGAAGTAATAATGAGTATAATATACAGAATTATCCTAAAATTTACCCTTTGTTCGAGCATGGAAAAATACTTAATACTATAGTTTAAATAGTTAATAGTGAATATTTCAGCAGTTGTCGTTACTCTTTACTTGGTTGTTTGAACTTTTCTCCCAATTGAAGTCAAAACTCTTTGGGAGTTTTTGTAGAAGATCAAGCTGTATCCCCAAAGAGTTAACACCTTAGTAAACTCATACTTAGAGACTTTTGTCCAAGTCTACTGTATTTCTGGTTGCGTGATTAATAAAAACAAGAGTGTTCTTTTTCTTCATCTCTAATTAAAGTATTACAAATAAATAACAATTCTACACCTTTTCGAGATTCAGTCTTTTATTACTCAGCCAATTTTAGCAGGTGGTAAGAAAATATACTTATGACTTATTGAGTTTTTGTGGTCCCAAAAAAATAATTACAGTCATCTCTATATAAATATATCCTTTATAATAATTCTTTACTATAACAGTTAAATTTTTCTTGCAACCAATTTTTTATGTTATGTTACAATATATGTTTTCTATAACAGCACTTCATTATAATAACCGAAAAAATAGAATAAATGAAACTGTCATAGAAATATAATAAAAGGGATTTTTACCTAACTAAGTTGTTGTTGTATACTATGGTAGAAACCTATTTACTACTTTTATTTAGGTTTTTTATTAATAACTATATATACCTATATTTACTTGTTTTACCCAAAACATTAAAATAAAAAAAATTTAAAAAAATGGCATATACCTTAATTAGTGGGGAGCAGTTACATAAAATATCCCACATTTAAGATACCCAAATTCAATACTTACCAAAAAAAAATTCAATACTTACTCAAAATTCCTTAATTTCCTCAACCCCACCCCAAAATCATCTGTTCTCTTTCCAATTAATAACTCCCTTCACCGAAAGACTCACCCCAAAAATTGTAGATCTTTTCTGCTTCCAAAGTTGTTGATATACGATTTCTCCCTTTAATCGTCCAAAATCTCTTTCTTATTTATGCAATACAGAAGAAATTCGAAGATTTAATCTACAATACAGTTGTGGGTAAGCTTCACTCTACGTTAAAGTTGGTTTTACATTGAATTTCATAATGAAACTCGAGGAAGATGAAGTTTCGGAATTGTATTACGATTATATAATAAATGTATCATAATTGTATCTGAGTTGTATTTGATACATCAATACCTAAGACAATTCTGATACAATATTAATACTATTAAAATACAATATTCTATTATAATTTAAGTTTAGAGTTGGTTCTAGGTAGATGTTTTAAATTGAAAACTGAAAAAGATGAAGATCAAAATTGTATCATAATTTAAAATTATATCACAATTTCTACCTAAAATAATACATGATACTATACTAATACAAGTATAATACATATTGTATTAGTTTAAGTTTAGAGTCGGTTTTAAGTTGTATTTTAATTGTATAAGAATTCTTTCAGGATCAAATTTGTATTTGAATTATGAGCAGTTGCGAGATCGTGACGAATTTTACAGTTTGTATCACAAATATATGATAATTATATATTAATTTATTAATATTGTATCGTGTATTATTTTGGATATTAATGTACTATCTACAAGTTATATACAATTGTGATACAAGTATGATATAAAATTTGTTTTACGTATTGATGTACCTGATACAATTTAAATACAATTATAATACGTTTATCATATAATTCCTGATTATTTTTTCATTTTCAGTATTGTCCAATCTCCCAACAAAAGAACGATGCAATTGATGATTTAATAATATAAAATTGTCGAAAATGGTGGGAAGAAAGAAGATGGAGATTCTGGGCGTAGACTAAAGAATTTTGTTGTAAAAAAAAAGAGAGAGAAGAGGAGAGGGAAAAAAAAAGAATATAATTGAATCCCTTAATTGAAGGCACTAATAATAGGGTGGAAGTCTTTTAAGGAGAAATTTACACAATTTGTAAGAAAAACCTAGATACTTATTAAAAACTACAAAACATAGAGAATATTGGTAAATAAATTTCTAAAATAGTATAACTAGCTAAAAGTCCCATCATTTGAAAGGTTTGAATGAATTACCATCATGCCAGTTAATTGGACCATATATAGCCACCTATGTTTGCAAGAAATACTAGATAATTACTGTTTATACTTTGTTTTCGGTTGAGAATAAAAATGGCCAAATCAAAACCTAAGTTGTTCTTTTTGAATTATGATAGCACCTTGACATATAAAGGTTTAGCTCGTGTCAATGAAGACATATCATCGGTTTAATTGCTCGTGTCCAAGCTAAGACTTAAGACAGCCACGAGCTTATTTACTCAGAAGTAGTGCACAATCGCTTGCAATGATGTTATACAGTTATAGTATCAACCTAATGTATTGTTTTATGACATTCACAAACAAAATCATAGCTCTAACATTATGACATTGCATTTTTTAAAGAAAATTTTTTATGAATTTTTTTGGGATAAAGATGAGTGCTGCGACCAGCGTCATGTTTGAAGAAAATGAAGGGAAGCAAGAATAATACACCAATTAGATTGACAGAATGATGAGAGTTACTTGAGCATTAAACAAAATTTAAATCTAGAAACAGCAGAACTAATTGCAGTATGCAACTATAGTCCAGAATACATTATAAATATCACAAAGTTCCATCCTTCTCTGTGTTGAACAAGGAATTGATCTTCCACCCATGCATTGCATAATTCAAAATCCGAGCAAAACCCATTCCCGCCTCCTTTTGGTGAGACCCAGTCCGACCGAAAAAAATTAGGAAAAAAGAGCAAAACTATTTGAAAGGGCGACACAATGATATGGAAGCCAAGTCATGAGGAGATTCAGATTCAAATAAAAAAATAACGAGATTCAGATGTCTATGCAATCTAATGTATCAGTCCTCGCCTAAAATATCTTGCAATATAAAGTAAATAGATCGTGTGAGGGCTGGTATACTCTTAAGTGTCAATTGGTACAATGGTTGGATAAACAAGGATATCCCATGGAAATAGCTATCTCGGAATTATTATCTGTATTCCTCATACCAAACAACCCTTAAAGAATTATACACAAGATTGTGCTTTGTCCCCTGCATTGCCATGTCATTACTACAACATGAAAAACATCGATCTTCTCATGACCTACACGCATATGCATGCATTAACTTGGCTGCCGGTAGAATAAACTTTGGAAACCTGAAACCCCTCTCGGGCCAACAAATGATGAGAGCTCAAGCTGGTTTAAAAGACCCAACACCATCAATTATCCAGCAGGCAAATGCTCGGTTAGCACTAGTTGAAGTTATCCTCAAACAAACCCTAGCTATGCCTTGGCTAGACTATCCAAGGGTAAAAGAAAAAATGAAAATTATAAAGAAACTAGTAATATTATTGTTGTTCATCAAAAAAGAAACTACTGTTACTGTGCAGTTCCAACGTGTTTATGACCTAGTAATTGATGTAAAATCCATTATTCTGCAAGCACATCCCACCAGCCACTAATGAGCAGGTGATCAGTGTGCCAAGTAATTCCAGACCGAGTCTTAACTAGAAAAAATTGGCCAAAAATTTCAGGTCTCACACAAGTCAAATTTTTTATCAATTCGCTTGCAAACACTCAGAAAGTAAAATGGACTAGCAGAACCTATAAACTGGAATAAATAAATCGTACAAGTAAACATCGACTATGGTTCCTTAACTACAGAGTTTTTTTCATTCTAAAAAGGCCCCCAAGCTACTACTAGGTTTGCTCTAATGACAGAGACAATTGGTTCCTCTCTACAGCTAATACAAGACTTCCTAAAGGCAAGTTAGCCCGACTAAAAGCATCTTTTGTTTCTCTATGATAAACACCTAGCTTTGTCTCCAAACTCATTGGTAGGTTACATTTTTCCAAATTATCTTTTCATTTTTTTATTCGTCCACAGCAGTACCCGAGCAAAGTTTTTCCACTTGCTCAGTTTCTCCAGCAAAACATCACCAAATTACACTACCTTCAACTTAAAATTCAGACCTAAAAGAGCAACACAGAACAAGAGGCTATGCTACTCCTAACTTGTTACAAGTAATCCTGGAAATAATAGTCCAATTCAAGAGAAAACTTTAGCTATCACTATGTTGACAAGTTCAATCTTCTCAATGCATACCATGAATGTAGCTCAAAAACTAATAGAACTTAAAGTAAAACTAACTAGGAGCCTCGAGTACCCTCGAGGCAACCAAACCAAAACCCTGTATGCAGTCATATTCTTGCTTCTTCTTTGCATTTCCTAACCATAGAGGTATTCATTACCTCTTCTCAAGAAAAAATGTTTCTTTATTTCATTTTTTGTTATTCGTACTTTCCTTTTGCAGACAGACATTCTAATAATATCCCTAGGTGAATTCTGGTGTTTGACTAACCGCACCTTCGAAACTCAGGGATAATGGGCCAGCCCCTCAATCATTCTACACTTAGATACAAAGCTTAGTTCACATGGCACAGGGCTTGAACAGGTTAATTCTACTATATATATATATATATATATATATAGAAAATCTGACCATACAAATTCTAATTTTCACCAATGCTGATCCACAAGTGAAAATCACATACAGGTTATTCAATGCATGAAAGTAATAAACAAGTACTACTACTAAGCCAGCATTAGAACACCTAGAATTAACAAGAAACAAAGTCATAAACAGTCATTCAATATATAAACTTCATAGAAATTAAAACACATCATGTTTCATCACAGCATAAGCTCCTAATGAACGAAAAACATAATCCGACAAGTTTTTATCATAAAAAAGCAATAAATAAAACACAAGTCTTCCACCTTAAAACCCTAGCTTAGTCCTACGCCAGTGCCTGCGCTTAGCATTGTACCTAAAAAATAAAATAAAAATTTCATTATTGAAATGAACAAAATATAATTTCACTACTGAAAAAAACATAAATCAGCAAAAAAAAATTAAATTTTTTTTACTGCAAATTGAAATACCTGATAGTGTTATCAGTCCTCATACGAATCCAGTAAGGAATGGGCCTGTTTTGCCTCTGCTTCTTCGCCAGTTTCTTCTTAATCATAAATGTCTTATGTGACGGCTACATAAGAAAGATATTGGAACTAAGTCAGTAAATAAAATTACGAGCTTACATCTGTATTGATTTGAATATTTCTGAGCAGAATCGTACCATTTTCACCGGTTGGAGATTCTCGGCGATAAGCTCTGAAGCTGCTTGAAGTTGTGAAACCCTAAGGAAGAACAAAAGCCATAATTTGTGAGCTTATATACTGATGCGTAACGAGGCCCAGTGGGTTGGAATTTACTTTTGGGCCAAATTTCGAGTGATCCAATGAGTAAACAGGATTGATTCACGTGGAAATAGCGTGGGATATCCACTTTAACATGGTATTTAATTTTCATCCAATATTTTTAATGTTAAGCAAAAATAGTTATTATTTTATTAAAATTAATATAAAAAATATTTTTATCTTTTTTATGAGTGCTGTATAAATATTAAAAACATATGTCCTTAATAAAGTTAAGAACATAACAGGAGACTTTGTCTTTAATATTTACATAGCATTCATGAAGTTAAGGATACCATATCCTTAATATTTACACACCATCCATTTCTAGTACATGAGTACTTTCACGGAGGCGGATAAAAATTTATTAAGCACTGACAAAAGAGTAAATATATTTTAAATAGTAGCTAAAAAGTAAAGACGTCTTTAATTAGTGACTAACTGTGCACTTTCCCTTGATTTGCATAAATGTCTACTTTTGAGGCCATTAATTAGATTTTGCCATATTTGAAAAGTTATGAAAATAAGCCTCGAAAAATTATTCCTTTCGAACAACATTAAACTCTGGTATGTTTGCTCATAAAATATAAAATTATAGTATAACTGTTCGTAATAATTTATAAAATTTTAGATCGTAGCTTTATATTTTCTTATACGAGTTCAATTTGCTCAAAAATGATCTTTACACCGTGGTTAAAAGGTCCATCAATTACGAGAGAAATCATCGGGTTTGTTATAAATAGAACCCTATTTAAGGTGAATGTCTATATTTAGAGAGATTCTAGGGTTTACTACTTGGTGGCTAAGCCACCACCTTCCTATAAATAAAGGGGTTCTGTCCCATTGTAAATCATCCCTAAGTATCAATAAGAATACTCCTCTCTCTACTTTTCTCTCTATTGTTCTTGTTCTTATATTATTTTATAACACGTTATCAGCACGAGACTCTACTGTCTCAAGAATCCTCTTGAGAAAATTAAGGTATTTCCCTTTTTTCGAATTTGGTTTTAATTATGTCTGATATTATGAAAAGAAAGTTCGTTGCCCTTGAAATTTCGAGTAAGAACTATATGACATGGGTGTTGGATGCTGAAATCCACTTAGATGCTATAGGTCTTGGAGATGCCATTAAAGGCAGAGATAAAGCATCCACCCAAGACTGTGCTAAGGCCTTGATTTTCTTGCGCCATCACCTTGATGAAGGTTTGAAAATTGAATATCTCACAGTCAAAGATCCACTCATCTTGTGGAACGGCTTAAAGGAGAGATATGACAACCTGAAGTTGGTCACTCTGCCACAAGCACGATATGATTGGGCTCATCTGAGGCTCCAAGACTTTAAGTCTGTTTCTGAATATAATTCTGCAATGTTCAGAATTACTTTTAAATTGAAACTCTGTGGAGACAATATCTCTGATTATGATATGCTTGAGAAAACGTTTACAACGTTTCATGCCTCCAATATGGTACTGCAACAACAGTACAGAGAGAAATGTTTCAAAAAGTACTCTGAACTGATTTCTCTTCTCCTTGTGGCTGAGCGAAACAATGACCTGCTCATGAGAAATCACGAAAATCGACCCACTGGGTCCACACCATTGCCTGAAGCAGATAAGGTGTATTCTCATTATACCAAGTATGGAAAAGGCCACGGATCTAATCATGGTCGTGGTCGTAATCGGGGTCATGGCCGTGAACGTAGACAAGGAAGAAATTTCCCTGATGTCCGTCACTCCCCAAAGAGAAATAACCACCAAAAGCAGAAACGGGATTATGAGAATCCAAAGGCAAATAGTTCAGAAACTATATGTTATCGTAGCGGTGGAAAAGGGCACTGGTCAAAAGCTTGCCGTGTACCAGGACATTTGGTTGACCTTTATCAAGCATCTCTAAAGAATAAAGGCCCTGAAACAAATTTTGTCTCTGATGATAATTTTGGCATCACCCACCTGGATGTGGCAGATTTCTTTGAGCACCCTGAGGAGAAAATAGACTACTTAATCGGTGATGGATCTGTGATGAAGGAAGATGGAATTGTTTGATTTTATTTGTATTAATTAGTGAATAAACTAATAGTCATTAGTATCTGCTCGTATTAGTTAGTTTATGATATAATGTTAGTATTAGTTCTTTAGAATGTTTCAATATGCTTAAATTTCAAAGATATTTTTATTTTTCAGTAGAGTTAATCGACTAACCTAACAGTTAGTCGATTATCTAATATTTCGCATTAAAACTGCAAAACAATCGATTATATACTTGTTAACAATCGATTATATTAAGACAGTGAAATCTGAAGTTTTTCAAAATAGCAAAACAATCGATTATATACTTGTTAACAATCGATTATATTAAGACAGTGAGATCTGAAGTTTTTCAAAATAGCAAATAATCGATTATGTATGTTTAACAATCGATTACATTGAGACAGTGCTTAAACTGAAATTTTCAAACTGCAAAGTAATCGATTATGGAAAACATATAATCGACTATCTGATTTAGTTAGTCAACTAACCTCAGCAGATTTTAAAAATATTGTTTAAATGTGAAACAAACGGATTGAATTTGTTTATTCTCATGTTCGTGTATTTTCTTTTATATGTCAAACCATGGGAAAGCAAATATGGATATCTCACAAAGCAAGCTTGGATCAACGTCCAACTGTAAAAATATTTGTTTAGTTGATTCATGTACTACACATACGATACTCAAAGAAAAGAATATTTCTCTCAACTAAGTATGTGTAAGGCAGATGTTACTACAATCTCTGGTAGTAGTAAATTGATTGAAGGCTCCGGAAGAGCAACTATAACTCTGCCTAGAGGAACAATATTTATCATAGAGAATGTAATGTTCTCCTCCAAGTCTAAAAGAAACTTGTTGAGTTTTAAAGATATACACTGGAATGGCTATCATGTTGAGACAATAGATGAGAATAATCTTGAATATCTCATCATTACAAAGAATGTCTCTGGCCAAAAGAGGGTTATTGAGAAATTCCCGTCTTTATCTTATGGCCTGTATTGGACAAAAATTAGTGCAATTGAGGCACATTCAACAGTAAACCAAAAGGTTACTGATTCCAATACTTTTGTACTTTGGCATGATCGATTGGGACACCCTGGATCAATCATGATGAGACGGATTATAGAAAGCTCATATGGGCATCCGTAAAGAATTTCAAGATTCTTTTAAATAATGAATTTTCTTGCACTTCTTGTTATCAAGGCAAGTTAATTATTAGACCATCACCAACAAAGGTTGGGACTGAGTCACCTACGTTTTTGGAACGTATACAATGAGACATTGGAATGGGATCAAACATATATTGAGGTACCTAAAAGGGACTACCAATATGGGCTTATTTTATAGCAATAATTGCAGTCCTGATCTTGTTGGTTATGCTGATGCTGGATATTTATCCGACCCACACAAGGCTCGGTCTCAAACGGGTTATGTGTTTACCTGTGGAGGTACCGCCATATCTTGGCGATCGACTAAGCAATCAATTGTGGCTACTTCATCTAATCATGCCGAGATAATCGCTATTCATGAAGCAAGTCGGGAGTGTGTGTGGTTGAGGTCTATAATGCATCATATTCAAGACAAATGTGGTTTGAAGTGTATCAAACTACCCACGACTTTGTATGAAGACAATGCAGCATGTATAGCTCAATTAAAGGGAGGATTCATAAAAGGAGATAGAACAAAGCATATTTCACCAAAGTTATTTTTCACACATGATCTTCAAAAGAATGGTGATATCAATGTGCAACAGATTCGTTCAAGCGATAATATGGCTGATTTATTCACAAAATCTCTACCAACGTCAACCTTCAAGAAGCTGGTTCACAAGATCGGAATGCGAAGACTCAAGGATATGAATTGATGCTCTTTTCAGGGGGAGTTAATGCGCGTTGCACTCTTTTTTCCTCACAAGGTTTTGTCCCAATAGGTTTTCCTTGCAAGGTTTTTAACGAGGCAACCAATAGGCGCATATTCAAACATGTGTACTCTTTTTCCTTTTCTTTAATTTTTTTCCATTGGGTTTTGTTTTAGTTAAGGTTTTAACGAGGCACATTATTGAATAGACATTCAAGGGGGAGTGTTATAAATAGAACCCTGTTTAAGGTGAATGTCTATATTTAGAGAGATTCTAGGGTTTACTACTTGGTGGCTAAGCCACCACCTCCCTATAAATAAAGGGGTTCTCTCCCATTGTAAATCATCCCTAAGTATCAATAAGAATACTCCTCTCTCTACTTTTCTCTCTATTGTTCTTGTTCTTGTATTATTTTATAACAGGGTTGATGTTTTTGGATTTATAAAAGAAACTGAGCCTCTTAAGTCATAATAAAAATCTCACTTTATATACATTAAATCCAAACTATTTTATCCTTTACTATCCAAGCTCAAAAAATTTATTTTTCCTACCTACACAGCTTAAATTATTTACCCTCCTGCCCAATCCCTTTTCCCTTTCTAATTTCTTTAAACAAGCTAAAGTCTCACACTCCAATATTCATTTCCCTTTCAAAAAACACTCATAGCTTAGTCTTTTTGGTGGGGGATGAAAACCTAGTACAAACACATGCATTTATCCTTTTTTTTTAAAGTTTCTATGTAAATTTTAAAAGACAAATTTTCATATTATTGTACATGAGTTTCTCTCCAAAATCCTCTTTCTATATTAGTATATTCTTTTTGCATATTTATTTGTATTTATGAACCCATATGTTGTTGTGATTATATATATTAAGTTTTCCAGATCTGATTTTTGTGTGTGTATGAAAACCCGCCGTTGTTGAACTTGAAGCTTCTGAATTTAAAATTTATTTTGAAGATTTATTGTTTGATTCGATATTAATGCTATAAAATATTACTTATAATACCTTCAGGTAAGCTTCACGGATCTTAATTTTTTTATATATTTGAATATCTACCATTGTTGGGCTTGAAGTTCTTGAATTTAAACTTTTTATTTTAAAGATTTCTTGTTTGATTCAAAGTGTGTGTTATTAAATATTGGTTATAGTACCTTTTAGAACTTCATACTAAAATTTGATCGCATTTGGAGTTGATTTGAGGTGATTGAGAACGAATTTTTCAGCTGAAATCTAAAGAGGAACATAGTTACCCAATAGTATACCGCTATGGTATATAATATGTTGTAGGAGTATATAACTATATTGCAATAATATATTGTGTAACAACTAAATTTTGCTCCTGAAAAAATCTTGAACTTGACGGATTTCAGATTTGTAGTACGTCATAAACAATTTGAAAGGTCGTCACGAACCAGGTTTTGGCGTTGGGTTATCACGAACGAAAGATTTGCCCGCCTATGATTTGAGTTCACCTTTGAAATTTAACCATAAATGATGATTGCAGATATAGATGGAGACCTTGATACCATTCTTCAGTAAATCCCTGATGCACTTGAAGTCTTTTACGTGTGGTTGTTCCATCATTGCGTATCAATTTTGAGCACCCCATTGACTTCAATTACATATGAAGGAAAGTTTGGTTCCATATCCTTATTGAATTAGGTTTGTCCGAAGAAGGATATTGAACCAAAACCAACAAAATACGGGTGTGGCTGCATAACTCCATATTGGCATGAAATTGGTCCTTAGTTATTTGAACTCCACACATAAAATAGCAGTAATTCCAATTCAAGACCGTCTTAGGAACCAATAATTATTATTTTTCCATATTAGAATTCCTAGTCAACCGGAAATTGACTATTACTTAGAAGGAAAAATCCTATATACCAAGAAAAGCTCCATCGCCTTAGAACATCTATATAAACAACGCTTTGCTAATAATTATTCCATGCAATTTACTGCCGAACCGCTCTCAAATTAGAAAGTTGTGCAGTGTTGTTGTATTAGATGCGCTTATAGTTGCTTCGAGATGTAAATTTTGTGGATGTACACCATACAACTTGAGTTTTCTTTTTCATTGTTGCCTTCACTTCTTCCCTCTGATTCTTATAATTAGTATTGGATTTTTTTATTGCAGGATCAATCAGCCAACTTTGCACACTTTCACCAAAAATATCATATCTTGGTGTAGGAACGTCGAAATCACGAGAGGTTTGCGGCTACAGAAACTTGACTTGGAGTAATGCAACATATAAAAAAATTTGGATTTAAATTAGCATTGTATCATTCCAGGTGAGCTTCGTAATCTTGGTTCAAGTTCTGTCACGCTCGACATTTCAGTTTTGCGTGTCTTAACCAAAAAAATCATATCTTAGTGTAGGAATTCCGAAATCACGAGCAGTTTACGGCGACAGAAATTTGACTTAGAATACTAAAACATACCAAATTTGGATTTAAATTCGCATCGTATCATCCCAGGTGAGCTTCGTAATCTTAGTTCAAGTTCTGTCATGCTCGACCTTTTAGATTTGCATGTCTTAACCAAAAAAAATCATATCTTGGTGTAGGAATGCCGAAATTACAAGCGGCTTGTGGAGACAGAAACTAGACTTCCGGAGCTACAACATAGGTAAAAAATCATAATCAGAATATGCTGATATATTCCCAGATGTTTTCTCAAATTTAGGCAACATATTATGATATGCTGCCCATTCTGTCTTGCTGTTTTTTTATAGATTCTTCCCCTTTTTTCGCAAACTCTCGAAGCAGCACATAGGGCTGTGAATTCCATCAGAAACTATGCATTTCATCGACCATGATACACCATATACACACCTTAAGTTTATTAGCTACAAGCATAATCCGCGCGCCCAAGTTCTAACTTTAAAAGTTCATCCTCAGGTGATAGGTGCTTTCCCACTAGCTAGAAAGCCACTTGACACCTCCCTTGATATTGTAAAATGGTTGACTAGAGAGACGAAGGATGCATTGGACATATTTTTGGGCAAAGCAACCAACATGAAGGTCATACTTTTGAAGTCCTCCACCCATCAAAAGGTCGAGTCCGCTAGTCCTCCTCATCATGATTACAATGGGCGTCTCTCCACTTGGAGTGTTCCTCCTTCCGGATTTGGTGAAGTTCGTTATACGTCCAAATATTGGGAGTGGGTAGAATATGTTTTTGCTCGCAACAGCTTTGGATGGCATCAAGGTCTATAACGCCATATTTGCTTCGTTGTTCACATATGACTACAATGAGAATGTCCTATATGCCTTTTGTGAGATTTGTCGTCCATATACCAACACAATTTGTACCTCTATTGGTGAACTCTCCATCTCTTTGTGGGAACTGCAAGATCGGAGGCCTCCCGGTGCATGGGTCTTTCTACGATGAAGTTATCCCCTCGTCTAAGGATTTGACACAAGAAGACGATCAAGGAAAACCTCTCCTCCGAAGAATTTGTCTGCACCTGCTTTCAGCATTCTACAAACTCATAAAGGATGATTTCCATAAGATCTCCACTCGTGATTGGGTGGAGTTTTGGTTTCGAGGCCCGAGTATGTATGCCAAGCCTCCGCAAAAATCATCAAGGAATCGGACTACAAGGCCGAATTTGAATCATAATCCTTCTGGAAATATTGACGCGAGCTTCCTACCACGAATCGATGAGGAGAATGCCCCCTTTATTGAGCTAGGCGTGGAGGAGTCACTTAGAGCTGAAACTTATTTGGCGGGTTTCTTGCATGTTGGCTTTGCAACTTGTGTTCCCCAACAAGAATATCGATTACATTCGTTCTAGTATCTTCAAAATTGCGAGTTTGATGGCTCATGGAGAGAAGTTTTCCTTGGCGGTTCCCGTCCTTGCAAGTATTTATCATGGCTTGAAGGAGGTCTCCACTTCTTAAGATTTGTGCGCCTGCAAAGCACACTTTCCTATTCATTATGTATATGGATGGATAGGAGTAAATTTCGACACCTACTATCATGTTAAGCGTCCACAACGAGGTCCACAGATGAGAAAATTTTCTGGAGAGAAGATGGCCAAGCATTTCGACCTTAGTAATGCCTGTGAGTTGTTTCAACAAGTTAGTGCGGGACAACTTCACCATTTGGCTATGCTACAAGGGAGGGAATTGCATCTTACCCATCGTGACGAACAATCGAATTCTTGGAGTGACTTTTTTATAAGTCTTCGCTCAAGATTCATCACCCTTAGGCATGATGACATTCATATTGTGGAATCTTATAGTCGGTATAAGTTTAGTCGTCAATTTGGCTTTTGTCAAGATATTCCTGGTAAACTCATAAAGCGACCCTATGATGGCTCACTGAAAATTCTAGAGAAATTCCGGGACTCTTGTGTCCTTCTTGGAGATTCATCAAAGGTTATTGTCCCTACGCGTCCATCAGAAGAAAGACCTCTAATGACTCGTGAGTATGCAGATTGGTGGTCAGTTCGTCGAGTGCACTCTTCCCGACAAAGTACTCATATTGTTTTGAAAGTTCCAAGGGAAGATGATATTCCTTTATCCTCCAAAGATGATCAACGTCAAAAGAACACTCACGAACGGTCTTCCAAGTCCAAGTTAAGATCAAAAGATCCTTCTCCAAGCACCAAGGTCTTATCCGAGTCAACCCTTTCGAGTGACGGGGATGCCCATGTGGACAAAGGAGCTAAACATGTTTTGTTGATTTCCAATACAACTACTGCCACTGTGGAGGTGATGAAAAATCCTTGCAAAAGGAAAACGCCTCCTACTTCACCAAACAAAAATGTTGCGAAGACAACCAACGCCGCGCCAACAAACGAGGAAAAGACTCAAGCTTCTGTTATGCGTAATGAGGTTGTGAATGTTAGTGTAACTTCCAGTTCGAACGAGAGTGATGTTTGTCATGACATACATTGGAATCGTTCAAAGAAGAAGGCTAAGGACACGAGACATAGTGAATTTGCTGACTTGGATGCTCTTAGTATCGACACTGGATTTTTGGTAGAGGGTGACCCTGGCTCAATGATGTCGTTAACTGAACTGGAGAAACTAGTATTTCCTTCAAATTTACTTCTATTATTTTTTTTTGGTTTCTTAAACACTAAAGTGTTTTTTTCTAGTTGGGCATCAATGAGTTGTATGATGATGTACTTGGTGACGAAATGGTGGAAGACTGTGTTACAATCCTAAATTCCCTCGGTGTGGCTACAAAAAGTCCTCACACTTCATTTGATGGTGTTGAATATCATGTTTCAAACAATGCTCCGTCGACAGACCTGAGTCTACCCAAAGAGTCGTACCTCGTTCTTCCAAAAGATGTTGTGCTTTCCAAGCCAGTCATGATGAGTAAGATAGAGGTGCCGCAAGTCAAGCAAAGCATCTAAAAGCCTTCGAGCCTACTCTATGGCCATTGCATCTTGATTCTCCAAACTTCAAGCCACAAGAGACCATTTCTCGTATTAAACTTTCTTTTATTAACACGATGTTGTATACCTTGTGTGAATGGATCGAAGAGTTCTCTATTGATTCTATGGATAGCTTCACAAAGTTGGAGGAAAGTATTGCTTTGAGTCTTGAGGAAATTAAGAAAGAAAATGTTTTGATACTTCTACCTTAAAGGCTCTTATCGAGGCTTTCTTCAAGACGTACGCAGATTATGATGCTTTAAGATCGTCCAAGATGACTAAATAATTTCATCAAGAGTCACTTTCTAATGCACGACGATGCATCGATGATGCAAACAGGAATATGAATAAGTGAGCAAGTCTGTAGAGAAACTTCAAGCCAGTCTTGCGAGTGTTGAACAATAACTAGCTTCCTTGGCCTCCAGAAAGAAGAAGATCGTCGCGCTTTTGGACTAACAACAGGTGAAGTTCGCTAAAAGTCAAGAGAATGTTGACGTTGCCGACAGGGAGATTTATACCATTGAAGCCAATCATCTATTATCTGACAATGAAGAAGAGAAATTATCCTGCCTGAAAGGGGCAGTTGAGACAAGCCGCCAACAAATCCTTAGCTTCAAACATTTTCCATGATTTTAGAGTTTTTTTTCTCTTTTTTTTTTGCTTAGGATTCTAGACTTGCGATTTTTTTATAACTAATATCATGTAATGGGTACTTATGATTTAGAGCAAAAAAAGTATCTTCTTTTTTTTATATGTGATATTTCTCTTTGAGACATGGATTCCCTCGGTTACTTCTAATTATTTCCTTCTTAAATTTCAGCGTATGCCTTATATGTTGGTTTTGTTGTTTCGCGAAAAAGAATTCATATTTTTTTGTAGGAAACTTCAAATCATAAGCCGCTTGCTTCTACCGAAACTAGACTCATAGTACTGAAACATATCAAAATATTACCATGAATATCCTTTGGTATTAGCTGGAATCAATTTTCAAAATCGATCTACACGTCTGGCTTGTGTTTAGCTCACAACCTTGCGCACTCTGTGCAAAATAAATCGTATCTCGATATAGGAGAATTCACATCACAAGACTTTTGCGGTGTCAGAAAACAGAGTCGGAGATCCAAAACTCATATAACTTTCATAATAAAACTCCTTTAGTACTGTCAACAGAAAAATCACGAAGTCGACTAAACTGCACTGAATTTTCAGATTTGCGTACCTTCGGCGTAAATAATGTATCTTGAGCTAGGAGTGTAGGAATTTCAATCCGTCCATGCCGTTAGAAATTAAACTCAGAGATCTAAAACTCACATAAATTTCATAACAGAACTCTTTTTGGACTGTGAACAAAAAATTCACAAAGTCGACTCAACTGCAGCGAAGTTTCAGATCTGCGTACCTTCGGCGAAAATAATTGTATCTTGAGGTTGGAGAGTCAGAATTGCAATCCGTACATGTCGTTAGAAAGTAAACTCAGAGAACTGAAGTATCTATGAATTTTATGGAAGAAATATTTTTGGTCTACCAACAGAAAATTTGCAATGTTGACACGGCTGCAGTGAACTTCCAGATTTGCATGCATGTAGGAGTCTTTGCGGCATAAGACCTTCTGGATTAGTCAAAGTTCCAGATCATGTATTCCACACATTTTTTTGAAGCTTATGCGACTGAACTTAGAATAAAACTCTAATTTTCCTACGTACCTCAGTGAAGAGGATCAAGTCATAACGTAGTTCAAAATATGTGAGTTTTTTTAAGCGTCCCAACTTTTTCGTAGGCCGCCTCTTTCAAGGTTTTCAACCTAGCGGACTCCTTTTTTTTGGGGGTGCCGTTCGCAGTTTAGGCTCATGCGAGCCACGAGCATTGCATCATGCAGTTTAATGCATGAAGGAGTGTCATGACTTGTAGTTTAGGCTCGTACATCGGGGAGCATTTATTCTTCAAGGATAGTACCTCTTCAAAAATTTCCCGTTGATAGAGCCAATTCTCATGTCATCTGCATCAACTAACTTGAGCTCTACTTGAATAGGCTTCTTACACAATATATGGACCATCCCACTTTGAAGTGAATTTTCCCTGAGATTTGCGAGAGGTGATAATAGGTCTTCTTACTGCACGAACTTGATCATCAACTTGGAAGGACCTCAAGCCAACTTTTTTGTTGAAAGCACGAGAAAGACGAGCTTGATAACATTCAAGATGTGGCTGAGCTTCTAGCTTTTTTTCATCAAGGGACTCAAGTTCTCAAGGTGCAGACGAGCATTTTCTTCTTTTGAAAGACCTTCTTGGACAACGAGTTGCAAGGACGGTATTTGACGCTCAAGAGAAGCACTGCTTCGACTCCATAAACAAGAGAATAAGGAGTCACCTGTGTCAGCGTGCGATGAGTCGTACGATATGCCCACAAAGCTTCTTCCATTCTGTCATGCCAATCCCTTTAGACGACCTTCTTTAACAAGTTGCAAAGTGTCTTGTTAAATGTTTCGGCTAGTCCATTTGCAGCAGCATAATACATTGATGAATTACGTAGCTTGAAGCCAAAAAGTTCACATATCTTGGTCATCAATTTGTTATCGAACGGTTTGCCATTATCTGTTATTATATAACTAGGGATGCTGAAACGATATAAGATGTTTACTCGAATGAAGTTTGCAACATTCTCTTTCTTCACTTCCTTGAGAGCGACGGCCTCGACCCATTTTGAGAAATAATCAGTTGCGGCCAAGATGTATAGATGCCCTCTAGAAGATTTTGGAAGTGTCCCAACAATAACTAATCCCCAAGCATCAAATGTCCAAGATGAGACAGTAGGATGTAGCACTTCAGGGGGTTGGTGTATAAAATTTGCATGAAACTGGCAAGCCTTGCATCTCCGAGCATAATCTAAGCAATCTTTCACCATTTTCGGCCAGTAGTAACCCATCCTCTTAATGTGGAAGTGGAGCTTTGGCCCGGATTGATGTGATCCACAAACTCCAGAGTGTGCCTCTTGCATAGCTTGAGTTGCTTCATCTTCCCCTAAACAACGCAAGAGAACTCCCTCAAATGATCTTCGATAAAAAGTGTCTCCGATCATGGTTTGTCGCAAGTCAACCTTCACAACTTCAGTAATGGCTACTAAGCTCTCGAGCTTGCTTTCTTCATCCCCGTTCTCATCTGGTGGCATTATCCATTTTTGGCAGATAGTGTCTGGCAGGCAGAGTCAATGTTGAAGCTAGAGCAGCTAAGGCGTCAGCTTTCTTATTTTCCTTCCTTGGCACATGTTTGAAGAGTTACATTGCCAAGCCATCCAATCAATTTCTGCGCATAATCATAATAAGGACACAATTCTGGCTTTTTAACCTTGTAGTTACCTAGCAATTGATTGATCACAAACTCGGAGTCTCCAAAAATATGTAATTGGAGTTGTCTCATATGAACGGCCATCTTAAGCCCAAGTATGAGTGCTTGATATTCAGCAACATTATTGCTACAATTTTGTGTTAAGGTGAAGGAATATGGCAAGACTTCCCCTTGAGAAGTGACAGACACAACACCAGCACCAGCTCCTTCACGATGTGCGGCACCATCAAAATACATTTTCCAGGGTGGTTGCACTTCTATGACCATTGCATCCTCATCGGGTAGTTCATCAGTCAACTCCCAATCGTCAGGAATTAGATGATCTGCCAAGAAATCTACCAAAGCCTGTCCTTTCATAGCTTTTTATGGGATATACACAATCTCGAATTGTTGAAATTAGAGATACCACCTTGCTAATAGATCATTGAGGACGAGTTTTGACATAACAAACTTGATCGGGTTCGCCCTTGAGACGAGACGTATGACATGCACTTGAAAGTAGTGCTTCAACTTTTGAATTGCGAAAATCAACGCCAGACACAACTTTTCGATTGGAGAATACTTCGTCTCATTTGGGGTCATCATCCTACTCAAGTAGTAGAAGGAATTTTCTTTACCTTCACCATTTTCTTGGGTCAAAAGGGCTCCCACTGACCTTTCTCGGGCTACAATATATAAAATCAATGGCTTTCCTAGTATAGGGGCTGCCAGAACTGGAGGTTTCATCAAGTAGGATTTGATGCTTTGGAATGCATTGCTACAAGCTTGGTCCCATCCAAAAGGTATGCCTTTATTCAAGATACGGCTAAAAGGTTGGCACTTCCCTAGATTTGAGATAAATCTTCTAAGGTACACCAATTTTCCTTGTAGACTTTTCAGTTCATGTATATCTCTGGGCTCATGCATCTTCAAGATCGCGTCAACTTTGGCTTGATCTATTTCATCCCTCGATGTCGAACAATGAAGCCAAGAAATTTTCTAGAAGTAACTCCAAAGGCACATTTCAACGGGTACATTCTAAATTGATATCTTCGGAGTCGTTCAAACACCATTCTTAAGTCTTGTAAGTGGTCTCATCTCTTTCTTGATTTCACCACTAAGTCATCCACATAGTATTCCACATTCTTGTGGAGGATGTCGTCAAAGATATTCTGCATTACTCTTTGATATGTGGCACCAACATTCGTCAAGCCAAAAGGCATTACTTTGTAGCAATAAATGTCTTTAGGAGTGCGAAACGCAGTAAGCTCTTTTTCTTTTGGTGCCATACGTATTTGATTGTAGCGAGATGATCCATCCATGAAAGACATTGCCTCATATCCGGTGGTGGCATCAATCATAAGCTCTGGAATGGGGAGCGGAAATTCATCCTTAGGGCATGCATTATTGAGGTCTCTAAAATCAACACAAACTCGAATTTGACCATTCTTCTTCTTCATAGGAACAATGCTTGAAATCCATGAAGTATATTTAACCTCCCGAATGAAACCAACTTCGATGAGTTTATTGACCTCGGCTTTGATTGATAGAATCAATTCTGGCCTAAATCATCTTTGGGCTTTCTTAATAGGATGAGCTCCTTTCTTGACTGCCAGATGATGAAATGCTATCTTAGGATCTAAACCAGGCATCTCTTTGTAGCTCCAAGAAAAGACATCTCTATATTCTTTGAGTAGCTCCACATAAGTGTTTTCTTCATCTGTGGTTAATAGGGCACTTATATAGGTGAGCCTGAAGTCTCCTACAGTGCCAAGGTTGACTTCTTTCAATGCATCAACAGTCATTTTAATTTCTTCTTCTAGTTCCGCATGAGCGTCCTCAACATCTTCATCTTCTTGAGGATCGCCATGATCAAAAGATATATGGCCACACCAAGAGGCATCTCTCAAATAGTCGTCAACTTTCCTTAGGGATGAAGTGTATTGCTCCTCATTCGGAGTAATGTGATATGAAGATCCTACACTTTCATCTTCGTCACGCTCTCTAGTATGGACCACTGTGCGAGTTTTCACTTTGAGTACCTCTCCACATGAAATCAAAAGTTCCGATTGTCACCTCAAGGGATGAGACTTTGACACTCTTTGGAGATACTTTGGACTCTAGATGGCAAAGGTCTCTTTATTTTTTCATAATTTCTTTTGGACTTTTTCTTCTTCCTTTTCAATGGCCCCTACCTCTCAAATACAGAAGTTCTTGTAGTTGATTCTCCAAGTCGATCAAAGACAGAAGGCCTTTTTATTAGGATCAGCGGGTTCATCTTCCGTCCTGATATAGTTAATACTTGCTCTTCTAATAGAGATGTGAACTGGTGGGGGTTGTTTGTAACCTAGACCCTTACGTGATTGCTTCACCACATGCTCCTTGTCCTTCATCGTGTTTGCTTTCCTAGTAGCTTCAGGTGGGAGCTTCCCTAGCTTAGATGGTTCATTGGGATCATATCCATCCTTTGCAAACAACATATAAGCATTCAGATCAAAACCTTCATTTGTGCGTTTCATGGGGGAGTTCCTTATATTGAGCCATGTTAGGGGCCACAAACGTTTTCACTAGCTTTGAAGATAACTTTATGGTATCAATCTGCTTGATAAGAAAGGTAATTCTCTTAGTGCATCCTTCTAGAAGCTTGATGATTCTCCTTCAACTTTCTTCACTTTTGGGACGTAACGAAATAAATGAGCTATTTCCTTGCCTTTGACCTTCGTGATGTCATCAAATTTTACTCCATTCATGGTGTGGTTCTTCAAGTAGAACTTTGCATCAACAACTATCTTTTTCTCGACTCCATCTTTATTATATTTCAAACAATGGTACTAAGTTGATAGAATAACTTTGTTCTCGTGTATCCACGGCCTGCCAAGCAATAAATTGTATGAAGTATTTGCATCAATCACATGCATCCACGCGGTTGATTGCATATCTCCCATGGCGATCTCCAGCTTGATAGCTCCTATGTCCCTTTTTCCTCTTTGATTGAATCCTTGAATCATCAGCCAACTTTCAAAAAGGCCTTCAGTTGATATGCTGAGTTCTTTCATTATGCGAATGGAAAAAATGTAAACTGCAAATCCGTCATCTATCAAGATTCTATTTATCCTCAGTTCCAGCACATAACCAACCATAAACAAAGGGCGATTGTGTGGTGTCTCACCAAGTAGGAGATCGTCTTCAGTAAAGGTGATTTTTGCATTACAGACATCTGATTCTTGAAAGGATTACTCGACAAGACTATTGGACAGTGATGGAGAGAGTGTTGACTAACTTCGTTCTTTTCCTCTTCTTCTTTATCAGTATTACAGCACAATGCTTTGTCATCATCGTCAATAATCCTCATGCGAAACCAACTCGGCAAAACTTCTCCCAATGTCACTGGGTGCCGTGGCTTTTGGTGATGGTGTGTCTCTATCTCCACCTTCTTTGGGTTCTTAACCATTTATAGCTTCTTTAGTCTTCTCACAATCTTATTCCTCGTAGGTTGCTTCGTTGATCTTTTTTGCAGACTCAATTTACGACGTCTTCAACAAGTCGCCAAGTGTCCATTCTTCTTCATCAGGTTGATCAACTCGGACTTTGTCATCCTCCAACAATTCTTTATCTTTATTCCCTTCACAGATGCATATTTTAATCTGATCGAATGAGCAAAATGTAATGGACACATGGTTTGTGCTTGCCTTTTCGTCTTCGAGGTCGATCTTCTTTTGACGAGCCAAATCCATAACGTTGTCCTTGAAACCAAAGCATTCCTCAAGAGGGTGACCCACAAGCTGATGGTATTTGCAATAATTCGGGTCATTGCTTTTTCCAGCTTCATCTGGCCACTTCATCTCTGGCAGCTCAATAAGCTTTAACTCAAGGAGTTCTTCAAATATTGCAGGCACAACAGAGTCTAGAAATGAGTATTCCTTTTCTTGCATATCTTTGAGAGTCAACTTCTGATTTGCATTGTCTTGAGAGGAAGTTGTTTTCATACTCTGTTTCTTGCTAACCTTGGTAGTAAACTTCAAAGGAGAAGCATTGATGTTCATGGATTCTTTGCTTTCATTCTTGGGTATGAACTTGCTCCATTTCTTGACTTCTTTCTTATCCCTTCCCTTGCAAGGTTCGTAGATGGGCAACCCTTCATTTCCCGCAGAAGCCATGCTCAACTCCATATCATGAGCACGGGTGGCAAGTTCTTCAAATGTCTTGAGCTTAATTATGTGAAAAATGTAACAAAGTCCCTAGTGCATTCCTTGGATGCACATCGCTATGTCAGAAGCTTCGCTTAGCCTATCTTTGCAGTTAAGGCATGCATTTCTCCATCGATTGATAAAGTCAATAACTGGTTCATCTTTTTGTTGGCGAGTGTTCGTAAGTTCTACCATGCTCATAGTGCGCCTTGTGCTATAAAAGCGATTGAGAAACTCTTGCTCCAATTGGTCCCAACTATCATTGGATCCAGCCTCGAGGTTGGTGTACCAATCAAAAGCATTTCCCTTTAGTGAGCGAACGAACTGCTTGACAACGTAATCTCCATAAGTCCCTGCATTGTTGCATGTCTCGACAAAGTGCGCGACATGTTACTTTGGATTTCCCTTGCCGTCGAACTGCTGAAATTTGGGAGGTCGATAGCCGGCAGGCATCTTCAAGCTATCGATTCTCGTAGTATACAACTTTTCATACGTGAAAGAAGACTTTGAAGTGACTTCATACTTATCCTTGACGGCTACCATAATGAATTCCTTCAATTGTTCTATGGGAATTGATCCTTCGGATGAGACATGAAGTTCTTTGGCGGATGACACTTGCTTTGTTGGAGGATCAACCTTCTGTGGACTTCAGGAAGCAGGTGCATGACTTGATTCTCCATCCATCATGCTTTCAACTATGACTGTCAATTTTACGATACGAACATCTTGATCTTGAGCATACTTTGTTAATCCATCAATCACCTTTGTCAGGTTTGTAAGTAGCTCATCCATTGTCGAAGTGTTAGTCATCACTGCCTCAATGATTAATGCAGACGATGAAGAATAACCGAGACCTTCCCACGGATTGGACTTAATTTGGAACATGCCATGTGGCGAGATTGGCATAGAGCCAACACTTAAAACTTCGTCATCAAGTTGGGTGAGCTGACTCTTGGTATTGTATAAAGTAATTTGAACAAGAGCTTTCTCCACAATTTCTGCAATATTATCTCCTCTCTCTAAGTTTCTAGCAGAGGACCTTTCTTCTTTGGATGATGAAGATCTCAAAGCGTGCACTGGTGGAGATGACACTTTGACTGCTTGTTGTCCCAATACGCTCGCCTTGCTCCGGGTGATTGGCCAAAGACTCCCCATAGTAACGTTCATGATACTTTTAACATCAGAAGAAAACTTGGAGTCAGCAACTTTTGAGTTCATCTTCTTCGAAGCCATCTTAGTGATCTTGAATGTTGAGAGTTGAGAAGAGATATTAGGTAGAGACGGTCCCACCGAGCATGCCAAAATTTGTAACTACTAAATTTTGCTCCTGAAAAATAATAATCAAGATGAGAAATATTGTGACAAGTATTATATTCAATTTCAAGTGATGGGGTTAAAATCTCTAAAATATCTCTAAATCTAAAGAGATGTAGTCATCTGATTCTTCTCCTCACGGCTGATGGTTCAAGGGCTTGAGAGCTTGATCTTGAACTTGACGAATTTCAGATTTGTAATACATCACGAACAATTTGAAAGGTCGTCACGAACCAGGATTTGGCGTTGGTTTATCACGAACGGAAGATTTGAAGCCGCCCGCCTATGATTGAGTTCGCCTTTGGTATTTGACCAAAGACGATGATTGCAGATATGGATAGAGACCTTGATGCTATTCTTCAGAGCTTCTTTAGCCTTTCCTTGTGCTTACTTCTTCTTTTTTAGTCTTCCCCTTTGACCCCTTTATATAGCGGTAGGGTGGAGTAGTCTCCAAGAAAACCCTAGTAGATCATTGGGCTTGAGGCTTATGGCCAACTTATTTGATGGAAGATCAATTGATGGGCTAGCCCAATAATACATTGGACTTTTATTTAATCAGTTTATTTCAGATTTAAACAATGGACCCGATTATACTAGCCTGTAGTATCATTTGGACTAATATATACTTAATATATAATAAAATCCAAATTATTTGTGGATTCAAATTTAATAAAATTTTAATTGTCTACATATTGTTATAGTATAAAATATATTTTGATGGTATACTGAAATAATATGCAGTATACTGTAACAATATGTTGTAATAGTGTATAATATACCATAATAGTATACTTTGATTGTTATTTGTTGAATCATCTAGGTGCTATTGTGCAAGTTGAAACGGTTATAGCAGTATTATATTAAATTATAGTATACAATACAATATAACAGTATACTGTAGTAAATGAGTCGTTTTTAAATTTTTTTAAATTTTTTTCCAACTAGGTCCTTACAAATATTTTCTCAAAATGAATTTTTTATGGAGTTCCATAAAAATAATATTAAGTGTATATGAAGTAGTTGTCGGAAGCCATAAAATTATAATATGAAAAAAATTAAAAAATTTTCTATGAAATTAGAAAAGGAACGCAAAATTTAAATAATAAACAAAAAAGAAAGAAAAATAAAAAGAAGCGAGTCGAATTGAGTATAAAACAAGATTATTGAATAAAGAAAATAAAGAATAATATGATTCTGGACAAAAAATATGAATGGGAAAAAAATTAGAAAAAAAAGAGCAGAGAAACAAAAAAGAAAAAGAGAAAACATAAAGAAACAATTACCCACAATAGCTGCAATGGGCAGGAACGGTAATTAGCTGGGTGGGTAGAAAAAGTAATGGGTAGGTAAGGGTAATTAGTTTAGTTTTATTGGGTAAACTCCCTAATAAATACTCATAATCCGGTTCATTTTAAGTGATTTTTTGATATTTTTTGTGGTCCATAATATTTGGTTTTATCAGATATTTAAAAAAATAACTTCTTCTTTCCAAAGTCGCTCTTGAAGTAAAGAGATTAAGAGTAGTTTGTTATATTTTTAGCGAGCATATTAAGGTTAATATGGTCAATTTTAATATTAATTAATGTTAAAATGTAAATTTCTTAATATATGTGAAAAGAGAAAAAAACACTTAAAATAGACTAAAGAAAGTATTAAATAGGTGTTTGGACTACTTTGAGTTAAATTGTAAAATTAATTTAAGTTGAATCTTAAAAAAATGTAGTAACAGTTTGATATAAACTTGAAGTTTTGTTTTATTGGTAGAAAAAGATAGTTTATTAGAAACTTTTTAGTAGAGTTACTACCTTCCATTGTCCGTACATTCCTATTCTCCATTAAAAAAAATACTCTTAACCAATTGAAAACCAAAACCAAAGAAAATAATTTTCCCTTGAATAATAATATGCCAATAATGTCTCATGAAAAGATAGATAATTTGATAAGTAATTTTTTTTCTATGTTTAATATGATTAACCAAAACAATTAGTGTGTTGTGGTGTATGAAAGCAGAGAAACCTTAGGCAGATATAATATAAAATTGACATGGGATATATACTAAAGCTAAAGATCAAACCTCCATCAAATAATATTAGATATCTCATATTAGCATCCTGAAATTAAGAAATTCCAATTAATTATCACATATTTCTTTTGAAAGTGTGAAGTGATCTTTTGACAACTAATCAAATTTCATATAATTTCAGAAAAATTTCAAAGGTTGATTGAAAATAATCTTGTTCGGAGATGAATGTTCAACAAAATATTTTACAAGAAAAAACACTATAAAAACAGTAAATTTGTAGCAGTTATTTTTACAAATTGCAGCGATTGGTAACTCCCGCAATTTGTGTTGCAGCGGTTCGCAAAACTGCTGCAAAAAGATTCCCCGTAATCAATTTACTGGAGTTCTACCGCGATCACTGCCATAACTGCCGTAATTAATTAGTAGGAGTTATTTTGCGGCAGTTCGACCCTCGTAAATTGATTATTAAATTATAAAAAAAATATTTTTTACAAGTTCCAGCAGTCAAAACCAACGCAATTCGTTGAACATATTAATTTCTTTTACTGCATTTTATACACATATTTAACTTTGAATATTATCTACTAATAAACCTTTCTACACCATAATCTAACCAAAAAAGATAATATATATCAACACTTATTAGAAATATCAACATATTTAATATCATAAAAGTATTACTTTCATATACAAATGAAGGGGCTACTACAAACATGCTCAAAGCAGATTTAGCAATGTTTCTAGCTGCATACAATAGCGTCAAACTAAATTTTAACATAAAACATTCACCCTAACTATTCTAGCATCCGCTCCAATCACATAATTACATTGTCATCATTAATTATCTAATTCAATTATAAAGAACTTCAATTGTTGTCACTTGAATTATTGCCATCAGATGATCTTCTTGCACCCATGGTGATAGAGATCCACTAGCTGCATCTCTGGGCTGCAAACAAAATAAAATAATAAGATCTTTATATGACTTGAGTTATTTCTTGAGCAGTACAAATATAACTATAATCCCAAAAACAAGAAAGTGTCAACATAAATAAAGTACATTCGATCCACTAGAGAAGAGCTGGGAAAGAAGATCTTTGGTTTTTTTATACGAGTATCTCCTGATGCAGAAATAAGTAACTATCTCTTTCCCAATTCTACAATGTCTATGGCTACAAAAAAGAATACTCAAAGAAAGTTAAAAGTGCGTCAGCCCCAATTCAGAATTTAACTTTCGAATTGTCCAGATGAACAACAATGAATAAGTGACACCGCCAAAGTACAAAGGTAATGCATGTAAGCTGTTTTAAGCTTTGTAAAATGAACCGCATGGTAAAATCTATATTCATCACATAATGTTATGAAATCTTAGTGTTGAAAATCAGTGATTTCTTCAGAAGTGCAGTTGTCAAGCAAAACGAACGAGATTGCAGGACATTCATATTGCGACATGTTTACTGCTCAAGCTCGCATATAGTTGTGGCGGTACATTGTCCAAGATTTTGTTAGGACGAAAGTATGCAGGATTCAACATGGACTATAGAGAAATTTAAAGGCAGCAGGGGCATTGCAGCAAAACAAGTGAGGTGGAATCCAATGGACAGTAGATTAGTGGTCACTTACTATTAGCCATCACCCCTGACCCCTGGGTCGTCGATGAGTTGAGAAATATGGATAAGATACATCATTTGGACATGTTCAACCAACTAATGGATGCACAATGTTCCTATCTAGGAATGCCAGCAGCACAGAAATGTATGCTTGGGTATATTAGGAAATATTGTAAATATCTTTTGTGTATCTTTTTATTATTGGTAGAATATTCTCTCATTAATTATACAATCCTATAGTTGGTAGGTTTTGATTTCTCTGTACGCTATATATACTTTGGTGAGCAATACAAGAAACTTACTTCTCCAAAACTCTCTACATGGTATCATACGCTAGTGGCTTACCGCCAAACAAACCCTAAATACATACTACCCGCCGCCGCCGTAGCTCCTCTCATCGGAGCCCGTCGCCGCCGCCGCTGCACTAATCGGCAGCCCTCTTTTTCTCGACGTCGTTCAGCGCCCCCTCTCCTTGCCTCGCGCTCATGGCCACCACGACGTCAACCGCGCCTCTCCAGCCGATTGCAATAAATGCATAGGCTCAAATCCCACTCAAAGTGGACTCCACTAATTACCTGGCGTGGAAATTTCAATTTCGAACCCTCCTTACGGGTTACAATCTCCTCGGCTTCTTGGGCGGATCGAAGCCATGACCTCGACCACTATCATCGACAACGACGTGACTTCCCCCAATCCAGCATATCCTTACTGGATTCGCCAGGACAACCTTATTCTCAGTGCCATCATCTCGTCGATCACACCGACGATTATCTCCTTCATTGCCGCTGCGGAAACCTCTAAAGAGGCCTGGGACATCCTCGCGTGCACATACGGCACCGCTTCTCGTGGTCGTATCATGGCTATCAAACAGCATCTCCACAATCCGGTAAAAGGTTCTAAATCTATTACTGACTTTATGCACGGTATTCGCGTGATTGTGGATGAATTGTCTCTCCTGGGTGTTACCGTTGATTCTGAGGATCTTGTCATAAAGGTTCTTAATGGTCTTGATGACCCGTATATGGAACTCTCTCATGCCATCCAAGCCCGTGAGTCTCACATCTCTTTTGCGGAATTACATGACAAGCTGTTAAGCATGGAGGCTCAGATTACTGCTCGTGTGCCGGCTACCTCCGTCATATCCGACTCGGCTCCGTCGGCTGCCTTCGTCGCCGGACAGCAGCCAGTCCGTCACCGATTCGGTAGCCGCAGGCGCGGTCGCATCAGCCGCGGGTCAGTCTCCGGTCGCGGTGGTTACTCCAGCAATGGTCAATCTCGAGGGTACAATGGGAAGTGCCAACTCTGCAGTGAATTTGGCCACTCCGCGTGCCGCTGCCCATCCTATCCCGTCTCCGGCGCCAACCAGCCCCCTTACTGTGGACCATTGCCGCAGCCAGCTTATGCTTCGCCGCCCTATCCAGCTGCTCACACAGCCCATCACTCTCCGACGATTCCCTCTGCATCCGATTGGATCCTGGACTCTGGTGCCTCTCATCGCATAACCTCTGATCTTGCCAACATGTCTCTTCACAGTCCTTACACTGGCTTCGACAATGTGGTTATAGGTAACGATGAAGGTTTGGCAATTACTCATACTGGACAACTTAACAGTCATTCCTCTCTTTTATTACCTGGGGCTCTCTGTGTTCCACATATGCGTAAAAATTTGATCTCTGTTGCCCAATTATGTCGTCACAATAATGTTAACGTTGTTCTTTCTGATACTGATTTCAGGTGAAGGATCGTCGCACGTGGGCAACGCTCGTTCACGGCCCACTTAGGGGCAACACCTACTACTGGCCAGCGGCTCCCAGTCTCCCATCTGCCCTCACGGCACAAAAGCTCTCTGCGTCATTGTGGCATTCTCGGTTTGGTCACCCGTCAGCTAAAACCCTGCTTCATTTAGTATCGTCTAGCAGTATAGCGTCCAGTAATGTCTGGTCTTGCCTGTGTATCTTGCAAACTTCATAAGTGTCATAAGTTACCTTTTTCTAAGTCAAGTCTGTCTTTTACTGCTTCCCTGGAGCTTATTTTCTCTGATGTATGGACCTCTCCGATTATTTCTAATGAAGGGTTTAAATATTATGTCATCTTTGTTGATCATTTCTCTAAGTATGTTTGGTTTTTTCCCTTACGCCGTAAATCTGATGTCTCACAAACCTTCCCCATTTTTAAATCCGTTGTAGAGAAATTCTATGCTTAAATCATTACTCTGTATACTGACAATGGGGGTGAATTTCTCGCTTTACGCTCTTTTCTTGCCTCTCATGGCATCTCCCATCTTACGTCACCTCCTCATGCTCCTCAGCACAATGGCTATGCTGAACGCCGTCACCGTCATATTGTCGATACTGGTCTCACTCTCCTTCATCATGCCTCTATACCTCTCATTTACTGGCCTTATGCCTTTGCTACAGCAGTCTACCTCATTAATCGTCTTCCCAAGACAAATCTCTCGATGCGCTCCTCTTTTGAGTCTCTCTTCCAGAAACGCCCCAACCTTGCCAAAGTACGTGTCTTCGGCTGTCAATGCTTCCCTGTGTCCTCTTCGGCTACTCTACTACTCAAAGCGCCTATCTCTGCTTTGATCCCTCAACGTCTAAAATCTTCGTCTCGCGTCATGTCACCTTCCATGAAGATGTCTTCCCGTTCTCCAAAATGTCTAACCCTGAGTCTCCCCCTGTACCCATTCCGGTCTCCCTAGAAGTCCTTCCGCTGCCGCCACCAGTACCTGCTGTTGCTCCCACCAGCGATCCTTTACCGTACGCACTCCCGGCGCCACCGCCCGCGCCACCAGCGCCCCTTCTGGCATCGCCAGCGGCCCCTGCCGCCGCTACACCCATTATGCCGTCACCTGCATCCTCTCAGGGTGGTCATCATATGCAGACACGCAGCAATAATAACATCTTTATGCCCAACAAGAAGTTTGGTATGTCTGCTGTCACCTCTCCTGCTGTTACTGAACCTCAGACTGTGCTATGTCTGATGAGCGCTGGCGCGCTGCTATGTCATCAGAGTTTGATGCTCTGCTACGGAATGGCACTTGGGATCTTGTCCAGCCTGATTCCTCGCAGAATGTTGCAAGTGGGTTTATCGCATCAAACGCAAGCCTGACGGCACTGTGGATAAGTTCAAATCCCGGCTTGTTGCAAAGGGCTTTCATCAGCGTCCAGGTGTGGATTTCCAGGAGACTTTCAGTCCGGTTGTTAAGCCGGCAACTGTGCGTTTGGTTCTCAGTATAGCTGTATCCAAGGGCTGGCCTCTTCGTCAAATGGATGTGAACAATGCCTTTCTCCACGGGAGGCTTACAGAGGATGTTTATATGGCAGAACCACCGGGCTTTGTTGACAAAGCCTATCCATCTTATATCTGTAAGTTACAGAAAGCTATTTATGGTCTCAAACAGGCACCCCGGGCATGGTACAGTGCGCTCCGCCAAAGCCTTCTGACCATGGGTTTTGTCAACACTACCTCTGACACTTCGCTCTTCGTCTTTCAGCACTCTGGTATTACGGCCTATTTTTTGGTGTATGTTGATGATCTCATATTGACTAGTAATGATTCTGCTTTCTTGAACCGTGTGATTGACTCTCTTGGGTCTCAGTTTTCTCTTAAAGACATGGGTGATCTAAGCTACTTTCTTAGTGTTGAAGTTCTGCGCAGCTCCAAGGGGTGTTTTCTTTCTCAGCGTAAATATGTTGTTGATCTTTTGACTCTTCATAATATGCTGGAGTCAAATCCTGTTCAGACGCCAACAGCGGCGTCAACTCGCCTTCATCTGGCCGACGGCTCGGCCCCTGCCGACGCATCCGCCTATCGACAGGCCCTTGGGGGCCTCCAGTATCTCTCCTTCACTCGTCCTGATATCTCCTTTGCTGTGAATAAACTCTCACAGTTCATGCATGCTCCTACTGTCACTCATTGGGGTGCAGTTAAGCGCCTATTCCGGTATCTGAATGGGACGCGTGACTTTGGCGTCTGGCTGCGTCCTTCATCTGCTATACCTCTGCATTGTTTCTCTTATGCTGATTGGGGTGGAAACTGTGATGACCGCTCCTCAACTGGTGCCTATGTTGTTTTTCTAGGGCCAAATCCTATTTCATGGAGCTCCAAAAAGCAGCATTCCGTTGCACGATCATCTACTGAGGCTGAGTATCGTGCCATTGCTTCTGCTGTCGCTGAAGTACGTTGGCTTCATTCCCTGCTGCGCGAGCTTCATGTCCCTCTTCCAGCTGCTCCTGTCATTTACAGCAACAACATTGGCGCCGCTTATCTCTGTGCCAATCCTGTGTTTCATTCTCGCATGAAACACATCTCCATTGATTATCACTTTGTTCGTCAATTGGTCCAGAATGGGTCCCTTCGTGTTGCTCACGTATCCTCTGCTGATCAGCTTGCTGATGCTCTCACCAAGCACTTATCTCGTCCTCGGCTTCTTCTGCTGATATCCATGATTGGCGTGTCCTTCGGCCCTCCATCTTGAGGGGGCGTATTAGGAAATATTGTAAATATCTTTTGTGTATCTTTTTATTATTGGTAGAATATTCTCTCATTAATTGTACAATCCTATAGTTGGTAGGTTTTGATTTCTCTGTACGCTATATATACTTTGGTGAGCAATACAAGAAACTTACTTCTCCAAAACTCTCTACAATGTAAACATTCATTGCTTCTTTTTATCTCAACCAAATGTAGAAGCAGGAAAGGGGCGGTCGTGGCAGTTTTTTCAGAAATTTTTCTTCCTTAACCAACAAATCCATCAAACTGATAATTTTAGTACATATCACTCACCCGTGTTTAGATCACTATTTCTTTAAGAAGAGAAAATTCTATAAAAATATTTACTAAGGTCATACGGATCAAAAGTCACTTAGCAGTCTAATGAATTTTGTTAAAACTGTAAAATCATTGTTATTAAGACCGGCATTTCCCTAGAAGACAAGGAGAACAACAACAACCCAGTATAATCCCACTTAGTGGGGTCTGGGGAGGGTAGTATGTACGCAGACCTTACCCCGAACCCTGGGGTAGAAAGGCTGTTTCCAAATAGACCCTCAGCATCCTTCCCTCCAAGAACTTCCCACCTTGCTCTTGGGGAGACTCGAACTGACAACCTCATTGTTACTAAGGTCATACGGATCAAAAGTCACTTAGCAGTCTAATGAATTTTGTTAAAACTGTAAAATCATTGTTATTAAGACCGGCATTTCCCTAGAAGACAAGGAGAACAACAACAACCCAGTATAATCCCACTTAGTGGGGTCTGGGGAGGGTAGTATGTACGCAGACCTTACCCCTAACCCTGGGGTAGAAAGGCTGTTTCCAAATAGACCCTCAGCATCCTTCCCTCCAAGAACTTCCCACCTTGCTCTTGGGGAGACTCGAACTGACAACCTCTCGGTTGGAAGTGGGAGTTGCTTACCATCAGAGCAACCCCTCTGTCTCTGGAAGACAGGAGACTTTCATCTATTTTGATAGACAAAGCTATAACAGTTAGCAAAAAGGATACATTAAATAGATGACTTGCACTTTAACCCCCTAATTTTTTTGAAAGACTCGGGAGCTTGAACTTTATACTGTTTATACTTACAAGGAAGTTTCGAACACCTTGAAATTGCAAGGCAATTTACTCCAATAATGTTTCAGTACAAAATAAAGATCTAATCTCTTGCGAGCTTAACTAAATAGTGCACTAACATTCGTAATAGAATAGTAGTAATCACAAGTTTATTTACTGTTGTAGGAGACAAAGAACCCCGTAAATTGTTCCGGTACTGTCCTTTCTTTTATTATCATATATGCCTTGAAAGCATTCATCATTTATCTGTTGGAATTCGCTATTTCTTTGTAGTTCTCTTGGCTTTAGTTGTGAGCATTCAACAATTTATTGTAGTTCTCTTGGATTTGGTTGTAAGCGTCAAACAATTTGTTATACTTCTCTTGGCAATGATTCAAACATGAAGCATTCATACCATAAAAATGAGGTCTTGCATGTTTAAATACTTTGCTGGGGAAAACTCCTAATCTTAAGCACCTTACCCTTTCAGAGTGCTTTTTCGTAGCACTTTACCAACAACATCATTCGGCGAAACTTCAGACTCATCCACCGTACTTTGGCTGAAAGCAAGCTCAATTTTTTCCTACATATTGTTTGTCACAATATTAATAAGTAACTAAATGCACACTAAGACAAGCAAAAAAGAGATCTATATTTCAAGTTCCTAAATATCATATCAAGTTCTTGACGCTAAGATGGAATCATGACGTTGAGGAATTAAAGTTGTTGTTTATGGTTACTATTTTTTCTTACATAATCGCGAAGCAGAATTCCAGGGGACTAGAGTCGAGAATGTGAAGAAACAAATGTGACACTATATATGCTATTGTAGTAGTTAAAGTATGTGAAAATACTTGATCTAATTATGCACATACCAATTATACACTGCCATTGCTACAAAATCACAAGAATATATAAAATACAATTTGTAACCGTAACAACTAATTAAATTTCTCAACTTATCATATAATCATTAATTTTTCCACGAGTTGCGATAGTGATCATGAGGTGTCCAGTGAAACTTGGATGTTTGATTGGTAGGGAGGTCATAAACCTCTTTCAATCATGAATCGCTGCTATCAAATCAGCCATTTTAGCACTAATTCTCCGGCAACAATTGGAGTGAACAGTCACAATGGCCCTAACATCCTTACTGTTTTAATAAGATAGAAGCTCATCAAGATAGGTGAGCTAGAATAAATTCCAATCACATATGTGTGTTCCAATCAGATAAACTATTAAGCCCAGGAAAATCTCTAACTGTCCACATAAAAGCTGCTCGCATTCTAAACATTTCATTTTTTGATGAATCAAAAGTTTCCACACCTTCACTCCACAACTCATTCAACTCCTTAATAAGGGACCTGAAATAATATATCTATATTATTCCTCGCCATACGTGGACCTGGAATGATCATTGAGAGGATAAAATTTGATTGCTTCATACACAACCAAGGTGGAAGATTATATGGAAGCAAAATCACAGGCCAAATGCTATAATTAGTACTCATCATCCCAAAAGGGTTAAAACCATCACTAGCTAGGCCTAATCGAACATTTCGATGATCAGAAGAAAATTCAGAAAACATTGTATCAAACTTCTTCCATGCCTCACCCTCTCTAGGATGACTTATGATTCCATCTTTGTTACCACCCTCCGCATGCCATCTCATATGCTCTACCGTCTTAGAACACGTGAACAATCTTTTAACCTTAATTTTAATGGAAAGTAAACTTTTGCAGGCTTATTCTTTTGCTTCTTAATTGTAACAGACTGCTTCTTCTTACCTAAAGCAGACACAACATTTTTATTGCTTTTCTTATCAGGCTTCCACCAAGAAGTGTGACAATACTTGCATGTTTCCTCATTAATATCAACTTTCCAGTACAACATGCAGTCATTCGGACAAGCTTCGATCTTAAAATAATCAAGACACAACTTATTTATGGTATTCTTGGCCTCATAAAAAGAATAAGGGATTTTTGCAAATTTAAATGCATCCCTAAGTAGATCTTCTATCATAGTTATCCCCTTGACTCAGCCTAGACAAGCACTTCATGTGATATAACTTTAACAAAAACTCTAACTTTGAGTACTTGGACCCTTCGTACAGTTCTTGATTTTCATCTCTAAGCAATTCAAAAAAGTCTTTGTTGTATGAAGCTGGCATTCCGTTTAACATTTCTTCTTCTCCCACTACTTGTGATGGACCCACATCAACGCTCTCATGTCTTTAAGCCCCCAAATGCTTCATTAATGAATAATTTTATGGGATTTTCAGGAGGTACTGTATCATGGGTAACCTCTATGTTGTTAGAACTGTGCACCATATCCATTTCCCCATGCATAAACCAAGTAACATAATTTTGAGGGAATGGTTTGCAGACCAAATGGTCAAATACTATATCTTCAGTCTGTCACTTTCTAAAGTCACATTTAGGACATGGACATTTTATTCTATCTCTTATAGCTCCATTATTAAATGCAAACTCTATAATTGATTCAAATCAAGTAAATATTCTGGTGTGTGCCTCGGCATTTTAATCCAACATTTATCCATTAAAAAATAGATAAGTGTAAAACATATCACCTACAAGATTTTCAAAGCTATAAGATTAGAGACATAAGAGACAAATTTTCATATTAGGATGACAGTCCAGTGATAAAAATCAATTCGAACCATATTGTCACCATACCAAATTACATTAGCCTCCTAATTACTACTTCCAAATTGGACTTATCATTCATTGTCAAGGGTAAAAAGATATATACACATTTCATTAGTATTTCATAGACCAATTTAACAGAATCTATCTACTTACCAAAATAAATAGTAAAGGAAGAAGAGAAATCGCACGCATCATATCATGCAATACTACATATCATGCAATACTATATATGTTTATTTACAAGAAATCAGCACAACTCGTACAAAATTAGTACAATGTATGCAGATTTGTAAAGGTTCAACGGTGTATGCAAGTGCAATAGCAAACAAGGTTATTTCTTCTAGTTTTAGACTTTGGAAATAGATATGTATACCAAGATTGCAAAATCCAACTTGGTGGAATATGTTGATATCTTCATATATTTGATTATGGAACTAAATATTATTTGAAAAGTTCCTCTTTTTATTGTTGTTTTAACATTCTTTGGTTCCTCTATCCTTTTTGCTTTACTGCTGATTCTAAGTTAGAAAATAATTTTGACAAATTTGGTTTTTTCAAGACTGGAGTTTTTTTATTGGCCATAGATAAGAGACATTCCTTACACTTATGTCTCTGCTAACTGCTTTGCTTGTTACGTCCTCGGTGATCTCTATCAAATAGTGAATTATTAAGTGCTATTTGAGCCAAATATGACTGACTTTAAACACTTAATATCCAACATCAGTTTATTGCAAGGCTTTGAACTACAGACACAGCTAATGACAGAATATCATTGCCATATATGACTTGATTTCAAACATAACAGAGGGATGCCTTGCAATAAACTGAAACTAATTATAATCATGTTTATATGGATTTGACAAATGAAACTGATTATAGTTATTTTATTTAGAAATTTTCTTCATTTGGGACCATACTCTATGAAAATTGTCACTTGGACACCTGATTTTGTCCCAGGGATTGAATCATCCTTAGCCCCAGTTTGGATTCTTATCCATCAACTCCCTTTGCACTTATTTAGATGGGATATAATCTCTAAAATGGTGGAATTTATGAGTAGAACTATGGCTCCCGATCTTGCTACCTTTTCAAAGTCTAGAGGGAATGTTGCTAAGCTCAAAGTTGAATTCCTTTGAAATATTAGGAAGCAATAAGGAAGATGGATATTGGTTAGATATTGAATATGAAGATGCTCCAGCTTACTGTCAATATTGTCCTATGCAAGGACATTCTCAAAGCTCTTGTAGAAGGAAGCAATGGTATAAGGAACAAGAGAATATCCAAACTGAATTCGGGAAAATAATTTGAAATCACAAAAGAATGATGGAAGAGCTCAAAAATCACAGTAATCTGACACTCAACACGTGACTGTAATAAATCCTCCAACTAGAAATGCTAGCGGTGATCAAATACCAATGCAGACTAACAGGCATCAGATAACTCAACATGGTATAGCAACATAAAATTTGAATATGCAGAACAAGTAGGAATGTATCACTATCTGCTTGCATTTATTATGTTGTCTTCTCTAAGCAAAACTTAGGCATACCAGTGCAGTAATTAAAGAAATAATGGAGAAAAAGCTAACCAAAACTGAAAAAACAGCGGCAAATCAATTTATTTTACTAAAAAACACAGCGACAGAACATCAAAGAAGCGATGAAGTAGTAATGTGTTCTTAAAGTAATATTGAGCAATAAAGCAGATTGCATGCCAAAAGAATCTAGGTTTATTGAGAAATCAAGCTAATAAATTACATGTAATCAACATAGAAACCCCAAATCAACCAAAAAACTCCAAATAAATAGAAAAACTTAAATCCAACAAAGAATACCCAAAACAACACAAAAATAAAGTGAAAACACACATGTAACTTACAAAATACAAAAATACATGGTTACACAAAATCGAAATTGGAGAAAATGAAAGACAAATTGCAAATAAACTGGAGAAGATGAACACCATGGATTTTCTAACCAAAAATCCACACTAGGACTGAAGAACACCGGTAATTTGGTGAGAAGGCATCGATTCACAGTCCAATTTGGTGAGAGAGAGAGAGAGTCAGTCGTTTAGCTTGGAGACTGTAGAGAGAGAGTGAGAGAGACGGAAAAAAGGTTTAGGTTTTGGCGGAGAAAAAAATGAGGAAAAATAAAAATATAGTGGAAACATTAAAAGCTTGGCGCTCATTTGATTTTAGCGCAGGAGATCCCCAAATTATAATTAATTGTGTCAGTTAGAGATAAAGTCCCACAATTTGATACAATTTATGGCAGTTACCAGCGATCGCCGCTAATTAACTGTCGCAATTTGACTGTTTTTTTGTAGTGAGAGGACAAAACAAACATGTGAATTTAAGGCTGAAAAGTGGTCCGGTTCTGGGCTTATTTGTGCCTGACGGGCCGGGTCTCACGGTCCCGGTTCTGGCATGTCGGGTCTGGCGGTTCTGGCGGGTCTGGCGGTTCTCCAGGTTGGGACCGGCCCGTGACGGGTCTAAGCACCATGCGGTCCTGGGTCTGGTGGGCCGAGTCTGGCGGGTCTGACGGGGTTTTTTTTTTTTAAGTCAATATCTTGTATAGTAGTCATTAGTATAGTGTAGAAATATTTTATATGGTGTACTAAGTTATTAGTCTAGTATATATTGTGTTGTAGTAATTAGTATATATTGTATCTTATGTATATATTGTGTTGTAGTAATTAGTTATATTGTATGTTATGTATATATGGATATATGTTATGTATATAATGTGTTGTAGTAAATTAGTAATTAGTATATATTGTATGTTATGTATAATATTGTGTTGTAGTAATTAGTATATATTGTATATTATGTATATAGTGTGTTGTAGTAAGTAGTATATATTGTATATAATGTATATAAAAGAATGTTGTAATTAGTATATTGTGTTGTATGTTATATATTATATGTTATATAAATATTCAAGGATTGATATCGAAGTAAAGACAAAGAAATATTGAGAAAAAAGATATTCAAGGATATGATAAAGAGCATATTTATTGACCAAAATGGCATATCTTTCTTAGTCTTCCTTCCCCCAATGGAATGAGCACAGCAAGGTACTAATACCACCATTAAAATGAAAAAAATTAAAAGAAGACGTGCCAATGTACGAGTTACATCATAATTTATGTTGTATTTCTAACAAATCTCATAAATCCGTTAAGGTTGGGAGGAGGTTCTGTTGGCGGTGGTGGAAATTAAGCTTGTTCATCACCACTTCCGGGTGAAGTCGCTTCCTCAGCAAGTTCTGCTATCATTTCTTCATATGCCTCATCTATTGCCGGTTGTGATTCTGCTATGCCAAAGTTCCTTCTTTCTGCGCGGATCCAATTTCTAAAAAGCACTGATTTTTCCAAGCTCTCCCACATCGACGCTCTGTGATCACCGATTTGCAGTCTTGCTTGACTGAAAGTGCTCTCCGATGCAACAGTTGACGCTTGAATTGACATAACATCCCGAGTCATCCTTGCAAGAACGGGAAAATGCTTTTCCCTTGACTTCCACCATTCCAAAAGGTCGAAAGAGCCGTCCGGATTCTCCTTTTCTAGTCCCTGTGACAAGTAAACTTGAAGCTCATTTAGATGGGAAATTTCATCAAAATTATCACCTTGAGAACCCCTGAACTCCGTCCACGATTTAAGAGCTGTTAAGCCAGCAGCTCTTTTAGACGATTGTGAAGAAGAAAGATGGCACCCTGGGGAGCGCCAGTTCTATTTGTGAAGAAGAAAGATGGCACAATGAGAATGTGCATCGATTATAGGCAATTGAACAAAGTAACGGTGACGAACAAGTATCCCCTGCCTCACATTGATGATTTATTTGACCAACTTCAGGGAGAAAGGGTGTTCTCCAAGATTGATCTCCGTTCGGGTTATCACCAGTTGAATATTAGGGATTAAGATATTCATAAGACTGCTTTCAGGACCAGATATGGTCAGTATGAGTTTCTTGTTATGTCTTTCGGGCTAACCAATTCCCCAGCAGTGTTCATGCATCTGATGAGCATTGTATTTCGGCCTTATCTGGATTCATTTGTCATAGTGTTCATTGATGATATTCTGGTATACTCGCGTAGTCAGGAGGAGCACACGCACCATCTGAGAGTTATATTGCAGAGATTGAAGGAGAAGAAGCTTTATGCAAAGTTCTCCAAGTGTGAGTTTTGGCTCAGCTCAGTGGCGTTCTCGGGACACGTGGTGTCCAGCGATGGGATTTAGGTTGACCCGAAGATGATAGAGGCGATGTAGAGTTGTCCTAGACCGTCCTCAGCTACAGAGATTTGTAGTTTCTTTGGCTTGGTAGGCTATTATCATCGGTTTGTTCAGGGTTTTTCTTCTATTGCGTTGCCCTTGACCAAGTTGACTCGAAAGGGTGTTTTGTTTATATGGTCGGACGAGTGTGAGAATAGCTTCCAGAAGCTCAAGACGGCTTTGACCACATCCAGTTTTGATTTTGCCGTCAGCTTCAGGTTCTTATACAATATATTGCGATCCTTGGCGAGTTGGAATTGGTTGTGTATTGATGCAGGAGGTTAGAGTTATCGCTTATGCTTCCCTTCAGTTGAAGCTCCATGAGCAGAACTACCCCGTTCATGATTTGGAGTTAGCTGATATAGTTCATACCTTGAAGATTTGGAGGCACTACCTATATGGCGTATCTTGTGAGGTATTCAACGATCATCGTAGCCTTCAGCATCTGTTCAAACAAAAGGATCTTAATTTGAGGCAACGGAGATGGCTAGAGTTACTGAAGGATTATGATATACTATTTTGTATCACCCGGGGAAAGCCAATGTAGTGGCCGATGCTTTGAGCCGAAAGGCGGTGAGGCTAGATTATTGGGGACATATTTGGTTCAGGATTTATTAGAGAAGGTGAAGATGATTCAAGAGAGACTCCGCACAGCGTAGTCGAGGCAGAAGTGTTATACGGACCGGAAGATCCAGGATGTATCCTATATGATTGATGAGAAGGTTTTGCTGAAGGTTTCACCCACAAAGGGTGTTATGAGAATTAGAAAGAAAGGGAAGTTGAGTCCGCGATTTATTGGGCCTTTTGAGGTACTTAGGAGGATTAGGGATGTGGCTTACGAGCTTGCCTTCCCACCCAGCTTGTCGAGCGTGCATCCTATTTTCCATGTTTTTATGCTTCGGAAATATATTGGGGACCCATCCCATGTTTTGGATTTCAGTACAGTTCAGTTGGAGGATGATTTGACTTATGATATAGAGCCAACACCCATTTTGGATCGTTAGATTTGGAAGTTGAGGTCAAAGAATGTTGCTTCGGTGAAGGTGCAGTGGAGAGGTCAGCTCATAGAGGAGGCTACCTGGGAGATTGAGGGGAGATGCGGAGGATATACCCTCACCTGTTTGAGGCTTCAGGTATGTTTCTTGACTCGCTCGAGGACGAGCATTTGTTTTAGTTGAGGAGGATGTGACGACTCGACCCATCGTCACGTGGGTTACCACCTAGTTTACCCCAATTATGCTTCTTTAGGCTTCGTTATGAGTATTTTTTGTGAACGAGTTGATTTGGGTTGAATTGAGAAGGAAATGAGACACTTAGCCTCTTTAATGAAGACTTGTTTTGAAAAAGTCAACTGGACATTGAAATGTGCTAGGAAGCTCGGATGTGAATTATGATTATTTGGTTAGCTTCGGGGGATAATTTGTGACTTATGAGTGTGATCAGAAGTGATTTTGGAGGTCCGGTGTAGAATTAGGCTTGAATTGGCGAACTTAGTATTTTGGCGAATTCTGGTTGATAGGTGAGATTTTGATCCGAGGGTCGAAATGGAATTCTGAGAGTTTCTATAGCTTCGTTAGGTGTGTGTGCAAAATTTCAAGTCATTCGGAGATGTTTTGGTTGTGTTTTTGATCAAATGTGTATTTCGAAAGTTTTCAAAGAACTTAGGCTTGAATCCGGTGTAATTTGATGGTTTTGGTGTTTTTTTGCGGTGTTTTGATGATTGGAGCAAGTTCGAATGATGTTTTAGGATGGGTTGGTGCTTTTGGTTGAGGCCCCGGGGGCCTCGGGTAAGTTTCAGATGGCTAAACGGGAAGTTTTAGACTTGGAAATGCAGCAGCAGTTGCAGGGCTCGCAAATGCGAGAAAATGGTTTGCATTTGCGATCTCGAATTTGCGAGTGAGGCTTCACATTTTCGAAAAGGCTGGCCGGAGGCAGGGTTCGCATTTGCGATAGTTTCATCGCAATTGCGACTTTCGCAGGGTTCGCATTTGCGAGCAATGTGTCACATTTGTGACCTTGGTAGGGTCCGCAATTGCGTGCCAGTTGTCGCATTTGCGACCTTGGCAGGAGAGGCTCACCTTCACAATTCCGAAGGTTTTTCGCATTTGCGACTTTCGATTTTGCACCAGGTTTTGCAAATGCGACATCCGAGGGTTGTGTCCAGTTATAAAAAAATTCGAACTTAGCCCGTTTAATTCACTTCCTACTTGGCTTTGGGCAATTTTTGAGAGCTTTTGGACGGAGATTGAAGAGGGTTTCTACTGGGATTGATTGGAGGTGAGTTCTATGAGCTAAAAACATGATTTAATTGTACAATCAACCTAGAAATTCATGTAAACTTAGCAAAAAGGGGAAGAACTAGGGCTTGAGTTTTGGTATTGCAAATTGGGATTTGAGGGGTCATTTGGACTCCGATTTTGGTGTTCTTAATATGTGTAGACTCGTGGAGAGATAAGGAAACCGTTAGTATAAGAATTTTTGAGTTTCGAGAAGTGAGTCCGGGGATCGGGTTTTGCTAATTTCAAGGTTTTTGCTATTTTTCGATTGGGTACTGTTCCATTGGCGTATTATGACATATTCGTTGTGGTTTTGATTAGATTCGACGCGCGATGATGTCGACTTGAAAGGCAAAGGCAGAGCGATCTAGGATTTTGGCCGGCTTGAGGTGAGTAATAGATGTAAATATTGTCTTGAGGGTTTGAAACCCCGAAATTGCACATCGTTGTGCTATAAGAAGGTGACTTGCACGCCAGGTAGCGAGCGTAGGGTAGAACACCATTGGGGATTGTGACTTGGTCTGTGCCGGTAAATGAATATACTGCGTATTTAACTGAAATTCCTTATTATTATTATATAATTTGAGCTTATTGCTATATTTGAGCTTCGTGCCAATTGATTGAATCCTTCAAGGATTACTATTACCGGTTTCATACCATTTTTACGTATTATTGAACTTAGTCCTGGCATTTAATCCTATTTTTCAAACTCAACCATCTTTTCTCAAATTTGAAACTTAAATAATATTTGTAATGATGTTTGGGCTGAATATTTATATATTGTTGTGCCCGAGGTTCTTATGTGATTCTGGACTGAGCATGGGATCGGGTTACGCGCCGTAGGAGTATTATATTGATATGAGGCCGAGGGCCTAGTTGATGCCACGCGATGGCTTATATTGCGCTTGGGCCGTAAAGGGCCCCTCCCGGAGTCTCCACACCCCTAGTGAGCACCGTTGATGATAAATAAAGGGAGCGAGTTGCACGCTGCAACGGGTACTAGAGAGTACCGGACTATGTGTTGCATTTCATATTTGCATGTCATGTACATACTTATCTGTTGTAGCGTTTCCATAATTTTTGTTACTCGTTTACTGATGGAATACTATCTGGTTCAAGTTGTTGTATATATAGAATTACTTTGTGCCTATTCAGGATTTCTTATTCTCAATCTTTATTTATGTTTATTACTCACTGGGTCGGGGTACTCACATTACTCCTTGCGTGCATATCCAGGTACATCTGAGGCTGAGTAAGGATTTCTCTATCGAGCAGTTTATTCGGGAGCATCAAGGTAGTTGCATGATGTCCGCAGTCCTGATCTTCTTCCTACCTTATTTGCTTTATTTCTGCATTTCTTTAGAATGACATATAGTACAGTGATACTCAGTTATTAGAGGCTTAGACTTGTGACACCGGATTCTTCGGGCTGTGTAGTTGTTTTATTAATTAGGATTCCACACGTTATAGTTTTATTTCACACTTTCAGTATTATGATTTAGTAAATTATCTGTGTTAATTCACTCATAAACTGTATAAAATGATTAAGGTTGGTGAATTGGTCGGGGTTGCCTTGCAGTGTGTTGGGCGCCATCACGACCAGGGTTGGGGTCGTGACAGCCCCCAAAACCCCCAGAATTATATTGTCACTTGTATTAAAAAAACCTCGTCGTTGACCTGGCATAATATGTGTAAATACTTGCTTGGGAGTGCGCCGTACTCGAATAGTTTAAGTAGGAAACTGATACAAACTTGATAGTTTAGGAGGATTTTAGGATATTAACTCATTTATTTATCCAAAACAAACCAAAAGGCCAAACCTATTTTGTTTGTACTTCTGGAATATTCTGATACAAGTTGAGAAGAGCAGTAACATTGAAGCTAAGTTGGAAGTCGATGTGGCAAGAGTTAGTTATGTTAGTTGCAATCAGTTAGAGTTAGTTACAAGTTATTAGTTAATAACTACTTTTAGAATCTTCAGCTGGGCATATATAGTTGATATACATGTAATTGGGAGATCACTTTTAAAGATAATACAATTCTCTCCTTTCTAAATTCTTCTTTCATTGAGTTATTTTCTCGATAATTGCTGATATAGTTGTCACCTTCTTCGAGCTTCGAGCTCCTACATTGACTATTTTCATTAGATTCTACTACGTTGCATCGATTCGTGTCAGAGCTTCCTGTACCTGGCATCTTCGATCATGACTCATAACATAAATAGAGAAAAAACATGTTGAAGAAATGGGGGACAAATTAACAGCTATTCAAGATCGATTGCAGAAGTTAATAGATGGAATGATATTATAAATGAGCATGATATACAAACTAATAAGGAACTATTGGAATTGAAGGAAACCATGGGAGCTATGAATCAAAAAAGGAAGGAGAATGAGCCAGTTGGGGCAGAATCTGCTATTGGTCGAGTTGGTTCAATGGAGATTCAACAAGAAGGAAGAACTAGAGAAGTTAATCAAGGTGCAACTTCTAATGGTAAACATTTTTACTCGATACTCTAAGCTAGAATTTCCTCGATTCTCTGTCCATGATTTGAAGACTTAGTTGTGCAAAATTGGCCAATTCCTTTTTATGGATGAAGTAACTTTTCATCAGAGGGTTAAAGTTTCTTCTATTTATTTTGATGGGGAAGCTATTGCTTGGAATAGGTCCTATGTGAAATCTAGGGCTTCAGCTTTAGAACCTATATGGACTGAGTATGTGTTAACCTTGAATGAAAGGTTTGGTGAAGGGTTTGAAGATCATATGGAAGCCTTAAAGAATTTGCAGCAGACTGGCAGTGTTAAGGACTATCAAGCTGAATTTGATAGATTGTTGGCTGGGTTAATCTGTCTAATGAAAATACAATTAGTTGTTTTTTAGGTGGCCTTAAGCCAGAATGGAACAAGGCTATGAGAATTCAGTCACCTAGAACAATTTTGCAAGCCTATACAATTGCTTTTGGTTGCATGAAAAAGTATTTGAGGCTTAACCTCAATCTTGGAGCCTTAAGCCTATCATGAGAACCCACACTCCCCTACTACCTACTCCTAATCATAATAAAACTTAGTATAACCAAAGGAATCCATTACCAAACTCCGCAAATAAGAAGCCTTTTGAACTTATTCCTAATAAGAACACTAGGATTCCTGGCAAGAGATTGAGTGCAACTGAAATGGATGAGAAGAGAGCAAAAGGATTGTGCTTTTTCTGTGATGATAAGTATGTACTAGGCCACAACTGCAGAGGTAACAAATAATTCTACTTGGTAGAGATGACAAAATATAAAGGAATAGAAGTAGATTAATAGGAAAGTCTGGTACAAGAACTATTGGCAGACTCAGATAAGTTCACGGCTATCCCATTACAAGCATTTACAAGTGTAGCAAGTTATCAGACTATAAGAGTTATCGGCTACCATGAAAAGAGGCAATTACAAGTATTGATAGATACTGGAAGTACTCACAATTTTATTGATGAGAAAGTAGCTGCAAGGCTAGGCTACAAAGCTTGTTCTATTCAGAAAGAGTCTGTGAGTATAGCTGATAGCAGAAGAGTACATACTGCTTCAGTTTGTAAGGACCTGCAATGGCTATTACAAGGTATAACATTCTTATCCGGTTCTTATTCTTGCCATTGGGAAATGTAGATATTTTCCTTGTTGTGCAATGGTTGAATACTCTGGAGAGGATATTGTTTGATTTCAGAAAGAGAACCATTGCATTTATGTACCTAGGGAAAAGAAATTTACTTAGGGGTGCAAATGATCAACTCAAGTCTGCTAAGGCTAAGATAAGAAAGGAAGGAGCAGAGGCTGAATTCCTTATGGTATCTCTAGTAACCAGTGAGGATGAAAACATTTAATGCCATACATATAAGCTGCGCCAAGTGCTAATATTTTTTAGCACCACTTATAAAACAATATTCATGTATCTTTGAGTTGCCCACTACTTTATCTCCTAACAGGGGTTCTTATGATCACTAGATTCTTCTAAAAGGAGCTTTTAATCCTATTAATAAGAGACATTACAGGTACCATGGAATTAAGAAGGATATAATTGAAAAGCTAGTGCAGGAAATGTTAGACCAAGGAATAATACAAGCTAGCACCAGCCCCTCTGCATATCCTGTAGTGATAGTGGGGAAGAAAAATGGTAGTTGGAGACACTCTATAGACTATACAGGTCTGAATCAAATGACTATCAAGGATAAATTTCCTATTCCCATTATTGAAGACTTACTTGATGAACTAAGTAGTGCTGAGATCTTTTCCAAAATAGATCTTAGAGTTGGATATCATAAGCTAAGAACGGCTGAATGAGATACTAAAAAGACTGCTTTCAAAACTCATGAAGGACATTATAAATTTTTGGTAATGCCCTTTGGTCTTAACCAATTCACCTTCATCATTTAGAGTTTAATGAATGTTGTCTTTGGACCATTATTGAGGAAATCAATACTAGTATTCTTTGATGATATTCTGATTTATAGCATGAGTATGACGGCTCATATGGATCATGTAAAGATTGTGTTTGACTTAATGAAGCAATATCAATTGTATGCCAAAATGTCAAAGTGTGCATTTGGAGTTACTAAGGTTGAATACCTTAGGCATTTTATCAGGGTGTATCTATAGACCCATGGAAGATTACTGTTGTACAAGAATGGCCTACACCTATGAATATCAAACAATTGAGGGAATTCCTAGGTCTTGCAGGCTATTATAGAAGGTTTATTCAAGGCTTTAGGAGAACACTTCATGATCTATTGAAGAAGGATGGCTTTGTATGGACTGATGAAGCTATTACTCCTTTCAACAATTTGAAGCATGCTTTGATCTCTGCACCTGTGTAGCTATTCTAGATTATTCTAAGCGTTTTACAGTGGAGACATATTCTAGTGGTCAGGGAATTAGGGTTGTGTTAATGCAACAAAGACATACTATTGCTTACATAAGCAAGTCCTTAGCTCATAGACATCAAGCTTTGTCAGTTTATGATAGAGAGTTATTTGCTCGTATCTTTGTTGTTACTAAGCGGTGTCATTACTTATTGGGAAATAATTTCATTGTTAAGACAGATCAGAAAGCATTAAAGCATTTATTGGATTAGCAGGTGCATACTAATTTCCAAGTTGCCGGCATTTCTAAGCTGATGGCATTAGACTTTGCTATTGAATATAAGAAAAGTTCTGAGAATAAGGCCGCAAATGCACTAAAAGAAAACCTGCTGCTGAACTTGTCTATTTCCTTGCTCACTCCTAATGACTCACTGTATTTACAGATCAGCTTTGCAAGAGCTGATAACAAAACTACAAACACAATCTTACAAATCCAATACTTGGTATAACAACTAACTTAGATGGATGTGCGGGTTAGTTGTGGGCAATGGCAAGTAGCCGGGGAAGACCATAATCACACTTTGGTATAGTACTACTCAGGGAGGTCATTCTAGGATGGATACTACTATTAAGAGGCAAAAATTATTATTCCATTGGAAATATCTTATAACATATGTAAGAGATTTTATCAATAAGTGTGATATATGTCAAAGACATAAATATGATGTTGCAGCTTCACCAGGCTTATTACAGCCCTTATCAATTCCTACAAGTGTCTGGACTGACATCTACCTAGATTTTATTGAAGGCCTTCCAAAATCACATGGTAAGGAGGTGATTCTTGGCAATAGTAGACATGCTAACTAAGTCTGGCATTTCTTAAGTCTGCATCACCCTTACACCGCTCAGACTGTGGCTCAATGTTTTCTAGACTAGGTCTTCAAGCTACATGATATGCCACTTACTATGATTAGTGACAGGGATCCACTTTTCTTAAGTTCCTTCTAGCAAGAACTCTTTTTACTTCAAGGAGTACAGCTGCAAAGGTCCACAACATACCATCCACAGATAAATGGTCAATTAGAAGTGTTGAACAGAACTTTGGAAACCTATTTAAGATGCTTTTGCTCAGATAGTCATAAAGATTGATCAAAATACTTGCCCCTAGAAGAATGGTGATACAATAATACCTATCACTCCACTATTAAATGCACTCTTTATAAAGCTTTGTATGGTTAAAAGCCTCCCATACATCTTCCTTATTTGAGTGGAAATACAGATGTTGAGACGGTTGACAGATCCCTTGAAGCAAGAGAAGCCATAGTACAATTGTTGGAGTTCCACTTATATAGAGCGCAACAAAGAATGAAATATACTGCCAACCAACACAGATCTGATAGATCGTTTGAAGTGCAAGATTGGGTTGATCTAAAGCTGCAACCTTACAGGAAAATCTCAGTGGCTACAAGACCTTTTAATAAATTGGCTACTAAGTATTATGGGCCTTATCCTGTTGCAGCACAAGTTGATTTAGTAGCTTACAAATTGCTCATGCCTGTTGATGTCCTTACCCACCTAACCTTTCATGTTTCTCAATTAAAAAGGTGTCATGAAGTGCCAAACATCATCAATCATCCTCCTGTACTCCATTTATCTAGTCCTTAATGCGCTCAACCTGAATCCATCCTAGAAAGGAGGTTAGTCAAACGTGTTAATAAAGTATTTTGTCAAGTTAAGGTCAAATTCATAGGGCTCAATGGTGATCATGCCACCTGGGAGTATCTTCAAGAGCTACAGACAAGGTTTCCCTCTTTCAACCTTTGAGGAGAAGGATTTCCTTTAGGGGAGGGTCTTCATACAAGGTTGAGAAGAGCAGTAACAGGGAAGCTGAGTTGGTAGCCAACGTGGCAAGAGTTAGATATGTTAATTACAATCGGTTAGAGTTAGTTACAAGTTGTTAGTTAATAACTACTTCTAGAATCTTCAACTGGACATATATAGTTGATATACATGTAATTGAGAGATCACTTTTAAAGATAATACAATTCTCTCCTTTCTAAATTCTTTTTTCATTAAGCTATTTTCTCGATAATTTCTAATATAGCGGTCACCTTCTTCGAGCTTCGAGCTCCTAGATTGACTATTTTCGTTAGATTCTACTCAATTGCATTAGATTCCACCCCATACCTTAAAAAGAAATTTAAAATTATACATACAACTTATAAAAATACAAGTCTGACAAGTCGCATTATATTGAATCTTGATAATCATCTACTATTATTTTTATTGTATTATTATTGTCTTCTATTTTTATTTTTTTTCCTTTTTGATGGGTGAGTGGGTGTGGGGACAGGGGTGGGACAACTCATAGAGTTACAAGAATTTTCTTAACTTAGACAAAGAGTAAATACTAAAGAATTAACTATGATTTCAAAGTACAAGCACATGATTGAATTTTGTGTTTTGTCATTTAGGAAGGATTAAACTGTTAGAACTAACTTTTTTTTACCTTATTTCATGTGGATTAGTATGTATTTGTCCAAGAGAGAGGATGAACAATAAATAAAAGAGAAAAGGAACGGCTGATGCCAACTACCTTAATATTTAAAGGAACTCCAACTAAAGAAGTATCAAGTATATCATCATATAAAATAAGACTAATTATGGACTTTTAGTTAACCTTATATCAATTTTCATGTTATGAACTTATGTGTATCTTAGACGTTTTCGCCTTAATTTATGACTTAATCCTAGTAAGTTAAGTATGACTTGGTGTAAATATCGATTGTGATAAATTTTTGCCTTTTTTTTCTCGCTCTTAACCATATATTGTGCATCAAGTATTACAATCATATGTCGCAATACATCAATTCTATTTTTTGTTTATTTATTTCACTTTGTTCTACAAGTAACCTTTCAAAGATAGGAGATGTTATATATGGATATTATATTTGAGTTATCAACATAACATTAGAGTGAAATATGTGATGGACTAACAAAAATATAATAGACATGTTTTATCACTTCCTCAGTATCAACAATATATATAACTTTTTTCTCGATATCACTAAAAAGAAAAGTTGAATTTCACTTAACAACTTGTTTGATGGTTGGTACGTGTCGTATTGTTACTTTAATTAATACAATGCTTATTTTGATTGTTAGTTAAATTTTATTATATCATATCACTAAATATGTCGTTATATAATGGCAAAAAGTGTTACTTTATGGAACAACAAATTCGGTGTGGTCGCTTCGTCATTACCTTCTTCTTCTTTTTTCGTTTCATCTTGTCCTTCCTTATTATGAAGTAATCTTAGTTTATCTTTTACCCTATCTTTTTATATAATAGTTCCATCTCATATATATTACTTTTTCTTTTTAATATTGTAAGTTTATTTTATATATTGTTGGTACATGACATCATGAAACGACGTTAAACAATATAATCTATCCAAACATTATATACATCAATATGACAATACTATACGATAAATTATGAAATGATACATAATAACTATCCAAACAAGAGACCCACTACACAAGGGGTCGAATGGGGATAATGAGAATCGAACTCGCACTTATTATGTAACAATTTCTATCATTACAACTAGACGGTAAGCTCTGACTGTGCCTTAATAAATCATCAATACTAGGGCATGGCACGACACGAACACGAGTTCGACACAAGGGGCATGTCTTGTTTTTTGCTAACCAAGGAATAATACAAGCAACATGAAACCTATGACAGCAAGCAGGAAGTGTTAGACAACACATATTACCTTGTTTAAATTCTGTTAAGCAGATACAACAGTCATTATTTTTGCCTTTAATTTTTGGCCGACTCCCTATTTTTTCTTGATAATCAAAATCATCTAGCACTACTTCAATAGCCGATTTTACCACTGCATATGGGGTTGCCTGAGCTCTTTCTGGTGTCATAACACGAGCTCTCTCTACCGTCACATCATGAGATCTTTCTGTTGTCACACTACGAGCTCTTTCTGTGGTGACATTACGAGCTCTTTCTGTTGTCAAATTACGAGCTGTTGTCACATTACGAGCTCTTTCTATTGTCACATTACGAGCTCGAGCACTTTCTGTTGTCACATTACGAGCTCCTTCTACTGTCACATTATGAGCTCTTTCTACTGTCACATTACGAGCTCGGCCTCTTTCTGTTGGCACATTACGAGCTCCTTCTGTTGTCACAACACGAGCTCTTTCTGTTGTCATATTACGAGCTATTTCTGTTGTTTCTTCATGACCTTGTGCTATTTCCGAGACATAATTCGATTGTGATCTTGATTCTTCAGAAAGACACATCAATATCATTGCTATGATCGAACATAGCAGTAGCGAAACAACCAAGGCAGCCAGGAAGACAAATATAAACGTGAGATTTGACATCTTTTTTGTGGTCGCAGTGGCAGATGGAGAAGAGTCCCAGCCTCCGTTGGCGGTGCGCAGTAGTAGCGCAAGGATTTTGAGGATGGAAGAAGGCAACGCAAGGTTTTATTATTTTAAGTTGTTGATATAGAAATCTATTAGGATTCTAAGTAACCCGTCCGTTTAAGACGTACTAAATTGATTGGGTCTTTAGTTTTATTTTTGGGTTTATGTTAAATAAAGGGATTTTTACCTAATAATTTACTTATTATTTTTATTTAGGTTTTCTATTAATAACTATATATACCTATATTTACTTTTTTACCCAAAATATTAAAAAAAAAAAAAGAAAGAGAAAATGACATATACCTTAAATAGTGGATATCATTTACATAAAACATCCCACATTTAAGATACCCAAATTCAATACTTACCCAAAATTCCTTCATTTCATCAACAAACCCACCCCAAAATCATCTGTTCTCTTTCCAATTAACAACTTCCTTCACCGTAAGACCCACCCCCAAAATTGTAGATTCTTTCCTCTTTCAAAGCTGTTGATATACGATTTCTCCCTTTAATCGTCCAAAATCTCTTTCTTTTTTATGCAATACAGAAGAAATTCGAAGATTTACTCTACAATCAAGTTGTGCGTAGGCTTCACTCTACATTAAAGTTGGTTTTTAGGTTGAATTTCATAATGAAACTCGAGGAAGATGAAGTTTCGGGATTGTATTACGATTGTATGATAAATCTATCATAATTGTATCTGAGTTGTATTTGATACATTAATACCTAAGACAATTCTGATAAAATATTAATACTATTAAAATACAATGTTCTATAATAATTTAAGTTTACAGTTGGTTCTAGGTTGATGTTTTAGATTGCAACTTGAAAAAGATGAAGGCCAAAATTATATCACAATTTGTACCTAAAAAAATACATGATACAATACTAATAGTTTAAGTTTAGAGTTGGTTTTATGTTGTATCTTAATTGTATAAGAATTCTTTCAGGATTGTATCAAATTTGTATTTGAATTATGAGCAGTTGCGAGATAGTGACGAATTTTACAGTTTGTATCACAAATATATAATAATTATATATTAATTTATTAGTATTGTATCATGTTTTTTTGGATATTAATGTACTATCTACAGGTTATATACAATTGTGATACAAGTATGATACCATTACGTTTTACGTATTGATGTATCTGATACAATTTAAATATAGTTAAGATATGTTTATCATACAATTCCAGATTATTTTTTTCATTTTCAGTATTGTCCAATCTCCCAGCAAAAGAATGATGCAGTTGATGATTTAATAATATAAAATTATCGAAAATGGTGGAAAGAAAGAAGATGGAGATTCTGGGCGTAGATTGAAATTTTTGTTGTAAAAAAAAAGGAGAGAGAAGGGGAGAGCGAAAAAAAGGAAATGATATAATTGAATTCCTTAATTGAAGGCACTAATAATGAGATGAGATTTTTTTAGGAGCAATCTACCCAATTTGTAAGAAAAACCTAGATACTTATTAAAAACTACAAAACATAGAGAATATTGGTAAATAAATTTCTAATATAGTATAACTAGGTAAAAGTCCCTCAAATAAAGTATGAGAATATTGTAAAAATAGCACGGGTTGGCTAGTTTACGAACTGATCATTCAAACATAGTCAGTGTTTGCCAAGTCATTAAAAAATAACCACTATTTTGCTGCAATAGAGACCGGTCCAGCATAATATACTGGAGTTCGGTGCACCTGTGTATGAACTTCCCGCATATTGTACTGGACTGGTATACTTTGTTGGAACTCCAGTATATTATGCTGGAGTTCTAGTATACTTATCGTGGAACTCCAATATAATATGATGGAGTTCAAGTATACTTATGTTGAAACTCCAGCATAATATATTGGCGTATTTTTCGGGTTTTGAACAGTGTTTTCGCTCAGATTTATCTTTGCATAAAAAGTGGCTAAATTTCGATTACTTTTTAAAGCGTGATTATTTTTGAATGACCACTAGTAAATTTGGCTATTTTTGAATTTCTCCACTATTTCGCACGATATCTTTTAAATAAAATATTATTAGGTCTTGTTTTAATTCACTAACTTTAATTAATCGAATATATCGTAGGATATATATTTATCCTGCACCCATATTGGATGTATACCCTGAATCCTCAATTTTATACGACAAAAGAAGGAATTTAATACTTTAACTATGGTTAAGGTTTTATTTTATTCAATAAAATCGCGTTCACTAATTTATAACCATAACAAGTGTCTCCAATCCAGATAGGAATTTGGAAAAATGGAGAGATTAGGAAATGGAGTTGGATCCCTGAATGCTCCTATGAAATATTTTCATTCCTCTAACAGTAATAAAACTGCTCTTATGCCTTGACCATTATTGGATGATGATATATATTGGGTTGGTGGATTTCAACTACCCTTGTCCACGGAATGTCTTGATGCATCTTTGCTGAAAAATTATACAAAATAGATTAAAAAAATAATAATACACATATATTATATGTCAAATCTTCTTGACTTGTGTTTCTTCATTATATTCTTATTGACAAATGACAATGAACTAATGGCATCCAAGGATCAAGGACAGGATAAAGTTCAAAGAAAATGCTACCTTGTGTACCCTGCCTATTTGTTAGATCTTCAACAAGTTTGGTTGTGATAGCTGCAATATCAACAATCAAAACATCCAAAAAGGATCCATATCACAGTACTTTCTCACAAAACTAATCACTGCTGTGATTCAGTGACTTCTAATAAGCCTTAAGATGAACTTTTTGTAAAGTCATACATCGGATCTGGATTTGTTCGAATTGAGTCCTCTGGGAGTCGAAGGGAAGCGTTAAGCCTTAGAACAATGAAGTTGTTTCCCTGCAACCTATAAGTTACGGGTTCGAGCCGTGAAATCAGTCACTAACGCTTGCATTAAGGTAGGTTGCCTACATCACCCCTTGAGATGCGACTCTTCCCCAAACCCTACACTCTCCGTGAATTCCTTTTGAGTCCTCTGGGAGTCAAACATAATTGTCGCAACACAAGGTGCACTGAATGCACAGATATGTATGTCATTAGTAAATTCTATACTTCAACAGATTCTCTGTTTAGCTCATGCACATAAGCTCTTCCTTGTGTAACTTTCTACTATAAATCGCAGCAACTTTAGTTAAATAACTTACCTCATTTAAAGAACAAGAACCATGATACAAGGGCATAGGAAGTTAAAACTATCAGGAATTATAAAATGAAGCACAGTCTTCACGCCCAATAGAGAGAGCCATTTTCTTGCATATCCATAAAACAATACAAAGTTACAATAGGGTAAACTTGTTATGTAATATCGCCAAGATCCAAGGAAATATAGGAAAAAGTTACATGGCCTATACTTGAATGCCTACTTTTGATACCTTCATACTAGTAAGAAACTCATTGTAGTGAACAACACCAATACGTAAAAACAAGAATACATAACCTCATCTCTTCTTGAAACCATATTTTTTGCGTTCATAAAACAGATCTGTTTTAGCGCTACCCAGATTCACAATCTTTGGACAACCATCCCTATCTTTCTCCTGCTGAGTACATTCTTTGCAATAATATGCATCAGAAATGCCCACACCTCCGCAGATGACACAACGGCCCTGAAATGATCCATAGTTGCATTCGTCACAAACTCGGACAAGTGTGCAAGGACGCACATAGGAATCACAAATCACACACTTCCCATCACATTTCTCACAAAGTCGCCCTATAGCTATTCCTGGCTGCTTCCTGCACATGATCAAGTCAGGATGATGCTTGGCCATACTTCTTGCGGTGAGGTCTTAACCTGTAAAAGTAAAAACGAGGAAACAGCCATTAGCAGACAGCAGAAACAAGGCAAAAGAATGTACTTCAATCTATATGATTACGTATTAGTGTGGCAGAAAGTATAGTGTAAACTAAAACAAGAAGTAGAAGCAACAACCAATACAAGTAGGAAGACAAACATTATCACCCCAATTATAACATATCCCGTAACATTTATAAGTCCTACAGATGGGAAGGAAACAACAAGTATGCCTCTATCCCAAGCTAGTCGGCTGTATATGAATTATCAACATCATAATGCTCTCTGTTTGGGTCCATCATATTCCAAAACTCCGTACCTAAGGATTTTCTAACACTCGAAGTTCTCTAATATACTCTAGTGGCCTCAACTCTGAACCTCTGTTCGAAAAGTTACAAGAATCTTCATATCAAGTAACAACAACAAAAAAGAAGCCAAACTTGCCATGGAAAGGACTCCAATGCAGCCACTCCAGTAGGAACAGACATCTTTGAAAGCCTTCGCCGAGGCCATTTCTGTAACCTGGCAGAGTTGAAACGAAAGAATGTTACGGATGATGACTCGATGGACAAGGTTAGTTCAGTCTCTTAGTTACACAGGTATTATTTATACCAGATGTAAAGGGGTTAACTGAGCAGAGGATCACTAATACAGAGTTTTGTACTGTGATTATATTCTGCTACACCTCAAAACAAACATCCCCCAAGTATCTTATAGTAAGCACTAATCACCTATACAAATTTTTAAACTTCCCATTTTTTCCCATCTTCTACTAGATTTGCCTGGATTCCAAAATACAGAAAAATGAAGAAAATAGCATCAGTGAAAAGATTGTCCAAAACACCTTCATTTCCATCAGTTTTGACAATGCCTAGATGAAGATAGAACTAGCTCTAACACTCCTCTTTTGGCTTCTAAAAATTATAGACAGCTATAAAACTTATGACTTCCATAAGGAACTTTTTTTTGGGGGGTTGGGGGGGGGGGGGGGAGGGGGATGGCGGTTTTTTTTTTTTTTTGGGGGGGGGGGGGGGGGGGGGGGGGGGGGTGGAACCCCCGGAAGATAGATGGTAACAACAAGGGAATGTTAGATCAACTAATTTATTCTTAAATTCTGGACTGCATCAACTTATTGACGAGAAACTCTCACAAATTTCCACAAAGAGATATATTCTGCATTTAAGTTATGCAATCATGCGCTTTGCAAGCACAAAACAGCTTCTATGCACCACTCATCTTAATCCTCTCCACAAAAAATAACAATGGCATCCACATAAATCCTACCAGAAATTGATATGGTTAAACAGTTCATTGTTACTAGTCAATCGTCATGGTTAGTTAAGGCACAAGTTTTACAAACACCAATTACGATCCCAAACTTCGGATTCTTTTATTACATCATCAGCAAGTTCAATGCTTGCCAAGACTTATCCTACCTCGCGTGAACCTATATCTAATTTGGTTCCACTAATAATCAATCTTTAACTCACCCTTTGGATTCTACTTCTTCACTATCTTTATCTAATTCTAATGACTAGGAGAATACCACAGGGCACAGAGAAACTGGATGTCCAAGTTCTTTTGAGTTTTGAACCTACACTTCAAATAATTTAATATAGTTGGATTCTCATATAGAGAATCACTTTCTTTTTTATGATGAAATTTTTACCTTTAAGTCAATAGGATAAAAAGTCCAGACACTTATTCCATAGTCTTAGTGGTAATCTTCTCAACTTTGAACACCCATAGAAGCATCCCCTCCCCCAATTCCCTTTTTCCCTGACAGGCTATAAAAGAGACCTTCGCATACATACTGTCTACGACGATCTCGATTACTATTAAATGTAAAAAATCATTAAATCATGATAAATTAGTCAATAAAGTGGATTCAGATCCTAAAAAAAACCAAAAAGATGCTTCGTGATTTCTTCTCATATATCGAACCTTTAGTGAGCATAGTTTCCCGATAGCTGCACTAGTGGGAGGTAGCAGGTACCCAGTGCGATAGTATAAGTGAAGGCAAACTAGCCCAAAAACCACAATTAACGAAACAATAAAACAAAACTTTAATAAGTTTATTTGGTTCTTCCGCCAGCACATGACAAAACCTGTTATCAGTTATCACGAAACAATCGAGTTCAACATCTAGCATACACAGTAATTATTACTCTGGATAACTCCATAAGTGTAAAGCTTTTTTCTTCTTAGCAAAGGTGCTATATATAAGTTAAATGCTTTTACTATTTCGTATTGAGGTTAACAGGAATGTCCTTAATTCATAACTTGCTTAAATCTGCTACTGCAACAAAATTAAATTGGTATTTGGCATAATGCTCTGAACTCAATTACTAATACCTAAACCTAAAACTAAAGGTTACATACAAGTCTGAATTTTAAAACACTTATTTACATAATAAAACATAACAAAACACTCTGAGTCTTGTTATTAACACAAATTAACTTTTTTGTATTATGATTTAAACTATTTCATTGAATTCGAACACAGAACAAACGGAAAATCAAACAAAACATAATTATATTAACTAAGAAATGACATGGAAAGATGTAAAATGAACCTGATTCGAGGAATGAAGCTTCTGGAACCGAAAGCCACAGGGTTTTATCTGTAGTTTGTGAAAAATAGCTCAGCTGAGTAACGGAAATGACCCGAAAAAATATTGAGGCCCGTATATTTATAATGGGCCAGAGGCGGTGGACTTGCCCACTTGAGTTGCCCTATACTTTATGGATTTGGAAGGTTAATTTCACTTATAGTCACACAATTATATTTTAATTTTATTAAAGTTATTTAATTATTTTTTGTCACTTAAAATTAATTGAATATTTATATTATTACCTAAAAGTTATTTTGGCTCAAACCCCTATTATAAATATGACATAGCATAAAATTTAATGAGAAAAATTCAAAAATAAATGCCATATAAACTTAAATGGACTGCACCCACTTTAGATTCATTTCTCATTTAATGTAGTTTGACCATAACCCAAATAGGTTTCAATAGAGGGAAAAACATACACCCCTAATAAAACTAGGTCCTATAATTTTTTTGTGGGAGGGTTTTATCGTATAAATACAATATTTCTTTTGTCTAAATAATTGCAATAGGTTATCCATAACTGCATGTTTATTGTGAAAATAGACTCTTATTAGCTTTATTACAATTCTCGTATGCTTATGATACATTAATATGTTATGCAATATGAATACAATACTATTTTAATTTCACTAAAAATTTATAAATATGTTATATGAGTTGGATATAGTGCTATTTTAACTTCAGTAGAGTTATAAAACGACTTACATAGGATATACAAACAAGATAAGCATTTTTTAATATAGAATAATTATAAATGGGTATTATGCAACAGAAAAGGCAAGAACTTTGTAGTATAATACAATCATTTTAAACTCATGTGAAGTTTAATATTTTTTTATCGAAAGCATTTGGGTTTCAGTCAAATCACATTAAGAAAGAAATGGATTTAAAGTGTGTATGATCCATTTAAGCTTATGTGGATTTATTTTTTAATTTTTCTCATTAAATTTTATAGCATGTCATATTTATGATAGGGGTTTGAGCCAAAATGATTTTTATGTGACAATATAAAAGTTTAGTTACTTTTAAGTGACAAAAAATAGTTAAGTGACTTTAATGAAATTGAAACATAGTTGAGTGACCATCAGTGAAATTAACCCTAAATTTGGGTTACGTACTTTTATTAAGGCAGAATAGCCTAAATGGCACATATACTTGTCCCACTTTGTTATGTCGGTCCTTATACTTCACAAAGTTTCATCTAAATATATTTACTCGTTCAAACAACTCTTTTAAACTCTTCCGACCTCGCGTGCTCTTCAACGATCCAATGTGGATGACACATCCATGCCCACCTCAAATTTTTTATGCAACATCATTATTTTTTCAATTCATTTCAGAATTTTCTAATTTATTTTTTATTCTATTTTCACTTCATTTCACTCCTCCTCTCTACTCTCTATCTCCTGTTATTCCCACCTGTATGTCGCCACCCTCACCACCCCAAACAGTCATCCCTCTATTAATTTACCTTCGCAACCTCAAAAATTCTCTAGCTCTACCCCAAATACACCCAACAGTCATTCTTCAAAATGCTCATTATCAAATGAAAAAAAAAATGAAAACAAGAAGTAAATCAAAATAGATAATAGAATTAACACTTCCTAAATCCTTATAAATCACAGCCACCTTATCCGAAGTAAAATGCTGGAATCATGTTATTTCTATCTCATTAGAAATAAGAAAATAAAAAAGAGGGGTTTGTGAATATCAACTATAATTTTTTGAGAGATTAAAAATGGAAGAGGAACAATTGAAACTACACTCACTATAATATCCAATCATTTTCACAAATCAAGCAAGATTTGGGTGCTCACACGTCATTATAGATCAGATTCTGGCACCCTTTTTAGTAATTCTCATCCGATTTGATTGAATTACTAGGGTTGTTTTAATTCTATTATGGAAGGGTGATACATAAGAAAAAGATTATGTGGCCATCGATGGTCTCCACGCCGGTGATGGTTCGAACTTTTCTGGTGTGTTCCTCGAGATTAATGGTTCGAAGGTTTCGTCTATAACTAGTGATAAATTTTTGACATGCTCCAGTGATATTCCTAGTCTGTTTGATTTTTTTTGGAAGAAGCTCCTGTTGATAACTTATCTTTATTCTAACAATTTTTCATAAGAAAATAATGATGATTTTCTATCTCTGATTCTGATAAAAAGAAGTTATGACAATGGCACGAAGAGACCATGGGTTCTTTGCTAGTCTTTTTTTTCTTTCTTTTTTTTGGTAATTAAAATTGTATTAATCACCAAAGTGGTTTCCGTACAATTCCATAGTTCAGCCATATATGCAGTTGACTATCAAAGGATAAACAAAATCTGACTAGTAGACTAAACCTAAAGTTCAGCATTACAATAGAAAATGCTGAAGGTGTGATCTAACTCTAGGAGTTGCCCTAATATTACAAATATATGCAATGGACCCAAGCAATTTATCACTGGAACAGAAGATATTTTCAAAAATTCTCGCATTCCTTTCCAACCATAAGATATAGAATAGTTCTGCAATGGTCATTTTGAGTATATGAGCTCAATATGATTTTCCCTTAGCATTAGCAATGAGCCAGTGTACAAATTGTGTCCAATTCTGTCCAGCAGGCTGCATTACTCCAATCCACTGCAGTGTTAGATACCTCAATTGAGTGACAAAAGGGCAGTCAAAGAACAAGTGATCTCTGGTCTCCAGTTCTTGTTGACACATGACACAGGTGCCATCCACAGTCGAGTTCCATTTCATCAACCTATCTTTAGTAGGAAGTCTATCTTGTAGAAGCAGCCAAAGGTTGAAAAGTGCTTTAGATCGAGCAAGATTTTGTATGGTTAAGTTCTTCCAAAAGACTCTAGGTAGCTGTCCTATCTGTTGAAGATAGATCATTCTTATAGAGCATGCTGGTTTGTGTAACAGTTGATATTGTTGCAATAGAACAGTACCTTCCATGATCTTTCGAACCATCCAACTGGCTTGTTTAGGAATATTTATGGACTCCAATTGTTGCTGTTTGATATAGACTGTGTGAATCCATTTCACCCATAATGCATCCTTCTTGTGAGCCAAATCCCAGCTTAATTTTGCAACAGCAGCTTTGTTCCACACCAGGAGATTGGTTAAGTTAAATCTCCTGCAGATTTTGGCAGGCAAATTTTATCCCAGGCCACATATGCTTTTCTTGATACATTGACTGAACCATATCAGATGTAAGATCTACACACTGCTTCTAACAGCTTTTTAACTTTTGAGGGAATGAGGAATAGTTGAGCCCAATAAGCTAATACCAAAGATTACTGATTTAACCAGTTGGATTCTACCAGCATATGACAACTTCCTAGCAGTCCAGGATGTGATCCTGGCAGTAATCTTATCGACCAGTGGTTGCCATTGGAGTACATACATCTTTTTGGTAGATAATGGAATACCCAAGTATTTAAAAGGTAGTTCACCACGTACATAACCAAGATGATCAATAATTTGTTGTTGCATTTCAGGCTTCACCCCTCCAAAATACACAGAACTCTTATTCAGATTGGCTTTCATCCCAGAGGCTGCAGTGAAGTGAGAGAAATATGTAAACATGGTACTTACAGATTGATATTCACCTTTGACAAACAGCAATAGGTCATCAGCAATGCTAAGATGAGTAATTCCCAGTTTTTTACAACCAGGATGAAATGTGAAAGCTTTATCCTTCATCAATTCCACCAGAGATCGACTTAGGTATACCATCACAATAGCAAATAAGAAAGGAGATATGGGATCCCCTTGTCTCAAACCTTTGGCTGCTTGGAAAGGTTCAGTTGTTTCTCCATTCACCACCACTGTGTAACTGACAGTTTGGACACACTCCATGATCCATTTTGTAAACATGGTTGGGAAATCTAGAGCCTCCATTACCTGCTGCAAAAAGCCCCATTCAACAAAATCATATGCCTTCTGCAGATCAATTTTGATCATACATCTAGGAGATATATGTGATCTTGAGTAGTGCTTGATTAATTCATGGGCCATGATGACATTATCTGCAATTCTCCTACCTGGAATGAAGCCTGCTTGGGCATTACATATGATACTGGGCATAACTTTCTATAATCTGTTGGCCAGAAGCTTGGAGATTATTTTGTACAGCACTGAACAGCAAGCTATTGGTCGAAACTCTTTGACTGTTTGTGGGTTTAGGAACTTTTGGAATCAAAGTAAGAGAGGAACAGTTTGTTGGTCTATGCATTTTTTTCTTTCTATATTTTTATTTTTTTCTTTTCCAATTTTAGTCATGTTCTGCTGAATTATTGTATTCATGCTCTTTTTGCGAGTTTATACCAATCATTTTAGCCACCTCAGCAGCATTTACGCCACATAAGCTAGATCAACGGTCAATGAGGTTTAAAATAATATGTTTTAATCACTATAAGTATTTGAATGAAACTTTGTAGAATATAGGGACCGATATGACAAAGTGGGACAAGTATAGTTGCCATTTAGGCTATTTTGTCTTTTATTAATAAGTTATAATTTTTTATCTATAATGATGTTCACTAAAATATATACGTCATTTCTTAAAAGAATTTCAAATATTGCAAGTGAAATAAAAAACTGCATTACCACTAAATTTTCATTATGCAATCCATTTAGATCCTTTTGGGCTCCTATCTGTCCAAAGAATGCTCCTTACAAATGACGAGGTGCTCGTCTTGGACTTGGGCTTGCCCTTTGGGTCGGCCATGCGACCCGGTGTCAATAAGAAATGCTACATGATTTATCCTGCCAGTAGTCATATGCTTGTCTCTTGCGAGATCAGAGTTCACATTTGCAAACATTCCTCAATCCCAACGGGCTCACATTTGTGAAGATTACCTGGGTCAGGATAAGTTCACATTTGCAATCAAGAGGTCGCAATTGCGGGGAGGCCAGACACAGTGCATGATGTGGCCATGGCACGACGTCGAGCGTGGCAGGGTGTGGCCATGGAACAACGTCGGACGCGAAAGACCGCCATGGCACGAGGTAGGACGTGGCCATGGCACAGCGTCAGACACGGCAGAGGATGGCCATGACACGACGTTGGGCGTGGCACGACACAGGGCAAGGCCATGAAACAACGCATGTCAAGGCCATGGTACGACATCGTGCGTAACAGGGCATGACCTGTGGCATGATGTAGTGCATTGTAGGGGTACGACGCATTGTGTAGTCACGACATGATGCAGGATATGGTAGGGCATGACCATGGCATGCCGCCACACGAAATTCAAAAATAGCCTGATTTACAAGTAAGTGATCATTGAAAAATACTCACAATTTCAAAAGTAATCAAAATTTAGCCACTTTTCATGTAAAGGTAAATCTGAACGAAAATATTATTCAAGATCTTGAAAATACTCTAGTATAATATACTAGAAGTTCATATGCAGGTGCTCCAATCTCCAGTATATTATGCTAGAACTTTCCGCGTATTGGATTTCCAGCATAATAAGTTGGAAATTCATATACAGGTGCACCGATCTCTAGTATATTATGCTTAAATTTTCTGTGTTGCAGCAAAATAATAGCTATCTATCAATGACTTTGCAAAAGCTGGCTATTTTTCAATGACCTGGCTAGCCCGTGCTATGTTTATGTGATCTTTGCATAAATAGCCGGTCAGATTTACTGCTTATTTTTTCTAGCGCTCTCTCTCTCTCTCTCTCTCTATATATATATATATATATATATATATATATATATATATATATATATATATATATATATATTGATTATATGTAATAAGTGGTTATTCACGTTAACTTCTTCTACTTAAAATTTCTAGCCTATGGACCTTGTTGAGATAAGAAGAATAGATTCTTCAAAAATATGGAAAGAGTACTGGCATCTTCTTCTCGAAATTCTAACTATTCTTAGTATGATATTGAGAAATTTTATTGCTATTACTTAAACAAGCATGAAACATGTGCTTGCATATTCGTCTTGGCCAAATCGAATATGTAATTATTGGAATAATTATTGGAGACTCAAATGATGGATAGACAAGCATGATAACTTATATGCTCTTCTATATCTCCATGAATCTAGGAACTTTTGTTTATATTGTATTATTTGGTCTACATACCGGAACTGATAACATTCGAGATTATACAGCATTATACACAAAAGATCCTTTTTTGGCTCTCTCTTTAACCTTTCAATTGGTTTTGTAGCCCATCATAATTTTTTTACATTTTTATTTTTATAGTAGCACAACAGATCTTTGCAAAGTTATTTTCTTATAATAAGAGGTTATGATGAATCATTCCTCGAGATTGTTTTTTTATTTTTGAAAAAAATTGGTCATATGTTTTAATTTATTTTTAAATTTGTTTTCTGAAATTTTACTAGAGTACTTTTTGTGTTAATCTTGGGTTTTTTTTTTTGTTAACTTGAGTAGGAAATTGTAACGTTTAAGAACGAAAGAATAATGCTTGAAATTTGTTATTTTAAATATGTCAGGAGCTTTTTATGGCTATAAAGTATATGTCATTTAGGATAGCAATTCTGGCAGACTCAATTAAGCACTGCTAGTCTTATTTTAACCATCAAGAGTTGTGAGTTCCAATTATTTCGATCAAAAGGTTATGAATTCGAATCTTTTCAAAATAATGTGGAAAGTTTTTGGAGGAAGAGTGCCGATAGTCTATTTAGAAATAAACTCTCTATCATAAGGTATAAGTAAGGTCTCCATACACACTATCCTTTTTAGATTTCACTAAATGAGATTATATTAAATTGTTATTTTTGTTGTTTGACTGACCGAGATTAAGCTACGCAGCAAGTTTCGCTATTTTCTAATTAAGCTGTTAGTCATAATTAGTTAATAATTAGATCTAGATCTGGCATTTGACTTTTCTCATTAATGTAGCAGTGAATTGTTTATGACTTATGATTTGATCTTGACTCCCTGTTCCCTACTATTCTCAGTTTTTATTTATGTAGTTAAAGCTACTATTTTCTTTTTTTTTCTTTTTCTTTTTGCGCGCACTTAGCATAAATGACAAATCTAGACACATTGATTTAAAAGGAATCTTGATTTAAATATCTTAAATTTGAAATTTGGGTTTGATCCTAGACAGTACAAGTAGAGTCCATCTAGATTTCTTAGGCTAGTATATCAAACTCTATCTTAAAGGCTATTATACCTAAAACCCTAACTTAGAGGGTCCACAACCCTAGCTACACTTATAAAAGGATCATATATTTTCTTTGAAAACATCTCGAAATTCCATAAAAAATTATGAAATATTTATAAAGAGATTAAAGATATAAAATATTATTTTTCTCAAATCCTTCGAAGTGATCAACGGATGTTCATCCTTTTTATGATCAAATACATCCTAAGAAAGTTCTCATTATCCTATGTTCGAGAAATATGCTGGTTAAGCCCTAGAATCACGAAGAACGATCTAGAGAAAAGAATCAAGGGAACAAACAGAATTGTTCAAATATTTTATTAATAAAATTATATTTCTTCATATTTATATTGTGATTGCAATTTATTTTTGTGTCACAAATAAATTTGTTGTAAACAGTAATATAAATGCGCATTTACTTGATTGTCTGCTATTGATAGTGCAAAATTAAAAAAAATATAAATGCGCATATACTCCTCAAATTTTTTAAATAAAAATAACTCTTCTAATTGATTACAATTTCAAAAAGGAGTTTGTTGCTCTGTTTGATAGCGAGGCAGATTTGAGTTGTGTAAAAGGAGTAATGCCCTCCAGATATTTACTCTTCAATTTTTTTTAATAATAATAACTCTTCTAATTGATTACAATTTCAAAAAGGAGTTTGTTGCTCTGTTTGATAGCGAAAAAGATTTGAGTTGGGTAAAAGGAGTAATACCCTCCAGATATTTTCATAAAACTACTCACCGTTTAAAGAATGCTAGCAGTTGTCCAATAGGTAAATAAAATTACCTAAAGCTTATATTTGCCAACAAAACATCTGTATACCTGAAAGTTTTATTTTGGTAAAAGATATTGATCCTGATGTGATACTAGGTGTCCCTTTTTTCAAATTTTTATAAACACCCCTATCAATAAACGTGCTGAACAGGAACATGGAGTTCCTAGGTTAGTCATAAACTACAAGCCTTTAAATAAGGTTTTAAAATGGATCATGTATCCAATCCCTAATAAGAAGGATTTATTAGATATGTTACATGATGCCATCATATTTTCAAAATTTGACTTAAAATCAGGTTATTGACAAATTCGGATATCTGAATCGGATAGGTATAAAACTATTTTTAATGTTCCAATGAGCCAATATAAATGGAATGTTATGCCTTTTAAATTAAAAAATACACCTTCCGAATTTCAAAAAATTATGAATGATGTTTTTCTTCCTTATACGGACTTTATATTTATTTATATTGATGATATCTCAGTATATTTTGAAAATATTGAGTCTCATTATAAACATTTGATTTTTTCATGAAAATTATTATCCAAAACGGTTTAATAATATCCAAACCAAAAATGCTGATTTTTCAGAACAATGTCATATTTCTAGGCCATAATATCAAAAAAGGAAGAATTATTCCTATTAATAGGAGCATTGAAGTCACTTCTAAATTCCCTGATATTATTACTGATAAGACCCAGCTTCAAAGATTTTTAGAAAGCTTGAATTATGATTTTCCTTTTATAAAGGATCTTGCTAGAGAAACTGTTCTTCTTTATGATAGACTAAAGAAAAACTCAAAGTCTTAGACTGACAGTCATACTGAGTTAGTTAAAATAATAAAGCAGAAGGTTAATAACTTTCCGTGTTTAACTCTCGCCAACTTCACTTGGGCAAAGATTGTGGAAACCGTTGCCTCAGATATTGGCTATATTGGAATATTAAAGCAATGTTCCCATCAGATAAACAAGAATACCTTGTTTAATTTTATTCGAAAAAATGGAATAATTCCCTGAAAAATTATGCAACTATTACTAAATCGTTTTGGATAATAATTTTCCTGAATAAATCCAAATGTTTAAAATGAGACTCAATATATTTTGAAAATATTAAGATATCATCAATATAAACAATTATAAAGTTCATATAAGGAAGGAAAGTATCATTCATAATTTTTTTGAAATTCGAATGGAATATTTTTTAATCCAAAAGGCATAAAATTCCGTTCATATTGGTCCATTGGAATATTAAAAGCAGTTTTATACCTATCCGATTCAAATATATGAATTTTCCAATAACCTGATTTTAATTCAAATTTTGAATATATGATGGCATTATGTAATCTGTCTAATTTATCCTTCTTATTAGGGATTGGATACCTGATCCATTTTAAAACCTTATTTAAAGGCTTGTAGTTTATGGCTAACGTAGAAACTCCACGTTCCTGTTCAGCATGCTTATTGACATAAAAAGCAGTACAAGACTATTTAGACTTTGAGGGTCTTATTATACCCTTTTGTTATAAGGAATCAATCTCATTTTTGCATAATTCCAAATATTTGGAATTCATTTGACAAGGACAAGCCTTGGTAGGGATATTATCCTCAAAAAAGTCTTCTTTATAAGAAAAGCTTATAATATGCTTTTTCCTACTCCAAAATTGATTTGGATGATCACCACAAATAAAAGTAGAAAATAGATTTTTTTTATCAATTTGGAATTTTTTAAATCCTGATCAATGGTAATGGAATAGATTTCATTTTTCAAAAATTCAATTTGATTGACTTTTGAAGAAATCTTATCCAAAATAATTTCATTTAGAAATCTCTGAATTGGTTGAGTTATAAACTTAAAAGTAATATTACTATCATTATATATGTCAGTAAAACTTGTTGTATCCCAATATGAGAAAGACATCAATTTGTCGAAAAAAGGGACACCTAGTATCACATCATGATCAATATATTTTACTAAAATAAAACTTTTAGGTATACAAATATTTTGTTGGCAAATATAAGCTTTAGGTAATTTATATGAAATATCCATTGGACCGCTGCTAGTATTCTTTAAACGATGAGTAGTTTTATAAAAATATCTATAGGGTATTACTCCTTCTTTTACACAACTCAAATCTTCCCCGCTATCAAACAGAGCAACAAACTCCCTTTTGAAATTGTAATCAATTAGGATAGTTATTTTTATTAAAAAAATTTGAGTAGTAAATACTGGATTTTTTGTAAAAATTTATTTTCAGAAAAATCTATGGCGGCTAGTAAAGTACTGGCAGTAGCTTCTTCTGAAGTGCTTACTATATCCTTTGTCTCAGTAATCTTGAAACTGAGATCTCAATCTGAATTCTCCAATTTAAGAATTCTTTTATCTAAGGCTACATTTGGAGCATTTAGTTTTGAGATATCTTTCTTGAGATAATTTATCTCAATACTTAAATTTTGAACAATAGCCATCCTTTCAGGCGGAGACTTATTTTTCACCCATCTTTCTTATTTCATACATGATGTATGGTCCCTTTTGAGATGGAATCCCTTCCAACTCTGTCCCTACTTCTTCTGAACTTGTAGGAAGTTTATCAATAATTCGGGACCTTAATTCAGGGTATTTTATAACCCTTAATAGCTCAACTATATTATTATTGATTAAGACATTGATATTTAATCCTGAAAATAGGGATTCTTGTATCATAAAAGTGAATTTCTAAGTTGGAAAGGAAGGTAATTACCTTGCCATATTATTAACTAGAATGATCCTGTAAAAAATCTCTATAACAACTTGTATAACTTTTGATGTGACTCTCATGCTCTAGATTAATTACTTTCGAAAATGTAAGTCTAATATTCATTATATATATATATATATATATATATATATATATACTATTTTACATAAATTATCCTCTTGAAGTTAGTGTAGGCATGTAAAATTTATTGAATTTAAATTCAATAAATAATTTAGACTATATTTTAAATATATTAGTCTAAATAAATATTATGGGCTAATATAATTGAATTAATTATATAAGTAAAATATATATGGATTAAATAAATAAGTCTTAATCCATTGGTGCCACGTGTACCTCCCTTCCACAACTATAAATATGGGTCTTGTAACTCAGAAAAGAGACCAGAAGTTATAACAAGAAGCAAGAAAGAGCTCGTGGATCAAACGCTATAAATTCCTCCACAAGTTTCAAGCTTCAAGCAATCAATTTCAAGCTGAAGAACGAAGAACAAATCAAGTTCAAGCTCAAGAACGAAGAACAGTTCAAGTATTCAAGATCAATAACGAAGTCAAATCAAATACATGATGTTCAAGATCAAGGCTACTTGTTCGTGATACAATTCGTGGCAACAATCAAAGTGTTCCCAATGTATATATCAAATTCAAATTCAAGATCAAGATCAAATGACCTTGAATTTATTTACTGTTGAAAAGAAGAATTAGAGGATTCATAGAGATTGTACACTCAAATATTTGAAATAAAATACTACGATTGTTGCGATATTTTTAGGTCTTGATTTTATTTTATCGATGAAAATTTAATGTAAACAAATTCTGTCACGCCTAGGGGGACAATCTTTACCTCTTATCTCAAATTTTTAATCACCAAAGTTCAAAAATATTGTAATGGCTTCGAAGAAAATCAACTCCAGATCAACATCCACCAAGACTAGTAATTCCAGGTTATATGCTGATGTGGAAAGCATCCTCGATGTTACCTGTGGAAGCTTCAGACCAGTTAGGAGGAGCAAAGCAAGCTCTTTAGAACAACAAGAACCCAAGTGCCGTCTGCATCAACCCTTGCATTCGGGTCTTCATCCTCAAAAGGAGCAAGATCTTCTACAAACTCATCTGAAGAAGGAAGCGAAATTTCTAAAAAGATCAAGAAAACTCTTGCTCTGCTTGACCTCTCCGGATCCAAGCACTCTACTATGAAGGAAGATGATGATGCTTTAAGTGATGGATCCTCCCCACTTACACCACATAGCGTGAGCCAATTAAGGATCAAACTATGTGAAATCCATGCTACTCTTCGTCATCCAAGACAATCATGCAAGCCATGGTGATAAACACTTCATCTGTGGAGGAGCAGTTGCAAAATTGACGGAAGAAATCGTTGGCTTGACCAAATGCGTGCAAAATCAAGAGGCTAGAATTGGCAAGCTAACAAACATGGTGGGAATCTTGATGGAAGAAGAATCCAGCCATGCACCCGGCAAGCTCCCAGAAGTTGTAGAAAGTGACTCTCCCCCAAGACAAGTAGCATCCACTAAGGCTATCCATGTCTCATCCGAAGGGATGATTGCAATCGATCAACTGAAAGAGTTCATTGAAGGAACCATTAAGAATAAATATGAAGTTGCTGCCCAAATCCTCCCTTATATATGCAAAGCCGTACCTTATAAATATTGATATGTTGAGGATGTCTCCTGGCTATCAACCTCAAAGTTTCAAAAGTTTGATGGTAAAGGTAACCCAAAGCAACATGTGGTGCACTTTGTTGAGACATGCAACAATGGGACTTATGGAAATTACCTCGTCAAGCAGTTTGTCCGCTCATTAAAATGAAATGCTTTTGATTGGTACATGGACCTCGAGGCTGGATCTGTTGATAGTTGGAATCAACTAGAGCAAGAATTCCTCAATCACTTTTATAGCACAAGACGCACTGTGAGTATGATAGAGCTTACAAATACTCGTCAGCGAAAGGGGGAACCAGTTATGAACTTTATCAATAGTTGGAGGAATGCAAGCCTCAACTGCAAAGACAGGCTTAGTGAAGCTTCAGGCATATAGATGTGCATCCAAGGCATGTATTGGGGATTGCGTATCATCTTGCAAGGTATCAAGCCTGGAACATTTGAAGAACTTGCAACTCATGCCCATGACATGAAATTGAGCATGGCCTCCGCTGGAAATGAAAGGATGCCCATCTATGAACCTCGCAAAGTGAATGACAAGCAAAAAGTTAGGAAGTGGGGAAAGTTGATACCCAAGTTTGAAAGAAAAGAAGCTATGAATGTCAATACTTCACCTATGAAGTTCACGCTGAAGGTGAGCAAGAAGCTGAGCATGAAATCCACTTCTTTTAAAGACAAGCCAAGCGGAAATTTGACTCTAAAAGAAATGCAGGAGAAAGAGTACCCATTACTGGATTTTTATGTGCCAGCCATTTTCGAAGAACTCCTCAAGTTAAATCTCATTGCGCTTCCGGAGATGAAGCGACCAAATGAAGCTGGGAAAACAAATGACCCAAATTACTGCAAATATCAGCGATTTGTAAGCCACCCTTTGGAGAAGTGCTTTTTCTTCAAGGGTAAAGTCATGGACTTGGATCGCGAAAAGAAGATCGTGCTTGAAGAAGAGAAAGCAAGCGTCAACCAAGTCTCTGTCACCTTTTCTCATTCAGTCCGGATGACTTATGTGGTTTTAAATAAAGTAAAGATGAAGAGTTACTAGAGAGTGACAAAGTTGAAGTCAATCAACCCGATGATAATGAAGGTTGGACATTGGTGACTCTTCGTAGGCAGCATAAAAGGAGACAACAAAAAGAATCAATAGAATAACTAACAAGGAAGATGATGGTAAAAAGACCAACAAAAAAGAATCCAGTTAGGTGTTTGAAGAAAGCAAAAGTGGAGATGCACTATCCTCAATAGCCATGACATACAGTGACTTTGGAGGATTTCTTACCATCTTGGTTCCGCACGAAGATTTCTCGTGATCGTGTCGAGGCCTCTTGTTGCAATGCTGACAAAGGGGAAGAAAAGAGTGATGACATACCGTTGGCACCATCTTCAAAAAAGCCCATCAATTCTACTCCTCAAGAAGTTAATGAGTGTGAGGAAAAGGTCACCTGCACAAATGGAAATTTTTTGCTCGGTGACACTCCTCATAACCACCCATTGTACTTGGTTGGTTATATATGCGATGAAAGGGTAAATCGAATTTTGGTTGATGGAGGATCCTTAGTGAATAGTCTGCCAATCCACACTGTGAAAGAAATTGGTATTCCCATGAACAAACTCTCAAAACGTCGTGTGATGATCCAAGGATTCAACCAAAGGGGGCAAAGAGCCATAGGCGCGATCATGTTGGGAATCACTATTGAAGATATGCAATCAAGTGCATGGTTGCATGTGATCGATGCAAAAACTTCATACAATATTTTGCTTGGGAGGCCTTGGATACATGAGAATAAATTAGTTCCATCTACCTGCCATCAATGTTTAAAATACTATGAAGGTAAAGTCGAGAAGATGATAGTTGCTGATGATGAGCCATTCACTGAGGCTGAGTCACACTTCGCCGATGCAAAGTTCTACTTGAAGAACCGCATTGTGAAGGAGCTACAAGCTGATGACGGCATGAAAAGCAAGAATAAAGAGCCCTCAACTAAAAGAGAAGAGATGAATATTGGTGAAGCCAATGCTGTTAGTAAGGAGGTACAATCTAATGCGAATAAATCTTATAGAGGGAATATTACGTCTTATGGCAAGAAAGTAAGTCTTGCGCTCCAATATGTCACAAAAAAGGAAAAGAAAATGAAGTTGAATCATCTAATCGCCAAGCTAACATGATAAAGGAGTTAACTCTTCCGGTCAAACGAATTGAGGCAGTAAAGTTGTCCTTAATGCCGCTTGTAGGGTTTGTAGCCCAAAATTGTTTGCAGAATGTGGCACTCCCTACAAAGCAAATAAAGTTTTTGACCCTAACGCTTATAAGTTTTTTTGCAAAAGCTAGATACAATCCTATTGAGCCATCAAAGTTAGGGAAGCTCGCATCGGAAGATGCAACGAGGCAACCACATGAAGGTTTAGGATACAAGCAATCATCACAAGTGTGCATCTCAATAAGAAGGGCGAGCAGCAATTATATCACTATAGAAGATGAATTAGCTGCTTTTAACAAGCCTTCTATCTTTGATCAACTTGGAAGATCACATGTGAAGACCTCAGTGTTGGAAATATTAGGTCCACTAAAGAAGGTGAACAAGTTCCGGAGAAATTCTCAAAGCATAAGAACACCCACTTTACCCAAAATCCAGGAGAACTCTAAGGATTTCTAAAGTTTGGTTTCTTCTAGAATAAGGCGACAAATAAAACTTGTGGTTTCATTTAAGAAGTACTGAAGGTAAAGCCATATACTGTGGTCTATACTAAGGAACGTGATGAGGAGGAAGGAGGTGTTGGTTCTTCGTATTATGTTACTATACAAGTCAAGAATGGCATTCCATCTTCGATGGAAGGTAATGCGAAATTGGAGGATGTTTCGTCGTGTTATCACATATCCTTCAAAGATGGGGACCCTCAAGAAGATGAAGATGCGAAAGATTCTCCATATGATCTTGAAGAAGAAGTGAAGACGACAGTTGATGCCTTAAAAAAAGTTAACCTTGGCATCGATGAGGAACCAAGACCCACTTACCTAAGTGCTTTACTAAAAAATGATGAAGAGAGCACTTATATTGAGTTTCTCTAGGAGTTCAGGGATGTCTTCGCTTGGAGTTACAAAGAGATACCTGGCTTGGACCCGAAAGTAGCAATCCATCAACTTGCAATAAAATGCGGTGCTCGCCCTGTTAAACAGGCTCAAAGATGCTTTAGACCGGACTTGATTCCCTTGATTGAAACTGAAGTTAACAAACTCATTGAAGCTGGATTTATTCGGGAAGTTAAATAACCAACATGGGTTTCAAATATTGTCCATGTAAGGAAGAAGAATGGCCAGATTCAAGTATACGTTAACTTCTGGGACCTCAATAATGCGTGTCCCAAAGATGAACCTATTCCAGAGTTGATGATCGATGCTACTACTGGTTACGAGTCAATGTCTTTCATGGACAGTTCATTGGGATATAACCAAATTCGCATGGCACCAAAAGATGAAGAGCTTACTACACTCCGCACCCACAAGGATATTTATTGCTACATGGTTTGTCTTGTAGAATGTTGATGCTACTTACCAAAGGGCTATGCAAAATATTTTTGACGATCTTCTCCACAAGAATGTCGACTGCTATGTTGACAACTTGGAGGTGAAATTAAGAGAAAAGGACGACCACATGAAAGACTTGAGGATAGTATTTGAATTGCTCCGGAGGTACCAACTTAGGATGAATCCATTGAAATGTGCCTTTAGAGTTACTTCTGGAAATTTCCTTGGTTTCATTGTGTGACATCGGGGGATCGAAATTGATCAAGCCAAAGTGGATGCCATTTTGAAAATGCATGAGCCTCGAGATATCAATGAATTAAAAAGCAAGGAAAGCTAGCATACCTTAGAAGATTTTATCAAACCTAGCTGGGAGGTGCCAACCATTTAGTCGCCTCATGAAGAAAGGTGTTCCTTTCAAGTGGGGCCAAGCTCGTAGCAATACCTTCGTAAGTATCAAAACCTACTTGATGAAGCCTCCAGTTTTATCAACTCCTATACCTGGAAAGCCATTGATGCTATACATTGCGCCGCAGGAAAGGTCTGTTGTAGCACTGTTGGCCAAAGAAAATAGTGAGGGGAAAGAAAACTCTCTTTACTACTTGAGTAGGATTATGATACCTAAAGAGTTGAATTATTTGCCAATTGAAAAGGTTTGTTTGGTGCTAGTATTCTCAGTTCAAAATTTGAAGCACTACTTTCAAGCTCATGTTGTCTGTCTTGTTTCTAAAGCAAATCCCATCAAGTTCGTGATGTCAAAACTTGTTCGTAGTGATCGACTAGCGAGATGGTACCTCCAATTTCAACAATTCAAGATTTTGTACATTTCTCAAAAGGCTGTAGAAGGACAAGCATTAGGAGAATTCTTGGAAGATCACCCTATACTTGATGATTATGAGCTAACTGATGAACTACCTGATAAGGGTGCCATGGTCTTCAAAGTCAGCCTCCATGGATGATGTAATTTGATGGTGCTACACATCGCGGATGAGCTGGTGCTAGTGTAGTATTTGTCACTTCTCAAGGTGAAGTTCTGCCCTACTCTTTTACGTTGACGCAACTCTGCTCTAATAACGTTGCTGAGTATCAAGCACTAATACCTGTGCTCGAAATGCCTATCGAAATGAAGAGGTTGCAATTGCAAGTCTTTGGTGACTCTCAGTTAGTGGTCAATCAGCTTTTAGGTAGTTACGAGGTCAAGAATCCTGAACTACTCCCATATCATGATTACGCTAAAACGTTAATAGGGTGGCTCGGTGATATGACTATTCAGCATGTTCCAAGAAAAGAAAATAATAAGGCAGATGCTTTAGCTTCCCTAACCCTGCCTGATCAAGCGCAAGTTACTTTTGCCAAAAATGGATAGTACCGCCGCCAAGTGATGGTGAAGGTGGAGAAAATGAACTCAAGCATCTTGTCGATGTTTCTCAAGTTGAGAAAGAAGAATGGCGACAACCCATTATTGACTACTTATTCTATGAGATACTTCTAGAAAATACGCGGAGAAGAACTGAAATCTGCAGTCGTGCACCTCGCTTCCTTTACTACAAAGATACCCGAAATAGAAGATCATTCGAGTGAGTACTCTTGCGATGCTTAGGGGAAGATGAAGCACTCCAAGCTTTGCAAGAAGTACATTCTGGGGTATGTGGGTCACATCAGTCTAGATCAAAGCTTCACTTCAATATAAAAAAGATGGGATATTATTGGCCAACGATGGTAAAAGATTGCTTGGACTACGGTCAAAGATGCAAGGCTTCTCAATTCCATGCAAATATTTTTCATCAACCTCCTGAAGTGTTACACCGGCTATTGTATCCTGGCCATTTTACGATTGAGGATTAGATGTTGTTGGACCACTGCCGAAGTCCTCTGGTGGGCACCTATACATCTTGGCTGCAACTGACTACTTCTCAAAATGGGCTGAAGCTGTTGCTCTTAAGGAAGTAAAGAAGGAAAATATTACAAGTTTCATCTGAGTAAACATTATTTATCGCTTCGGCCTTCCTCGTTACATTATAACGGATAATCGAAAGCCATTCGATAATAGGTTGATGAACAAGATTTTTGATCTCTTTGGCTTCAAGCAATGTAACTCTTCGATGTACAATGCTTCCTCCAATGGTCTAGCTGAGGCATTCAACAAGACTCAATGCAACTTGTTAAAGAAAGTAGTCTCCAAATCCAAATGAGATTGGAATGACCATATGGAAGAATCTTTATAGGCATATAGGACGACTCATCGCACGCTAACACATGTGACTCCTTATTCACTCGTTTATGGAGTCGAAGCCATCTTGCCACTTGAGCGTCATATACCTTTGTTACGACTGGTTATTCAAGAAAGGATCCAAATTAAGAAAATTCTCGACTTTGATTAGCAGAGTTGGAGGCTCTTGATGAAAAGAGATTGGAAGCTCTATAGAGTCTTGAATGCTATCAAGCTCAATCTCGCGCCTTCAATAAAAGAGTTCGGCCGAGATCCTTTCAAGTACTGAGATCAAGTCCTTGCGTACGAAGACCCAAAATTACTTTTCATAAACTTGTAGGGAAGTTCACTTCAAAATGGTATGTGCCATATGTCGTTCAAAAAGCTTACTCAAGTGAGGCTTACAAGCTGGTTGATGGGGATGGTATGAGAATCGGCCCAATCAATGGCAAGTTTTTTAAGAAGTATTATCCTTGAAGTTTTAACGCTCCTTGACGCACGAGCCTAAACTGCATGTTGCTACACTCTTGGCCGGCAAGAGTATGAACTGTGTACGGCCCAGGAAATACAATTTTATTATGTTAAAAATCTCAAAAGAGGAGGCCTAGGCAAAAGTTAGGACGTAAAAACATCTACCCAGTATGAACTACAGTATGACTTGATCCTCTTCACCGAGGTACGTAGGCAGTTTAGAGTTTCATTCTAAGTTCAATCGTATAAGTTCAAAATATACATATTGCCCTAATTATTCTTTGAATGAAATATGAAGGAATGTAAGATCAAGCTGAACTGCCATCCTCCAACTGAACTTTGACCTCATTTGGTTTAAAGGGGGCAACCCTCCATAGTAAATTGATATCTTCAATGGGCCGATTTTAGGAGGATGTCAAGTATTTGCATTGAAGTACAGAGATTCTCTATGTCTTCAGGATTGTCAAACCTTCAAGTTTGTTGGTCTGCAAGTCCGCCCTCTTCCTTAAAAGAAAGGGGAAGAGAAGAGAGACATCAAAAGAAAACACAAGTATAAGGAAAAGATTGCTTGGCACAACGTTTCAAATTCAGTGAGACATGAACTCAAGATATTTGCGAGAAAATGGCTCTTAAATTTTGATTGATGGCAAGTAAGACATCTTCCGATCTCGAGGCTTCCATACCAAGATATGAATCTTTTGGTGAGACTGCGAAAATCTGGAATTGATAGCATGGTGCAATAGTTGATTTCAAAATATTACCTGGGGCGATTCAGAAGTTGTTTGATTGAGATATTGGATATGTTCTAGGTCTTGAAGTCTAGTGTTTTTGAATTCAAATGGTTTGTAATTTCAATATTTCTACGTCGAGATATGAATTTTTTGGTGAGACTATGCAAATCTAGAATTGATAGTGTGGTGCAATATAAAGTTGATTTTAAAATCTTATATGGAACGATTATGAAAGTTTTTTATTAAGAATTTTGGATTTGTTCTAGATCTTGAAGTATAACTTTCTTGAAATTAAACGGTTTATAATTTCGATATTTCTACACCGAGATATGATTTTTTTGTGAGACTGTGCAAATCTAAAATTTTCAACATGGTGAAATCAAAAGTTGGTTTCAAAATATTATTCGGTGCGATTCTGAAGGTGTTTGATTATGAGTATTGGATATATTTTAGATATTGAAGTCATCAAACGGTTCATTATTTGAATTCTCCCACGACAAGATATGAATCATTTGTTAGAAACACGTACAGGTGAAAATTATGCGACTAAGATGAAAGTCGAACAATGTAAAGCAAAAGAGAAGCTGAAATATTTAAGCCCTAGAAGTCTTCAAGTTGAAATCTTCAACCCCGTCGGTCTTCAAGTTGAAGTCTTCGAATCTGCTGATCTTCAAGTTGAAATATATAGGCCCTCCAAGCCTCAAAGTTGAAGTCTTCAAGTTTGTCGCTCTTCAAGTTTCAGTGACGGTCTTAAAGTTGAATTGTTTAAGCCCTCCGAATCTCCGAGTTGAAGTCTCCAAAGTCTGCCAAATCTTCAAAGTTTTCCAAGTGTTCAAGTTGATGACGTGTTCGACTTGAAGCTTTATAACTTTCCAATCTTAAGGTGGACATATGAGTCCCTTTGCACCTTAAGTTGGCCTTGCCGATAGTCGAGCAACGTTGAGAGTAATCTCTCTGATAGTCAGGCCACACTGAGAGTAATCTCTCTGATAGTCGGGACATTTGGAGGGTAATATCTCTGATAGTCTGGCCACATTGAGAGTACCATCTCCGATATTCGGGCCTTTTTTAGAGTAATATATCTGATAGTCAGGATACATTAAGAGTAATCTTTCTGATAGTCGGGCCATTTTGAGAGTAATATGTCCGATAGTCAGGCCACATTCTGTGGACATATAAGTCTTCCAATCTTAAAGTGGACATATAAGTCCTTTTGCAGCTTAAGTTGGCATATTCGCGGGTTTGTACTTAAAAGGAACTATAACTTTCCAATCTTAAGTTGGACATATGAGTCCCTTTGCACCTTAAGTTGGCCTCGCGGATAGTCGATCCACATTGAGAGTAATATCTTTGATAGTCAGGCCACATTGAGAGTAATCTCTCCGATAGTCAGGCTGTTTTTTGATCATCCTTACTCTCTCCCTTATATCACCCTTTTCTTACAATGTCACCCAATTTGCTGGGCCCTTGCCTCCAAAGTTCGTTCAGCTACCCGATTCAGTTCTTGGAATTGCTGAAAATCCTTCTCCAACCGTGCTATTGCTGCATAACAACGTTCTCTCTCGGCTTTGAAGACCCTGGCTTGCTTGGCCACTTTATTTTCAACCATGATGACCTTCCTTTTCAATCCAGCAACCTCGTCGTCATGCCTTTCCTTTAATTGTTCAATCATGCAGGCTCATTCCTCCTCATTTTTGGCCAATTGTTTTCTAGCCCTGGATAGCTCACCTTCTGCTTTATTCAAGTCAAACCCATATTCTGCTCCTTTTCGCCTTAAATTGTTTATTATCTTTTCATCCTTCGAGCTCCTGGCGGGATTCTCGCGACTGTTTTCATTTTCTGGATTTGGGCTTGCAACGCTTCGTTTTCTTTGGCTAGTCTTTTCTTTTCCCTCTCATCTGCAGCAGCTTGCAAACCATTTTCAAATTGAAAGTCTTTGACTTATTTTTCCAATTTTCCTATCGTGGCCATGTACTCATTTTCCTTGGCTAGCCAATTCCATTATTCTTGTAAAGTTTCAGCAAATTCTTGGAGGTGTGGCCTCTTAGCCGGTCTTCCAAACTCTATTTATTTCTTGTACCAAGCAAGGTACCCTGGTGTAACCTCACCTTTAGATGTGCCGCGTACTCGAGTGTCCGCCATCAAGTATTGACATTCTCTCCAAATCTGACATATGACAGCTTCGGGAAATTGACCATTGAGACTAATCTCGACCATGCGGCGACTAATATCCTCATCACTAGGAATCATTTGGCACCTCCCTAATTGTCTTAGTAATCTGTACGGAGCATAGGGTTGGATACTTTGGAGACCTATCAGAAGGAAATGAGGTCTGGTGGCCGGCATATACACGATTTCATCCATGGGGAGCCACCCAAACGTCCACTCTATTTGATTCGAAGTGACAGGCCGGAGACGTGACACCCATTCTGTAGCACCCTCGGGTAACCTAAGCCCATCAACCTTGTTGTAGAATTCCTCTATGAAGCTCTTTGTTCGCGACCCATAACTCATGAATTAAGGCCGATCGCACAGGTTACATCCTTCGAAGAAGTCTCCCCCTGCTTTACAGGCAGTGAGAGCACGGAAGATTTAGGATAATATCATGGGAGCGAGGGTGCTCTTGGCTTGAGTTATTAAAGTGCTGATAACCCATGCTATCCGTATGTCAATATTTCCGTCCTTCCGCTGAAACACCAAAAGGCCCAAGAAGAATACCACGAATGAGAAACATTGTTGTTCCTCCCACTTGAGTTGATTTCCTTTGCTACAAATATGGTTTTTCGGGTTATTAAATCCCCCTATGTGCCCATCCTCTGATATATAAACTGCGGCGTACAAAAACCAGCTGATAGGTTTGGTTTGTGAACCTTCTTACTGATCTTCAATGGATCCAAGAATTTGTGTACGGCGATGGCCCTTGGCGCAATCAAGTACTGGTGCCTCGGAGGGATCGTAGGGGCCCCAATATATCCAGTTATTTCCTCCAAGGTCGGCGTGAGTTCGAAATCAGGGAAATGGAATACATTGTGAGCCGGGTCCCAGAATGTGATTAATGCTTTTATGATGTCTCCCCTCGGGTTAATCTTTAATAGCCCGGTAAGTCCTCCCAAATGCGTGTTGACCCTGTTTTGTCCCACTTCACCCAGGTCATTCCACCATATGTGTAGCTCCAAAGGAATTTTATTCATGGCTATTATTGGTAAATGCTAATTCGTGCTCATTCTGCACATTCATTAGGGTGATTAAGTAAAAATCAAGATTTATTGGACTCAAACAAATTTGACTTTTCAAATGTTCATTTCAAAGATTAAATCCCGGCCTTGCAAGTTTGGCCTTTCAGCACTTGCGGAGGAAGATATTAAGGCTGTGCCTATTACCGGTCCAAAAATAATTCAAGGCGATTGTTCTTGCAAAAGCAGCCGTCCAGCGCCCTTTTAGAGGCACTCAGCTAATTTTGACAAAGCTGCTTTATTTATTGGTCATAAACAAAACCTGGTTCTTTTGGTCGTTTTTGTAAAACTAAAGTTGGGCTCGATGGGCGTTGCCTACGTATCTCACACCCTGTGAGAATCAAACTGGCAAAGTTCGGGCAAACAAAGCTATTTTTAAAAAAAGACCTTTTTCCTTTTGTCGTTTCATAAATAGACAAAATTATTTTCGAAAATAAGGCCTTTTCTCTTTTCTTGGGCGAGTAAAACAGACTCTCTTTACTTTTTTTCCGTTTTTGTTTTTTGTTCTTTTTCGAAAATTCGGCAGAGTTTCGGCAGTATTTGGACATTGGAATTTTTAAAACAAGCGATTGACTCTCTTTACTCTCATACTGTTGTTTCTCCTTTCTCAACTTTTCTCCCCAATATTCATGAGCCGGTCAGCATGCAAAATCCGGAATAAATGCACAAGTATCACGCAAAAATGCATCAGGATGATCCATTATTTTGGGTACACCTGTCCTAGGCAGACCCATCCCCTGTGTTGAGTCCCTAGGTCAAATGCATGATGCAAATAAGCGTTCCTACTAGGATCCGACAAGAGGATGAGTTATGCTAGGTTCAAAACCTGGTTATATGTTCTAGACTATGTACCCGAGCGAAAACTCGAGTTGAGGAGGGAGCTACATACCGGGATCCAAAAGGTCGTCCGGCTTTGTAACTTGTCCGAGCCTCTTTCTTATTCCAAGATATGACACTAACAGAATAGGGAGTCTCGACCAGTGAGCACATCCCCGAAGAAAAGAAGAGAAGGATTTCGTAGCAGTTTATATGTACAGTTCGGATAATATCAAAGCGGTAAAAAAGCAACATTTAGAACATCAGGCGCAAACAGGTAATAAAATCAGATAATAAACAAAGCCAAACACAACAATTATTATAAGCTCGAATTCTTGAACCCTGAACCAGAGATTCTGGGTTCGATCCCGAGCAGAGTCTCCAGAGCTATCACACATTCTTTTGACACTACAACCCCGCGAAGGGCGTAGATAAGGGATTTTTCCAATTAAAGGACAATCGAAATGGGATTCAATTATATAAGAGATTTCAGAGTGGCCACTTGGGATAATTAATGGTTTCCCAAGTCACTGGTTTAAATCCTGAATCGAGGAAAGAATGACTCTATTTAATAGTCCGCGAACCAAAAATCAGAGTAAGGAATTCTGTTAACCCGGGAGAAGGAATTAGGCATTCCCGAGTTCCGTGGTTCTATCACGATTGCTCAACTGTCATATTCGGCTGAAATTATCTGATTTAAACAATTATGAACCTATGTGCAAGTTGTAACTTTTAGCCGCTTTTATTATTAATTTTAGAGAAAATTGCAAACGTCATTAAAATATGTCTCGAACCGCGTCACATAAATGCATACGTGGTTTGTGACACATTTCAACTTTGTTTGCATTTGGATTTAGGCCACATAAATGTGCACCCGAATTTAGGAAAGTAATATTATTAAACTCGCGCCTGAAGCAACTACGCATTTTTTGCACTTCGCGAGGGCCATGGAAGTTGCTAAATGGAATGCCTCGGAATCTAAGGATCAATTCAAGATTAAATAAAGCGAGGGCCATGTAATTGTTATTTTGTTTGGCATAGCGCACCTCAATTTCATTCGACACATCGCACTCAACTTATAGCAAACTACGGATGTTCAGAAGCTATTTTCAAAAAAATACTCATTGATGTCAACTGCAAAGCTAGGCTGATGCGATTCGTGTTAGATGAATAAATAAGGACCCTTCCATTTCACTGTCAGCTGCAACTGGCGTGAATCACTTAATTTGAAGGCCAAAAAATAAGTTAATAAGTAGTGGTCTTATAAACTTAGCTTAAACCTTCTTAGTATCAGAAATAGTAAGGTTATTTTTGTATCCAAATACTTATTCAACAGCGAAACAGGATTCACTATGGTAATTAGACATATCCAATAGCCAATCTGGTCGTTGGATTACTTAGCACAAAGATTGAGTTAAATTACTAAGATGAAACACGAAGGTAACCAGAAAACTTGCACTAGTTATACTAGTGAAGCAAAACAGCCCTGGTCTCGTCCTCTAACAGGATTGCATACAAACTTAAAAGCTTCATAGCTAATCATGAATACATGAAACTAAAACATAAGACAATAACAAACCCAGGACACAGGATCTAATACACAAAACATTAGCCCGAGTACTGATTATTACACACCATATACAAAAGCTAATTTGAATGAAATGCTAATGGAGGAGATAAATAAAGAATGTAAAAACAAGGGAACATGGAAATGTTTCAAGCTTTGGCTCTTATTTCACCTTCCAACGGAGGAATACATCTGCATAATTGTGAACAAGTACATGGAGAGTAAGGAAAATGAGAAGTGGGAAGACTCAGCAACAGTAGTTGGAATCAACATCAACAACTCAAGTTCCAAACCCAGTTTCAAGCTTGAAACCCCCAGATGTATCACCAAATCAAGATTATAAAACCAACTTTGAGAAAATTGAATTTCAATCCGTTTGAAAATCCCCCAAGAACTATATAATGGCTTCAGTAAGTCCAAATCCTTGAAGTTCAAAGTAAAGACTCCTTGGAACAGTAAATTTTGATTTTTAGCCTATTTCGATTTTTCTGGATTCCTCTTTTACTTTTGGAAATCTGAACTCTATATTTCAATCATTTTTTCTTTCCTTGCAAGGCAAGTATGGGGTGCCTTTATAGGCAAATGATTAGGGCACCTTATCTTAACCAGCCATTTTCCATTTTACCCCTCTTGACCAAATCAATTTTACCTTCCTACCCTTCTCAACCATCAGAAAATCATACTTCTTAACAGACTCACACTTATCCTATCTCTAGAAACTTCTACCAACAAAAATGATTCCCTCCCCCACCTAGAAATCCTGAATTGCCCTTAGCCTAGTTGGTTATTACAATCCTTGCCCAACCCCCTAAGACCTCTAAAGTTCCTTTTAATGCAATTAAGACCCTAGAGTTCCCACTAATTAACAACTAGGACAAACAACAGGTTTCATAATTGAAGGAGCAAGGAAGATCAAACAAACCAATATTGAATCACTTTAAACTTTTAACTAGACTTGCATCTACTGCTCAAAGTCCTTGGAATTAAAAAAACACTGTTAGGAACACTTGAATCTATTCAGAAACTAATACACATGAACTAAATTAACTGGACATAATAGATAATGTCTCTAAACCCTAGCATGCCTCCATTTCCATTTTCTTAATGAAAAAATTGTTAAACAAAATCAATTCTTAAACCTATGATAAATAAAACTCAGAAAGAAGAAAACAAAGAAAGAAAAAGAAACAACACAAAACTTAATGGCTATATACTGTCCAAGTTATGATAAAAATGCAGAAAAACCAAAATCCAAATGACGAAAAAGAAAAGAGGATTACCTGGAACAAACTCTTCGACACTGGAATCACTCACTCAGATTTTTGAGCCAAAGGGTGAATTCGAACTACCGTTAATCGTTTGTTCTTAATAAGAACAAAATAGAGTAACGGATGTTTTGAGTTCACCCAAGCCTCCAAAAAACCAAAGATGCAAAAGGGAAAGCAGGGACTAGGGCTTCATATTTCAGACCCAAAATTCGAAGCGTTTGACAGTGATTCGAGGGAATTTGATATATATTGGGTATGCGGGGTTCAAGGACCGTATGGTGTTAATTTGGGACTGGTTGGGTAGAGTAGGGTTTTGGGGCCCTATTTCGATCTAAAATTTGAAGAGTATTGGGGTGATTCGGAGAAAATGGGTTGAGGATTCAGACTGGGGAAGGTGAGAGGAGTTCATGGTGTAAAATTTGGTGTGTTTGGTGGCCGGCCGCCTCCGTAAGGCGGAGCTGCCGAACTTTGGAGCTTTATTCGACAAGGCTGGGAAATATTTGAAGGAAACAGATGGTGGGGTTGGAAAGAGGAGGATGAGGAGGTGATGAAGTGTCGTTTTGGGTGGCATTGGAGACTTTCCGCCGGAGGCGGCGATTTCCGACCGATGGCGGAGGGTGGTGGGAGACGACGGCGTTACACCAGAGATATTAGGGGTGTATGAGATTTATAATGAGGGGTAGGGGTAAATTCTGACACTTATATGTCCTTGACCTAGGAAGTTGCGGAACGTCGATCTACTGGGATCAACAGTCATGATTAAAGGCCCTATACGACGTCGTTTTAAATTCAAAAAGTCTGGATCGGGTATTGGAGTTGGGAGTGACCGGTTCTGGGTGAGTTTTGTGTATTGGGCTTGGGTTATTTTAATTATTTTGGCCCAAATTTGGCTTCTCCCCTTTGTTTCTTTATTTTCAAATTTCTTTCCATTTTTTCTTTCATTTCCTTTTAAAAAATTGCTAAAAAGAATTAACTTAATTCTAAAATTAAACTAACCTACCAAATCCAATTAATTGACCCTAACAATTATCTCAACTTAATCAAACATCAAATAAACAAAAGAAACTACCAACATTCCAAAAGTCAAAGACAAACTGTTTTTGTGATTTGTATTTTATAAACTTCTTATTGCTAATTAATTTCAAAAATAAGTAAAACTAAACCCTAAGTGAAATGCGTATATAATTTTTATATTTTTATATGAATTGAAAACACATACAAATGCAAACAGATAACAAAAAAATGCCACAAAAATTAAAAATAATAATGAGGAATTATTTTATTTGAATTTATGAGAATAATTCGTACAGGCAAAAATCACGTGCTCACACGGAACATTAAATGAAAGTGACAATTGAAGCGCCAGTTTTGTTATAGAATTTATGGTGACAAAAATTCTCTTTTAAAGAATACATTTCCAAATATTCAACTGATGAATAAATGGAAAGTGGCGGAACTATCTGTATTGAGAAAAATTATATTTAAGGAAACGTGTCAATACACGTAGACTAATTAAGTAGTCAAAGAATGACAGCTAGTTAAGAGGCACGAGCTACAACATGGACGAATTACAACAGACACGAGCTAATGACAGAAGAGGAGGCACAAGTAGATATTCAAATAACTCAGCGCCCGTACCTGTTGAAGTCGTTTATATCATAGAGCCAAAAGAATGAATCTGACAATAAAAAGAGCACATATACGGCATGTAACAGACATAAAATACAAAATATGTTAGGGAATTCGTATTAAATGTAATGTTTATGTAACGTAACATGCAATATCTTTAATTACTCATAATAGCCTCATTATGATTTTGACAAAACATATATCTCTAGGACACATATAAAAGGGAAAACATCTGATCAGTTGAGGACACGAAATCATTGGAATATATCTTGGTTTACTCGCTTTTCTCTTGAAATATTCTTCTGCTACATAAATTAATTCCTTTTATACATTTTTTTAATTATCAGTAACCTGCGTTCTTCTAAATTCTAGCTTTGACTAAAATTCTATTTTTTTGGTTAAACACGTACTCAATAAGCCTTGAAGTAGAGGGTATTTATAGGCATGTAAAATTTATTGAATTTAAATTCAATACATAATTCGGACTATATTTTAAATATACTAGTCCAAAAAATAGAATTAATTATATAAGTCCAATATATATGGATTAAATAAATGAGTCTTAATCCATTGGGCTATCCCATTTAATTGGGCAAAAAGTTATGAGCTCACTTCATTAAGCCCAAGATGTTATCTTCCTAGAGGACCGGTTTGGGACCACGTGTCAAAATGACGCGGCACGTCAAGTCAAGTGGAAGAGCCAATAGGACCATGCCACATGTCAAAATGACAAGGCATGCCTAGTCACACTGAAAGGCTAATGAAATCGCGCCACATGTGCAAACACGGTCTGGCAATCAAATGCGACCATATCACATTTCAATTTGATTAGTCGGAAAGAGTTTATTTTAATCACAACTCCTCATTTCCACAACTATAAATAGGGGTCTTCATAACTCAGAAAAGAGATCAAAAGTATAACAAGAAGCAAGAAGAGCTCGTGGATCAAAAGATGTGCATCTCTCCACAAGTTTCAAGCTTCAAGCAAGCAAGTTCAAGCTCAAGAACGAAGAACAAATCAAGTTCAAGCTCAAGAACGAAGAACAATTCAAGTATTCAAGATCAAGAACGAAGACAAATCAAATACAAGACGTTCAAAATCAAGGCTACTTATTCGTGCTACAATTCATGGCAATAATCAAAGTATTCCCGATTGATAAATCAAATTCAAATTCAAGATCAAGCTCAAAGGCCCTTGAATTTATTTACTGCTGAAAAGAAGAATCAGATGATTCATGGAGATTATACACTCAAATATTTGAAAGAAAATACTATAATTATTACAATATTTATCGATCTTGATTTTATTTTTTCGATATAAATTTATTGTTACATTTAATAACTCAGGGTTAGGAATATGGTATGATGATTTCTCCGTATAGGGAGGAAATGGGTTATTTTTCCTCTTCAACTTATATCGAAAATTAATTATAGCTAAAATTTGCTTGAGTCTTACACGTGGCAGGTTATTTACCTAGCTAAAAGAATATTTAAATATTTCTGTACTATTTATTTATTTATTTTCATTTGTTTATGTGTGTGAAAATGGATAGCACTTTTGTTTGGTCTAAGAAACTGGAATTTAATGTGTTTGATGCGCATTTCTACATTAGTGTTTTTACCCATTTATGTAACATCTCGTAATTTATTGGGCTAAAACGACTTAAAAATAATTTTAATATAATATAATATTATTTGTTTTGGAACAAATTCATACTTCACTATTAATAGTATACAACTTCTTATAAATAATTTTCTTTTCTTTTCTACTTTATATGTAAAACTTTGTTCATACTCTTAACAACCTCTCTCTTGAACTAAGTTTCAAATAATTCATCACTGTTTATGGATTAGTTGGAAGATTAATTGACACCCACATGATCCGAGTATTTACGATCACCAAAGCTCAATGAAAAACTTTATATGCATCTTTGAAGCTATGGGTAAAGGTAGTGAACCGGCCCATTAACAGGCAAAGGCACTAACCTCCCCCTGCTCCCCAACCCAACACCCAGCCATCTCCGAAGTTTTGCGACTAAACTATTAACTTTGACTCTAATATAAGTTGTTGGGCTAAAATTAGGACGGATTCAGTAAAAGCAAAACAATATCGTCGTAAAGTTTTGTAATGTATATAAAAATAATTTGCAAAACACAATATAAGAACAAAAATAATAAGTGTGACACCACTTTCTAGTCTCATGATTTGGTTCTTTATTTTTTACCTTTTGTGAAGTATAACATTTGGCGTAAATTATTGAAAGAGCAAAATCAAATTTAAATCTTCAAAAAAGATCTTTTCCCACCTCGATTATAATTTTCCTCAAAAGTTTTTAGGATAAATTTTTTTGTTTTGATCTTCAATGGTTTGTTAAATATAATGGCTTGGAGTATAATGTAACTAAATATGTGAAATTTTTGCTTCTATAGTTACTTAATGAATATATTAATCAAGGGAAATGTATTTTCAAGTATAAGATATACAATCGGGCGGATGCACTGAGGTTGAAGTGCTGTCAAGATAATTTTTTTCTTTCAATATGGTATCGTTTAAGAAAAATCCTACATACATCACTGGTTAAACGACCCAAAAAATATTCTTATAAGGGATTTTTACATATACATCCCATATAGCAAACCTTATTACCATTATTGTGCCTTATTTGGTTATTACGCGCATATTCCATGTTTTCGTTACCAAATATGTACCAAACCATATGTGGCTGATTTTATAGCCTAAAATTGCGCCACATTTTAAGGCTCCTAATTAATATTTGATTCTGTCCCAATTAAAGCATCAATCAAAAACGGATATGGCTGATTTTATAGCCTAAAATTGCGCCACATTTTAAGGCTCCCAATTCTGTCCCAATTAAAGCATCAATCAAAAAAGGAAAAAAAATCTTAGCCAGCGTGAATCTCTCCAGATTTCAGTTTCGAAAATCACTCATTCTTCTTCCATTTTGTAGTTCTTCCAGATTTCTGTTTCAAAAATCTTTCATTTTTCTACATCAAATACTGAAAATCAGAATTTACAGCGTGATAGTCAATAAAATTGTAGTTCTTCCAGATTTCAGTTTCGGAAATCACTCATTCTTCTACAATGTCAAAAATTCCGATAATGCTGAAATGTAATGTTTATTGGGATAACTATGGCAGATTCCGAGATTTTGAAGTTGATTCCATTTTGGTTGATGATAATGCAAGCTATGGAATTCTCCAGTCTACAATTGCAGAACAATTATCAATTTATACATCGGATAAAATTGTAGAAATAAAATACATTGTGAATGATAATTGTCCTCCGTTGCACATCGGATATATTCTTGTTTGGTGCAGGAAAAAAAAAACAGTAGCTGTTGCAGTGCTTCCAGTGTGTTTTAAAATGTAGTCAAATGTGGGTAAATGTAGTTAACGTTTATATGCAGTATTTCCAGTGTGTTTTTAAAATGTAGTCAAATGTGGGTAAATGTAGTTAACGTTTATATGCAGTGTTTCCAGTGTGTTTTTAAAATGTAGTCAAATGTGGATAAATGTAGTTAACGTTTATATGCAATTTGTTTGTAGCTGATTTGTAAAAATTACTTTACAAATTACAAATCAACTAGACTGTAACTACATATATATCATGTCTTCTAATCACAGTTCCACACAACACTATAAAATTGCATACCATATATCAACTACATTGTGACAGACAACATATGCTACATTATAACTACAAGCAACTATACTGTAACTAGAGAATTATTGAGCATGTACATTGTAATTACTTTTATACACTGTATTTTTATCACAGTTCCAAATAAAAAGTACAGTATACTACATTAAACTACAAAAACTATAATTAACTACAAATTTGAGTCAACAGTCACAGTTCCAAATAAAAAGTACATTAAACTACAAACACTACAATTAATTACAAATTTGATTCAACAGTATATTTTGCCAATTAACTACAAATTAACTCAAAAAAATACAATTAACTACAATTTGTATAAACAACCCTAGTATGCAATAATACAGTACATTTAGACAAAAAACACTTAAACACCAAACAAACACTTGCATTCTATTTTTTGGCAAAAAATATTAAACTACAACACATTGAGGAGAAAAAAAAAGGGAGAAATGTGGCGGATGAAATTGAGAAAACTACAACACAGTGACTGAATATGTGTTTTCTTGAGAAAACTTTGAAGAGGGTTCGGAAATGGCGGATGAAATTGAAGCACTGAGAGAGAGAAAATTGCTTTGTAGAGGGTTTGGGACTTTGATGCAACCGTAGGACTGAAAATATGGCGGATGAAACTCTCGATCTGAAACAATGGCAATCTTCGACAATGGAGGATGACAATGGAGGATGAAATTAAACCAGAGAAATCAGAGAATACTGTCTTGGTAAATAAACGTGGGTGGGGGAGGGGGGGTGTAATTAAAAAAGGGGAGAAATGCATCGGCTTTGGTTGGAAGAAAGAGAAAAACGTGTAAAAAAAAATATGAAAAGATTTTGTTCCACAAATCAAGCCTCTAATTAATAGTTGATCCTTAAACCTTAAAGATAAATTTTGGTACATAAATTGAAAGGTGGTACACTTAAATGTAATAAACACTAACCTTAAACATGAGTGGTTATAAGGTTTGCTATATGGGATATATATGTAAAAATCCCTTCTTATAATTGTGTGATATTGTCCGCTTTAAAACAAATTTACATGATTCTTTTTCAAAAGACCTCACAACATTAAAAATATCCAACTCATAATAAGTAACTTATTTTTCTTTTCTATTTTACGTGTTCATACACTCCCAACATTATCAAATTTAGTTGTATTGTTTTCGCCTTTGTAAGTGATTCTAATATATAAATTTTATCAATCAGTTGTCACATGCAGATGCATACCCAATATTTTCGTTTTTGATTTTCTTTTTTTTATTTATTTTTTCAGTTTTTTATAGCATTTTGTTTCATTCGTTTTTCTGTTTCTTTTTAAAGAACAAATATTTTTATTTTTTTCATAAATTAAAAAAATGAAAAAAAATATTATTTAAGAATAAAAATATTTTTTTCAGTTTTGAAAACACAAAATATTTTATTAAAACATTGATTTTTCTGGTTTTACAAAAAAATTCCAGTTTTTACAAAAAAAATCTTTACAAAAACTAAAAAAATTTAAAAAATATTTTTTTTTGTAAAAACTAAATTGTTTTTTGTAAAAGTTGAAAAAAAGAAGAAGACTTTACTAAAGTAATGGACTACTGGTGCATTAGTTTAAAAAAATAAAGATATTTGCAAAATATTTTTTTAAGTTTTTAAAAAATTTATTATTATTTTTAATTTAACACTGACCTAACGGTCAAACGGCATAATTGAACTAAAAAAGTTGATGGAAGGGTTTAGCTCAGTTGATGAATGGAAGGTATTTTTAAACCTAGTTTAGAGATATTTTGAACCATTTTTCATAAACAAATGGAGCTATATATATATACTGATGAACCCTAGTCTGCTCACATTCCATAATAAAAATAAAAGAAAAGGTTCTTGAAGTTAAAAAGTACATCAAACTAATCATTGCAACTGTCATGTATACGTATTATGATGATTTAAAACTCTATTACAGCCAGTATCAGATTTTAAGAAAAATGAAACAACTTATTCCAGCGAGGAGCTTATAATGTCCACATGGACAGCCATTAAAATATGCAACCAAAACTGTGTATATGGTGCTGCATTGCACTTCTTAAATGCAAAGTAACAAACAAAAAAACACTTTAAAAATAAGGAAAATAAGGTATGAGAAAATATAGTTGCAAACTTGCAGGATTTAAAATATATATATATATACTTTATTATTATTATAGAAGCGGCTAAGAGAGCAGCTAGGGATAGTAAGGGTAGTTTGGAAATTTCAAATATTTTAGCTTTCTACACACGTGTTATCTTCGATTTCTCAATCATTGCCGCGTTATATATATATATATATATGATAGTAAAATAGTTTCGTAACATTATATTATATTATATTACATAATGGGTGGAATTTAGCGACTAAATATAAAAATAATAAGTACTCCCTCCGATCTAAAATAAATAATTTTTTAAATATTTTAACATATATTAAAAAAATTATTTTATAGCATTAATTATCAATAAAAATGATCATAATATCCTTGGCTATTCATTTTGGGATTTGAGATGTAATTATTCTCTAACTCTCACTAAACATTGAATGAAGCAAATGGACGCAGAGGCAGAACATTCATGATTAGCAATGATCTCAATTTGTCAGACAAAGCAACGCTTGAAAGATGATTTCAAATTTTCAGCAAGAATCCTAATTTGTCTAGAATTTTAATTTAAAATATCAACAAAATATAAAATGGAGCCAAAAATTTCAACATTTTCCACCAAAATTCTCTTATAAAAGAAGGTTTAATTTTCTAAAATGAGAAATTGGCATGGCTGCAACACATGAGGTGAAATGTTTTGATTGAGCCTTAAAATTTAAAATTTAAAATTTATAAAGTCTTGGTCACCCCTCTCATATTGCCTCTCCATTTTCACTTTACAAAAACCGAGTTGCACAAACCAATGATCCTCAAACAGTAGACTCCAGACTTCGACTTCACCGAGGAATTCCCTACAGAAATATCTTTATGGGTGAAATTTTCACGCCTCCCAATGGCCTGCTGGGGATGAGATCCCTTAGCAGAATAGCAAGTGTTTTGGGCAAACCTATTTTTGGAGATGAGTGCACTACAAAGCAGACAAGAATATCTTATGCCAGAATACTCATTGAGGTAACTGTTACTAAGTCATTGCCGAATGAGATTTGGGTAATGGACCCGACTGGGAGGAAATTCTTACAAGAGGTTGTATATGAATGGAAGCCAGCTTACTGCGAGAAATGTCAAACCATTGGACATAATTGTGCAGTCCAGCCAAGTACAGCACCTAAACATCCAACACAAGTCCGGAAACCGAAGCCAGTTCAAGAATGGAAAACAAAAATCTAAGGCCAAAAAATGACACTACCACTACAAACCCCAAACAAGGAGAGACAGGATGCAATCGAGACAAGTGGGAAAAAAACCAATGGAGAGAGCAGAGATAAAGGTAAACAAATTCAGAGTCTGGCACTAACAATTTCTAATTTCCCCCCTTTATCTCCCATACCAGTTAGTAACAGGTTTGAAGCAATGGTAAGAGACCCTCCAAGGGAGAGAGGTGGATCAAAATCAATCTGATGAAGTGGCTAATCTGGAATATAAGGGGTGTAAATAAAAAGTACAAACAGAAAGTAGTTAGGGACTATATTAGACAAAACAATATAAACCTAGTAGGACTAGTAGAAACCAAAGTAAAACAACACATGCTAGCAGAATTGCCAACCTGCTAGCACCTGGATGGGAAATCAGTACTAACTATCTCTCAGCAGAAAGAGGAAGAGTATGGATCATCTGGAATCCACAGGTGTTCACTGTGACCAGCATAATGGAGGAAAGCAAGCTCATTCACAGCAAAGTAACCAGTAAGATGAGGGATTTCTCATGCTTTTTAACAGTAGTATATGGTTTCAATGGGCATGACTAGAAGAAAACACTATGGGAAAGTTTACACACACTGTCTATATCTATACAAGAACCCTGGGTAGTGGCAGGTGATTTCAATGCAATGCTCAGTCACAATGATAGACAATCCTCCAAACTGGTTAGACTACCAGAAATCCAGGAGTTCAACCAATGCATCCAACAAGCTAACCTATCTGAACTACCCTAAAAAGGGGACTACTCAACTTGGACAAACAAACAAACTGGGGATGACAGGGTATGCAGCAGATTAGATAGAGTCTTTGGCAATTATGAATGAAGGACCAAATGGAACCATGTGATTACTGACTATGGTCTTCCCCTCATCTCAGATCACAACCCCATGACACTGACCATAACAACAGATACCAGGACAGGCAAGAAAGGCTTCAAATTCTTCAATGTGTGGGCAGAGCATGCTGACTTCCAGCAGATAGTGCATACAACATGGCAGCAGGGGAATACAAACAATATGAGTGAGATCTGGGCTACACTCAAGACTCTAAAAAGCCAGCTAAAGTACCTTAACACTAAAGACTTCCAAACCATACCACAAAGAATAGAACAATGCAAAGAAAGCCTGAAGTCAATACAGAGCCAAATGCAACATCCTATAATGACAGCCTACAGAAAAGAGAGAAGGAACTGACTATTGAATTGGAAAAGTGGATTATGATTGAAGAAAGCATCCTACAACAGAAATCAAGAGCCAAATGAATCAAGCTGGGAGACTTCAACTCAAAATATTTCTCTGCAGTAATGAAGGATAAAGCACAGCACAACCACATTTCAGAATTAACCAATGACAGAGGTATTAAAATTACCTCCCCTAAGGATATCAAAGAAGAAGTCACAAAATTTTACAAGCAACTGATGGGCTCCATAACTACCAACTTACCAGCGATAAACCAGATGTACATGTCTAAAGGCCCAAGATTGACACAAAACAAAGGAGGGACTTATGTGCTGAGGTAACTGAGGAGGAAATAACTAAGAGTCTCAAGGCAATAGGGGATGGCAAAGCTCCAGGGATAGATGGCTACAATGCTATCTTCTTCAAGAAGAGCTGGAACACCATAGGTAGCCAAATCACCACTGCCATCCAACACTTCTTCACTACTGCCAAGATGTTCAAGCCAATCAACTGTGCCACTCTCACCCTCATCCCTAAAACACATAACCCTACCACTGTTAAGGAATATAGGCCCATTGCCTGCTGCACAGTCTTGTACAAAATCATCTCCAAAATACTGGCCAACAGACCGCAAAAAGTTATGCCTAGCATCATCAATGAAGCACAGGCAGATTTCATACCAGGCAGGAAGATCCAAGACAACAACATACTTGCTCATGAACTAATCAAAAGCTACAATAGGAAACATGTGTCTCCCAGATGTATGATTAAAATAGACCTCCAGAAAGCCTATGACTCTGTGGAATGGGTGTTCCTTCAACAGGTAATGGAACAAACTGGTTTTCCCAGTACCTTCACAAACTGGATAAGGGAGTGCATATCTACAGCCAGCTTCTCAGTCCTTGTAAATGAGGAGGCAACTAAACCATTCCCTGCTGCAAGAGGACTGAGACAGGGGGACCTTATATCCCCCTTCTATTTGCACTGGCCATGGAGTATCTCAGCAGATCCTGTAACTTACTGTCAGACAATCCAGACTTCAAATTCCACCATAGATGTAAAAAACTAGGCATTGCACACCTCTGTTTTGCGGATGACCTGCTACTCTTTACCAGAGGAGACACCAGCTCTGTATTAGCCATAGCAAACTGCTTTTCCCACTTCTCAGCTGCCTTTGAACTCAAAGCCAACCTAAACAAAAGCTCTGTCTATTTTGGAGGGGTACCAGAAGCCACACAACATCAGATTCTTGCTATGCTGGGTTATGAATATGGCCAGCTGCCATTCAGGTACTTAGGAGTTCCCTTGTCTACAAAAAAACTCACCCTAATGCAATGGCAACCCCTGGTGGACAGGATCACAGCCAGAATTACCTCTTGGACAGCCAAAACACTATCTTACTCTGGCAGAATCCAACTAGTTCAAGCAATAATATTTGGAATCCAATCTTACTGGGCACAGTTATTTATCTTCCCTGCTAAAGTGCTGAAAATGATAGAGGGAATCTGCAGAAGCTTTATATGGTCAGGAACAAACACAGTGACAAAGAAAGCATATATCTCATGGGACAGAATGTGTAACCCAAAGTCAGTGGGTGGCTGGAACATCATCAACCTAAAGCTGTGGAACAAGGCAGCCATTGCCAAGGCATGCTGGGACCTTGCACACAAGAAAGATAAACTGTGGATCAGATGGATATCAACCTACTACATCAAAGACAAAAACTTGGAATCTGTCCAACCCCCTGCCCAGGCCAGCTGGATGGTCAGGAAACTCATCCAATCCAAAGAGACATTGATGAATGTACATCATTGGAAGAACAAGCCTGTAACTGCGAAACAGCTATATCAATCACAACTCCAACAACTGCCAAGAGTGCTATGGAAGAATCTGATTATCCTCAATGGTGCCAGACCAAGAGCCACATTCCACTTCTGGCTTTCCCTACAGAACAGACTGCCCACCAAAGACAGACTGCAGAATTGAGGCATGACTTGTGAAACAAACTGTACCCTGTGTCAACACCCACTGGAGACAAGAGATCACCTCTTGGCTCACTGCCCAACCACAATAGACCTATGGAAGAGAGTAATGCAATGGCTGCAGCAACCCTTTTGTCCAGCAAATGACTGGGATCAACACCTACAGTGGCTACTGCACCATGCCAAAGGCAGAACAAGCAAGGCAGCAACTTTCAAAATGGTAGCTGTAGAGGTAAACTATGCAATATGGATGGAAAGGAATACCATGCTGTTCAACAACACATCAAGATGCAACTCCAACATTCTAAGAGAGATAGTATATATATGTAATCTAAGAGGCACTCCACGAATTAGACAATACCTAGAACACCTTCATATATAGAAAATGAAGACAGTGTAGTCCCCTTTTGTAGAGCAGTTTTTGAGTGATGCCTTAAGATAGTCAGCTTCGAGAATAGCTAGACTATGATTTTGTAATGATTTCCACTTTGGTGATTAATAAATACTCTTAATTACCAAAAAAAATAGAGTTGCAATTAGCGCTTTTTAGCTTTTTTTGAGATTTAGTCCGTACTGTTAATTAAATTCCTACGCGTTAGGCACCCGTTTGTCAGTTTGTTCTTAACTCTTCTCACCTCTTAAACGAGATTAGGAGATGAAATAATCAAGTTCTATATTAATCCTAACTGTATTCCATAGTTGAAGAGTAACAGAACTAGAGAAGTGGAAACGTGAATCTTATCATTTGGAAGAATTCAATTGTATTGAAAATAAACATTCTAATAATACATATTTCAATAATATTTACTTTGAAGATAATATAAAAGAAAATATTAATGTCTTTTTGAAATTTGTAAAAATTACTTATTTTGAATAAAAAAATATCAAAAAAGCATTTATTTTAGACTGAAGGACGAAGTAATAATTTTAATGTCATCCACCGTCCTGGGGTTCCAAATCTTTAGCCGACTATATAGATTTGAATCTTTTTCATAATGACATAATGGGGATAGATTAAGTTAATGATGATCAGGAATTTGATTCTGAATCTTGGTGCATGGCACATGGTTGACCAACCTAAAGTTATTAATTAAATAAAAATTCATCTAAGTTGTATAATTATCGATTGTTTTGATGCATTGGTCTTATTATGTTGTTGTTATTATTATTATTATTATTGTTTTTTTTATTGTTTCTTTTTTGTTATTATATTTTTTTTTTCAATAATATTGTGAATGTTTTACTGATCGAAAATTTATCGAAAATAATTACACTACTTTTAAAGTAGGAATAATTACACTACTTTATTTTTACCTTTATAAAGTAGGAATAAGATTTGCGTTTAAACTATCAATTCTCATACCCCACTTTTAAAATGTGATTTTTATATACCTATATACTATTTAAAACTTATTTATCAAAATTGTTCTAATTTTGTATATACCTATCCTAAACAAAGATTATTTACAAATTTTAAACAATCTATTATTAATATCTTAAATTAGGAGATTTAGTTACATATTTTTTTATCAGCTCCTCTTTCAATAACTATCTTCCCTTCCAAATTTTTGTTTTTTGAAAGTTATAACTTAATGGTACCCAGCTTAACAAATTTGAACACTTACTTTTTATATGGCCACGTCAGATTAACTTATATTTTATGTAAAAGTTAATAGAAGACCTTAAGCTAAGTGCTGGATTCAAGTTTACGTCCATCTTTTCCCAAAAAACATTTACACCATGATGGTAACAAAAAGTGAAACCCAAAAAATAAAAATAAAAAATCATACTTATAATTTGAATTCACTGGTATGGATAGGGAATTAGGGATAACTCTCTAGAGCAAAGTCCAGAAATAACCTTTTTGGAATCCTATTTAAAGAATATCAAAATAAGGAATTGTCGAAATTTATATAATATTTCAAGTTTAGTTACCTTAAAAATAACATTAGACTCGTAGGTCTAAATTTGAATTTTCGCTTTTCAAAATTCAGACTCAAATTGAAGAATAAGAAGCAACAGTTACGACATGTTTAGTCCGAAGCTAACTAAACTTGGTTTCAAATATTTTTAAAATAAATACTGATATACATCCAAGTTATGTGGTATCTCATGTAAATTCTGACCTTATATATATGAGAAAGCCACTTCTTTCTTAACTTCAGTAATTATAGAATTATTATAAATCTCATGCAGCAATTGTAGATTGTATTTGCAAGAATAATATATTGGTACAACAACATACAAATTTAAAAATAAATTTCGTATAAATTTTATATAAATTGATATTTTTAAAATAACATATAGTAAAAGTAAATTTCATACAACTAATTATATATTATACAATTTATCTACAACTTTCGTGTATTATTTATACCCAATTATATACAACTACAATATCATACAACTTAAATACAGCTTTTATACAAATATTGTTCAACTTACATACAATATTTAAATTAAAAAAATATCACGACCCGGACTTCCTATTCTCGGGAGTCGTGATGGCACCTACTAATTTGAACTAGGCAAGCCACACCTTTAATCTAATTACTTTATTAACTAATTATTTCTTTTTAACAAATATAAAGCGATAATGTGATAACAACGGAAATTCAAATTTAAGCGGAAGATAACAAAAAAATATATGAAAACTGAAAGTTGTATCTATTACAAATACTTAAGCCTTAACCACCCAAAACATGGTGTCACACTGTCACAGACGGTCTAAGATTTACTACAAAGTTCGAAAAAAATATCAATTCACTGTTTCTGAAGCGAAAAGGTGAAACAGGAAATGAAAGATAGAAGAGACGTCAGGGCCTACGGGCTCCTACAGGTTTACCTTGGATCTCCGCGTGACTGAAGGTAGCCTCCAACTACGGTTCAAGAGCTGCTCCGGGATCTGCACATGTGCAGAGTGTAGTATCAGCACAACCGATCCTATGTGTAGGTAAGTGCCTAGCCTAACCTCGGCGAAGTACTGACGAGGCTAGGACCAGACTACCAAATAAACATATGCAGTTATATAATATTTAACGGAAAGTAAGGCAGAAATAAATAAATAAAGATGGGAGGAAGAAAATATGCTTCAGGGAATAACAGGTAAAAACAGAATATAAAGAGAATTATAAAGGAACCGAAAATCCAACTACTAACAAGGATAAGGAAAACAAAGGCATATTTCTCTTTCATTTCACATCTTGTTGCAAGCGTTCAATGGCGTGCAACCCAATCCCATTTCACATATCTCGCTGCAGGCGTGCAACCGACTCCCATTTCATATATTTTTTTGCAGGCATGCAACCCACTCCCATTTTATATATCTTGTTGCAGACGAGCAACCCACTCCCATTTCATATATCTTCTTGCAGACGTGCAACCAGCTCCCATTTCATATATCTCCGTGGTGGCGGTCCACCCAGATCCTAGTTACCAATCAATAACAATCACAAAGAATCCCGGCAAGGGAACAAGAGCAATATAACGACATCCCGACAAGGGAATAATAATATTTTAACAACATCCCAACAAGGGAACAATTACATCAAAGAAAAACATCCCGGGAATAATATGACAATAACATCCCAACAAGGGAACAATGATGATAATGACATATGAAGCACAATAAGCCACAACGGAGTCATAACAATTACAATACACGACTCACGGGCATGCTTGACACCCATGTATAGATACTCGTCACCATGCCTATACGTCGTATTCTACATTTAACACGTAGCAATTAAGACACGACTCATAATTCCTCCAAGCTAAGGTTAGACCAAACACTTAACTCAAACTTCCACGGCTAACTCAAGCCTCAAACACCACTTTCCCTTTCGAATTTAGCTCCAAAACAATCGTATCTAGACATAATTGACTTAATAACATCAATAAACGCCAAACAACCCAATTCCAATGCTTAATTATATCTTACCAATCATTCTTTCAAAAAATTGACCCCCGGCCCGCTTGGCCAAAATAAAAGGTTTGGACTAAAACCCGATCATTCATTCACTCACGAGCCCGAATATATAATTTGTTTCGAAATTCGACCCCAAAACAAGGTAAAATTCCCAAATAATAAAAAAGCCCTAACTTTGCCCAAATCCCTAATTTTCTACCCTTAATCTCATATTTTAAGCCTAAAAATCTAGTGGGTGTTGATAAAAATAGAAGAAAACGAGCTTAGAATTATATACCTATGAAGTTATGGTAAATTTCCTCTTCAAAAATCTCCCAAGAGGTATGGAGAAGATGAAGTTTATGAAAAATGGTGGAATTCCCGTAATGTATTCTATTTTTAGAACTAAAATAACTGGCAAAATTGGTCTTCGCGTTTGCGACAAGCTCATCATGTTCGCGATGAGTTAGGCCTAACAAACCTTCGCGTTCGTGAAAATAGGCTCGTGTTCGTGGAGAAGTAACTCCTCGAGCCTTCGTGTTCGCGTCCTGGTAGTCGCGTTCGCGTAGGTATAACACCCATCCCCCTACCCATACTCAGTAGCCATCACGTTCACTTGTGCTAGGTCGCATTCGCGAAGGATACCCCCCATTAGCCTCGCATTCGCAAAGACAAAATTTGGCACCTAGGATATTTGCCTTATGCGTTCGCGAGTGTGCCAAGGCGAACGCGAAAAGAAAAATCCCAGGGCATTGAACAACAAAAAACTGTAACTTTTTGAGTTCCAACAACCTTCCGAAACACACCCGAGCCCTCGGGTCTGTAGACCAACCATGCCTACTAACTCAAAAATATCTTACGGACTTATCCGTGCGATCAAATCACCAAAATAACATCACGAACATCAAATTAAACCTCAAAATAAATGAAATTCCTCAAAAACTTCCTTAAACGTCCAATTTTACATTTAAGGTCCGAATCACATCAAATGGATTCCGTTTCTTACCAAACATTACTGACAACACATACAAATCATATTGAACCTGTACTCGACTTCGGAACCATAATACGGGCCCGATACCACATGTTTCACATAACATTCCGCTTTCAAAAACGTTATATTGTTCAGAAAATAATTTCTTCAAAAAATTCATTTCTCGGACTTCGAACCTCAAATTTTGATTCTGGGCGTACGCCCAAGTCCAATATTTTCCTACAGACCCCTTGGGACCGTCAAATCATGGTTCCGGATCTATTTGCCTAAAACATTGATCGAAGTCAAATTAATTTATTTTATAATCAAAATTTATCATTTTTCAAAGTTTTTTACATATAAGCTTCCCGGTTACGCGCCTGGACTACACACGCAAATCGAGGTGATGCTAAAAGAGGTTCCTAAGGCCTCAGAACACAGAATTCAATTTAAAAGCAAGTGATGACCTTTTGGGTCATCACATTCTTCACCTATAAAAATAACTATTCCTCCTCGAACGGACATAAGAAAAAAGTACTTGAGTCGGGGAAAAGATGGGGATAACGGCTCCACATATTGGACTTGGACTCCCAGGTTGATGCCTCAGCAGGCTGACCTCTCCACTGAACATGAATAGAAGGAAAACTCTTTGATCTCAACTGATGAACCTTCTGGTCTAGAATAGTTACCGGCTCCTCCTCATAAGACAAGTCCTTGTCCAACTAGACAGTGCTAAAGTCTAACACGTGGGATGGATCGCTATGATATTTCCGAAGTATGGACACATGAAACACTGGATGCACGGCTAATAAGCTCGATGTCAATAAAAGTTTATAAGCCAACTCTCTCACTCGATCAAGAATCTCAAACCGGTCAATGAACCTAGGGCTGAGCTTGCCCTTCTTCCCAAATCTCATCACGCCCTTCATAGGCGACACTCGAAGCAATACCCGCTCACCGACCATGAATGCCAAATCACGAGCCTTGTGGTCGGCATAACTCTTTTTCCTGGACTGAGCTGTACGAAGCCTATCCTGAATGGTCCTGACCTTGTTCAAGGCATCCTGAACTAGATCCGTACCCAACAACCGAGCCTCCCCCAACTCAAACCATCCAACCGGAGACCGACACCACGTACCATATAAAGCCTAATAAGGAGCCATTTGAATACTCGACTAGTAGTTGTTGTTGTAGGAAAACTCTGCTAAAGGCAAAAACTGATCCCAGGAGCCTCCAAGGTCAATGACACAAGCTCGGAGCATATCCTCCAAAATCTAAATAGTTCACTCTGACTGCCGTCTGTTTGAGGATGAAACAGTACTCAACTCAACCCGTGTGCCCAACTCTTGTTGAGCTGCACTCTAGAAATGTCAGGTTAAACTACCTACCTCAGTCCGAAATGATACACACGGGTACATTATGAAGACGAACAATCTCCCTGATATAGATCTCAGCTAATCTCTCGGAAGAGTAGGAAATAGCAACAGGAATGAAATGCGTTGACTTGGTCAGCCTATCAACAATAACACACACTGCATCGAACTTCTTCTGAGTCCGCAGGAGTCCAACAACGAAGTCCATAGTGATTCACTCCCACTTCCACTCAAGAATCTCAATCTTTTGGAACAAACCACCAGGCATCTAATGCTCATACTTAACCTATTGTTAATTCAATCACCAAGCCACATGTGCAATGATATCCTTCTTCATTCTCTACCACCAATAATGTTGCCGTAAATCCTGATACATCTTCGTGGCGTTCGGATAAATAGAGTACCAGGAGCTTTGGGCCTCCTCTAACTCTCAGAGTCCATCTTCATTAGGCACACATACTCGAACCTACAATCTTAAAACTCCAATTATCACCTAAGGAAACCTGCTTGGCACCTCTGTGTTGCACCGCATCTCTAAGGACACATAAATGGGGATCATCGTACTATCGATCTCGAATACGCTCCAATAAAGAAGAACGAGCGACTGTGCAAGCTAACACACGGCTGGGCTCAGAAACATCCAACCTCACAAACGAATTGGCCAAAGACTGAACATCCAAAGCAAGCAGCCTCTTACCGAACGGAATATAAGCAAGACTTACCATACTGGTTGACTTCCTACTCAAAGCATCGGCCACCATATTGGCCTTCCCCGGATGATATAAGATGATAATATCATAGTCTTTCGACAACTCCAACCATCTTCTCTGCCTCAAGTTTAGCTCCTTCTACTTGAACAAATACTGCAAACTCTTGTGGTCTGTGAAAACCTCACACGCCACGCCATATAGATAATTCCCCTAGATCTTCAATGCGTGTAAAAAGGATGCTAACTCCAAATCATGGACTGGATAGTTCTTCTCGTGAATCTTCAACTGCTGCAAAGCATACTCAATGACCTTTCCATCATGCACAACCACCGCACCAAATCCAATACGAATGCATCACAATAAACTGGGTAAGGCCCTGAACATGTGGGCAAAACCAACACTGGTGCCATAGTAAAAGTTGTCCTAAGCTTCTGAAAGCTCGCCTCACACTCGTCTGACCACTTGAACTAGGCACCCTTTTGGGGAAACCTGGTCATCGAGGATGCAATAGACGAAAACCCCTCCACAAATCGATGGTAGTAGCCTGCCAACCCCAGGAAACTCCGGATCTCTGTAGTTGATGCTGGTCTAAGCCAGTTCTTGACTGCCTCCAGCTTCTTCGGGACCTGAATACCCTCTGCTGATGCAACATGACCCAAGATTGAAACTGAACTCAACCAGAACTCACACTTTGAAAACTTGGCATACAACTAACTATCCCTCAAAGTCGGAAGAACCACTCAAAGATGCTACTCATGATCTTCCATGCTTCGGGAATAGATCAAGATATCATCAATGAATACTATCACGAACGAATCCAAGTAAGGCTAGAACATTCGGTTCATCAAATCCATATAAGCTGCTGGGGCATTTGTCAACCCGAATGACATTATCAAGAACTCATAATGCCCGTATCGAGTGCGGAAAGCTATCTTAGGGACATCGGATCCCCTAATCCTCAACTGGTGCTAGCCAGATCTCAAGTCAATATTTGAAAATACCTTGGCACCTTGAAGCCGATCAAACAAATCATCATTCCTCGGCAATGGATACTTATTCTTGATTGTAACCGTGATAAACTCCCGGTAATCAATATACATTCTCATCGATCCATCCTTCTTCTTAACAAACAACACCAGTGCATCCCAAGGCAAAACACTAGGTCTAATGAAACCCTTCTCAATCAAGTCTTGCAACTTCTCCTTCAACTCTTTCAACTCAAGCGGAGCCATACGATACGGCAGGATAAAGATGGGCTGAGTGCCCTGAGCCAAATCAATGCAAAAGTCAATATCCCTGTCGGGTGGCATACCTAGCAGGTCTGAAGGGAATACCTCAGGAAACCACGAACAATGGGCACAGACTCAGTAGAAGGAACCTCAGGGCTAGAATCACAAACAAAGGCCAAATACGCCAAACACCCCTTCTCGACCATACGTCGAGCCTTCACATAAGAGATAACACTAAGGGGAGAAGGACAAGGAGTACCTCTCCACTATAGATGAGGCAAACCTGGCAAGGCTAAGGTTTCAGTCTTGGCATGACAATCGAAGATAGCGTGATAAGGTGATAACCAGTCCATCCCCAGTATGACATCAAAATCAACCATGTTTAGTAGTAACAAATCTACACGAGTCTCAAGACTGCCAATCACAACTATGCAGGAATGATGGACTCGATCTACCATAATAGAATCATCCACCGGTATAGATACATAAGCAGAAACACTCAATGCATTACTAGGCATGACCAGATACAGTGCAAAATAAGATGACACGTAGGAGTATTTTGACCCTGGATCAAATAGGACTGAAGCATCTCTACTACAAACTAGAATGGTACCTGTGATAACCGCATCGGAAGTCTCAACCTCAGGCCTGGCGGGAAGAGCATAACATCAGGGCTGGGCCCCACTACCCTGGACTATATCTCTTGGATGACCTGTTGCTGGCTGGCCTCCACCTCTAGCTACCTGAGCTCCACTTGTAACACCTATACCTCCACCTCTAGCACCTCTACGTCGATGTCTAACTGGCTGGGCGGGCTGTGGAACACCTGGTGATAGAACCATAGTAGGGGAACCCTACTGATGAGAACTACTTGGTGCTCGAGGGCAATATCTAGCAATGTGCATCGTGTCACCACAAGTAAAACAAATCCTCGGCTGTTGAGGCTGACGACCCTGCAAACTCTGAAGTAGCGGTGTACTGATAGCAGCTGGTGGTGCACATAGAACTGCTGATCAGAATACTGCAAATGAGAACTACGGCCACCTGAAGCGCCGTGAGAAACCTGGAGTACTAACTGAAAAGGTCTAGGAGGATGGCATTTACCATATGAATCCTTTCCTTCAGACGAGGTACCACTGGATCAGCCTAAATGACGAGGCCTCTTGTCCGAACCATGACCACCTCCCTGGGACAGAACCATCTCTACTCTCCTGGCTTCATTGGCTGCCTCCTGGACAAAAATCTAACTCCCTGTCTCCCTAGTCATCTGAAGTCGAATAGGCTGGATAAGTCCTTCAATGAACCTCCTCACCCTCTCTCTCTCTCTCTCGGTGGGAAGTATGACAAGAGCATGACGAGAAAAGTCGATGAATCTAATCTCATACTGAGTTACGATCATAGAATCATGTTAAATACGCTCAAACTACCCCCGATAGGCCTCTCTATATGTGATAAGGAGAAACTTTCTAGAAATAATTGAGTAAACTGCTCCCATGTCAATGCTGGTAATCCAGCTGGTCTAGCCAAGCAATACTCTCTCCACTAAGTCTTGGAAGATCCAGATAAGCGAAAAGTAGCAAATTCGACCCCCTTGGTCTCCACGATCCCCATGTTCCTGAAAACCTCATGACAACTTTCTAGATAATCCTAGGGATCCTCAGAAGAAGCAGTGCTGAAAGTAGTAGTGAAGAGCTTGGTGAACCTGTCGTATCTCCACAAAGCATCGACAAACATAACTGCTCTATCACCGGTCTGAGCTACCACACCCGGCTGAACTGCTCCAACTGGCTGAACTACTCCAACTGGCTGAACTACTAGATTCTGAAACTGGGGAGCTATCTGCTCCAGACTGCGAGTAGTAGGGGTTTAGGCTCCTCCTCCAGCCTAAGAGACGATTGGTGCTACAGGAAGCAAACCTGCCCTGGTGACACTCTCCACAAGGCCCACTAGACGGACCAGAGCATCCTAGAGAATTGGGGTAGCAATAAACCCCTCTGGGACCTGAGCTGGGCTCATCGGAACTGCTGAGGCAGGAACCTCATCATCAAAATCAACTTGAGGCTTTGTTGCGTGTGCTGCTACCCTGGGCTGAGCTCTTTCCCTACCTCGACATCTAGCACGGCCTCGGCCTCGCCCTTTGCCCTTCGTGGGAGCCGCTATTGGAGGCTCAGGCTGCTAGTCAGTGGATGAGGAAGTGCATGTTCTCGGCATCTGCGAGAGAACAGAATAGAAATTCAATCAGCATTTAGAAACCAAACCGCATGGGGGGAAAATGCAGAGGTCTCCGTACTGATTCCCCAGACTCCACTATGCTATTCTCTGAACTTTGAGACCCATATAACCTAGAGCTCTGATACCAACTTGTCCCGACGCGTACTTCCTACGCTCAGGAGTCGTGGTAGTGCCTAATGTGAGCTAGACAAGCCAAACCTTTAATCTAGTTACTTCATTAACCAATTATTTCTTTTTAACAAACATAAAGCGATAACGTGATAACAAAGGAATTTCAAATTTAAGCGGAAAACAATAATAAAATATATGAAACTGTATCTATTACAAATACTTAAGCCTTTCACCCAAATCATGGTGTCACAGTGTCACGGACGGTCTAAGATTTACTACATACAAAGTTCGAAGAAAATATCAATACACTATTTCTGAAGCGAAAAGGTGAAACAGGAAATGAAAGATAGAGGAGATGCCAGGGCTTGCGGATGCCTGCAAGTCTACCTTGGATCTCCGCGCGAACTGAGGATAGCCTCTAACTACGGTCCAAGAGTTGCTCCGGAATCTACACATAGTGCAGAGTGTAGTATCAACACAACCGATCCCATTTGCTAGTAAGTGCCTAGCCTAACCTCAACGAAGTAGTGACGAGGCTAGGACTAGACTACCAAATAAACATGCGCAGTTACATAATAAACAATAGAAAGTAAAGCAGAAATAAACAAATAAAAATAGGAGGAAAAACACATGCTTCGGGGAATAACAGGTAAAAACAGAATATCAAGAGAATTATAAAAGAACCAAAAATCCACCTACTAACAAGGATAAGGAAAACAAAAGCAGATTTATTTTTCATTTTACATCTTGTTGAAGGCGTGCTACCCGATCCCATTTCATGTATCTCATTGCAGGCATGCAACCCGATCCCATTTCGCATATCTCATTACAGGCGTGCAACCCGCTTCCATTTCATATATCTTGTTGTAGGCATGCAATCTGCTCCCATTTCATATATCTTATTGCAGGCATGAAACTCAATCTCATTTCATATATCTCCGTAGCAGCGTGCCACCCGATCACAGTTACCAATCAACAACAATTAGAAAAAATCCCCTCAAGGGAACAAGAGCAATGTAACAACATCCCGACAAGGGAATAATAATATTTCAACAACATACCGGCAAGGGAACAATTACATCAAAACGAAAATCCCAACAAGGGAAAAGTATATGACAGTAACATCCCGGTAAGGGAAAAATGATGATAATGACATATGAAGCGCAATAAACCAGAACGGAGTCATAACAATTACAATACAAGACTCACGGGCATGCTTGACACTGATGTATAGGTACTCGTCACCATGCCTATACGTCGTTCTCTATATTTAACATGTAGAATTAAGACATGTCTCCTAATCTCTCAAGCTAAGGTTAGACCAAATACTTACCTTGAACTTCCACAATCAACTCAAGCCTCAAGCACCACTTTTGCTTTCGAATTTAGCTCCATTACAATTGTATCCAGACATAATCGACTTAATAACATCAATAAACGCCAAATAATCCAATTCCAATGCTTAGTTATAAATTTTCAATCATTCTTTCCAAAAGTCCAAAGATCAACCCCCGACCCGCTTGGTCAAAATACGAGTTTTGAACTACAATTCGTTCACCCATTCACCCACGAGCCCGAATATATAATTTGTTTTGAAATCTGATCCCAAAGCGAGGTCAAATTCCCAAATAATTAAAAAGCCCTAACTGTTACAACCAATATCCACATGCGTTAGTTCATGTCGTACGTTTGTTAACATAAATCCAAGAAGGAACTATCATCGAGATGATAATAATTTAATCCTATTGATCTTAAGTGATACAAGGGTGTATAAGGGTGATTAACAAGTATTAGAAGTTAAACGAATCAAGGATGTTGTAACTTATAGTTTCGGGTAAACCTATAGGTGGTTAATACACCCAAGACGTCATGTTTTAAGGTATTTGAATCATATAATATCCGTTTCATAGTATTGAAGTCAAACGAGTTAGGAAACAAAAGTCGACAAAAGTTGTCGCAACTTAGGTTCATGGTTGTACTTAAACTTTAGGTCAAATGTCATTAAGCTTTTCTCCCAATTTACTTATAATTATGGAGTGATATTACCACCAAATAGAAGATCTATGAGTCTAGTTTCTAACTCATTAAACCTTTTATCGATACGATCTTGGAGTAGAGATATATTTGAGTTTTCGCGAGACTGCGCCAAGCACCTCTCTATGGGGCCCACTTAAGGCGGTTTAAGATATTTGGATTTATACAGGGCACCTCCAACCCGTTTTAAGTCATTGATTTTCACTATTTTACCTTTGAACCCTAGGAACACCTTCTCAAGGTTCTTTCAAGATTTAAGACCCAAACAAAGGGCAAACAACACAAATCAAGTGTCGGGAATCTCATGGCGCTAGTAAGTCTCTTGTTCTTCTTGTTGTTGCTCATTTTTATGTTGTTTCAGCTCGTGTTGGAGTTTTTTTCAAAGGGTTTATGTTCTGAAAATACTCCCTCATGTTCTTAATATCAACCCTAGGTGATTTCAATCCTTCTAAAGTGATTGTAGTTCCGAAAAACACTAATTGATTGCTAGTTTCGCTTCCTTGTTGTTGTGGCAGCATTGGAGGGATATTTCGTGGAGAATTAAGGTCAAATTTCAGTTTTACTTTCTATATAAAGGTAAGTAACCTCTTAATCTATATGTATTTAAGATAATCTAAGTTGCGGCTAAGTCATTGAAGCTAGAATTTGTGAAATATATATCGAAAGGCTTGGTAGTAATGTTATCGGTTAGTGGACTGTTTTGGGCTGGTAGTAATATTATCAGTTCAATATGATTAACATTGATGTTATTTGGGATGTTTGGCTATTGTTTTCACTTGTGGGAGGTCATATAAATAGGGGAGGTGCTGTCCGTTTCATCACAAAATAGGTTGTGGCTGGTACATAATAGTTTTGACGCTTAAATGATAACGATAATATCGTCTCTCTTATTGTAGACCAAGGAGTTGTGACAATTTCATAGCTTGAGATTGGGAAAATATATACAAGGTGTGTGAGGCTATCCCTTTCCTTCTTTTGCACGACTCCGGTTATACATTAATATAATAAACGAGCTTCCAAGATACTCTACTCTTAGAAGCTATTAGTACTTACATTGTTTCCCCTCTTATGGAACGATTGATCTGATGTTGCTTCTCTTATTCTTATGTAATCAATGTTATTGGTACTTCCTGATTCTTATAAGGTTTAAAGTGAAGAGTTAGTCCTAATAATGTGTACAAAGGATACCGACTTTACGTCACTCCGAAAGGTCTAGAACGTGTTCCCATGAGTCGAGCATGCATTATATATATGTATTTATTTTACTCTACCGAGCCGCGCTATAGTCATCCGGCATGGAACCTACTGTGCAACTACTGATCAACTGGGCTTTATTGAGCTCCGCGTGGCCGGGTACGATTCTACCGAGCCTTATGATGGCTAGGTACGTTTTTACCAAGCCTATTACGGCCGGGTACGATATGATGATGATGATGATGCCCACATAGGCGTATGTTTTAACAGTTTATGTATTTATACATATGTATCATGCATTTAATGTCAGTAGCCCTCAGAGGTACTCATATGTTATAGGTTGTATATTCTTTATCCCTGCTTATATTATTGTTCGTATTCATGGTTGTCTGCCTTACATGCTCAGTACTTTACTCGAACTGACATCCTTTTATTTGTGGACGTTGCATGTCGTGCTGCAGATCCTGATAAACAGGCAGGTGCAACTCCCCTACCACAGTAGGATGTCCAGTTCTGCGGTGATTGGCGAGATCCCTTCTCCGGACTTATCTTGGTATGCATTTTTGTTATAGACATTATGGGTATGTCGTGGCCCTGTTCCGGCTATGTTGCATAACTCATGTTCCTTTAGAGGCTCATATACAAGTGTCGACTCATGTAAGGTTTGGTATGCCTTTTCGGCTAGTTTTGTTGTATAGTCTTTCATGGTATCATGGTAGCTCGTATCTTATATATAGTTTCTTGATTGTCTCGACACCCCATGTATGTATGTTTATGCCGTCATCTTTTATTGTTGGTTGTCCGTGATCCATGGATACCATTAATATGGATCTCGTTGGCCCTAACAGATAATAAAGAAGGTTAGGTAAAGTGTATGTTGGTGCGCGACAAGTATGGTCGGGTGCTAGTAATGGCCCTCCAGTTTGGGTCGTGACACTAACTCTACCCAAATCCCTAATTTTCTATCCTTAATCTTATGTCCAAAGCCTAGAAATCTAGTGGTTGTTGAAAAAAATGGAAGAAAATGAGCTTAGGATTACATACCTATGAAGTTATGGTAAATTTCCTCTTCAAAAATCGTCCAAGAGGTGTGGAGAAGATGAAGTTATGAAAAATGGTGGAATTTCCGTAATGTATTATGTTTTTGGAACTTAAAATAACTCGGCGAAATTGGTCTTCGCGTTTGCGACAAGCTCATCACGTTAGCAATGAGTTAGGCCTGAAAGACCTTCGTGTTCGCGATAATGGGCTCACGTTCGCGGAGAAGTAACTCCTCGAGCCTTCGCATTCGCATTCCGGTAGTCGAGTTTGCATAGGTATAATACCCCTCCCCCTTGCCTAGGCTGTATAGACATCGCATTCGCGTGTGCTGGGTCGCATTCGCGAAGGGTACCCCCCTTACCCTCGCTTTCGCGCAACAGCTTCGCATTCGCGAAGAAGAAATTTGGCACTTGGGATATTTTCTTTACGCGTTCGCGAGTGTGCCTATATGAATGCGAAGAGAAAAATACATGGGCACCGAACAGCAAAAACCTGTAACTTTTTGAGTTCCAAAAATCTTCAAAAACACACCCAGAACTCACCCAAGCCCTCGGGGCTTTAGAACAACCATGCCTACTAATTAAAAAATACAATACAAACTTATGCGTGCGATCAAATTGCCAAAATAATATCATGAACATCGAATTAAACCTCAAAATCAATGAAATCCCTCAAAACTTTCTTAAATATCCAATTTTGCATTTAAGGTCCGAATCACGTCAAATGAATTTCTTTTCTAACCAAACTTTACCGACAGAACATATAAGTCATATTGAACCTGTACCGGACTCCGGAACCATAATATGAGCCCGATACCACATGTTTCACATAACATTTCACTTTCAAAAACCTTTATATTTTTCGGAAAATTTTCTTTTAAAAATTCATTTCAGGACTTAGGACCTTAGAATTCGATTCCGGGCATACGTCCAAGTCCCACATTTTCCTACGGATTCTCGGGGACCGTCAAATCACGGGTCCGAGTCCGTTTACCCTAAACATTGACCGAAGTCAAATTAATTTATTTTTTAGTCAAAATTTATTATTTTTCATAGGTTCACATATAAGCTTTCTGGCTACGCGAGCGGACTACACACACAAGTCAAGGTGATGCTAAAAGAGATTCATAAGGCCTCAGAACACAGAATTCAATTTAAAAGTAAGTGGTGACCTTTTGGGTCATCACAAAAAATATATAAATAACATAATACAATTTTACTACAACTCTACAATTTCATATGTATAATGTATGTCATGTCTTCTTCTTCTTCTTCTTCGAAAATTCAACTAAAATCAAGTCTAATCTTCACTAGAACACCATCAAAAGAGATATTAACTTCTAACCATATTCCGAATTATTTGCAACAATATCCAATCCAAACAAATAATGATTTTTGAAAATTTAAATTCGAATTCAAAGCTTCAAAGTTTTTTAATGGTTATCAATGCTGGAATTGCTGCTCTCTTTTCCTTTGCATTACACTACTAGAATTAGGGATTGCGATATTTAGAAAGGCGTAGAGAGAATTCTCAATTGTTTGCAATACCATCCAATTCAAACAAATAATACTTTTATTTAATTCAAATTCAAATTCAAAGCTTAAAACTTTTAATGGTTGATTGATATATATATATATATATATATATATAGAGAGAGAGAGAGAGAGAGAAAACACGAGGGAGAGAGAATAAAGATGAGAAATAATTAATTCCTAATATAAAAGGGTACTAGTTTAATTGCTAAAGTATATATAATTCGTAAATTTGTACATAAGAGCTAATTAAATTGAAGCTTGAATAAGAAGAATAATTAAATTTCTAATAATATATAGATATATAAAAATTCTATTTTAAATTACATTAAATATATTATTATCGTAAAAGTTCAATCCAAACAAAATATATACTGCGTCTAGTGCTCCCTTTCAGCAACTTTTACTTGAGGTGAAATTTTGGATAAGCATTCTCTCCTTGATATGATAAACTTTTTTGGTGAAAACAAATTAAGAAAAATAATAAGTAATCTAGTTGATTTATAGCCTGGCCAATATATAAAAATCAAAGGTATTTCTTTTAAAAGTTTTTCTAAAAAATATTTTTGGTGAGAAATAGTTTTTATTTAACGAATTAGTTTAAAAAGTATTTCTGAGCAATAATTAATATGATCAAGTTTTAAAGAACTGTTTCTATGTATTTTTTTTTCAAAAGTACTTCTTAAAAAAGTAATTTTGGAGAGAAGCTATTTTTTTCTGCTTCTCCAAAATTACTTCTAGTTGTCTTCAAAAGTATCTTTTTTCTTCCAGAAATTTGACCAAATACCTTAATTTTTGCTCAAAAATTACTTTTGACAAAAAATTATTTTTAGCCAAAAATAAACTTAATTAAATAAGCTATTAGGCTAGTGGAAATATGTTTAGTGCATCTATCTATCTATCTATATATATATATATATATATATATATATATATATATATATATATATATAGGTAAAGTAGAAGTTTTGTGCTCAATAAATGAATGATTATATGCCTTGAAACTTGTGGAACAAATGAGATGATTATAGAAGACTTATCCTCATCTTTCTCTATATATTATTTTTAACTAAAATAAGAAAATGGCGAGGTAGCTCCGTAAAAGTTGTATCTTTGAATAAGCGGAGTAATATTTAAAGATGAACATGACAATAAATTCTGTAAAATTTTATTAATAGAGTCTGAATAGGATAGAATAATATAAATCTTAATCGTATAAAAGTTATTTTTGATAAATTCTTAATTTAAGAAAAAAAATCATCATAGAAATATTAAAAGAAATATGATAGCGAAGAGACTAAATAGAAAAGCAGCAACAACATGATAGTAGAAAAAAACATAACAAAAGAAACACATCGTATGTGAAATATGCTACTAATAATAAAAATTTAAGAATAAGAAAATATGTGAATAATAATGACACTACAGGTATGGAAACGAAGCTCGACTATCTTTTAATCTTCTACTTTAATTTTTCACATTCATACCCTACTATCAAAAATCATAGTATATATATATATATATATATATATGCGCACGAAAGATGAACCAAAATAATTGATCGCTCGACACATGGTTTATTAGATCAATATAAACGTATCATGTTTAATTCAAATTATGCGATGATTAATTAGGTCAATTATGTAATCATGCTTAATTCCCCTGAATGTAAAGTGCAGTCTGGCCTTCAATCCGATTAGGGGCATGTTGTCCTTTCTCCTACGCCTAGTGCCTTACTTTCTTAAAGAAGACATCTGTCCATTTAATCGGAATTTCTATTTCTAGAGGTATACTCCATTGCCACAGCTATTATTTCAAAAGCTCGGAAATTCCTTCTGGAAACAGCCAGAAGATAGAAAGACCAGTGCCTGGCCTGCTACTGCTTCGGATGCATAATACGACGTCACTACTCTCCTTCCTGCTTGCCATTTCCTTTTTAAAGCTGACTAAAGTCCTAAAGAAAAGCGACCCCATCCCTCCCCAGCCCAGGGCAAAAGTCTTCTTTCCCTTTTTTTTCAGGGGCAGAGTCAAGTTCGTTACGGTCAGCAAATCAGCCCCGCATCATATTGATAGCGATACAACATAAAGCGAGGAGTTGAGCCAGAACTGGCGAACCGAAATTACTTTCGAAACCATACTTCCTACAGCTAACATATGTCCAGTCCAGCGGGAACGCGCAACGCAAACGAACCTGAGCTGCTATACCGAATCCCCCGCTTCAAGTCGTCGTCTCAAGGGATAATTCCAATTACAATAGGCAACAGAATGAAGTGTCAACTCAAGAAGGAAACCCCACTATCCTTTATTTTATAATCTCCAAAAGTAGATTTCTTTATTCTTATTCTTTTTAATGCGAAATGGTGTTAGGTTCCGATTGAGAAAACAATTTAAAAACTATGCTTGTGGGGTCCATTTTATTTTTTGGGGCAAATCATGGTGAGAAATTCAAAAATATCCAGATTTATAATTGGTCGTATAAAAATAGCCTAATTTTAAAAGTAATCGAAATTTAGCTATTTTTTATGTAAAGATAAATTTAAGCGAAAGCACTGTTTAAAATAAGGGAAGCACACAAGTATATTATGCTGGAGTTCCAGTATAAGTATACTTGAACTCCACCATATTATACTGGAGTTCCAGAATAAGTATACCGAAATGTTCTCCAGCATAATATGATGGAGTTCCAGCATAAGTACACTAAAACTCCAGCATAATATAGTAGAGCTTCAGCAAGTATATCGGTCCAGCATAATATACTGGAGTTTGGAGCACCGGTCCTCCAGACTCTAGTATATTATACTAAAGCCAACAAAATATATTGGTCCAGCATAATACGCTGGAGTTCATACATAGGTACACCGAACTCCAATATACTATGCTACTAAGAAGAAAATGCATGATTACCTTAATTTTCTTTTCAATTATATAGTTTGCTTGAAAGCAGTAACATAAAATTAATGGATACATAGTTCTCTAGAGATATTAGATATCATGCACCTTGAATAAAAATGGGACTATCAATAAAAAAAATTTGATCATGGAATTGAGTTTGGTCAGCAGATTAATTATGTCAATAAAAATCTCGTATACAATATGCAGATCAATTTTTATCGTTCTCGGAAACAAATTACTTATTGGGTAGAAAAAATAGTAATATGTCTTGAAGCTATTTCTATAATAAAATCACTTTTGGCTAAATTTTGCACATGAAAACTCATTGTTGGCAAATCCATTTTGACTCGTTTTTATAATTTAAACACTTTTGTCTTGCCGTTTGTTACAGCCGTATTTTCCAATTTTTCATTCTAGATAGGGGAGATGATTATTGTGCTAATAATTGTTGAAAAAGGTAGGTACTTGGTTTATATAATTGTTAGCCTGACTTTAATCAGTGGAGTCAAGAATGGAAAAAGAAAAGTTGACATGATAATTTCACTTTTATAAAACATAATCATTGTTTCTTCCATTATTATCATGTTTCATGAGCTCCCAAATATTATCTGCATGGCCCCATAATTTGTACATTAGAGGAAATTCTTAATAGTAGTCAGCAAAGCATAATAATAATAATAATAATAATAATAATAATAATAATAATTGTTATAGAAAAATTTGATTATACAATAATAGTTCTCCGTTTAAATCCTTCTTCATATTCCAGTTGTATCATATATATTGTTCGTCAACTATCAAAGGGTTAGATAATTCAAAACTATATAGAAAATGGAAGTACTTTAGCGATTCTAAATCTTGAAGAATAAAAACACACACACATTGGAGAAGTTAGATTATTAAATAACATAATTCGTAAATAGCTTATTAGCTCCTCCATTTCAATTATGGTTTAAAGTTTGCGAACTAAATAGGAAATGATGTAAGTATATATTTAGTAAATACCCCAAATTTTAGTACAATAAAAAATAATTCTAGTAAACATTTATTACACAGTGAGCAAATATTGGAAAACATATGTTTAGGCAGTTTCATCTGTGCACATAAAACATTTTTTTACCTCTACTGTAGAATAAATAACAAAATAAAGAGACATAGTCCCATATTAGATGATATTTCTTTTATGGGTATATATATAATTGTTCTTCTTCTAGTTTTTAAAGAGTTAAGAAAAAGACAAGTTTTACGCCGTCGTCATCTCTTGCTCGATTCGAATTTTGTCAAATGATAGATTAATTAATTTTGTGGACCAAATTTATTTGTTAACGTAATATTATTTTTAATCCAAATTAGCCCTTTTTGTCACAGTAAATTGATTTTTCTCCTCATGATTTCCCATTATATTTTGCGTAAAAATTGTCATTTACGTAATGCCCGTTTCGTGAATTTATAACAGACATTATGAAAAGTTGCACCTCGTCATTTAAATTCAACATGTTAGCTATAAATATCAGACTATTCCCTCAGTTTTTTCTTTCAAAAATTCTGAATTCTCCTATTCCTTTCTGCATTATTTTCTTATAAAACAAACAATGTAAGTGTGATTTGCTGCGCCATTTGTCTTCGTTGAAACACTAGGATTTGAAGTACCGCTATACTAGTGTGTAATCTATTCTATCCTGAGAGGAAATAATCCATAATCTCGGGTACTAGGAGGAGATTAAGTTCCTTAAGAGAATACTATGAATTCAGTAGATTCAGATTAATATCTGTTTCTTCTGCATTTCTGTTTATACGTTATTTTTCTTCTTTAGAATTATTTTACAAATACAAAATTCTAACAAAGTTAAAAAATTTCAGTTGCCGCTCGTGTATGTATATGTATGTATGTTTGTATGTGTGTGTGTGTGTATCTATATATATATATATATATATATATGTATATGTATGTATGTTTGTATGTGTGTGTGTGTGTATCTATATATATATATATATATACATATATATATATATATATATATATATGTATATATATATATATATATATATATATATGTATATATATATATATATATATATATATATATATATATATATATATATATATATGTATATATATATATATATATATGTATATATATATATATATATATGTATATATATATATATATATGTATATATATATATACATATATATATATATATATATATGTATATTTGTGTGTGTGTGTCTCATGATCCCAAAACCAACCCGTTTGTGATTGTACCTATCATGAAACTAGGCAAGCCGACACATTTCCCAAGTAGATTAATATTTCATTAAAACTTAAATAACAACCTTTTCAACTGAAACTCCATAAAAGATGCAAAGTCAAAACCAAAATAAATGCGGAAAATAAAAGCCCGACCTCGGGTACTACTAAGTCATGAGCAATACTATAATTTGTCCCGATATATAACAAGACCAAATTAGTCTGGAAATAGTCAAAGTATACTAGAAGGAAGATAGAGAAGGAGAAGGCGGTTCTGCGATCGCCAGGTAACTACCTCGCTATCTCCGTGATAATCCGCGACTGGGGTAGTTAACAACTGCTACCATTCTCTGAGATACTTGGATCTACACACAAGGTGCAGAGGGTAACGTGAGTATACCAACTCAGTAAGTTACAAGTCTAAACAATGGAATGATAAGTAGTGGACTAAGCCTCGGCAATTATAACACATTTAAATTGTACAGAAAAGTATGCATGCTGGCAATTCAATATTTTAACCTGATAGTAAAGAAAAATGTTAATCCGAACAATGTGAAGTATGTCAATGCCAGAAATGTATAAAAATGCACTGTGTGCTCCCACTCTCAAGTGCTCAATCACTTGGTACAACATATGGCCATCCGACCTAGGAAAATCCATCCCGAAATATTCATACAACACTGATCTCAAGTCAACCGGTACCGAGGAATAAGGGTAATCTAAAGTATTAGTACTTCAGGAAAATCTATGTCCAGGAAAATCCATCCCACAATAATATCATCCGCTCTCACTAGAGGTGTATAGACATCGGATGGGCTCCATTTTAGCCCAAGTCTTATAACAAGCCAACGAAGGCATAACCAATAATCTTTTGCAGCGTGCAGCCCGATCCAATAACTATCACTCAAATTTAGGCTCTAGCCTCACTCATTCATTACTCTCCAGTCTCACACACATGGGCTTACAATACCAAAAAACTAGCTCGAAATAATGCTATGATGGGCCAAATAACAATAACCTAGATTGAGACATGATATTATATGCATGAAAAATACTTAGTACATGACATTAATGAAGCTAATAATGTGACAGAAAGAAACGATCTCTCGAGTCTCAACAGTATTGGCGTGAAGCCCTAACATGGTAATTAGTATGATTTACAGCTCATTAACTTAATCACATAATCACTACATAGATATCAACAAGAGAGAGTCATTAAGTGGTGCCATGGAATGATCCAGGCCGCAATTCTCACTGTGCACGCCCACATGCTTGTCATTTGGAATTTACATCACCTCAATATTTAATCATAGAACTCATATTCCGGGGTTTTGAACTCTCAAAACCAAGTTTGGAAGCGTTACTTACCTCAAATCAAGTCAAAACTCTAAACCACGATGCCTTATCCTCTCAATTCGGCCTCCAAATACTCCAAATCTATATTATCATGAATATACGCTAAAGGAATGAAACCCACACGAAAATTATCAAATAGACTAAAAATCCCGAATTTGGATCAAACTCGGCCCCCGGTCCCACGTCTCAGAACCTGACAAAAATTATGAAACTTGAAACTCCTCTCACTCTCGAGTCCATACATACCAATATCATCAAAATCCGACCTCAAATGGCCCCTCAAATCCTCAATCAAAGCTCTCCAAAACTTGAGCCCTAACCTCTTCAACTTCTCTCCAAATTCCCACTAAATCCCATGATTAAACAGTGGAAAAATCATCACAAACACAATTAATAAAGCCCAAGTAACTTACCTCACTGATACCCCTTGATTCCCTCTTGAAGTCACATCTTTAAGCTCCAAACTCGTCCAAAAATAGTGAAGAATGGTCAGAAATTCGCGAAGGGGACCTTTTATACCTTCTGCCCAATATTTTCTACATCTGCGGCCACCATGTCGCATCAACGGTGTCGTACTTGTGAAAAATCCCTCGTAGGTGCGATTTCCACTTAAACCTCAAAATCCCGTTTATGCGGTCGAGCACCCGCACCGGCGGTCTCGCAGTTCCGTTGCACTTTGTGTGCACCTGCAGCTTTATCTCAACTTATTAATTCCCGCATCTGTGGTCGAATCTCATTTTTTCGAGTCTCTCACCTACGGTCCCCACTCCGCAGGTACGGTTATGACAGTTGAAGGATATCTTCAACACTTTCTCAAATCCCATCCTTGATCTGTCAACCTCTCTAAATCAACTCAAGGCATTCGAGGCCTCAACCAAACATGCAAAACCAGTCACATAACACTATTCAAACTTATTCCAACCTTTGGAACACTCCAAACAACATCAAAACATCAAGTTACCCTCGGATTCAAGTCTAAGAACATCTAAACCTCGGAATTCCGCAAACGATTCCAAAACCCATCAAACCTCTTCTGAATGACCTCAAATTTTGCACACACATTAAATGTGTCACTATGGACCTAACCAGAATTCTACTCCAACCTCGATATCAAAATTCCACTGCCAATCAGAAAACGTCAAATTTCCAATCTCGCCAATTCAAGCCTAAATCTACCACAGACCTTCAAATTACCTTCCAAACATGCTTATAATTCCAAAATCACCTAACGAAGCTATCCAAACCATCTACATTCACATCAGATGTCTTCTATACATAAGTCAACATCCGATTGGTTTTTTCTAACTTAAGCTTCTAAATAAGAGACTAAGTATCTCATTTCACTCCTCGACCACTCCGAACCCAAACCAACCAACCCGATACGTTGAAATACAACTGAACAATACATAAAGGAGCAGAAATGGTGGAAACGAGGATGTAACTCATGAAACGACTGGCCGGATCATTATACTGTGTGTGTGTGTGAGTGTGTGTGTATTGTTGCTCCCAAATGCACAAACAAGTATATGTGATCGTTCAAGTAATAATATGATAAGTTGAGTGTCAAACCCACAAAGACTTGTATCAACTACCTACTAAATTTTACCAAGATTTTTATTTAGTCAAGCCAAATTCGAGTCAAGAATGTGATTATACTAAACTATAATTCTAAGTAGTAACTAAATTATCAAGCAGCAATTATTTGTTATGTAGTCAGTAGAGACAAATATTCCAGGGTTGTGATCGGTTCACCAATCTTATTGTGTTCTAGTTAACTCTCGCTTTCATATAATTCACTCGTGGTTGCTAATTAATCAATAATTGCTCTCATAGTCTTCTCCTAAAGTACTACTCGTATATTCAAAATATATTGACGCATATATTCCTATAGAATCAGTCTATTTAGAACGCATTAAAATTATGATATTTAATTAATCACAAGGACTAGTTATATTCCTATCCTAACCATAACCCCCCCCCCCCCCCCCCAGATTTAAGATCATGCTCTCTTTAATTCTTCTGCAATCTAAATATGGCTTTCCAAAGCATAATATAGATAGTAAATAGAACCTCACTGCTAGCCAAACAAATAAGCAATTAATCACAGAATTGAAGAAACAATCATACATTAGTTAATTGTATTCACGGTTAAGTCAGTGTTAAACAGTAATATTCATGGCTAAATCACAACCCCACAACTATGGGGTTCAGTGTGATGACCCAAAGGGTCATCACCTATTTTTAATTAAATTCTGTGTCTTCGAGGCCATGAAAACCTTATTTAGAGTTGCCTCAATTTGCATGCGCAATCTGGGCGCGTAGCCGTAAAGCTTAAATATAAAATATGCTAAGTTTCGATATTAACAAAAATAAGACTTTGGTCAACATTTTGAGAAAATGGACGCGGACCTGTGATTTGACGGTCCCGGAGGGTTCTCAGGAAAATATTGGACCTGTGTGTATGCCTGGAATTGAATTCCGAGGTCCCAAGCTCGAGAAATGAATTTTAATTAAAACTATTTTTTGAATTTATTTAAGGAAATTTGAAATGAAAATTTATTAGAACGTATTGGTATCGGGCCCATATTTTAGTTCTGGCACCCGGTACATGGCTTATATATAGTTTAAGTCCTTCCTGTAAAATTTGATTGAAAACAGACGTCGTTTGATGTGATTCGTACTTGAATTTCTAAATTCGAAACTTGATGAAGTTTGAGGAAAAGTTCTTGATTTTGAGATTTGATTCATTGTTTTTGATGTTATTTAGGAAATTTGATCGCACAGATAAGTTTGTATGATGTAGATGAGTTAGTAATTGTGTTTGGTTAGGAGCCCCGAGGGCTCGGGTGTGTTTCGGAAGGTTTTAGACTTGAAAAATATTGCATGTTTTCCAGTTCTGGAATTATGATATGCCCTATTTCGCGTTTGCGAGAGGACCTCGCGATCGCGATGTGTAGACTTTTTGCTGAAGGAACTTCCTTCTATGTGAACACGTAGTGCAGGTTGCGAACGCGAGGAAACATGGGCTATACCTTTGCGAACATGTTCCTGGTTACGCGAACGTGAAGGCTAAGTGTACTGGGCAGGGGGAGGGGTAGAAACCTTACGCAACGCGATCCATGGAACGCGGACGCAAGGCTCGAGAAGCTAAAAGCTTCGCGAATGCGAGCTCCTTAGCACGAACGCGAAGGCTTAATCAGCCTAACCCATCGTGAACGTGAAGGGCAATTTTGCCCAATTATTTTAAAACCCCAAAACAAAACCCATTATAGGATTTTCGTAAAATATCATCAACCCTTTCTTCTCCAAAGCTCCTAGGCGATTTTTGAAGCACTTCTTCACCAAAGCTTCTTGGGTAAGTATTGTTTAACTTGTTTTCTTCATTTTCCATCAACACCCACTAGAATTTTAGGCCTAAAACATGTAGTTAATGGTAGGAAATTAGGGATTTGGGTAGAACTAGGGCTTTTTGATTAATGGTGATTTAGACCTCGTTTTGGTGTCGAATTTTAGAAGTAATTATATATTTGGACTCGTGGGTGAATGGGGGATTTGATTTTGATCCGTACTTCTTATTTTGACCAAGTGGGCCCAGGGTCAATTTTTGGGTTTTTGGGAAGAATGATTGGAAAGCTATTATTAGGCATTGGATTCTCATTGTTTAGCATTTATTGATGGTATGAAGTCATTTATGTATAGATTCAGTCAATTTGGAGCCAAATTGGAGAGGAAAAGTGGTAATTAAGGATTGAATTGGTCGTGGATGTTCGAGGTAAGTGTTTGGTCTAACCTTAGCTTGAGGGATTAGGAGGTGTGCCTATTTGCTATTTGTTTCTTATTGAGTATGACGTATAGGCATGGTGACGAGTATCTATACGTCGGTATCAAGCATGACCGTGAGTCTTATACTGTGATTTTAATGATTTCGTTGTATTATTCTTGCCTTGGTAAAGATTTTATTTGTTGGGTAAAGTTGTGAAAAGAATTGTGACTTATGAACATTGAAGAGCGATGACTCCAGTTGTGTAACGAATTGTGAAAGTATAAGTGATAATTGAAACTCTAGAGCATTAGCTCGAGTTGTGAAGTGAATTGTGAAGTAAAAGTGAGAAAGAGAAGAGATCATTGTATTTCCCCCTTGTTGGTTTATTGTTGAGTTATGATTCCCTTGCATTGTGTTCTTAGTTGATGTTACGGATGCTTAGGTTGATGATCCCTTATGGTAGGTGTTGTAATAAGTTTAGTTATAGCTAAAGTAGTTAGATGTTGAAATGAGATTGGTTATAACTGAAGTAGTTAGGTGTTGTAACAACTTTAATTATCATCGAGGTAGTTAGGTGTCGGAACGAGTTTGATTATAGTTGAGGTAGTTAGATGTTAGAACAAGTTTGGTTATAGTTGAGGTAGTTAGATGTTGGAGCAAGTTTGGTTATAGTTGTTTCTCCATTTCTGGGATAATATAGACCTTACTGATCCCTTGTCGGGACTGTTATTATATTTTCAAATATTATATATATGGATTGGGTTGCACACCACAACAATATTATATAGATGGATGGGGTTGCACGACTCAACAATATTATATATATGGATCGAGTTGCACGCTGCAAAAATATTATATACATGGATCGGGTTGCACGCCACAACAATATTATATATATGGATCGGGTTGTGCGCCACAACAATATTATATACATGGATAGGGTTGCACGCCACAACTATATTATATACATGGGTCGGGTTGCACGCCGCAATAATATTATATAAATGGATCAGGTTGTACACTGCAACAATATTATACACATGGATAGGGTTGCACGCCACAACGATATTGTATATATGGACTGGGTTGCACGTCGCAACAATATTGTATATGGATCGGGTTGCACGCCGCAACAATATTGTATCTGGATCGGGTTGCACGCACAACAAGATATAATGAAATGGGAGCGGGCGGTATGATTACCACAAGATATCACGAAAAGGGAGCTGGTGGTATGCCTACCACAAGATGTGAAAAGAAAGTGAAATATGCATTTATTTTCTTACTCTTGTTAGAGGTTGGATTTTGATTTCTTTATAGTTTTTTTGATAATCTATTCTTACCTGTTATTCCTCGTAGCATGTTTTTCCCCTCCCATCTTCACTTGTTTATTTTTGCTTTACTTTCCATTGCATATCATATAACTGCGCATGTGTATTTGGTAGTCTGGTCCAAGCCTCTTCACTACTTCGCTGAGGTTACGCTAGACACTTACCAACACATGGGGTCGGTTGTGCTGATATACACTATGCACTATGTGCAAATCCCGGAGCAGCTTTCAGATAGTAGTTGGAGTGCTTCCTTTAGTCCACTCGGAGGCCTAAGATAGACCTGCAGGTGACCACATGCCCTGGCATCTTCCTCTATCTCTATTTCCTGTTTTATTTTCCTCTATTCAGAAACAGTGTACTATTATTTCTTCAGACCTTGTGTGTATTAAATCTTAGATAGTCTGAGACACTGTGACACTAGGTTTTAGGAATTGAGGTTTTAAAAGTTGTAATGGATGTAGACTTCAGATATTAAATTGTTAACTTCCGCTTAAGTATTTAAGTTCTGTTTTTATATTTTATCACCTTATGTTTTTTAAAAGGAGGTAATATGAAAATAAAGTAAGTAGTAATGTTTGGATTGCCTAGTTCTCATTAGTAGGAACCATCACGATTCCCGATGGTGGGAAATCCGGATCGTGACAAGTTGGTATCAGATCTCTAGATTACATGGATCTCACAGTTCACAGACAAGCTTAGTAGAGTCTGAGGGATCGGTACGGAGATATATGTATCTACCCCCTAAAGGCTACATAATTAGGAAAAGTTTCACTTTTATTCTTCCCTATGGTGCGATTTTGGTCTCCCAGTGCTAAATTAAAACCTCTACTCTTGTCATTTCGCGAATGGCGAGATCATGTACCGCTTCTTTAGCCGAACAACAGCATGGACCGTTGATAGATCAGCTACTTCTTTGGAGGCTATACGGAGGTTGGATAGGTTCCACCAAGCTCTTCAGTATTACTTCTTGCGGTGCATCTTCTAAGGATCCCAAGATTTTCTAGACGACTGTCATAAGGTTTTCAGGAGCATGGGGATTGTGGATACCAATGGGGTCGATTTTGCTACCTTTCACTTGTCTAGATCCGCCAAGACCTATTGGAGAGACGATTGTTTGACTAGACCTTTTAGGTCATCAGCTTTGACTTGAGGATAGTTGACCCGACTATTTCTGGAGAAGTTTATCCCTATCACTCTGAGAGAGAGGCCTATCTGAGGCAGTTTGAGCGTCTCCATTAGGGTTCTATGCCTATTAATTAGTACGAGATTAGATTCATCAACTTGGCTCATCATGCTCTTATCATACTTCCCACTGTGAGCGAGAGTGAGGAGGTTCATTGAGGGACTCGTTCAGCCCGCTCAGTTAACTGGAGGTGGAGATAGAAGTATTAGAGGTGGAGGTGCAGGTACTATTCTGGTTTGTGATAGAGGTGCTTTAGTGTTATTTGATCCAGGGTCTACATACTTATATATGTCATCTTATTTTTCCCCGCATATAGTAATGCCTAGTGATTCTTTGAGTGCCATTGTTTATGCGTCTATGATGGTGGGTGATTCTATTGTGGAGGATCGCGTCCATTGTTCATGTATAGTGGTTATTGGAGGTCTTGAGACTCGTGTAATTTCGCTTTTTCTAAACATGGTTGATTTCGATGTTATATTAGGGATGTACTAGTTATCACCTTACCACGCTATCTTGGACTGTCATGCCAAGACTGTGACCTTAGCTTTACAGGGTATGCCTCATTAAAATGGAGAAGGGTTTCATTAGAACCAATATTTCGTCTAGGGTTGCACCAGTGTTGTTTGTTAATAAAAAGGATGGTTCGATGAGAAAGTGTATTGATTACCAGCAGTTGAACAAGGTCACAATCATGAATAAGTATCTATTGTCGAGGATTGATGATTTGTTCGATCAGCTTCAGGGTGCCAAGGCATTATCAAAATTGACTTGAGATATGGCTACCATAAGTTGAGGATTAGGGCATTCAGTGTCCCTAAGATAGCTTTCCGCACTCGGTACGGGCAATATGAGTTCTTGGTTATGTCATTCGAGTTGACAAAATGCCCCAGCAACTTTTATGGATTTGATAACCGAGTGTTCATACCATATTTGGACTCATTCGTGATAGTCTTCATTGATGATATTTTGACATATTCCCACAACCAGGAGGAGCACGAGTAGCATCTCATAGTGGTTCATTAGACTCTAGAGGATAGTTAGTTATATGCTAAGTTCTCAAAGTGTGAGTTCTGGTTGAGTTTGGTTCCATTCCAGGGTCATGTTGTATCAGCAGAGGGTAATCAGGTTGATTCGAAGAAGATTGAGGCAGTCAAGAACTGAACTAGACCAGCATCAGCTACAGAGATTCGGAGTTTCTTGGGATTGGCAGGCTACTATTGCCGGTTCGTGGAGGGATTCTCATCTATCATAGCCCTGATGACCAGGTTGATCCAAAAGGGTGCTCAGTTCAGATGGTCGGACGAGTGTGAGGCGAGCTTTCAAAAGCTCAAGAAATCTCTGATTATGGAACCGGTGTTCGTTTTGCCCACAGGTTCAGGGCCTTATATAGTTTATTGTGATGCTTCCCGCATTGGGCCTTGTGCAGGCTGATGCAGGATGGCAAGGTCATTGTCTATGCTTCGAGGCAGTTGAAGATTCATGAGAAGAACTATCCGGTGCATGATCTAGAGTTAGCAGCCATAGTTCACGCATTGAAGCTTTGGAGGCATTATATGTATGGCGTGGCATGTGAGGTGTTCACCGATCACAAGAGTCTTCAGTATTTGTTCAAGAAACAAGAGTTGAATTTGAGGCAGATGAGGTGGTTGGAGTTGTATAAGGATTATGATATCACTATCTTATATCACCCGGGAAAGGACAATGTGGTGGCCGACTTTGAGTAGAAAGTCAGCCAGCATGGGCAGTCTTGCTTATTTTCTGGTCGGTGAGAGGCCGCCTGCTTCAGATGTTTAAGATTTGGCCAATCGGTTTGTGAGGTTGGCTATTTCTTAGCCTAGTCGGGTATTAGCTTGCACGGTCACTCGTTATTTATTATTGGAGCGTATCCGTGATCGGCAGTTTGATGATCCTTATTTGGGTACCCTTAGAGACACGATGCAGCATGAAGATGCCAAGCAGGTTACCTTAGGTGATGATGAAGTTTTGAGATTGCAGGGGCGAGTTTGTTTGCCTAATGTGGATGAGCTTCGAGAGTTTATATTAGAGGAGGCCCATAGTTCCCGGTACTCCATTCATCTGGACGCCATGAAGATTTATCAGGACTAGCGGCAACATTATTGGTGGCGTAGAATGAAGAAGGATATTGTTGCATGTGTGGCTCGGTGTTTGGATTCCAGCAAGTTAAGTATGAGCATCAGAGGCCCGATGGTTTATATTAGAGGATTGATCTTCCCAAGTGGAAGTGGGAGCAGATCACTATGGACTTCATTACTGGACTTCTGCATACTCAGAAGAAGTTCGATGCAGTTTGGGTCATAATTGATAGGCTGATCAAGTCAGCACATCTCATTCTTGTGGCTGTCTCCTATTCATCCGAGATATTAGCTGAGATCTATATTCGGGAGATTGTTCGCCTTCATGGTGTGCCCATATCTATCATTTAGGACTGGGATACGCTGTTTACCTTGTACTTCTAGAGATCAGTTCAACGAGAGTTGGGTACACGGGTTGAGTTGAGCACAACATTTCATTCGCAGATGGACGGTCAGTCCGAGTGAACTATTCAGATTTTGGAGGATATGCTTTGAGCTTGTGTAATTGACTTTGGAGGCTCGTGAGATCAGTTTTTGCCTTTAGCAGAGTTTGCCTACAACAACAACTATTAGTCAAGCATCCAGATAGCTCTTTATGAGGCTTTATATGGTAGGCGGTACCGGTTTTCGGTTAGATGGTTCAAGTCGGGAGAGGCTCGGTGTTGGGTACGAATCTGGTTCGGGAGGCCTTGGAGAAGGTCAGGATCATTTAGGATAGGCTTCATTCAGCTCAGTCCAGGCAAAATAGCTATGCATACCGCAAGGTCTGAGATGTGGCTTTTATGGTTGGTGAGAGGGTATTGCTCCAAGTGTCGCCTATGAAAAGCGTGATGAGGTTTGGGAAGAAGGGCAAGCTTAGTCCTAGGTTCACTGGTCCGTTTGAGATTCTTGATCGAGTGGGAGAGTTGGCTATTACACTTGCTTTGTGGCTGATCTTATCAGCCGTGTGTCCAGTGTTTCATGTGTCCATGCTTCCGAGGTATCACGGCAATCCCGCCCACGTGTTAGATTCCAGCACTGTCCAGTTGGGCAAGGACTTGTCTTATGAGGAGGAACCGGTGGCTATTCTAGACCGACAAATTCGTCAGTTGAGGTCGAAGAGTTTTCCCTTCTGTTCGTGTTCAGTGGAGAGGTCAGCCTCATAAAACATCGACCTGGGAGTCTAAGTCCGATATGCGGAGCCGTTATCCTCATCTTTTCTCCGACGCAGGTACTTCTTTCTTTTGTCCGTTCGAGGACGAACAATTGTTTTAGAGGTGGAGAATGTGACGAACAAAAGGGTCATCACATGTTTTAATTGAATTTTGTCTCTCCAAGGCCTTAAAACCCTCATTTAGAGTCACCTCATTTACGTGCATAGTCCGGGTACGTATCCGGAAGTCCGGGCACGTAGCCGCAAAGCGTAAACATGAAATTCTGTGAAAAATGCTAAGTTTTCATGTTAAAAATATAAATTTGACTTTTGTTAATATTTTGGGAAAACAGACTCGAACCCGTGATTTGACAGTCCCGAAGGATCCGTAGGAAAATATGGGACCTGGGTGTATGCCTAGAATCGAATTCCGAGGTCCCGAGCCCAATATATGAATTTTTAAGTAAAATTATTTTCTGAAATTGTTTAAGGAAATTTGATATGAAAATTTATTAGAACGTGTTATATCGGGCTAGTATTTTGGTTTCGTTGCCTAATACAGGGATTATATATGGTATAAGTCCTTCATGTAAAATTTTATTGAAAACAGACGTCGTTTGACATGATTCAAACTTGAATTTCTAAATTTGAAACTTGATAAAGTTTGAGGAAAAGTTCTTGATTTTGAGGTTTGATTCAGTATTTTTTAGGTTATTTAGGCGATTTGATCGCATGGATAAGTTTGTATGATGTAGATGAGTTAGTACATGTGTTTGATTAGGAGCACTGAGGGCTCGGGTGTGTTTTGGATGTGTTTTGGAAGGTATTAGACTTGAAAAATATTGCAGGTTTTCCAGTTTTGGTATTTTGATATGCCCTTCTTTGCGTTCGCAGGAGGACCTTGCGATTGTGATGTGTAAACTTTTTGCTGAAGGAACTTCCTTCTACGCGAACGCGTAGACCAGGTCGCGAACGCGAGGAAACGGGGGGCAATACTTTCGCGAATGCATTCCTGGCTACGTGAATGCGTAGGCTAAGTGGCCTGGGTAGGGGGAGGGGTAGAAACCTTGCGCGAACGCGATCCATGGAACGCAAACGCGAGGCTCAATAAGCTAAAAACGTCTCGAACCCGAGCCCCTTAGCACGAACGCGAAGGGTTAATCAGCCTGACGCATTGCGAACGCGAAGGGTAATTTTGCCCAGTTATTTTAAAACCCCAAAACAGTACCCATTACGGGATTTTCATAAAATAGCATCAACCCTTTTTCTCCAAAGCTCCTAGGCGATTTTTGAAGCACTTCTTCACCAAAGCTTCTTGAGTATGCATTGTTTATCTTGTTTTCTTCATTTTCCATCAACACCCACTAGAATTCTAGGCCAAAAACATGTAGTTAAAGGTAAAAAATTAGGGATTTGGATAGAACTAGGGCTTTTTTCTTAATGGTGATTTAGACCTTGTTTTGGGGTCGATATTTTGGAAATAATTATATATTTGGTCTCGTATGTGAATGGGGGATTTGATTTTGGTCTGAACCTCGTGCTTTGACGTAGCGGGCCCGGGGTCAATTTTTGGGTTTTTGGGAAGAATGATTGGAAAGCTATAATTAGGCATTGGATTCGTATTGTTTAGCATTTATTGATGTTAGGAAGTCATATATGTATAGAATCAATTGATTTGGATCCAAATTGGAGAGGAAAAGCAGTAATTGGGGATTGAGTTGGTCGTGGAAGTTCGAGGTAAGTGTTTGGTCTAACCTTAGCTTGAGGGTTTAGGAGTTGTGTCCTATTTGCTATTTGTTTCTTGTTGAGTACGACGTATAGGCATGGTGACGAGTATCTATACGTTGGTTTTAAGCATGACCATCAGTCTTATACTGTGATTTTCATGATTTCGTTATATTATTCTTACTTGGTGAAGATTTCTATTTGTTGTGTAAAGTTGTGGAAAGAATTGTGACTTATGAAAGAGCGATGGCCCCAGTGTGTAATGAATTGTGAAAGTATAAGTGATAATTGAAACTCTAGAGTATTGGCTTGAGTTGTGAAGTGAATTGTGAAGTAAAAGTGAGAAAGAGAAGAGATCATTATATTGCCCCCTTGCCGGTCTATTGTTGAGTTGTGGTTCCCTTGCATTGTGTTTAGTGATATTACGGATGCTTAGGTTGATGATCCCTTGTGTTAGGTGTTGTAATATGTTTAGTTATAGCTAAAGAAGTTAGATGTTGAAATGAGATCGGTTATAGCTGAAGTAGTTAGGTGTTGTAACAAGTTTAATTATCGTCGAGGTAGTTAGGTGTCGGAACGAGTTTGATTATAGTTGAGGTAGTTAGATGTTAGAAAAAGTTAGGTTATAGTTGAGGTAGTTAGATGTTGGAACAAGTTTGGTTATAGCTGTTTTTCCATTTCCAGGATAGTGTAGACCTTATTGATCCCTTGTCGTGACACTTGTTATAATTTCTAATATTATATACATAGATTGGGTTGTACGCCACAACAATATTATATACATGGATGGGGTTGCACGACGCAATACTATTATATATATAGATGAGGTTACGCGCCGCAATAATATTATATACATTGATCGGGTTGCACGCCGCAACAATATTATATATATGGATCGTGTTGTGCGATGCAACAATATTATATACATGGATAGGGTTGCACGCCGCAACAATATTATATACATGTATCAGGTTGCATACTGCAACGATATTATATATATGGATCAGGTTGCACGCCGCAAAAATATTATATACGGATCGGGTTGTGCGCCGCAACAATATTATATACATGGATCGGGTTGCATGCCGTAATAATATTATATACATGGATCGGGTTGCATACTGTAACGATATTATATATATGGATCAGGCTGCATACCGCAACAATATTATATATGGATCGGGTTGCACGTCGCAACAAGATATAATAAAATGGGAGCGGGTGGTACGCCTACCACAAGATATAACGAAAAGGGAGCGAGTGTACGCCTACCACAAGATGTGAAATGAAAGTGAAATCTGCCGTATTTTCTTACTCTTGTTGGAGGTTGAATTTTTATTTCTTTATAGTTCTTTTGATAATCTTTCTTACCTGTTATTCCTCGAAGCATGTTTTGCCCCTCCCATATTTACTTGTTTATTTTTGCTGTATAACATATAATTGTACAGGTGTATTTGGTATTCTGGTCCTAGCCTTTGTCACTACTTCGCCGAGGTTAGGCTAGGCACTTGCCATCACATGGTGTCGGTTGTGTTGATACTACACTCTGCATTGTGTGCAGATCATGGAGTAGCTTTCGGACAGTAGTTGGAGTGCTTCCTTTAGTCCACTCGGAGGCCCAAGGTATACTAGGGCTGCTTATTGGGTGGATTGGGCGGTTATTTACTCTTAACGGTTTGGCTTATCGGTAATCGGCTTTAAAATTCATTAATCTGCTAGTCACTCGATAAGATATCGGATAGATTGGTATTGGTTTATCTCTTATCGGACGGTTATCGGGCGGCTTATCAGCCTAATTCAATCTATGTTGCATGCATTAATTGTTTTGTTGCAAATAGAAGAGGTTTAGCTTGGAACCTATCGCACATCGACTACGAGATGTTAGACTAAGCTAGATTTCTTATATTATTGGGATACAGACAATGAACAAGCACTTGGATCCAGGGAAAAGGAGCAGAGGAAAGGACAAAAAGCAATAGGAAGTTAACGGATAAAAATATAAAAACAACAAAAAAGAAAAAAGAACACATTTAAGTATGCTAAAATTGGTCAATAACAAAAAATATATTAAGCACTTAATTTGCTCTGATATACAAATCCACTGGGGTTCGCATTTACTACTGTAAAATCTTCTTATTTCTGCAAGCTTAAAAAATGTACTTTCACATAAATAGTCCCTATATATAGCTCTTTCTAGATTGCACTAGTTGTCCAAATATATATATATATATATATATATATATATATATATATATATATATATATATATATATATATATATATATATATATATATATATTCTTTACAGGTTAACGGATTATTCATTAAGAAAACTGAATAATCCACCCCCAAACCGGTAAGCCGTTAATAAAAAAATTCAATCTATTCTCTGTCCGTTAAACCTTTAACTCGATACCAACAAGCCATTAAGCTTCAGTTTCGGTTTGGTTATCGGTTTCGATTCTATTTTAAACACCCCTAAGGTAGACATGCAGTCGTCCGCAGGCCCTAGCGTCTCCCTCTATCTCTATTTCATATTTCATTTAAATCTATTCAGAAACAGTGTACTATTATTTCTTCAAACCTTGTGTGTAGTAAATCTTAAATAGTCTATTACACTGTCACACCAGGTTTTGGGTATTGAGGTTTTAAAAGTTGTAATGGATGTAGACTTCAGATATTAAATTGTTAACTTCCGCTTAAGTATTTAAGTTTCATTTTTATTATGTTATCCCCTTATGTTTGTTAAAAGAAGGTAATATGAAAATGAAGTAAGTAGTAAGGTTTGGCTTGCCTAGCTCTCATTTTTAGGCGCCATCACGACTCCCGAGGATAGAAAATCCGGGTTGTGGCATTTAGCAACTCATGATAATAGCAAATAATTTCATAAATGTTGGATAACTGAAAATACTAAGAAAAAATGAAGAAAACTGAGATATCTTTGCTCCCGAATGTCTCTCGTGTGTGTTTTCAATTCAAAGTGGCATCTCCCCTCTAAAAATAAGCTTAATATTGCTTTTATATGTGTTGGGTAGGCGTAGGACCGAAATAACCTTGTCCCAGGCAAAGTTTGACAGAAATTCTGTCACCAACATCCAGCCTAGTGCTAGGCGTCGTCCCTGGCGCTGGTAAATTATACTCACTGTCTGGTGTGCCACAGGTAGTTTCTGGCGCTGAAATCTCCATTTCCCTTTTTACGTCTGTTTTGGCTCTAATCTCGCACCTTTAGTCCTCAATTGCCTGCGGAATGATTTCTACACATAAAAATACCTCGAATTAATATAACTCAACAAATGTTACATTCTTAATGCATGAAAAAAGAGTAAAACATGAGGCGATATATATATATATATATATATATATATATATATATATATATATATATATATATATATATATATATATATATATATATATATATATATATATATATATATATATATATATATCAACACTCCACACTTAGACTTTTGCTCGTCCTCGAGCAACAGGACACTCAAATATACCCCCAACTACGTACAAATATCAACTATAGAGGAGCACTTCAAATTTTAACAATACACTCTACCCTTTACTATGATCAATATAAGCAATCAAGTATGAACATACAAAATATCACATTCTTCCTGTTTTACTCATGCCCAAGTATAACATTTCAATTCAATCAATTTCAACAACCTATTTTTAACTGCCCAACCTAAAAAATCGACTTGTTACCAATAAGCACCCTCAACTCGCACACTCACCCATCAAGAAAAGTTTACAATATTACTGATCTTTCATGAGATCATGTGCCCTTACCAACAAACAAAAGAGTGAATATAGATTACTCCACACATTCAAAGATGCTTTTGATATAAATTAAAGACATCATACAATTGAACAAAATTCACTCACTCTCACAAAGAATTCATATGCATCTCATGGTCGTACCATAAGCTTGCCTGTAGTGTACATCTCTACTAATCTATGCTAGCCATACCTAGGATTAATTATGACCTTGAGGTTGTAATATAGGCTAAGAGATGGGAGTGACTAACCCTCCTAAGTACTATAATACACTACGCTCACAATTCGAACACATATTCTTCTCAACTAATTCATTTGCCGCAAACCATGTGCAATATAGTCCTTACTCTCATTGAGCACTACTAAACTCCCACTAGAAAAATTTAATAAGATATGGAGGTGTGTATTTTTCTACATACATTGACTATCATTTTTTTTTCTCCTTTTTTTGTAGTTTTCTTTTTATTTCTCTTTTTTTCTTTTCTTCACACACTCAATACATTAATGTTCATTGGCTTGTGAATTTTGATTTCAACTCTAGTGCACCAAAGGGCCCTTTCATGGCTCCATTCGAAAGCTACTCCCCAATCTCTTACCTTACTTCTTTTTTTGCGACTAAGTGCCTTAGGAGGTAAAGGTTCAACAATCATAAATTAATAATAAAATAGGGGTACAACTTGTAATGTGGGTGCCAAAAGAAAGGTCTATAGTCTCAAGGAGGCTAGTAATAGAAAATTTTATTTTAATTTGAAAAGGACATATATGATCAAGTAATAAATGCCTACATCATATCCTAGATTAGAACAACTTAACAATTTCACTTCAATCAACATACAGGGCAAGTTCCAGACTACACAGGATAGTACAGATGATCACAACTCCTCACACACACACACACACACATTTTACATGACTCAATCACGATTGCTCTATTTAACTCTAAAGTCAAGCAAGCACACACAATTTAAGCAATAATGCACTATGTGGCATACAAGTCAAACAACTAAGAAAAAATGTTACAAATAGGATATTTACTTTACTTAGATGTTACAATACAAATCAAATTTACGAGAAGACATGATGTATTTCATAGCCTAATGTGCCAGCACCAAACACGTCAATAGGTAACTCAGAGAAACTCAGTTTCTTCCTAACCTACTACTAAAGAAAATAAAGTACCCAATTCATGCTACTCCCTTAGAAAAGAACTGACACCCAAAGAAAAACCAAAGGATACTACCTAACCATCCTAAAAAAATTGATATTTTAGTCGGACTTTATCCCTCAAGAAAATTGTCCAAAAGATCCATCATCGAGAAAAGTTTAAGCTTTTTCTATTTTTTTTTCTTTTTGTATTCATATATATACATTTTATTTTCTTTTTTAAAACAAACTAGACTAAGTAAAACAAACAAAGTGATACAATTTATACAAGTACATCACAAGTAGTATTCCTCCTACCCCACACTTATATTATGCATAGTCCTCGATGCATATAAAAATGTAAAACAGAGTAGGGTGAAAAGAGAACTCCTTGTCAGTCGGAGTCCTCCTCTTCAGCATGTCCTCAATCCGCAGCTTTATCCATATCTCATCAGGTCTTAGAGGCACCAAAGCCAGGGGCCTCGTAACATCATCACCAACCTCGTCCTCTGTGTCTAAGCCCTTGATCATGTTTGCGTCCTTTGACGAGTGAATGAGGCTGCCAGGTGCAATCCCCAACATCTCCTTGGAGGAGCTTGACAAGTCATTTCGCAAATGCATACGCTCCTTATCTAAAATACCAACCCTGCTCATGAGTAAATTTGAAGAGTTATAGAGGAACCTGTTAAAGTTTTAATCTTTTTCATTCTGTGATGCCTGAGTGAGATTAGACAACGTCTCCAATAAGGATGTTATGTACAACATCCCTGTAGGAGCCTCCATCGCTTCATCATACCCTGGGTACTCCGGCACCTCTCGGGAGATCATATATTGATTGAGCAAATTACCAAAGAAGAACCCTATTAATGTGTCGCCCATATCGCGTGCGAGCCATCTCACCGAGCATGATCTCACCCACGTTAATGGGTCTACCAGTCACCAGAAAGAATATGACACATACTCTAGCTTGATTTCAGTCGCTGCTGTGCTTCACATGCATGAGTATTGCTTGCACAAAATTTTGCCATATTTTGATGGTCTTGTTGAAATCAGAGTGAACTATCAAAAGGTGAATATCACCTTGCTTTCTGGTCCACTTAGCATTGGAATTTGCACCACAAAGAGTGTGGTGTATCCTTGTATAGTTTGGGATTCAGACAAATTCATGGAGCCTCATCGGGTCAGCATTCTCAACCCCCAAAAATGCACATAAGGACAACCGATCCAGTGCACGTCTTTCCCATGTACATGTGACCTGAACAAGTTTGTATCCTAATTAGCATATAGTTCCCGAACAATGCTCAAATTTTGTTGCCCGGGGCTTCTTTGAGTTTGTCCATGTTTATTACGCGTAACTGGCCAAGGACATCCAGGAAGTTTCGCTCTAAAGCTTTATCATTTATCCCCATCTCAGAGGTATACCATCCATATGGCATGAAATTCTTATGCCATGCAATAGCCACATTAGAGACTAGTTTCTTGAATAGGTGTTAAATGGTTGGACCGGGTCGGGCTGGGTTGCTATTTTTTGGACCCGTAGGGGTTATGGTCCGGGACGGTTACGGGTTAGGGCTTAATAGGTTTAATGGATACAGTTTCATCTGGGTAAATATTGAACCGTAAGGGTTGCAGGTTAAAGCGGCCGGGTTGGGCAGCAGTTTAGTGTATTTTAAATTTTTTTTGTATTTTGTATAACTATTGTAAGTTGTATTAATACTTTGTATTAGTTTAAAGATTACAAGTTATATTAATACTTTGTATTAATATAATTGCAACTGCTACATTTATTTCAAAATTCAAAATTAAAGTTTGCATTAAAAAGTAAATTAACAAAAAAATAGTAAAACTAAATTTTCATGCATAATAAATTAATAATACTTCAAATTAATTGTTAATCTAACAAACTAAAAAATTAAGCATAAATACGTCTAATAATTTCAAATTAACATAAATTATCTTAAAATCTTAAATACAAATTTCCGGAAGACGCTCAAGACAATACTTTATATGCCTCCTTAAACTGGTTGTGCCATACTCTAAACAAAAATTTAAGACTTGACCACAGTTGTTGCACTTTACTTTCTGATCTTCTTCATTTTCTTCTACTACCTCAAAGTGTTCAAATACATATGAGCGCACTCTAGAAGTACGAGGCATGATTTAACTTGAATTTAGATTTGAGAATTGAGAATTTGAGAAAGAGACTTGAAATCTTGAAAATTAGAAAATGAGAGAATGAGAGAAATTGAGATAGAAAAATGAGTATTGAGTGAAGAAATGAAGAAGAGGCGCAGTATTTACAGTTTTAGAGAAGGTTAGTTTTGTAAATTGAAAAAGGATTAAAAATTATAAAAAAAAAAGCTATTTATGCAATATTTCCGTTGGCCAACAGACCAAATCAAGGTCTGACCGCTGCCAACGGTCAGTGAGGCCCACAAGTTTTGAAAACTAAAAAAAACAAAACCGGGCCGGTTAACCTGGTAAGAGTTATTGTTCACTCTTCCGGGTTCAACCGGGGCGGTTACCCATTTTCAAAAAAATAAATGGACAACCCCCCTTAACCCCCTACGCAGCCCAGCCCAGCCCCCTCTAATCAGTCCGAGCCGGTTTCAGGTTCAATCTATCTGGGTCAATCTGGAACCGGGTCAACCCGGCCTGTTAAACACCCATAGTTTCTAGGAGGCCTTGATTGCAATGGTGCCTGCTGTGATCCCTCAGCAGCCTATTTCCCTTTAGCTTGTCGCGAGGAACCTTCTCCCTGCTTGCGCTTTTTGGGTGTGAGGGTTGTGGTGGAGGACTTTCCTATTCCCTTGCCTTTGCTTTCACTATCACGAGCCATAATAACCTGCAACACGAATAAGCACAAATGTAAGAACTTATAAGGAAAATATGCCTAAGGTTATCGTGCGAGTCAAAAATGACCGCACACTTAAAATCGAAAGCGCAATGTACAATACTTCATACTTTTTATCTAAAATGTACAAGTTTTGCACTCCATAACTATAGACACTCAAGACTTCCATATGCCATACAATAGAAAAATGGCACTTATTAATGCCAGGCATACAAGTGATTGATCATGGCTTAGTGAATTCACCTTAATGCAAGCAAGTGACATATGTTACTTTAATTTCTACAAGTACACCAAATTAGCTAACTCTACAACATTTTACGACATATTATATATGAAATATGGGTGTGGCAATATGTGTGCATCAAAACTAAGCTTCCAAGCATGTAAAATCATCCCTACATACCTCACACTTAGCCCAAATTCATATACAAATACACTCGATTACTCTAACTTTACCGGTGCGCGAAATCTTCATTCAAATATTTTAACAAATACCTTATCGGCATAAAGTGTGTGCTTTCTAGTGTAACAATGGTGGAACACGGTGGCTCTCCCAAATTTCAAAGAAGTAGACGGAATTCTAGTTTACTACTCCGTATACAATACAATCACAACCATTTTCTACCAATAACTAGACCACCCACCATACAAGATTGTTGAGAAACTACATTTTAAGGATTAGGGCAATTGGGGAAATGGGAATTTCATAGTTATTTACCTATTAGAATACAAAAAAAGAGGAAGAAGAAGATAAAGAAGAACATACTTGTAGATTTTAGGATGAGAGCAAGGGAGGAGCTTGAGAAAATTTTTGAGACAGGAGGAAGAAACTCGGCAGAAGCGTGGCATTAGCATGAGAGAGAGAGAGAGAGAGAGAGAGAGAGAGAGAGAGAGAGAAAGATGGAGGAAATTCGGTGTTTTATGAGGAGGAATTTTATGTATAATTTGTTTTGTGGGTCGGTATGGGTATTAAGATGGGTTATAATATTATTGTATATGGGTATATGGGTTGGGTTTTGTGGTTATGGGTTAAATAGAATATATAATTTACAAAACAGAAAAAGAAGAAAAAAAAATATTTGGTCACTGATCGGTTCCAAGATTGTAGCACTATCGAGTGGCAAGGATGGTCGATGTAGTTTTATCCAACAAAGATCAGGATCGATTTCTACATGGAGTTAGTTGATTTGGAGTTGGGTATCGAACTGATCTAGATGTGTGTGTTGTTCCAAATTGCACCTCCAGACATGGTCATGATTGATTATATTTCTAGTATTATACTATGCTATGCTAGAATAGGCTAAGTAAACTATTTTTGTTGGTTGTTTTCAAGGATTAAAAGGGACTAGGGAAGTGACTTCCGCCTAGGTGGATATCTAACGGGTATCGAGAATTCAGGGAAAGATTTTTATGATTGGGGTCGTGATATAACCATCACACATAAGTGCTCACTCTATACCTCTTGGTAGTTTGAGTGACTTTACCCGATTTGGCTTTCTCAAGTCCAAACGGGTGTTCATGCATAACAAATGATATTGGCTCAAGTCGAGTATTACTATCACTAGGTTTAACCCTTTAATTAGGTATATCAATCTCTTGAATTCGCCTCAATTCCTTCTTATCCTAATTTTCCTAGACTTAGTCCCTCTTTCTCAAGAAGATTCTAAGTCATCAACGCACAAGTCAGTGTTTGCAACCACCAATTCTACAATTAAAGCATGAATTTAGCTAAATATCACAAACCCATAAACAATTAAGCCCTAAAATTGAAGAACCATACAAATACTCACACTAGAGTTGGATCGCAACCCTATATATGGGGTTTAGCTATTGATAATAATAGTAGAAATATAAAATGAAGATAAAATATAAACCATGATATTCAAATAAAAGATAAAAATCTAAAGATTGAAGATAAATCTACTCTAAGATTACTTAAAAAGGTAAAAACCAGCCGTTCACGTGCTCAACAAAATATTACATAACCTAAAAATGTGAAAATATCTATTTATGCTAGGCTAAAGTTCCCAAACAAAAATGACCCTGCGGAGGTTTTTTAGATGCGTAATTCTGACCGCGTCCGTGCTTGAGCTATCGTGGTTGTGTAATAATGATTGCAATCTGTGTTTCTCCATATTCGAATCGCATCCGCATAATTTAAACACAGACTGCATCCTTCAATCATACTTAACTTGCAAGGCCTCTGAACGTCAAAGTATGCTCTCAGCAAAAATACCATCGTGGCCGTGCCAGATATTCCGCAACCGCGCTTTTCCATTGCTGTCAGCGGTCAATGTTATGCCCAAAATAGCCTCTCTGAATCTCATTTTTGCGACTGCGTATTTGTGGCTGCCTCAGTGATCGTTCTTATGTGGCCGCTCTACTCTACCGCTGTCAGCGCTCTAGCCTGGATTTGTGCAAGTTTGACTCCTTCCTTAGTTGATTATGGCATTTTTTTATCTCATTTTGACCAAACCCTGCAAGCAAGCACATTAAGTCAGTTTTTGGGAATACCTTTACGCATTTTCGACCCAAAACCTAAACAAAAAGAGCACATAATAGGTTAAAATCCATAGTTATCAGTCACCCTCCAACCCAGCGCTCCGTGCTATGCTTGGCACTAGGGTTTTGAACACTAATTTCAGCGCCCCAAGCATCGTGAGGTGCTAGCCTTGGCGCTGTTTTTGCAATTCTTCTTTTTTTTTTTTTTTCCTTTTTAAAAAAATATAAATTCCCAATCCCCCGAGCCTTTTTATATATCTAAATTACATGTCCCATACCATTCTACCTATAATTTTTATATCTACAAAGAAAATTGCAAAATTTAGTCTACTCTAATTAAAAACAATTAGAAAGCTAAACTATGAAAAAAACTAAAAACTAGGTTGCCTCCAAGCAAGCTCTTGATTTAATATCACGGCACGACACGTTGTCTCGCTTATTCATCAACGAGTACAACCTTGATCTTCTCACAATCAATTATTCCTTCCCAATAATTCTTGACTCTATGTCCATTCAACGAAAAATTTCTTTCACCATTTAATGATCGCAACTCAATTGCACAATAAGAGTGACTCTCTCCATCTCAAAGGAGCCTGACCATCTCAATTTTAACTTCCTAGGAAATAGCCTTAGCCTAGAATTGAACAATAATACCTGTTGTCGTGGCTCGAAGTGACGCGGCTTGGGATGTTTGTCATGCCATCCTTTTGTCTTCTCTTTGTAATGCTTAGCATTTTCATAAGAGTGCATCCCAAATCTATCTAATTTATCAAACTGCAAGAGTCTTTTCTCTCCCGCGGCTTCAAGGTCCATATTCAGCTTTTTAATGGCCCAATACGCTTTGTGTTCAAGTTCAAGAAGAAAGTGACATGCCTTCTCATAAACAAGCTTACAAGGCGACACCCCAATTTGGCGTTTTGTCTGCATTTCTATATGCCCACAAGGCATCATCCAACTTTACAGCCTAATCCTTTCTATTCACACTCACCGTCTAATCTATGATTTGCTTTATTTCTCTGTTCGATACCTCAGCTTTTCCACTTGTTTGAGGATGATATGATGTCGCAACTCTATGGAGGACTTCATATTTAAATAGAAGATTATTCAATAATCGATTGCAAAAGTGTGTCCCTTCCTCACTTATCAAGCATGCGGAATCTCGAAAATATTTTCTTTTTTCACAAACGCGACTACCACCATTGCATCATTTGTTGGCAATGAGATCGCCTCTACCCTTTTTGACACATAGTCAACTGCTAGCAAAATGTATTTGTTTCTCTAAAACCCTCATTTTTATCTCACCTCGATTTGCATGCACAGTCTGGGCATGTAGCCGGAAAGCCAATATATGAAAAATGATGAATTTTGACATTAAAATGAATTCATTAATTTCGGTCAACATTTTGGGTAAATGGATGTGGGCCTATAATTTGATGACCGTACGAAAATATGGGACTTGGGTGCATTTCCGGAATTGAATACTAAGCTCCCAAGCTCGAGAAATGAATTTTTAAAGAAAATTACTTTTTGGAATATTTATGAGTTTTTGAAAGTGAAATAAGCTTAAAGTTTGATGGTATCGGGCCCGTATCTTGATTCCGGAGCCAAGTATAGGTCTTATATATGATCTGAGTCGAACCTATAAAATTTGATAAGAAACAGCCTTGAAATGACTTGAATCGAACCATGTTTGAAAAAATTGGAAATATTGAAGTTCTTAAGAAATTTCATGATTTTGATGCTAAATTCATAGTTATTGATGTTATTTTGGTGATTTGAATGCACGAGCGAGTTCGTATAATGTTTTTAGGTTGGTGTGTATATTCGGTTTGGAGCCCCGAGGGATCGGGTAAGTTTCGGATAGGCCACGAAGTGGAATTAGACTTGGGAAATTTGCAGACTTCAGTTGTTATATTGCAAGCTTGCAGGCTTTGCATTTGCGAAGCCAGGCTCGCAAATGCGAGTTCACAAATGCAAAGGCAATGTCGCAAATACGAACATAGCCCAAGCCATCCTATCTCGAAAATGCGAGGAATTTATAGCAAATGCGATGCCCCCAACTGCTGCCTTAGTCACAAATGCGACTTCGCATTTGCGAGAGATCTATCACAAATGCAAAGAAGACCGAAAAACTGACTTGGTCCCAAATGCGACATTTTGTTCGCAAATGCGAACTTCTCAGAATTCTAAAGGGTTCGAAATTGCGAACCCTAGTCACAATTGTAATATCAGAGACCTATAAATTCATACTTAGACGCATTTTCAACCATTTTACATATCTCTTCAAAACCAAAACACTCTAGGGTGATTTTTCAAATCCAATCGATTTTAAGTTATTTCTAACTCGTTTTCTTCAATCTTTAACATCTTTTCACAAAATTTCAACTCAAATCAAAGGTTTTCATGGGGAAAATTGGGTATTTTGGGTAGAACCTAGGTTTTTTTTTCAAATTTTGGGGATTTGGACGTCGATTTGAGGTCCGATTTCAAAATAAATAATATATTTGAGTTCATGAGTGAATGTGTATTCAGGTTTTGGTCAGAACCTCGGGTTTTGACCATATGGGCCTGGGGTCAATTTTTGAATTTTTGGGTAAAACTTTGAAAATTTTATTTTCATGCATTATAATTGATTCATTTAGCATTTATTGATGGAACTAAGTAACTTGCGGCTAGACACGAGCGAATTGGTGGTGTAATCAAGAGGTAAGCGGTAATTAAGACTTGAATTATGTTCGTAGCATCGAGGTAAGTGTTTGGTCTAACCTTAGCTTGAGTGATTAGGAGTCGAGTCTTATTTGCTACGTGGTATTTATTGAGTATGACATATAGGCATGGTGATGAGTATTTGTACGTTGGTGTCAAGCATGCCCATGAATCTTATATTGTGATTATTATGACTTCGTTGTATTATTCATGCTTTGGTGATGATTTTTATTGTTGGGCAAAGTTTGTGGAAGTAATTGTGGCATTTGAACATTGAGGAGCGTCGACTCAAGTTGTATAATGAAATGTGAAAGTATAAGTGGTAATTGAACCTTTTAAGGCATTGGCTCAAGTTGTGAAGTAAAAGTGAGAAAGAGAAGAGAATCATTACGTGGCCTCCTTTGCCTGGATATTGTTGCTTTTAATGTTATCTTGTCGGGATGTTGATGTTTTTGATGTTGTTCCCTTGCCGAGACTTGATTTTAGAACTATTGTTCCCTTGTCGGAATTTTTATTGTAATCTTATTTATTTCCTTGCCCTATTGCTTGTGATTATTGTTTGGGTGGGTAAGAGTGTTAAATCAAGAAGGGTAATGTCGTGCATTATTTTTGTAAGAGAGTGTTAAAGCACGAAGGATGATGTCGTGCCGCACGATGTACTATCTGTGCCTTTATATGAGTGATAATGCAATAATTATGTGAGTTAAAAGCACGAAGGGTGATGCCGGTGCCATTTACATTGATTTTATGGTGAGGAAGAGAGTAAAAGCATAAATGATGATGTTGTACACTTGTCCCTGATATTCCTGGTTCTTGCTGAAAATTTAGTTATAGTGTCCTTTATGTTTATTTACTGATTTTCTTTTATAACTTGACTTAATTGTTATTTAACAAGTGCTTGAAGATTATTTATATCATTTGCTTCCCTCAACCTCCAATGAAATATTCTCTCAAGTTTGGGTCAAAGCCTTAAAGTTTGTCTTGTCTTCTGACCTTGCGCATTCAATTAAAGTTCATGAGATCAGAGCAACAATAAAGTAATGTTAACTTGGCGAAATAAACAATTATAGCAAAAACTAGAGAGTAATCAATATTCAAGTCCCCTGCAACGACGCTAAAAATTTATTGCTCCCAAGCACACACGCAAATATATGTGGCCGTATAAGTAATAAAATGATAAATCGAGTGTCGAACCTATAATGACTTGTATGAACTACCTACTAAATTTACCAAGATTGTTATTCAGTCGAGCCAAATTCAAGTCAAGAATGTGATTATACTAAATTATAATTCTATGTAGTTACTACTTATCAAACAATAAAATAATTATTCTACATCAGTACATACAAATATTTCAGGGTTGTGATCGATTCACCAATCCTATATTGTTCTAGTTAACTCTCTCTCTCATATAATTCACTCATGGTTGCTAATTAATTGATAATTTCTCTCATAGCCTTCTCCCGAAGTACTACTCGTCTATTCAAAATAAATTAACGCATATATTCCTATAGAATCAATCAATAAGATTACGATATTTAATTAAGCGCGGCGACTAAGTATATTCCTATCCTAACCACAAATCCGTCATCCTCAGAGTTAAGATCATGGTCTCTTCTATTGTTCTATAATCTAAATATGGCTTTCCCAAGCATAGCATAGATAGTAAACAAAACCTAACTGTTGGCCAGCCAAATAAGCAATTAATCATAGAATTGAAGAAACAAACATATATTAATAAATAATAATCAAGGTTAAATTAATGTTAAACAGCAATATTCATGGCTAAATCACAACTCCACAACTATGAGTTTTAACCACTATTAATAATAGCAAACAATTTCATCAATGTTGGATAATTGAAAATATTAAGAAAAGAGGAAGAAAACTGAGATCTCTTCGCTCCCTAATGTTTCTCGTGTGTGTTATCAATTCAAAGTGGTGTCTCCCCTCTAAAAATAAGATTAATCTTGCTTTTATACGTGTTGGGTAGATCTAGGGCCGAAATAACCTTGTCCTGTGCAAAGTTCGACATAAATCTCGTCATCAGCGTCTAGCCTAGTGCTAGGCGTCATCCCTTGCGATGGTAAATTGTACTCACTGTCTGGTGCGCTACATATAGCGTGGGGCGGTGCTTGTGACACTGAAAATCTCTCTTTCCCTTATTTCATCCGTTTTGGCTCTAATCTCGCACATTTCACCTCCAATTGCTTGCGGATGATTCCTACACATAAAAATACCTTAAATTAATATAAATCAACACATTTTCATCCTAAATTCATAAAACAAGAATAAAGCATAAGGCGATATATATATATATATATATATATTAAGCTATACATCATGTATCTATGATACAATGATGTAGTGATGCAAGTAGCGCAACCCCTCCCCCAACCCCCAACTCACTCACACAACCAATAAAAAGCACTTATTTTCATTTATAGACCCCTATTTTCTAACGAAATACTCGTACGGAACAAATACCTCGCGAATAGGCTGATTAGCCATTTCATAAACTAATTAATGGGAAGTCTTTTCCTTAAAAGTTGAAAATAAAACCTTAAATCACGCAATTCAAAGAAAGTAATAGCTGAAATGAAGGTTTCTGAATCATTTCTACAAAAGGAAAAACATCATTAGCATTTAAGTCCTAAATCATCATTAATTAGACAAGATTCTTCACGGATAATAATATTACCCTTTTAGATAATAAAGTATTACGAATAAAAAAATAAAACATTTTATTGTATAATATAAATCATACTAAAAGACTACATAATAAATTCCAAGTAAATCATCTCACTTTCTTCAACAAATATTAACATTTTTTAGAAAATAAAGTCATTTATATTATTAAACTTTGTATCGATCAATCTTCCTAATAAATTATTTAGGAAAATAAACATAAAAAAACTCGTTTATTTAACATGTGGCTACTGTAATAAGAAAAAAAAATAAGACGTTACAGTTTGAACCTTGGTGTTATAAGTTCTAATTTCAGTAACCTCCTAAGTCTTAACATCTGTTGTCTAATAAGTCTCTCTTTTCCTTGATTAAAGTTGTAAAAATAAGAAATATTTTTAAATCTTCATTGGTTGGCAATTTTTCTAGATTAGGTAAATCCAAGTAGGTTCAAGAAAACTTCAGCTGTTAAACATATAATTAGTTAAATAAAAGTCAAGTTCTTTTAAGATTTAGGGCCTGTTTGACATAATTTTTTTTACTTTTTCGGAATTAGTATTTATTCATGAAAATTTCAACTTTCACTTGAAGTTGAATTTTATAAATTTTTTTTACTTCAAAAACTTATTTTTTTTAAAATTTTCACGTCAAATTATTCATAAAACTAAAAAACAACTCCAAAATGTTTCATGATTTCTTTTTCTTTTTCAGGAATTTCATAATTCTTACGTCCAAAGACTCACTCAGGAGTCGTTTGGCTGAAAAGAAGTTATTCGAGATTAATTATCATGGGATTAACTATTTTATCTTTTTATGAGGATAAAAAAATATTACAATTCTGAGATAATTAATTTCGAAATTAATTTTAATATAATTTTCTCCCAACCAAATATGATAACTCTTATTAAATTTAATTTCGGAGTTAATTATTCCTTATCTCTCATATCAAACGAGCCCTTAATATCGAAAATGGAATGCTAAGATTTCTTGAGTGTGAATAGTGTAGATAGAGATGAGTCACATGTGATTATTTCCTTAAAAGTCTGCAAGCTCAGTTCCAAATAAGCATGCTTCTTGTTCAGTAAAGTTGAAAAAAAAGCTACACAGAAGACTATAAACAAAACTATACTATATATATTCACTTAACTGGCAAACTACATAAAACGATATAGCTTTATGTCCATATATAAACATAGCCAAAAATATCATTATTTTATTACTACCAATGTCTTTTTGTGAGAAGAAAAAGCAAAAGACAAACACAGGGAAGAGAGAGTATAATATATGATGAAAAAGTTAAAGTTTTGATTGGTTTTGTGTTTGTGTATTATTTGGTGTATTGAATTTGTTTAGTTAAAAAAATTCAGTCTGTTTAGACCATCACTATCAATTTATTTTACAGCTTTACTTATTACAACTCCATAAGTTTCAATCTTTGTCTCTTTAATTGATCTTTTCTTCAGTTATTTGAATTAGTCAAGCTGTTAACGTTTTTGGGTTTTCAAGAAAGATTTAAGAAAGTGACCCTTTTTATGTTTTTATGCTAAAGTTTTAATCTTTTTCTCAAGATTCAGTTTAAGTGATCTTTTTTCTCTTCTGGGTGTTTTTCAATTTGTGGTTTTAGATATTACTGTGGAGGAAATATGCTAAAGTTTTAATCTTTTTATGGTTTTTTGGTAAAGTTTTTAATCTTTTTTCAAGATTCAGTTTAAGTGATCTTTTTTCTCATTTCGGTATTTTTAAATTTGTGGTTTCAAAGATGACTGTGGAGGAAAGGGAGAATTATGATAATTTTCCTATTGGTATGAGAGTTCTTGCTGTTGATGATGACCCAATTTGTTTGAAGTTATTGGATGGATTGCTTAGGAAATGCCAATATCATGGTATGTTTCTTCTATGGTTTTTGCTTAATTCTTTTGGTGTCTTAAATATTTTCATTTTGGGGTTTTAATTTGGAGTTCTTGGAAATTTTGTGAATTGATCTGTAATTTGAGGTTTAATTCCATATTCTGCTGTTTGAGAAGTTGTTTTCTGTTCCATTTTTTTTAATAACTGTGTTCTGATTAAGACTTCCAAAAGGAGTAGTTTAGATCTTTTTATGTAGTAAAGGAGCAGTTTAGATTTTAACTCTAAGAAAAAGCTTTTCAATTATTTTTCATAGTTCCAAGACTTTGTCATGTTTTTCAGTTGCTGTTAGTTGACACTTTGCTTTTTTTCCTGGTCATGCATGGTTCATTTTTCTTATGGATTAGATTGTGGCTTTTCAACAATGAAAGTCAACTAGAAAAAGAGTAATTTTGGATTTCTTATGATTTTATTTTAGGCTTTTTTTAAAAAATAGTTCTAGTACTATGTAACTGTTAATAATAAAGTCCAAATTCTCCATTTTGTACTCTCTCATTCTGAGTTCAAGTTATCGATATGGTTCCCACGAACATATGAGATTTTGATCTTTCAATTTGTCCTATGCATAGTTTGAATTGAAGCCTAGTTTTCTAAGATGTTCATTGGAGTTCAACTAAGCTCATGACTCATTTACCACTGTAAATTTATTGGGAGATTTGAATTATTTGGTCTGTCGTTTGGAACTTCCAAGAACTGATTTTCTCTAAGATGTTCTTTGGTTCTTCCGCAGAGAAATCTTAAGTTACATTGCGAATTTTCTGAATATGATCTGTTGTGTCACAGTAACTACGACAAGTCAGGCAAGAACGGCCTTGAAAATGTTGAGGGAAAACCGAGACAGATTTGACCTGGTAATCAGTGATGTCCACATGCCTGATATGGACGGCTTTAAACTTCTGGAGCTTGTTGGTCTTGAGATGGATCTTCCCGTCATAAGTAAGTACAGTCAAACCTTTATATAATAACTTCTCTTGTTCTCACGTTTTCCATAGTGAATGACTAATATACCTATAGTAACATTTGACGTTTAGATCTTATTTGGCTGTTACAGAGAGGCAAAATATAACATTACAAGTCGGTTCCGAGAAAAGCTTGATGTTGTTATAGAGTGGTCTAACTGTATAAATCCCTTCATTTTTCTTACTTGTTGATCCATCCTTGATGTTCTTTCCGCTGGCTTCCGGTAGATAAAATATTCTTGCATCAAGCTTTGAATATCTTTCCGTTTACTTATGTTGAACTATTTTGTCCAGTGTTATCAGCAAACAGTGATAGCAGACTTGTAATGAAAGGGATAACTCACGGTGCTTGTGACTATTTGGTGAAACCTGTCCGGCTTGAGGAGCTGAAGAATATATGGCAACATGTAATAAGAAAAAAGAAAGTTGAACCTAAGAACCACATCAAGTCTGATGATCAAGACAAGGCAAATCAGGGAGGTGGAGAAGGTGGCAGAGGACCACAGCTTTCAGGTAATGCAGATCAAAACGAGAAGCTTAACAAGAAAAGGAAAGATGAAGAATACGAAAGCGATGAAAATGGAAATGAAGATGACGATCCAACAACTCAGAAGAAACCTCGTGTTGTTTGGTCTATAGAGCTTCACAGGAAGTTTGTTGCAGCTGTTAATCAGTTAGGCCTTGAAAGTGGGTTCTTTAGCATTAGTATGGTAGTTGTTTTCTATCTTTATTATGGATGTTTCCATATTAACGGACTGTTTACTCATCCTGTTTGTAATGCAGAAGCTGTTCCTAAGAAGATTCTCGATATGATGAATGTTGATGGACTTACAAGAGAGAATGTGGCTAGCCATCTTCAGGCATTAACCTCTCATTGTTCTTTTATAATTCTATATATTGCGATTGAGTCCCGTTTTTACGAGTTTAGCTGGCTATTGAACTTAAGAATGGGAAAGATCATATAGAAATTTTCTTGCTACATTTTCACAAATGTTAGTTAGCTAATGTCTGCATTTTATTTTTTAAATAAGCATTTGAAAAACAATGAAGGGTAGCAATGCAGTAATTCTCTATAACAATCACAATGGTGTTCTATGAGTTGTCTTGTGCGTAATTTCCTTTTCTTAAGAGAAGCACAATGGTATATAGTTTGAAAAGTTTTAATAAGGCTTTTCTTTTTGTGTCACAGAAGTATAGGCTCTACTTGAAAAGGATCAGCTCAGAAGCAACCCAGCAAGCGAACATGGTTGCCGCATTAGGTGGAAAAGATTCTGCGTACATGCGAATGGGTTCACTTGACGGGCTTGGTGGTTTTCGAACATTGGCTGGATCTGGAAGGTATGGTCAGGCCAGCTTATCATCATCATATGCATCAGGAGGTATGCTCGGCAGGCTAAATAGTCCTGCCGGTGTGAGCCTTCGCAGTCTGGCATCATCGCCGCTGCTCCAACCTAATCATGGTCAAAGTTTAAGCAACTCCATGAATTCTTTTACGAAGTTGAATCCAAATGTTCCACCTGTAAGCCAGAATGCTAGTTTATTCCATGGAATTCCTGCATCATTGGAGCTTGATCAATTACAGCAGAGTAAGTGTGCCATACGCATGGGAGAACTAAATCCTTTGGATGAGCACGGACTGCTCACAGCGGCCAGTAGTACATTCACAGACTCTAGATCTGTGGTTGGTAACTCAAACAGCTCGTTGTCCAATTTCTTAAGTAATCCTATATTGCTTCAAGTAAACTCCCAGCAACCACTGACAGGAGGAGGATTTGGAAATCAACCTTCTCTCAATGTCGCTTCTTTTAGCTCTGATGCCTTTAATACTGGAGTAAGTGGTTCTTCCAATTTTCTGGACCATAGTAGATATAATGAGAATTGCCAAAACTCTATCCAGCCTGTGAAGTTGCAGTCAAGTTCTTTTCCTTTGTCTGAACCTTTTAGTAACAGCCATTTGCCTCAAGATAGGGTAAGAGAGAATAGGACTTCAGCCGGCCCTCATATGCAGAACAGCACTGTCGATTTTTCTTCCTCGACCATAGTATCCCTACCTTTTGAAGCTTCAAGAGGAGAAACACAATGCCTGGAAAGTTTAGGGGGTGGTGTTCAGATTATGAATCAAGCGCACTACCAACAGTGGCCGGATCAGAACCAACATTATTCCCAGAACTCAAACCATATTTTTGGCAACATGAGCTCTCAAGTTTCCAGCAATGGTGGTGTGGCGTCTTTATCTCATAGTATGGACCAAAACAATGAAGTCGTCCACAGAGGGGTTGACGTCTCTTTGATTGGCACATCAAATGGAGGTTCTTCAGCACTCATACAACATAGTCCCGACTCGAGGACGAGGACAAGTGAAGACTATCTCTTGGAGACAACAAAGCAACAAGTTGGTTTTCTTCCTCAGGGCTATGGCTCCCTTGATGATCTAATGAGTGCAATGAAACGGGTAAGATAACCTTCATTGGACTTGCTTTCTTAGTTTTTAAGTTTTCAAATGTTTTATTCTGAAGTTGTAAGTATTAGATTCTGAGACCTGAATGGTAATGTTAGTTGGATATGTACTATTGATTTTGAAATGAAGATGAATTCCACAGCCTCTTGTAGGAATGTAGGGTAAACTCTATACAATACACCCTTGTGGTCCTGGCCTTCCTCGAACCCCGCCCATAGCGGGAGCTTAGTGTACCGGCTGTCCTTTTTTTTAAACCTAAATCTTCTGTCTCAAGCTATGTTACTCGGATTCTCCAGAAATATTGCCGGGTGCGTGTCGGATCCTTCAAAAGTAGTGTATTTTTGAAGGATCTGACACGGGAGCTGCAACATTTTGGAGAGTCCGCGCAACATAGGTCTCAAATATAACTGATCAAGCTTTTCTTGAGGAAATGACCCTTAAATTTAGTATATATAAGTTGTTTATATATATTTGCTGTCTCATATTGCAAGACATAAATGAACATACTAAAGGATTTTATTTGTGTGATGCAGGAGCAACAAGATGGAGCCATGTTAGAAGGGGCAGAATTTGGATTTGATGCTTATTCTTTTGGGTCAGGTTTATGAGGTTTTGTCACTATCATTTTAGGAAGAGGATTTTAGGATTGTAGCAAGATTTATTTGCTCATTTAGGGTTCTATAACAATATGCCTAGAAGAACTACCAGTGCACCACTGCCCTCTTTTTCATTGTTCATTTCCAATCCAGGAACGATCGTAGAAAATACTTAAATGCTTTCTTGTTGTTTCTAAAGGGTCAGTTCTGTGAGTTCCAACAGACCATTTGCTTTAGACTCAAGTAATGTATATATATGCGGAAAAAAGAAGTGTATGCATATAAGAAGATTGCACTCATGTTGAATTCACTGACTCTGGATCCTGATCTGCCTCTGGAGGGGCTATATAAGGCGAGTCGACTGTCTGCAGATTCATGTATCAGTGACAATGTTATCACCAAAAACTACTTAACTCGTGATAGATTGAGACTCTTCTCATGAAGCAATAAACTGTCTCTAATAATTCTGTTTATTACTACTTTTAGTATGATAAAATTTGTTTCAGTTGGCTTCTCCACAACTTTCAGTTATTTCAGGACAAACAAGTGAATATCAGGCATCTTGGCATAACCATGATATTTGTGTACTAGTGGAGATACTCATAATGAAAGTACAAAACTAAGAGCCTTGGGTTCAAATTTTAAGTAACTAAACAGTTACTTATATTATATAATCCAAGCATAATGAATTGCTGTATAAAGCTTACTTCAAATAGTTATCATTGCTCTTAAGTTTTTGCAAAAAAAATTAGATAGATTTTGTGGGGTGTGCCAGGCCAAGGTTGTAGTGCAACACCAAAGCGAAACTTGAAAGTCCCAATAGCAAGCTACCGTGGTGGACCTCTACGAAACAAAATTAATAATATCGTGTGAGTCGACATATTAAATATTAAATTGATAAGAACAGATACTAACAAGTATGCTTATCTACGTTCATGATCTATCTATTTTATACTAATTTCCTTTTGTTCTGCTTTCTTCCACTTCCAGTGTGGGACACTACACAATGGAAACTGCATAAGTCTTTGTTTATCTTGAAAAATCCCCCCCCCCCCCCCCCCCCCCCCCACAACTTATGACTTAAGATGCCTTGCAGTAACAAGGTCTACTCAACTTGAATTCCACGTTAATGGAACTTGTGTCATGAATGTATCACATAATTTTCAATTATTATTTGTATTATAAGCTAATCAGAACTTTGATTATTTGACCAAGGTATTTGATTTGCAAAATGCACCATTAGTTTATACTCTTTCATATATATAGTGCAATTGGGTTTTTATACCGTTTCTCAGCAGATCATATTTCTTGCTTATCAATTAAATTAACATCTGCTTCTTAAACTAAGGTAACCATTTAAGAGAAACAATGAACAACGGAAATTTTGCATGCTCTTAGAAAGGCATGAGTACAGCATTCATTGGATGCACTTATATTTGGAAAAAATAAATACTTTAAATCACCCTTAAATTTGGTTCAGATTATTAATATCCTTTCCGAATTATGCCCGATCTTAATTACTCCCCTCAACTTGGTATTTTGAGGGTCATTACCCCCCTAGACGTTGATGTGATAAAATGTGTGGGTGCACTCGTCTGCCACGTGAATTTTTCTGTCTATGTGGCATTTTTTAAAAAATAAAATATTTTTATCTTTTAAAGAATATTACTTTTTTATATATTTTTTTCGAATAAAATATAATAAAATAAGGATATAACTACATTATTTAGGCTAAATATTTTTATCTAGCCAAACTAATAAAGTTTTAGATAATTATTTTTTTTGAATTTGACCTGAAAATAAATATTAATACAATTAAAATAAATAGTCCTGTTTTCAGAATACTTGCAGACGATGTATAATTTTTCAACTATGTATTTTTTTTATAACTTTTTAGATGTCTTGACTATTTATTTCAATTGTATAAATCTTTATTTTTAGGTCAAATTCAAAAAAAATTAACTAAAACTTTATTAGTTTTGGCCAAAAATATTTAGCCTAAATAATGAAGTTATATCCAAGTTATAAATTTTATTCGGAGAAATTATATAAAAAATAATATTCTTAAAAAGGTAAAAAAATATTTTCTTTTTTTAAAAAGGCCACATAAACAAAAAAATTCACGTGGCAGGTGAGTGCACCCACACTTTTTGCCACATCAACGTCTAGGGAGGTAATGATCCTCAAAAGGTCAAGTTGAGAGGGGTAATTAAGATCGGACATAGTTCATGGAGGATACTAATAATTTGAGCCAAGTTTAGGAGTAGTTTAATGTATTTACCCAAAATCTTCGAATTATATTTGGTGGGGTGAGCCTACCAAGGTAATAGTGCAATGTCAATGCGACACTAGAAACTCCCGATAGCAAGCTACCGCGGCGGACCAAAAATGTACCCGAAACGACTTGAAATTTCTTGGGCTTATAGAAGTTTTTAACTAATTCCAATTGACCTGAAATTTCAGAGGTCCATAGGAACGTCCTACTGGTTTTCTAATTTTTTTGACGGACTCATAAGTACAGAAATTCAGGACGATTCTCGGATTTTCTGTGCTATATATAATCCAGACCATATGCATGAATTCGGGCGACCGACGTCGAATCTCCTAAAATTTTACGTGCCCGTGAAATATGATCTAATAAACAACAATCATCGCATCGCCATGACCATTCCTCATTTTTTGGTGTTTTAGAGCCATAACATTGGAATTCTGCCATGTTCCCGGATTTTCATATGTTATAGCCCATGCCATCTGCATGCATCCAGGCGATCGAACCCGAATTGCCTAAATTTTTGCCGGACCATAAAAACGACCATAAGAAACAATAGTCATCGCTTCGCCATGACCTTTCCTTGTTTTTTGGTGTTTTAGGGCCATAAAACTGGAATTTTGCCCGATTTCCAGATTTTTCGTGTGCTATAAATAACGTCATCTACATACATCTGGGCGACCGGACCCGAATCTCCTACAATTTTTTCTGCCTATAAAAAACGACATAAGGAATAATAGTCATCACTTCGCCATGACCGCTCCTCGGTATTTTGCATTTCATGGCCATAAAATTGGAATTTCACCTGATTTCTAGATTTTCATGTGCTAGCCCACATCATCTGCAATGCATTCGAATGACTAGGCACAAATCGCCTAAAATTTTGTCAGCCCATCAAAAATTACCTAGGGAATATGAGTCATCGCTTCGTCATGATAGCTCCTGGTTTTTTCTGTATTTTAGGGTCATAAAATTGGAATTTTTTCCTATTCGCAGATTTTCCTGTTTTATAGTTCGTGCCATCTGCATGCATCCGGGCGGTCGAACCCAAATTGCCTAAATTTTTCCAGCCCATTAAAATGCCTAAGAAACCATAGTCATCGCTTCTCCGCGATCGTTTCTCTTTTTTGGCATCTTTAGGACATAAAACGAAAATTATGCCCTATTTTCATATTTTCGTAAGCTATAGTCCATGCCATTTGCATGCATCCAGCCGATCGGACCCAATTCATCTAAAATTTTGTTCGCCTATAAAAACTGGTCTAAGGAACAATAATCATCACATCGCCATGACCGTTCCTCACTTTTTGTCGTTTTAGAGCCATACAACTAAAATTCCACCCGTTTCTTAGATTTTTGTATATTATAACCCACGCCATTTGCATGCATTCATACGACCACACTCGAATTGCCTAAAATTTTCCGACCCATCAAAAATGACCTAAGAGATAATATTCATCGCTTCGCCATGATTGTTCCTTATTTTTTGGCATTTTAGGGCCATAAAATTGGAATTCCACCCCATTCTCTACTTTCTGTATGTTTCCCATGCCATCTGCATGCATCTAGGAAATCAGACCCGAATCTCCTAAAATTAACTATCCTATTAAAATGATCTAAGGAATAATAGTCAACGATTCGCCATGACCATTCCTCCTTATTTAGCATTTTAGAGCCATAAAATTGAAATTCTGGATTTTTTATGTGTTATAGCCCACGCCATCTGCATTCATAGGGCGACTGGACCCAGATCACCTAAAATTTTATCGTCGTATTCAAAATACGTATGGAACAATAAATATCGCTTCGCCATGACCATTCCTCATTTTTCGGCGTTTTAGGTCCATAAAACTAAAATTTCGTCTGATTACCAAAATTTTCGTGTGGTATAGCCTATGCCATCTACATGCACTAGGGTGACCGGACCTGAATTGCCTAAAGTTATGCTGGACCGTAAAAACAACTTAAGTAACAATAGTCATTGTCTCGCCATGATCGTTCCTCATTCTTTGGGATTTTAGGGCCAAGAAATCGAAATTCCGTCTAATTCTTAGATTTTCGTATGTATTAGCCCACGCCATTTGTATTGGTCCAGACGAATGTACTCGGATCACCTAATATTTTTCCAGCCTATGAAAAAGGACCTCAGAAAGAATAATCATCATCTCACCATGACTGATCCTCGTTTATGGTATTTTAGAGCCATAAACTAGAATTTCGCCTGATTCCTAGATTTTCATGTGCCATGCCATCTGCATGGATCCGGGGAACCAGACCCGAATCGCTTTAAAATTTTGTTGTTCTAACCGTGCCTCATTTTTGACTTTTTAGGGCTATAAAATAGGAATTCTGTCTGATTTCCAGATTTTCTTGTGCTATAGCCTACACGATCACCGTTTTTCTTTTTTGGCATTTCGAGCCATAAAACTGGAATTTCGTCTGATTCCTAATTTTATATGATATAGCCCACGCCATATGCATGGTTGTGGACCAGACCCGGACCACCTAAAGTTTTGCTGGCCCATTAAAAATGTCCTAAGGTAAAATAATCATCGCCTCTCCATGACTATTACTCGTTTCTTGGCGTTTTAGGGCCATAAAATGGAATTTCGCTAATTCCCAGATTTTCGAATGCCATAGCCTGCGCCATGTGTTGCCCGAACCCAGATTGCCTAATATTTTACATGCCGATCAAAAACTATCTAAGGAATAATAGTCATCGTCTCGCCATAACCGTTCTTCATTTTTTGGCTTTTTAGGGTCATAAAACTTGAATTTTGCCAGATTTCCAAATTTTTGAATGTTATAGCCCAAGCCCTCTGCATGGCTCGGGGCGACATGACCCAGATAGCGTAAAATTTTGCCGCCTCATTAAAAACAACCTAGAACGATAGTAATCGCCTCTCCATGACCGTTTCTCCTTTTTCGCATTTTAGGGCCATATAACTAGAATTCTCCCAGTTTTACATGTGTTATAGCCCACACAATCAGCATGGATTTGGACAACCGGACCTAGATCACTTAAAATTTTATCGGCCTATCAAATATGATCTAAGGAAGAATAGTCATTGCTTCCTTATGACCAATCCTCATTTTTGGCGTTTTAAGGTCATAAAATTAGAATTTCGCATGATTCCTAGATTTTAATGTGATATGCCCATGCCATCTGCATGGGTCCGGGAAAACGAACCCGAATTGCCTAAAATTACGTCGGACCATCAAAAATGTGCTAATGAAGAATAGTCATTACCTCGCCATGACTCATCCTCGTGTTTCGGCGATTTAAGTCCATTAAATTGGAACTGTACCCGTTTTCCTTATTTTCGTGTGCTACAGTCCATGCCATCTGCATGGTCCAAGCGATCGGATCTGGCTCTCCTAAAATTTTGACGGACCTTCAAAAACAATCTAAGGGACAATAGACACCGCCTCACCATGATTGTTCATTATCTTTTGGTATTTAAGCGCAAAAAATGGAATTCTGCTCGATTTCAAGTTTTCATGCGCAATAGTCCACGCCATCTACATGACTCTAGGCGACCGGACCTGAATCCCCTAAATTTTTCCAGCCCATAAAAATTGACTAAAGGAACAATTGCCATCGCTTCGTCATGATCATTTCTCATTTATTCCTATTTTATGGCCATAAAGTAGGAATTCTGCTCGATTTCCAGATTTTCTTGTGCTATAGCCCATGCCATCTGCATGGGTCATGGTGACCGGACCCTGATTGCCTAAAATTTTTGCAACCTATCAAAAATGACCTAAGGAAGAATAGTTACCGCCTCCCCATGGTTGATCTTTATATTTTGGCGTTTTAGGGTCTTAAAGCTGGAATTTTTCCCGATTCCTAGATTTTCGAATGTTATTGCCCATGCCACTTGCATGGGTCCAAGTGTCGAACCCAGATAGCCTAATATTTTTCTGGCCCATAAAAAATAACCTAAGAAACAATAGTCATCATCTCGCCATGACTTTTCCTCATTTAGTGCTATAAAACTGGAATTTTACCCGATTCCTAAATTTTCTAATGATATAGCCCATGCCATCTGCATGGATCCAAGGGACCGGACCTAGATAGCCTAAAAGTTTGTCGTCCATCAAAAATAACCTAACAAACAATAGCCATTGGTTTTCCATGACCGTTCCTATTTTTTTGGTATTTAGGGCATAAAATTGGATTGCTCAATTCCTAGATTTTCGTGTGTTATAGCCCACACCATCTGTATGAGTCAAGGCAACCGAACCTGGTCACATAAAATTTTGCCGACTCATAAAAAATGGCATATGAACAATATCCATTGTCTCTCCATGGTCGTTCCTCGTTTTTGACATTTAAGGTTATAAACTAGAATTTCGCTCAATTCCTAGATTTTTATATAATATAGCACGCGCCATCTGGGTGGGCTCGGCCGATCGAACCTGAATCGCCTCAAATTTTTTCGGTCAATCAAAAATTACCTAAGGAACAATAGTTGTTGTCTCATCATCATCCTTGGCGTTTTAGTGCCATAAAACTAGAATTTCGCTTGATTTTAATGTTTTCATGTGCTATAGCCCGCGCCATTTGTATGGGTCTTGGTGACTGGACCCGGATCGCCTAAAATTTTGCATGCTCATAAAAATAACCTAAGGAATAATAATCATCATGTCGCCATAGCCATTCCTCATTTTATGGCATTTTGGGGACATAAAATATATATTTTTCAGATTTTTGTGTGCTATAGACCATGCTATCTGTCGGATCTCCTAATATTTTGTCGGCTTATAAAAATGATCAAAGGATCAATAGTCATCGCTTTGCCATGTCCGCTCCTTATTTTTGTCCTTTAAAGGCCATACAACTGAAATTTCGTCCGATTTTTAGATTTATATGATATAGCCCACGACATCTACATGCATCCATGTGACCAGAACTGATTGACCTAAAATGTTGCCGGCCCATAAAAAATTACCTAAGAAACAATAGTCATCTATACGTCGTGGCCGTTCCCTATTTTTAGCATTTAGGACCATAGAATTGGTATTTCGCCCGATTCCTAGATTTTTATGTGTTATAGCCACGCCATTTGTATGTATTCGAGCGACCGAACCCAGATTGCCTAAAATATTACAGTCTATAAAAATGACTTAAGGAACAATAATCATCGCTTACTATGAGCGTTCCTCATTTTTTGGCGTTTAAGGGCCATAAAATAGAAATATGTCTAATTCACAGATTTTCGTATGATATAGGCTATGCTATTTACATACATCCGGGTGACTGGACCCAAATCGCCTAAGATTTTGTCGGCCCACCAAAATCGACCTAATAATGATAGTCATCGTTTTGCCATGACCGTTCCTATTTTTTGGAATTTTAGGTCCATAAAACTTGAATTACGCCTAGTTTCCAAATTTTCTTATGTTATAACCCATGTCATCTACATGCATCCGGGCAATAGAACCTGAATCGCTTAAAATTTTGTCAGCCCCATAACAATGACCTAAGAATAATAGCCATTGTTTCTCCATAAACATTCCTCATTTTTTGGCGTTTCAAGATCATAAAACTAGAAATTCGCTTGAGTTTCATAGCCTACGCCATATGCATGCATCCGGGCGACCAAACCCGAATAACTTAAACTTTTGTCGGCCCATAAAAAATAACCTAAAGAAAAATAATTATTGTTTCGCCATGACCGTTTCTTGTTTTTGGCATTTTAGAGCTATAAAATTGGAACTTTGCTCGATTCCGAGATTTTCATGTGTCATAGCCCACGCCATGTGAGTCGGTCATGACGGCCGGAATCGGATCGCCTAAAATTTTATCTTCCCATAAAAAAGACCTAAGAAAAAACAGTCATTTCCTTGTCATGAACGTTTTTTGACATTTTAGGGCCATAAACTTGAATCCTGCCCTATTCCAAAATTTTTATGTGTTATAGCTCATGCCATCTATATAGGTCCAGGCAACTAGACCCAGATCGCCTAAAATTTTGGCGGGTAATAAAAAGTGAATTAAGGAACAATTATCATCACCTCGCCATGATTGTTCTTCATTTTTGATGTTTTAGCGCCACAAAATTGGAATTCTGTCAGATTACCAAATTTTCATGTGCTATAGCCCACATTATCTGTATAGGTCTAGGCGAACAGATTTAGATCGCCTAAAATTTTGTCGGACCATAAAAATAACCTATGGAACAATAGTTATCGTCTTGCTATGATCATTTCTTGTTTTTTGGCGTTTTAGGGCCATAAATTAGAATTTTGCCCGATTTTCATATTTTCGAGTGCTATCCTTCACGCTATCTTATTGGATATGAGCAACTCGGATAGCCAATATTTTACCAGCCTATCAAATACAACCTAACGAACAATAGTCATCACTTCGCTATGACCGTTCCTAGTGTTTTTTCGCGTTTTAGCGTCATAAAATAGGAACAATAGTAATCGTCTCACCATAATCATTCCTCGTTTTTTGGCATTCAGGGCTATAAATTTTAAATTTCGCATGGCTCCTAGAGTTTTGAGTGATATAGCCCACGCCATCTGCATGGGTCCAGGTGATTGACCTAGATCGCCTAAAATTTTATCCGCCTATCAAAAATGACCTAAGAAACAATAGTTATCGTCTCGCCATGAATGTTGCTCATTTTTTTGCGTTTAAGGGCCATAAAACTGGAATTCCTCCCGATTCCTAGATTTTCGTGTGTATAGCCCATTCCAGTTGCATGGGTCTGGGCGACCGGACACAGATCACCTAAAAAATTATTGGCTCATCAAAAATAACCTAAGGAACAATCGGTATCGCCTTACCATGACCATTTCTCATTTTTGGCATTTCAAGGCCATTAAACTAAAATTTTGCTCAATTCCCAGATTTTAGTGTGTTGTAGCCCACTTCATCTGCATGGATCTAGCTTGCCTAAAAATTTTCCGGCCCATAAAATATGATCTAATGAACAATATCATCGTCCCGCCATGACCATTCCTTGGCGTTTAAAGCCATAAATTTGGAATTTCACTCGACTCCTAGATTTTGTGTGTTGTAACCCATGCTATTTGTATGGGCCGGGGAGACCGGACCTAATCTCTTAAAAGTTTGCCAGACCATCGAAAATGAAATAAGGAACAATAGTCATCGTCTCACCATGATCATTCCTCGTTTTTTGGAGTTTTAGGGCCAAAAACTGAAATTTTGCCTCATTCCCATATTATCATGTCGTATAGCCAATAAAATTTTAATTCCCATACTCAATCACCTAAAATTTTACTGGTCCATTAGTGACGACCTAAGGAACAATAGTCATCGCCTTACCGTGATTGTTCCTTAATTTTTAGTGTTTTAGGGCCATAAAACTGCAATTTCGCTTTATTCTCATATTTCTGTATGCTATAGTACACACCATCTCATGGGTTCGAGCGATTGGACCCGGATCTTAAGGCCTTTAAATTGGATTTTACTTGTTTCCCTAATTTTCGTATACTACAGCCCACGCCATTTGCATGGGTCCAGGCGACAGGATCCGGATCTCCTAAAATTTTGCCGACCAATACCGCCTAAATTTATTTTGGCCCATAAAAAATAACCTAAGGAACAACACTTATCGCCTCCGCATGACCATTCCTTATTTTTTGGCCTTTTAGGGCCACAAAATTAAAATTCTGCCGAAACAACCTAAATAACAATAGTTATCGTCTCGCCATGACCATTCTTCATTTTTTTTTTTGCTTTTTAGGGCCATAAAATTATAATTCCGACTGATTTCCAGATTTTTGAGTGCTATATAGCCCACACCATCTACATTGGTCCGTACAACCGGACCTAGATCGCATATAATTTTGTTTGCCCATCAAAACGACGTAAGAAAAAATAATCATCGACATGATTGTTCGAATTTCATTGCGTTTTAGGGGCATAAAATTGGAATTCCGCTCGATTTCTAAATTTTAATATGTTGTAACTCGCGCCATTTGCGTGGGTCCGGGCTATTGGACTTGGATCATCTAAAGCTTTGTCGGCCCATAAATGACGACCTAAGGAAAATAGTCATTGCTTAGCCATGACCGTTCCTCAATTTTTGGCATTTTAGGGCCACAAAGATGGAATTCCGCCCGATTTTTAAGTTTTCGTGTGCTATGGCCCATGCCATTTGCATAGGTCCGTGCGACCGGACCTGAATCGTCTAAAATTTCACCAGCCCATAAAAAAGATCTAAGGAATAACAGTCATCATTTCGCCATGATTGTTCCTCGTTTTTTGATGTTTTAGGGCAATAAAACTGAAATTTAATCTGATTACTAGATTTTCGTGTGCCCCATGCCAACTGAATGGTTTTGGGCGACAAGACCCGGATCACCTAAAATTTTGCCGGCGCATAAATGACGTACGGAATAGTAAGCATCGCCGCACCATGATCATTTCTCGTTTTTTTGGCGTTTTAGGGCCATAAAAGTGAAATTTCTCTCGATTTGTAAATATTCGTGTGATATATAGCTCATGCCATTGCATGGTTCCGGGAAACCAGATCTAGATCGCCTAAAATTTTATCAGCCCATCAAAAACGACCTAAACACAATAGTCATCGCCTCGCCACGACCATTCCTTATTTTTTGATATTTTAAGGCCATAAAACTAAAATTTAGCCTAATTTCAGATTTTTGTATGCTAACTCACGCATGTGCATGGGTCTATGTGATCGGATACGGATCACCGAAAATTTTGCCGGCCCATAAAAAATAACGTAAAGAACAATAATCATCGTCTCGCCATGACCATCCCTTGTTTTTAGCACTTTAGGATATTAAAATTGGAACTCCGTCCAATTCTCAGATTTTCGTATGTTATAGCCCGCACCATTTATATGGTCCGGGCGACTGGACCCGCATTGCCTAAATTTTGCCGGCCCATCTAAAATGACTTAAGGAACAATAGTTATCGCTTCGCTATAAGTTTTCCTCATATTTTGTGTTTTAGGATCATAAAACTAGAATTCCGCCCAATTCTCAAATTTTCATGTGTGATTGCCTACACCATCTATATGGATCCGGGCGACAGGAGGCGGATCACTTAAAATCTTGTCGGCCTATCGAAAACGACCGAAGGAACAATAGTCATCGTCTCGCCATGACTGTTCCTCGTTTTTGGTATTTTGAAGCCATAAAATTGGAATTCCGCCCGATATTTCGTATGCTATAGCCCATGCCATCTGCATTGGTCCGGACGACCGGACCTGGATCACCTAAAATTTCGTCGGCCCATCAAAAATGATATAAGGAATAATAATCATTGCTTCGCCATCAACATTTCTCATTTTCTAGTGTTTTAGGGCCATAAAACTGGAATTCTACCTGATTCTCAAATTTTCGTGTGCGATAACCTACTTTATCTCTATGGGTCTGGGCAACAAGACCCGGATCACCTAACATTTAGCAATCCCATAACAAATGACCTAAAAAACAATAGTTATCTCCTCAGCATAACTATTTCTCATTTTTTATCATTTTAGGCTATAATAATGAATTCAGTATGAATTCGGGTGAGCGACCCTGAATCTATAACATTTCGTACAACCCATCAAAAATAACCTAATGAACAATAATCATTGCTTCGCCATGACCGCTCTTCATTTTTGATATTTTAGAGCCATAAAATAGGAATTTAGAATTATTCCCATATTTTCGTATGTTATAATCCACGCCATCTGCATAATCGAGCGATTAACCTCGAATCTTCTAAAATTTTGGGAGCCCATACAAACGACCTAATGAACAATAATAATCGCTTCGCTATGATCGTTCCCCGTTTTTGCATTTTTGGTCCATAAAATAGGAATTAGGATTATTCCTAGATTTTTTTTTTGTGTTATAGTCCACGTCATCTGCATGAATTCGGACGATCGACCTCGAAACTCTTAAATTTTGCAGGCACATCAAACATGACCTAATCAACAATAGTCTTTGCTTCGCCTTGATATTTATTTTTTGGCGTTTTAGGGCCATAAAATAAGAATTCGGAACAATTTTCATATTTTTGTGTGCTATTGTCCACACCTTCTACATGAATTCAGGTGACCAGCCACGAATCTCCTAATATTTTTTAGGTCCATCAAAAGCAACCTAATGAATAATAGTCTTTGCTTAGTCATGATCGTTCCTCGTTTTTTGGCGTTTTAGGACCATAAACATGAATTTAGGACAATTTCCAAATTTTTGTATGTTATGCTACTGTCCTGAGTAGCCTAAAATTTTTTTGAGCCCATTAGAACCGACCTAATAAATAATAATCATTGCTTCTTCATGATCGTTCCTCGTTCATTAGGAGATTCAAAATAAAAATAAAAAGTAATCACGTGAAAAAGTTATGGGAATTCAACATGTGTAATATATCTAGAAACATAATTAACCTTATATACACTGTAACATTTGCCCAACTAACAACGACTTGTTTTACGACACTTGTCTAAAAGTTAGTGCTCCTATATATGATAAATAGCATCGTCAATGCTAGAACAATAAATGAAGGTAATAAATAGGAGTAATTATGACAATTATGCTAAGCTCATAAATTATATTAGTTGTACATAAATTTAAAAAAATCTTCAAAAAGTGTTACTGATATTGTTGCATCTACTATTTCTTTGTGACAATGACATGATATGAGCAAAAATACTTTAAGAATTACATTATAGAACTTTCAAGCAAAATACAGTGAGTGCACCTGCACCTGCACCAAATGTCTAATCCAACAAACATATGGTCCCTTTGTTTTAATGCTTCAACACTAAGTTACCAATACCAAATATTGACATGAAATTCCACTTTGTTTGTATCCAAGAACCTTCATTGTCAAAGAATACGTAAAGAATCAACATTCCAAACAGGCAACCAAGGATAAAGATTGTTTCAGCCTTGACTAGATATCAGATCCGACCCTGAGAATAGTCCCCTTTGATAGGGAGACTAAAACTCGCCATAATGGGCTTTCTACGGTGCGAATCCCGACTAGCCGAACCTCAAAGAGCTAAAACTCGCCCATGGTAAGCTTTCTACAATGCAAATCCTGATTAGCCGGTGGATCTGCTTCATCTTTTTAGGTTTATGCTCTACTCCGAATAAAGATCCACCCTATTTGGATTTGAGTTCGGCACATCGGATGGGTGAACCCAAAACAAAACAAAACATTTCACACAGAATTCAAATGCTTATCACATACTATTGATACTATCAACTTTATAAAGTTTCAGAGGCAAAAGACTTCCATAAACATAAGCTTAAACATTTAGGAATATCACTAAAGACTGTTTTAAACACTCATTTAATTGTCTGTAGGTAAAAAAATTCACCATTGTACTGCATTTGCCTACTTTCCAAGGATTGATTTGATCCACCAAATTCCTTTAGTGTCTTTGGGGGCATCATCATTCTCTGGTGGGGGATTAGTATGTTGTGTCTTGTGGAGCTTGCTCACATCATAGCCTTCTTCTTTAGCCTTCTCAACAAGCTGGTTGTATATCTCATCATCAAGAGAATTTTGCCTACATAATACCTGCCAACAAACCGCCGCCAGATACATTTTGTTATGCCAGAAAACAAGAATCCGTTAAAAAGATATGCACATTTGATAACCTAACAAACAGAAGGTTTGAAATACAAGAATGTTTCTATACAACAACAATAACAGACCCAGTGAAGCCCCGCGGAGTTTGGGGAGAGTAATGTCTACGCAAATGTTACCCCCTACCTTGGGAGGGTAGAGTCTACGTAAACGATATTCGTTTCAATAGGGATACAGAAAGTCAGACAAGAATTAGTATATATATATAGTCTGCCCTATGCTTTTCTAGTCAAGCGAGGTAGTCGGATGTAGTTGGTTTTCTGTGAAATAGATTAATAGAGCATATAATGTTGATGGCATGTCCAAGATCTTAGGAATGGGGAAGCTCAAATGAGATCAAATGGGATGAGCATGCTGAACGGAAAGATCATTCACAAAATTTAAACTGCAAAATTGAGATGCCCCAAATTGTAATCCAAGTTCTATACCTTTATTGTTTTCATGCAACTAAGGTATCAAACTTGGAAGAACTAAAAGTATCACAGACTCGATATAACCCTTCAAGAAGTTACAACTGCAAGCAGATCAACACAACTACCAAAAGAAAAAACAAATGTTCATAGACTCAATCATCGGATGCTAGTTTCAATGATCGTCAAATAACAAATGAAATACAACTACTAAGCTATGCAGCTCGGCTCTCCAAAAATGTCGTTGGGTGCGTGGCGAATCCTCCAAAATTAGTGTATTTTTGGAGGATCCGACATGGGTGTGATAGCATTTTGGAGACTCCGCGCAACATAGCTATTAAGTGCCTTCTCAAGTTATAGACCTAGAACACTACTTTATTTGTTCATGCCTCGGTAGCATTCGCTATTGAAGGTTAAATTTGAAGGGATTTTCTCAGTTTTGCTTCAACCTCCGAATTTCAAAGAAGATGCGTGTATTTAAGCAAAATGTGACAATTTCTGTTAATCTCAACTGATACGAAGAGATAACAAATGATCAATCTTCTTTTAGGAGAAGGCCAGATGGTTAAAGTCAAATGGTTTCCCCCAAATTTCTATTTCAACCTCTGAAATTCTGTCCTTATCATCTTATAAAAAAGAGATAGAGATATCTATTATCACTTTTTCATACATCTACCAGGATTCTGAAACTGAAGGAAAAACAACACAAAACAAGACTCACTTTCTGAATCACACAAACAATTCAGTATTCAAAACTTTGAATACTAACTTTGAATTTCAAAGGTTAATAGGACTAAACAATAAAATTATTGTGTAAGTTTTCCACATTTTTTACCGGCATATCAGCCTCTTACAACACTAAAAACTCCTAGAAAACATAGGACTACAGTAAACATATTAATATGACAAACTTAACCCAGCTAATTGTTAGTACCGATATAGATTTTCTCTTCAATTTTACCCAATTTTCTGCTAGGTCTGCATAGACTACAAGAGATTATAGATCTTTCAAGACAATTTTTTCGACGTGATTTTAGGTCTACCACGCCCCCTTTAAACATAATCTCAATCTACAAATTAAAAACTCATCCAATTTGTACATCAAATGACAAAGACAATAATTTTGAATATTAAATCCTAGTTGTTCATGTTCGGGGTAGCTTGCGAGCACCTCGACTATTCCACCGGTTACGTGCTACCTCCCACCAACACAGGTAAGGGTAACTCTACCCATTAAAGCTTAAGCAGATTTAAGTCTATTGTGCATCTACTTAATAAAAACTCAACCAAATGTCATATCAAATAACAAAGACATAACTCTGAATATTGAATAGATGTGCAGATTTAAGTCTATTGCACATCTAATTAATAAAAATTCAATCAATTGTCATATCAAATAACAAAGACAACAACTTTGAATATTAAATCCTTGGTGTTCATGTTCGGGGTAGCTTGCGAGCACCTAGACTATTCCACCGGTTACCTGCCCATCAACCCTTTGGCAGATTTATGTCTATTTCACATATACTTAATAAAAACTCAACCAATTTTCATATCAAATGGCAAAGACAATAACTTTGAATATTAAATCCTCGCTGTTTATGTTCAGGGCAGCTTGTGAGCACCTCGACTATTCCACCGGATACATGTTAACTCCCACCAGCCATCAAGGCTTAGGCATATTTAAGTCTATTTCACATCCACTTAATAAACATCAACCAGTTTTTGTATCAAAGAGCAAAGACAAAAACTTAATATATTAAAGGTTAATAGTGCACTTACCCAAAGATAATTCCTACTAGGCTGACCAATCAAAGCATACTGATAATTCTCATATATGAAGAACCCAATAATCACCAGTAACAGGAATAATAGGCAAGAAACGTGGAACATAAAACTTGACTTTTAATTTAGCCTCATCACTTTTAGGATCAGCTTTATAAGCAGTGCCTTCAATATAACCTATTTTACCATCACACTATGTCTCATTTAGCACATGCACTGTACCATCTGGTTTCAGAGTGTAAGTAGTCCTTGTGTTTACACCATTTTGGTCTGAAATCTTGATGGGAATGAAGCAATTTCATACCATCTTCCCATGTACTTTTCTATATCAAGTTTTTTCACCACTTCCATTACTTTTGTTGCCATTTTTGGGAGATTTAAGAAATGGGGGTTTCAAGATTTCTTTGGGGTTTGGAGAAATAGGATTTGGGATCTTTTTTATAGGGAGGAGTTTACGTTTGTTCTAGGATTTGGTTTCTTGCGAGAAGGTCTGTGATAATGCACAAAAGGAGAAAGGGTGAAATTCATATTACGGAAGAAAAAAAAATTCATATTATGGGACAGACGTGGATACTTGAGGACCTTTCGTTTTTTAAGTAAATTTTCTTGAAACATTATCTATTTTTTAAGTGCTATTAGGTTTGGATTTTGCAATTATCAAACCGAGCTAGTTGTATCTGATTATTAAATTTAAAGATCAAATCAATAAAACTCAAATTTTTAAATCTCGCTTTTTTTGGAGTTTTAAGTTTTTTCGGATTTTTTCCGATAAAATCTTCGTAGCACAAAACATATAACTTCTACTTAAAGTAATTCTTTAATCCTAGTAAGATACAACTATATAAGGTATTTTCTAAGAAAATAATACAAAATATGAGATGTGCCATGACATTATCCTAAAATATTCAACAATAAAATTATGCAATATAAATATTGCTAATTAAAAAGCCATAATAAAAATAGACATAATCTAAAAGTACTAAGTCACGCTAAAATAGTTGGATTAATAAGGGAGTATTAATTACATGATTAAATGCTAAAGAAAAAAAATAAAAATATGTTATACATTTTTATCTAAATTATTGCAAAACAAAATAGATATTCAATATATTGTCGTTCGTATAATGTTGTTTGTTAGCATAAGTATTAATTTGATTTTGGTTGGGGCTTTTGTTAGCATTGTTTAAATTACTAATATTAATGGCTATAAAACTTATTGGAACATTCAAAAGTTCTAAGTCCAACACTGAAATAATACCTTAAAAGATAAAATTATGAAAAGGTTTTAAAAGTATTTATAAATTACATCACAATAAGTATATTTATATATTAAATAATTACTATATATGTAATGCCAGATTAGTTTGGTTTCAATTTGATTTTCTATAGTTAAATCAAACCAAATCAATTATGATCGAATTTTTTTTCCAACACCAAACCATAGTCGGATTTTTTCTTCTCTAGGTAACTTGGATTAACGAGTTGATACGGTTTCTCGATTGCCTTTGTATACCCCTAATTACGGTATAAAATTATTTATATAATTAAATCAATTGTAAATAAAATCCTATATAAAAAAATCTAGTACATTAAGCTCATGCTATAGGTAGAAAGAATTAGACCACATTAAGTATTACGTTTTAATCTTATATTAATTTATGCAAGATGTTTTCACGACATGAATGTCATACCTCTTGGTTACATGACGCCAATTGCTACCTTCTATGCCAACACTACGAGTAAATTACATGTACTTCAAAATTTACTTATGCACTGTCACGTTATAAACTCTATTTTTTTTACTGTTACTTGCAGCAATAAGAACACTCAAATATGGGTTGAAATTCAAAAATAGCCAGATTTATAAATGGTAATTGAAAAATAGCATAATTAAAATTTAGCCACTTTTTATGTAAAGATAAATCTGAAAGAAAATAATATTCAAAATCCAAAAAATATTTCACAATCATATAGTAAAGTTCGAATTAACTCCAGTATATTATGGTGGATTTTCAGTATAAATATAATAGAACTCCATCATAATATATTGAATTTCCAGCATAATATGCTGAAAGTTCATACACATGTGCTCCAATCTCCAGTATATCATGCTAGAACTTTCTGTGTGCTGGAATTCCAGCATAATATGTTGAAAGCTCATACACATGTGCATCAATCTCCAGTATATTATGCTAGAGCTTTCCTTAATGCAGCAAAAATGACTATTTTTCAATGACTTTGCAAATGCTGGCTATTTTTTAATTACTAATCCAAAAACTGGCTAGCTGTAATGAACTCAAATCGAATCAAGGAAATCAAAATACAGAAATGGAAGTAGAGTGTTTGTTGGGACAATTTTCTGATATATTAATAAAAGAAAACTAACTATTACAACGGATTGAGAAATAACCACTTCTAACTAGACTCCATAACTGCAGAACCTGAAGAGAAGAAAAGATCTGTTAGGAAGATAAGAGAGTCAGAAAAGGGAAGAGAGAATCGAGGAAAAAGGAAGAGGAATTACTTCTGTTGAACGATGCCTCCTTCTCTCTGATGTAGTTGGTTATAACAACCAACAGCTGACGTGGCTGAATCGTGGCCCTTGGGGTTCATTAAAGCTTCAACTAATCCTAGCCGTCCATTTGAATTTTTGTTATTCTTTTATTTTTTGTTATTGCTCTTCTTCATTTCTAATCCAGCTCCAACCTTAATGTTGATCATAACATACTCGCCCTCTTAAAACAATCTTTGTCTCAAGGATTGGAATAAAAATTTGGAAACCTTGCCTTAATGTAGTGATAATCCTCCCACGTAGCATCTTCTGGAGGGAGATTTGACCACTGTATCAGAACTCTTACTGCAACAGAATTGTCCCTCTTAATAAGCTGCCTTTGCAAAATTGCCACTGGTTTCACCAAGAACTTACCATCCTCTCCAGTCATTAGTGGATTGTTATGCACTACTACTCTATCTCCCACCTTCTTTTTGAGTAGAGATACATGAAACACAGGGTGAACCTTAGATTCGGGTGGAAGATCCAGTTTGTAAGCCACTTTGCCAATCCTTGCCAAGATCTTGTAGGGACTATAGTATTTTGAGCTCAACTTCAAATTTCTCCTAAATGATAAGGATGTCTTCCCATAAGGTTGCAATTTCAAATACACAAAACTTGAAATTCTGTGTCTGTTCTCCTTTTATCAGCATAGTATTTCATCCTTTCTTGAGCTTTAGAGAGGTTGTCCTTCAAGAGTTGCTGCATTTATTGTTTATGCATTACTGTGTCTTCAGCAGCTAGTACCACAGTTTCCAATAAGGGGCCTAGTGACACTTGTGGGTGTGAGAATCCGTTGAGTGCTTCAAAAGGGGTGCACTGTAAGCTGGTGTGGAAATTGGTGTTGTTCCACCATTCTGCAACAAACAACCAATGTTTCCCCTATATTGGCCTATTAGCAGTCATACACCTTAGATAGTTCTCTAGACACTTGTTGACCCATTTAGTTTGGCCATCACTTTGAGGGTGATAGGCAGAGCTATAGTGCAACTGATCCCCTAGGAGTTTGAATAGGGCTTGCAAAAAGTGGCTTAAGAACACATTGGCTCTGTCTGTCACTATAGATTTTGGGATCCCATGTGAGCAATGTATCTTCTTCCAAAACACTTCAGCTACAGATACATCTATGCAAGGGTGAACAAGTGCTATAAAATGTGCATACTTCGTTAATCTATCCACAACCACAAGGATAACTCTTGGAGTTGGGCAGCCCTTCTATAAAATCCATGCTAATGTGGCTCCAGGTCTAGTTAGGAATTGGCAGGGGTTGCAGTAACCCAGGGTAGGCCATGTTGTCATCTTTGCTTTTGAGGCCTACATCACAGCTAGCCACATGATCAATAACCATTTGTTTCACCCCTAGCCAATAAAATATTTGTGATAGTCTTATTAGAGTTTCCAACTGACCTGAGTGTCCACCTATAGGAGAGTCATGAAAGGTTAATATCAACTGAGTTCCGAGCCCACTATTAGTACTAATGTAAATTTTCCCCTTTTTCCTAAGTATGATGGCAGTGTTGAGCCATATGTTGGGTCCTTGTTGAGTCACATCCATTTGGCTAATGATTTCTATAGCTTTAGGGTTCCCTTCATAGTTGTGCGTGATTTCCTGCACCCATGCAGAAACTAAGACACGGAATTGGTTCCTTGGAACTTCAGACCCTTCCTACTGTCTAGAAAGGGCATCAATAACCCTACTTTTCAGCTCCCTTCTTGTACTGCACCTCATAGTCCAACCCAAGCAATTTGTTAGTCCCTTTTTTTGCTGTATAGCAGTAGTCACCCTTTGTTCTAAGAGGTATTTAAGGATGTGATGGTCAGTTCTCACCACAAAATGTTTGTATTGTAAGTAATGTCTCCACTTTTTCACTGCATTTAGCAGAGCCATATTAGGGATAAGACCTTGCTAAAATAAGTTATTGACCTACCTCCATGCATCAGTACAACCCCAATGCCCATTTGGCTAGCATCAGTCTCCATTATGAATTCCTTGTTGTAGTCAGGTAGTGCCAACACAGGTGTAGAAGTCATAGCTTTCTTCAATCTCTCAAATGCTAAACCTGCCTCCTCATTCTATTTAAAGGCTTCCTTTCTTAATAAGTCAGTCAAGGGTCTGCAAATGGTGTCATAATTGGCAACATACTTCCTGTAATACCCAGTCAATCCCAAGAACCCTCTCAAAGTTTTCACAGAGTTGGGCTTAGGCCATTCGACCATGGCCTTGATTTTGGAAGGATCAGTTGATACTCATTCTATAGTTATAATATGCCCCAAATATTCAACTTTGGACTGACCAAAGGAACACTTGGATCTTTTAGAAAATAAGGAATGTTTCCTTAAGGTGTCAAATACTGCACCCAAATGAGCTATATGTTCCCTCTCAGATAGGTTGTATATTAATATGTCATCAAAGAATACTAACACAAATTTTCAAAGGAAAGGTTGAAAAACATTGTTCGTCAAAGCCTAAAAATTGGATGGGGTATTGGTTAACCCAAATGGCATCGCCTTGAACTCATAGTGGCCCATGTGAGTTCTGAAAGCAGTCTTGTACACATCTTCCACCTTCATTCTAATCTGGTGATAACCATCCCTTAAGTCCACTTTGGAAAACATTACAGACCCACTCAGGTCATCTAATAGATCATCCACAATAGGTATGGGATATTTATCCTTTATTGTAATGTCATTAAGCCCTCTATAGTCTACACAGAATCTCCAAGAACCATCTTTATTCTTGACAAGTAAGGCTGGTGAAGAGAAAGGTGATTAACTATTTTGTATGATGCCATTAGTAAACATATCTTTAACCTGCCTTTCTAATTCTTCCTTCTGGTAATAATTGTATCTATAGGGCCTCAAAATGACTGGCATAACTCCAGGTTTTAAAGGTATGGTGTGATCTAATGTTCTGATAGAAGGCAAGGTCTTTGGGTCAAGAAATATATCTGAATAATGTTGCAGTACCCCATCAATGGCCTCCCCAATTGGTTCTTGCTCTTCTGCCTTAACATCACTCATCATGAAGAAGTGAGCTATTAGAACCTGACCATTCCTTAACATTTTGCTCATGGTTCCGCTAGTGATCATAGTCAGTTTCTCTTCCTTAATAATGCCCTGCAATACCATCTTGTTACCCTTCTTACCAATGGTAACACACATCTTTTCATGATCAAATTTAGTTGGGTTATGCTTCTTCATCCAATCATTCACCATAACCATGTCACAACCTCCAAGTGGAATAATTAGTAGGTTCTCTTGGAATGGTCTACCTTGCATTTTCCATTGGTGGTTCATGCAAATTGTAGTGCACATAACATAGTTTCCATCAGCAATTGTCACTCTCACAGGTGGCAAGGCTGCGTTTGGTACCTTGATTCCTTGACTATGGTGGCATCGACGAAAGTGTGAGTACTCCCAGAATCAATCAATAATGTGAGTTTCCTATTGCCTGTAGTCCCACGCACTAGTATGGTATTAACCTATTTGTTATCACATGATAGGGCATTCAAACATACTGCCTTAATAACTTCTTGTTCCAGTTCTCCTTTAATTATCAGCCCTGCAGAGTTCAGTTCTTCTTCTATCTCACCAGTTTCAGTAAGAACTTCTATTGTCCTTATCATACTACAACTGCTTCTTTTCGCATTGGTGGACTTGGGCATACTTCTCACGACATCTGTAACACAAGCGGTTGCTCTTCCTATACTCATAAATCTCAGGCCTAAATGAATTTGGCTTAACTGCAGTTGCAACTAGTGCCTTGGCATTACTAAAGTTGCCAGTGATCTGAGAGGATTTGGTAACTACTTTTGTACGCTTGACAGCAACCTCTATGGCCTTCTCCTGTAACCTAGCTTGTTCCACTGCAAATTGTAAAATTGTAGGTTTGAATAGCTTCACCCAAAATCTAATCTCTTCCTTCAGAGCCCCAATGGAACTGGATATAAAGTGTGACTCATCTAAGTTAGGATTCCTGATCAACATCTGGGCCTTCAAATCCTCAAACTTACCCAATAATTCATCCACAGTCCCAGTCTAACTTAGCTTGTTGAATTCCTCTACTATGTCTCCCATTAATTCCTCCCCAAATCCGACCAGTAATTCTTCTTTGAATTCAGCCCAGCTTACTTCACCTTTACTTAGAACTAAGGAGTCGTACCATGTATCTGCCAACCCATTCAAATAAGGAGCAAATGATTCCACCTTCAAGTTATCTTAGGTTCTATATAAGTTGAAGTACCTTTCACACTTCCTAATCCACCCTTTTGGCTCATAACCTTTAAAGTAAGGTAGCTCCCATTTAGGTGCAGGAGCTTGTGCTGCTGGAGGTCGATACTGTCTTATTTCCTGACCTGGCATAGGTAGTAATCCATCACCTTGAGGCTTCTCCCCTTGTGCTCTTTGTGGAACTCTCTCCAAGTTAATTAGTCCTTCAAGTATCAGTTCTAGTGTACCCTGTATACCATCTTGAGTATTGCGGAGTTCCTCCTGAGTGGTCATAACCTCATTTAGAACCTCCTCGTGTCTGACTAGTTTATCATCCATAACCTTCAGTCTAGTTCCTTCAACCGTCACCACCTCATTGTCACAAATTGAGGCTCTGATACCGATTGTAATGAACTCAAATAGAATTAAGAAAATCAAAATACAAAAATGAAAATAGATTATTTTTTGGGGACAATTTTCTGATATATTGATAAAAGAAAACTAACTATTACAACGGAATGAGAAATGACTATTTCTAACTAGACTCTATAGCTGCAGAACCTGAAGAGAAGAAGAGATTGTTAGGAAGAAGAAGAAGAGAGTGAGGAAAGAGAAGAGAGAATCGAGGAAAAAAGAAGAATTACTTTTGTTGAATGATGCCTCCTTCTCTCTGATGCAGTTGGTTATAACAACAAACAGTCGGCGTGGCAGAATCGTGGCCCTTGGGGTTCATTAAAGCTTCAACCAATCTTAGCCATCCATTTGAATTTCTGTTATTCCTCCTTATATTCTGTTATTGCTCTTTTTCACTTGGAATGCAGCTGCAACCTTAATGTTAGATCATAACACTAACCCATGCTATTTTCCCTCAAATATGAGCTCGTTCAGTGATCACTTCAGTCTAAATTATGAGCGCTTGACTATTGATCCATCTCCTAAGGAACAAATGCCTTCTAGCATATTGAATTTCTCAATTCTAGTACTGTTCTGTTCCACTTTATAGGGAGTGAAGTGAAGTTGTTTCCAAAATAAATGCTCCTTTATTAGGAATGTTGTGAAGTAGTTTACTGTGGTTTTTAGTTGATTTTGCTTATAATACTGGTCAAACCTCTAGATGATCCTCGAATGATGAACGAGCAAGAAGAAATTCAAAAATAGCCAAATTTAAAATTGATCATTCAAATATAGCCACAATTTCAAAAGTAACCAAATTTTAACCAATTTTCATGTAAAAATAAACCTGAACAAAAATACTATTCAAAATCCGAAAAATACTCCAATATAATATACTGAAATACCAAAACTCCGATATACGTATGATGGACTTCCTGCATAATGTGCTTGAGTTCCAGCATCATATACCGGTCCAGAAATTCATACACTGGTGCTCAAATCTACCGTATATTATGCTGGAACTTTTCTTGTTGAAGCCAAATAGTAATTATTTCTAAATGACTTTGCAAACACTGGTTATTTTTGAATGATCAATTCGAAAACTGACTATCCCATGCTATTTTTATGTATAAGAAGAGAGACTCGAATCATGAAATGAATAAACTATGCTGCTTTTGTAAAACAAAACTCAGCAAATTATTTTACCAAATTAATTTTAGAATTTTTTTTTAAAAAGTTAGTCATGATAACATCAGCAAAGATGTTCCTAGACTCGAGCACCATACAAAGGTCTCAAATTAACATCCAGCTCTAAAATCTTTCAGATTAAGTCTAATTCAAATATTTCTAATCTACAACTATTTCCAGAAAGACCAACAAAAAGAATGCAAATACACCAAGTAAAAGATGAGGCTCAGATTTTTGCATATTCAATCACAGGAAAGAGCAGAGTTTACACTGCCATGCCGCAAATACTGGTTGCCCTATGAGAAAGACACTCCAGCAGGACAAAAGATCATTCACAAACGGAGTTTTGATGTACAATACATTCCATATTTCGACATATGATTGATCTCATGATCATCACCCAGTGGATGCTGCAGCAATTGCAAAATATTCATTACAAAATTTGTCAACAGACATATCATCCATATTAATCAACACTATTGGGTGAGAAAAGGAAAGATCATGCTGCAATTGACAGCAAATAACATTCAAGAACAAAGCAATAGCTCTGAACTTCAGTAGCGAAAGAATCAGAGAATTGCACTTTTGAGGCCTCGTGAAATAGTCAAGCTGAGGGCCGTCTGAGGCAATGCGACATATGACATGCGCTCCCATAAGGATGTCCAACATAAGCTGGTTTTTCCTTGTATTTGCGGATGCCTATAAACTGCCATTCTAGCTATAATTGAATTACTAGGCATTAAATAGTACTGATTAACGATATTGTAGCTGCACAAATTTACTCAGTGACATGCTTCGGGATAGCAGTTCAGTTACAGAAGACGTAAGCCAAAATTTCAGCACAACATTGACTTATTAATCATAAAGTAGTACTACAATATTATTCAGTTTGAAGATATTCCAAGATGCAGTTCAAAGTTTTGGCCAAATTGACCTTAAATAAAAACACAAGCAAATTGGAGATGGTAAAATTTATTACCTTTTCATGCGGGCAGATCTAATTACCATCAACCCAATCAAGACCGAATTTTAAGTCCGAAGGAGAAAACTCAAGCTCCTCATCCAGATCGATGAAAGCCACTAGAACTGGCAATAAAACAAATGCTTGTACTCAACGCAGAAACCCCTTTCCCTTTAGGATTTAAAGTTGGAAGCCGGAGCTGTTGATTTCCATGGCTAAATCTATTTCCAGAAAGACTAGTAAAAAAATTGTAAATAAACTACGTTAAGAATGAGGCTCAGATTTTCGCCTATTTAATCAAAAAAAGAAAAGGAAAAAAGAACAGAGCTAACACTGCCATGGCTGCACAATCTACGGTTGCCTTATAAGAAAGACCTTCCGATTGGGCTCACCAAGTCAGGCCAAGAATCAACTCTAATCTTCTTCACTTTTCATTTTCAATTGTATATAATCTTCACTGCCTCTGCAACTTCAAGTATTCAAGGTTGAAACAAAGGCATGAAAGTTTGAATATAACGTAGATAACTGCAGCAACAACTAGCTTCAATATCAAACTGGTTAAAGATGGTATGAATCCTCAATATTCACTTCCTTTCTCTTTCGACTTGTTTCATATCTTTTGAAATGAGGATCTTCCTGATATTATGAAAAGAACACGAACGTACAAAGAATGAAAGAAAAAAGCTCAGTTTGCATAAAGATCTATCGGAAAAAAGGGCTAATCCGCCATGGCTGAAAAAGGCAGATGCCTTTCTGGGAGAGCACATAAAGAACCAACCTCAGAAATTCCCATGCCTTTGCTCAGCCAATCTGGTCTTGAAGCTTCCTGGAGAATATCATCACAGCCTCATTCACAAAGTTTAGAGTTTAGGATTCTGAGTATTCCCCAACAAGTTTAGCGGGGCAAAATATGTATTTTCTCTTGAAGGGCTGTTAAACTTTCTCTTTATAACGAAACTACAGGAAAACTCATTAGCTAAATTGAACTTCAGAGAAAGAGAGTACCCACCCTTAAAAAATCTCAACCTTCCTCCAAGTTCCATAAAAATCCTCGTTCTTAACACAAAGATATTTGGGAGGCTCAGATTGACCTTTTCTCAGAGATAAGTTAAACCCCACCGTGGCTGCCAGCTTAAAAAGCCATTGCAAGACACAGAAACAAAAAAATAGCTTCAATATCCACAAGACCACCAAAGAGATGCCCACCAAAGATATAGCAAACCTCAGCTCAACCATCTGATGAGTAAAGAATGAAAATCTTCACTGCCTAAGTGAACTTATTTTGCTAAAGAGTAGTTTGAAATTGGGAAATTTTGAGTGGATCATTGGCCGCTAAGAATGACAGAGGCGCAACCACCCACAAAACTCCCCGCAACTCTCTCAATCCAGCAGCCTCAATCATAAACTAATGAAACTTTTGCCATTTTTGTTTCATCTTTTGCTTCATCTATTTGCTGAAACAGTTTCCTCCATGTCAAATACAGCCAAAGTAAAATATAAGGGACAATTGAGGCTCAGATCTTATTCATGTCATGCAAAGAAAGTCCAGCCACACCATGGCTGCAATACCCCCAGTTGCATGTAAGAAAATACATGCATCTGTGACATTGCCCAGCCAAGCTACATGCCTGTTACTCTCAGTGCCCAATTACTAGCTCAGAAGGATAGATTGAAAGATCATCACTGCCTCGATAAGGGACCATTTTGGATGGATATATATATATTACCCTCCCCAAACCCCACTTTGTGGGACTATACTGGGTAGTTGTTGTTGTTGTATATATATATATATATATATATATATATATATATTATATACAGACAATATGCATGAGCATCATGTACATAAGAGGCTCAGATTTCAGCTGAATCAGGTAGTGGATTTAATCAGAAACCGCCACTGGTGCAACCTTCCCACATTACCCCGCCAAGATATGGCTGTCATCATCTCAACGCCTAACCCAAATTGCTCAAAAAAGAAAAAGGCATTACAATCACAGCATAAATTCTCCCTGTCCTTGCATTGATCTCTTGCTGTTTGGTTCATAAAACAGCCCAATGGCACCAAGAATAGGAGAAAAGATCTGATAAACTTAACAGGTGCTTCAGTGTCTTCTTTTAGTCTAAGGGTTTTAGACTAAAACTGTTCACCTTTTCCAAACATAGAGGACCATTTATGTTGCCGTATATATCAAGGACCAAAATAGTCAGATCCCGATACATTAAGGACCACTCAGATTTTTTCTCTCAATATAACAAGGCTCAGGTTTAAATTTATCAGGCATTGAGTTAATCAGAAACAGCCATTGCTGCAGCCTGCAACCTCTCCAGGCTACCCCGCCAAGATATGGCTCTTACCATCTCAATGCCCAAACCAAATTGCTCGAAGCAACATTATAATCACAGCCTTAAACTCTCCCTGTTCTTAAATTGATTTCTTGTTGTTTGGTTGATAAGAACAAAGGAAACAGAAGAAAATGCAGCAGCAGCAGCAACAACAACAAGAACATGCCTCATTCTTTGAGACGATATTAAGAAGAAAATGACATGGGTTTCCACCAAAAGAGGACCTAAATTTGCATCCAGAATGTCCTGAAGGACTAGTTGGAAATTGAGGCTCAGATCAGCAAAAAGAATGGGGCAAACAGAAGACGACAATGTCATGGCTGCAAAAGAGCTGGTTGCCCGTGAAAGAAAAGACTTCAAACCATCCAGGTTTGCCATGCTAAGATCCATGTTGATCGGACTCTCCGAAAATGTCACCGGGTGCGTGTCGGATCTTCCAAAAGTAGTGTATTTTTGGAGGATCCGACATGGGTGCGGCAACATTTTGGAGAGTCCGCACAACATAGGCCAAGATACAAGTTGTATTATCAAATATGCGCCGAAAATCGGACCAGAGAATCAATATCATCACTGCCTCTTTCCAAAAACGGGAACTTTTTAATAAGAGCATGTTTGGAGAATTTCAAAAATTTCTTAAAACAAGTGGAAATTTCAGATCTGTGGATGTTTTGGACCAAAAACATTTGGTCTAAGCTAGCTCAGAAATATCAGAACATTGAATAGTACTACTGTTATCAGCATCACATTTGCAGAGGGTTGTTGGTTTGGTTGATGGAGAAATCATAGGCCAAACCAGGGGGGCACCACCCTCCAAGGAATTCCCTTCTCTCCCTGTTGGCCTCATTCTTCATACTGGGCTGAGCCTCATTAATCTGTAGACTGTAAGATGCTATCACTTTTATAAGACTTCGTCTTTCTTCAAATAGGAGTCCTAAAACCGTTATATGTGCACTTCGCCGACGTACATACTCAAAAAAGACGGTTGGTTAGAGAAAAGGAGAAATCATTGGCATATCGGAGATGGTCAACCACCCTTAGACAAATCCTCATTTTTCTCTGTTGCCTCATTTTTTATGAGCTAAAATGAAATGGTTTCCAATTTGGTTCAAATCCTGCAAATTCCACAATGACTCGTCGGCAGTTCAGGCTCAGATATGTGTAAAATGGGGGCAAAGAGAAGATGACAACGCCATGGCTGCAAAACCAGTTGCCTGATCCGGGTTTGCCCGCCAAGATACAAGTCTGTTTTTTTCCATGCCCCAAATTTCAGCCCAGATTAGCAAATATCAAAACTGCCTCTCTGGAAAGACAGAAACTTTTCCATAGCAATTTGGACAGTTTGAAGGCACATAAATTGGAACAGAGGGAGTACTACTACTGCTGCTATCAATGTTGCATCAATGGCACAGAGATTTGCCTTCTTTTGTGGGAAAATTTCACAAATATACCAATAACAACAACAACAAACCCAGTGGAATCCCACAAGCGGAGTTTGGGGAGGGTAGTGTGTACACACACTTTACCTACCATGTGGCGGTAGAGAGGCTGTTTTCGATAGACCCTCGACTCAAAGCAACAGCAATAAAAACAACAAGGTTATTGAAGCTCAGATACTGCATTTCAGAAATTTGAGGCTCAGATACTGCATTTTGCTGGGACAAAGTGAACGCAACTACGCCATGGCTGCAAAATACCAGTTGCATGCACAACAAGGGAATTGCCAGGCCAAGATACGGATTGTCCACCATGTCCAATTTGTTTAGCCCAGAAAGGGAAAGAATATTATCATCACTGCCTCTTTTGTAAAATTATTCCAAAGGAGGAAAAAGAAACACACATACACAGAGGTCCATGGCCTAAGCTGTACACTGAAAAAGCATATGATGTTACTCTGCATTTCATGAACACGGGCTGTTGGTTTAGTAGCTACAGAAAATCATTGGCATAACAGAGAAGGGCAACCACAGAAAATCCCTTCACTCTGTTAGTCTCATTTCTCTTTCCGGGCCAACTTTTTTTAGGAAAATTCTCGACTCTCACCTGATTCTGAACTTTCTTCTTCTCAGAGTTGTACACTAGTAACCAAATACTGATGTTTTCCATCATACCAAAGACGCCCTTTTAAAATAACAATACAATACACGGGGTAACAACCATCCAAACAAGCTATAAGAGTAAAATGGAGGCTCAGATCTGTTGATAAGACAAGAGAATGAAGACATCGCCATGACTGCAAACACCGGTTGCATGACACAAAGATCACTTGTCATCCGGTTTGCCCTACCAAGATACGGGTCCCCTTTACTTCTCTTGACCAATTGATTAGCTCATGAAAAAAGAGAAGACAGTATCATCACAGCCTCAAAATTCTCTCTTTTGCTTAAAAAGCTATGTAATTTCACAAATATACCAACAGGAAAAAGAAAAAAAAGGAAGAGGGTTGATGGTTTGTTTGGTGGGGAAATCATAGGCCAGGCAGAGAGGGCAACCACCCTCGAAGAGATCCATTTTCTCTCTGTTGGACTCATTCTTCCTTCTGGGCCAATTCTCACTGCTGTGCAAAAGACTCCCAGAAAGAAGCAATCATCATAGCCCACTTCAGGTGATCTGTGAGGGAGATTTGCACATATATGATCATTATTAAACACCTGCTCTCAAAAGGGACATCAGGTGAAATTTTCTGGATCTATGAAGATCAGCATCAGTCGTGGATTCCAAATACAAATCCATAAAAGTGGATATTTGAGTAAATCAGCAGAAGCAGAGAAAAGAAGAGCAAAGCCCTTTTTAGAGAAGAACATACTCAAGGGGTGTCATTGGAATGGTTTATCATATTCCTTTTCTTGTTCTTTTTTTCTCAAAGGGCTGTTGGTTTTATGAATGGAGAAATCACGGGACATAGCAGAGAGGGGTAAGCACCTTTGTGCTGATTTGCCTTAAGAACAAGAGCAGAGTAGTCGCAGATAGATAAAGAGACAGAAGAGACATACAATACATGTATATATACACACACACACATCATAGATATGCAAAAAGGGCTGTTGATTATAGCCACAAAAAAAATCATAGGCATGCTGGAGACGGTCAACCACCCTGAAAAATCCAATTTTTTCTCCGATTGCCTCATTTATTAGCTAAAATTTTGACGGAGAACTGTATCTGAAATGGATGTTCATGAAAAACTGAAGAACCCAATTTGGTTTCAGTTCCAGAGAACGGCCGTCCAATTCAAGATCATCAAATGGTTGCCCTAAACGTTTTAGGGCCTAGAATTTGCTTTTCTATGAACAAGCAAAGAGACAGAAACACACATCATGGCTGCAGACACCGGTGTGCAAATGATGCCATACCAGGTCGCCCTGCCAAGATACCAGTCAGATCTTCTCAGCACAGTAAGGTGGGGGAAGTGCACAGATAGCCATTTTCAGGATCCCTATTTAAAGACTGGAAATTGAGGCTCAGATATGTGGAAAATGGGGGAAAGAGAAGACGACAACGCCATGGCTGCAAAATGAACCGGTAGCATGATCTGAGTTTGCCCCGCCAAGATTCGGGTTTTCTCCATTTCCCGAATAATAACCAGCTTAGCAATCTCATCACTGCTTCTTCAGAAAGATGAAAACTTTGGCATAGCAATTTGTGGACAGTTTCAGGACACATAAATGAACGGAGAGAATACTATTGCTATCAGCATCACATCAATGGCAACTGATATTTTCTTCTCTTTTGGTCAACTAAACCGAACCATGAACACCCCTAAGTATACCAATTGAAAAAAAAAAGAGAGAAAAAAGAAGAGGGTTGTTGGTTTGGTTTATGCAGAAATCATAGGCCAAACAGAGAGGGCAACCACCCTCCAAGAAATCCTTTTCTCTCTGTTGGCCTCATTCTTCTTTCTGGGCTAACTCTCATCTCATTTTGCTCATTAGAGATGATTTGGATGAAAGATTTTGAGGCTCAGATCTGTGACTTAACTCGGGCACTGAGATATTTGACACTGCCATGGCTGCAAACCTTATATGGATTGCCCCACCAAGATACGGGCCTGAAACAACAATGCCTGATGCCATTTGCTTAGCAAAATTATCATCACAGCCCCATTATTTTCCCTTTTCCATTTCAAGTTGTATGCTTTTGCGGTTGTTTTCCATGGAAACACAGCTGCAGCCTCTGAGGAACAGACTGTAACAGTAACAGAAAACAGAGGGAAAATGATCAAAATGATCCAAATGATCCTTAATATATGGGGGTTGGATACACAAACACATGCATAAGCAAAAAGAGTTCTTGGCTAGAGCTAAAAGAAAATAGAAATCACAGGCACGCCAGAGATGGTCAACCACCCTGAAAAATCCCCATTTTTCTCCAACCGCCTCGTTCGTTGAGCTAAAAAAAATTGATAGAGAACTGCATTTGACAAGAGGGGTTGCTCTGATGGTAAGCAACCCCACTTCCAACTGAGAGGTTGTGAGTTCGAGTCTCTCCAAGAGCAAAGTGGGAAGTTCTTGGAGGGAAGGATGCCGGGGGTCTATTTGGAAACAGCCTCTCTACCCAAGGGTAGGGGTAAGATCTGCGTACACACTACCCTCCCCAGACGCCACTAAGTGTGATTATACTGGGTTGTTGTTGTTGTTGTTGTAACTGCATCTGAAATGGGGTGCGTTAGAGAAAAACTGAAGAACCCGAGTGGGTTTCCAGTTCCCGAAAACGACCATCCATTTAAGACCATCAAAGGTTGCCATAGCTTTTGGGACAGATATTTTTTTGTATATGAATATGCCTAGAGAAAGCGACTCATGCCATGACTGCGGACACCAGTTTGCAAATGATGCCATACTGGGTTGCCCCGCCAAGATACAGGTCGGATTTTATTTAATGCTGTGAGTAGATAGCTCAGAAAGAAGCAATCATCACAGCATATATCAGTATCCAATTTGTGCAAATCAGTTGTGGCCTTTTAAATACAAGGCCATAAGAGTGGCTATCTGTGTAAATCAGTAGTGATCGCAGCAGAAGCGGAGTAAGTGGCTATTTCCTTGTTTCCTTTTTTATTTCAAGGGTTGTTGGTTTCATGAATGGAGAAATCATGGTCATAGCAGAGAGGGACAACCACCCTTCACAGAAAATCCCATTTCTCTCTGATATCTCATTCTTCCTTTCTGGGCTAAACTTATAACAAGTGTTTCGCCCAACCCTCAATGTTTTAACTTTTCCGATACCTCATTCTTATGATCTTGAGCTTGAGTTAAAATTTAAAAGCAGACATTAATGGATCTCAACGACAACCTTAATTTATACCACAATCCATAGGTCCATCACTTTTCCTTATCAAAAAAATGACAACCTTAATTGAACAGGGTCTGGTCTATGGGCTCGTACCACTGTATCCTTGACTTCTAATGGATTCAAAGAACAAGAGTACCCATTTCGATTCCCAGAATTTGAGGCTCAGAACTGCATTTATATCAGGCAAAAATAAGTCAACCACGCCATGGCTGCAAAATTACTGGTTGCATGCAAAAGAGAGAACCTCAAAGGCTGACAATCCAGTGATTTGCCAGGCCAAGATATGAGTCAAGTTGTCCAAGTCCCTGATTCAGCTAGCCCAAAAAGTGAAACATCATCATCACTGCCTCTTCTGTACAATTGCTCAAGAGGAGGAAAAACAAACACACGTGCTATGCGCAACACTGACTGACCATGTCGCTCCTTTTAGACTCATCTCATACGAATATTACAAAACATGGTCATAAAAAGAACGAAAGGAAAGAACCACCCATTGTAGAACTAAACTCCACACAGAAAAGAGGCTCAGATTTGCCTAAAAATCTATCAGAACAAAGAGGTAATCCACCATGGCTGCCAAAAGCTGACGCCTATGTGAAAAGCACATAAGAAACTACCTCACAAAGTCCCTGCCTTTGCCTAGCCAAGAAAAGAATCAGCTAAAAAATCTGATTTTCAAGCTTCCGGGAGAACATCATCGGAGCCTCATTCACAAAGTTCAGGGTTAAGGATTCAGGTTTTCCTGGACAAGTTTAGGAAGCAGAATATGTATTTTCCCTTATTGACATAACCATGGCTATCGTCGTCGTCACGGTCATCAACAACATAATTGGTATTAGCTTATGAAAGGGTTGTTAATCTTTATCTTTGTAACAAAAGTACCGGAAAATTCATCCGCTATACTGAACTTCAGAGAAAGAGACTAACCACCCTCAGAAAATCTCAATCTTTCTCGACTTCCACCACAAAAGGCCTCATTCTTATGCAGATACTTGAGAAGCGTGGTGGCCCCACAACCCACAGGTCACATGATCGAAACCTCGCTTTGATATTCAGTAGCAAGTTTTGCTTGCCTCTCTACCTTTAGAAGATGGGGGTAAGGTCTACATACACACTAACCCCCCAAACCCCACACTTGTGGGATTTCACTTGGTTTGTTGTTGTACTTGGGAGGCTCAGACTTTCCTCTTCTCAAGCACAAGCTAAACTCCGCCATGGCTGCAAGCTTAATGAGAAGCCTTTGTGAGACACGGAAACAAAAATAGCTCACATATCTCACAAGACCAACCAAAAGCTGCCACGCCAAGATATAGCAAAGCTCAACCAACTGATGAATAAGGAGTGAAAATCTTCACTGCCTAGGTGAACTTAATTTGCTAAATATTAGTTTGAAATTGGGGAACATTTGACTGATCACTGGCTGATAAGAATAACAGAGAGGGGCAACCACTCAAATAACTCACCAAAACTCTCTAAATCCAGCAGCCTCAGACTTAAACTAATGAGATTTTTGCCATTTCGGTATCGCCTTCCGCTTCAAATTCCCAAAATTATTCATGTGAAAGGTCTTATTTGTAGAAATGACACCATGGTAGCCACTTCGAGGGCTGCTTCACTGAATCAATTTCCTCCATATCAAATACACCCCAAGTAACATATAAGTGACAACTGAGGCTCAGATCTGTATTTACGCCCAGACAAAGAAAGTCCTGACATGCCATGGCTGCAAATATCCCCCAGTTGCATGCAATTTTTTTACAAATCACAAGTATCAGGGTCATCGCCCTGCCAAGATGCGGGTCGGGTCTCTCAATGCTCAATTAATAGCTCAGGATCATCACTGCCTAGATAAGGGACCATTTTGGACATTTTCTCATGATATGTTTGCATGTGTATCTATGTATGTAGACAAGAGGGGTTGCTCTGATGGTAGGCAACCCCCACTTCCAACCGAGAGGTTGTGAGTTTGAGTCTCCCCAAGAGCAAGTGGAAAGTTCTTGGAGGGAAGGATGTCGGGGGTCTATTTGGAAACAGCCTCTCTACCCAAGGGTAGGGGTAAGGTCTGCGTACACACTACCCTCCTCAGACCCCACTAAGTGGGATTATACTGGGTTGTTGTTGTTGTATCTATGTATGTAATATAGAGACAATATAATGTGCATCATGTACTTAACGAGGCTCAGACTTCAATTTACTCGGGCATAAGGTTTATCAAAAATAGCCATTGCTGCTACCTCTCCGGGTTACCCTGCCAAGATACAGCTCTTATCATTTCAACGCGTAAATTAAATTGCTAAAAAAAAAAAGAATTATCATCATAGCCACAAATTTTCCTCTTCTTACGTTGATTTCTTGCTATTTGGTTATTAAACACAGCAATCAACAAAAGAAAAAGAAGAAGATGCAGCTGCAACAGCATAGAAAACACGTATATTTAAAAAATAACATGGGTTTTCACACGACGATGTCTTGGGTTCAAGTCCTAAAAGTCCACAAAAACTAGTTGAAGATTGAAGCTCAGGCCTGCAAAAGAATGGGGTAAAGAGAAGGCGGCAATGCCATGGCTGCAAAAGAAACAGTTGCATGCGACAGAGAAGGCCTCAATCTCAAACCATCCGGGTTTACCATGCCAAGGTATGGGTCAGACCATCTCCATGCCCCCGAACATCAGCCCAGTATTAGCAATATCATCACTGCCTCTTTTGAAAAGTTGAAACTTTTCCACAGTAGACACATCTTGACAATTCAAACAATCTTCAATAAACAAACACTAAGATCAGAGGATGTTTGGTTTTACCTCAAGAGAAATCAGAAACAGTAGTAGTTGTACTTTTGAAGAGGGTTTGTTGGTTTGGTTAATGGATAAATCATAGGCCAAGCAGAGGGGGCAACCACCCTCAGAAGAATTCCCTTTTTCTATCTATTGGCCTCATTCTTCATTCTGGGGTGAACTTCCATTTTGTGAAGTAAAAGACTCTCTGATTTATAAGAGAGAATTTAACCGAAGAGACCCCTTAAGTCTGCACTTAAGAAACTAATCCTCCCTCCTCTATGCTTCGCCTGAAAAAGCAGACATGCAGAGGCAGAGTAGTCATAGATAGATAGACAGACAAAAAGAAAGAAACAGACATACAATACACATCTATACACACAATCATACATAAGCAAAAGGGGCTGTTGATTAGAGCAAAAAAGATTCACTGGCATGTTGGAGATGGTCAACCACCCTGAAAATCCCCATTTTCTCCAATGGCCTCATTTTTTAGCGAGAAATTTCAAGGAGAGCAGCATCTGAAATGGGGTGTTCAAGGAAAAACTGAAGGACCCAACAGTGTGTTCCGGTCCAGAGAACGGCCATCCATTTAAGAGTCAAGACATCAAATAGGTGTTCTATGAATTACGCAAAGAGAAAGCGACACATACCATGACTGCAGACACCGACTAGCAAATGATGTCATACTGGGTTGCCCGAGATACAGGTCGGATTTTCTCAATGCTGTAAAATAGGGAAAGTGCACAAATAGCCGCTTTTAGGACCCTATCTAAAGAGCAATTGGAAGTTGAGGCTCAGATCTGCTTGAAATGGGGCAAAGAGAAGGCGACAACGCCATGCAAAAGAACCGGTTGCATGTGAAAGAGAAACCCGAATCACAAGCCATCGGGATTTGCCATGCCAAGATACGGGGTGGATTTTCTCCATGCCTCAGCCTAGATTAGTAATATCATTCCTGCCTCTTCTGGAAAATGTTAACTTTCCAGAATAGCCTGTTAGGACAACTTCAGCAACATGCGTTTAATAGACACAGTTTGGCTCGAGTTCAGGTGGTTTATGAACCACCCTTAGTCAGGTGTCGAAATGAAAATTTCCGGCAAGTTTGAGGGGCCATCGGTGTATTCAGCCATTTCAGAAAGACTTCAAGCTCCGATAAGTAATTGATCTCAGGCAATGAGTTCTTTGACACTGCCATGGCTGCAAACCCTATAATACGGGCCGCTCCGCCAAGATACATATGATCAATAACAATCAGTCATCACAGCTCCATCATTTTCCTTTTCAATGTTTCTGCTGTTGCTTTGTCATAGATTGCAGCCTGTGAGGAACATAGCATAACAGTAACAGAAAACTGAGAGAAAATAATCAAAATAGTCCTCAATGTATGGCGTTTGGTTAAACACACACACACAATTAACAACAGTTGTTTTTTAGAAGTAAAACACACTCCCCAACACACACATAATCAACAGTTGTTTTTCAGAACTAAATTAAACTAGAAATCATAGGCATGCCGGAGATGGTCAACCACCCTAAATGATCCCTTTTCTCCCCAACTGCCTCATCCTTTTAGCTAGAAGTTTGATGGGAATAGCAACAAGGTTACAAGAAAAATTGAATAACCCAAATTGGTTTCACCAACAAGAGATGCAGGGTTCGAGTCCCCAAAAGTCCAGATCTTGGTTAGAGTCCCGAGAAGTCCACATGTACTAGTTGGAAGTTGAGACTCAGATCTGCGTAAAATGGGGCAAAGAGAAGACGACAACACGCCATGGCTGCAATAGAACCGGTTTGCCCTACCAAGATACGGGTCGGATTGTCTTCAACCCCGATTTATCAGCCCAGATTAGCAATATCATCACTGCCTCTTTGGAGAGATTCGAACTTTTCTTAGTAGGCGTTTGGACAATTTCAAGCAATTTTTGACAAACAAATGCCAAGATTAGAGGATATATATCTGGCTTAAGCTCAGAGAGGTCAGAAAACATGTACTAGTATTTCTGAAGAGGGTTGTTGGTTTTTTATTGATGAAGAAATCACAGGCCAAACAGAGGGGGCAACCACCCTCCAAGAATTCCCTTTTCTCTCTGGTGGCATCATTCTTCTTACTGGGCTGAACTTCCATTTTTGTGTAGTAAAACACTATTATAAGAGAGAATCTAATGGAAGCCTGTAGTCAAGAAAATAACCCTCCTTTTCTGTGTTTTTTTGCTGCTTTGCTTGAAAAGGCAACCACGTAGGAGCACAGTATTAACAAATAGAGAGACAGATGCATGCATACTCAGAAAGGGCTGTTCGTTTGGAGAAACATAGAAATCCTTGGCATGCGGAGATGGCCAATCACCCTGAAACCACCACATTTCTCCAATTGCCTCATTTTTTAGCTAAAAACTAGACGGAGAACTGCATCTGGTAATTGGGTGTCCAAGAAAAAAACTGAACCCAACAGTGTTTTCCGGTTCAGAGAACGACCATCCATTCAAGACCATCAAATAGTTGTCATAAAACATTTAGGGCTCAGATTCTTCTTTTTTATGGAACTGCAAAGAGAAAGGGACAATGCCAGGCTGCAGACACCGGTTTGCAGATGATGCCATACCGGGTCGCCTCGCCAAGATACGGGTCAGATTTTCTCAAAGCTAGTGAACGTGATAGCCCAAAAAGAAAGAAGCAAATCATCATAGCCCAGTATTAAAAGTGGCTACCTTGTGTCTCATTTCTACCTTGTTCCAAAAACAAGGGGTCATAAAATTGCTATTTGTGCAAATCAGCTGTTGTAGCAGCAGAAAAGAGATATAAGCCAATCCAAACACCCCCATAGTCCCTTTTCTTTTCTTTTTCCTTCTTTTTTTCTCATGAAAGGGTTGTTGGTATTTTATGAATGGAGAATTTATGGATACAGCAGAGAGGGGCGACCACCCTTTACAGAAAATTCCATCTCTCTCTCTGATGTCTTGCCACGAACTTGCAGCTATCAGGGGCATTTGGGAGGATCAATGGGTCACTGGAGGGGACTTCAATGTTTGTAGATATGAAAGCAAAAGATACAATTGCGTTAGAAGGTCCAGGGCAATGAGATTTTTCTCGGACATCATTCAAGACCTTGGCATCATAGATCTACCCCTTCAAGGAGCCAATTTCACTTGGTTTAGGGGGGAGGATTCCCTGCAAGCTTCCAGAATTTATAGGTTTTTAATCTCGCCAGAATGGAATGACAATTTCAAAGCAATCAAACAGTTGGCCCTGCCAAGAGTTGAATCAGACCACATGCCTCTCCTGTGGGAATGGGGTGATTGGCAAGCAAATCCCTCCTACTTCAAATTTGAAAACATGTGGTTTCAACTTTCAAGCTGACGGCTGAACAAAATGGAAAAATGGTGGAACAGTTACTCAATCAGGGGCAGTCCAGACTTCATATTGGTACAAAATTGAGGAGGCTGAAAAAAGACATCACAGAATGGAACAGAGCAACCTTTGGTCAGTTGGAAGCTCAAAGGACCAAGCTCCTGGAAGAGCTAACTATCCTGGACCAAACATTTAGAAAACAGACTCTTGACTCAGTCTGAAAAGGAACGAATAATGCAATTAAAGCTCGAGTTAAAAAAACTGGCAAAGGTAGAAGAAGTGTCATGGAGGCAAAAATCTAGGTGCTTGTGGCTCAAAGAAGAAGACAGGAACACAATTTTTCCAAAAGATGGCCAACTCGCATAGGAGAAACAATTGCATTGATAAGCTTCTGATAGGGGCAGAATTCACTGAAGATAGCGATGAAATCAAAAATGAAATCTTAAGATTCTATCAAGATCTGTACACTGAAAATGAGCAATGGAGGCCTGCTCTGACCTTCGAATGTTTGGCCAGCATATCACCAGCTGAGAAAGAATGGCTAGAAAGACCCTTCGAGGAGGAAGAAGTTCTGGCAGCAATAACATCTTATGCTCCAGATAAAAGCCCAGGTCCTGATGGATTCACCATGGCTTTCTACCAAAAGACCTGGGCTTTCATCAAATCTGAAGTTATGGGGGCTATTACATACTTTCATCAACATTGCTTCATGGTTAGATCATGTAATACCTCCTTTATTGCTCTCATCCCCAAAAAGAAGGGAGCAATAGAACTCAAAGATTTTAGGCCTATCAGTCTGATTGAAAGCATCAACAAAATTGTTGCCAAAACCCTAGCTGAGAGACTAAAGACAGTTATTTGGAAGTTGATTTCTGGAGAGCAAAGTGCATTCTTGAAGAATAGACACATCACATATGCCTCACTTGTAGCCAATGAAAGGCTGGATGATAGATTGAAAAGAGGAATCCCCGGAATTCTCTGCAAGCTAGATGTTGAGAAGGCTTTTGATAAAGCAAAATGGTCCTACCTATTTGCAATGCTGAGAGCCATGGGGTTTGGGGATGGGGTTTGGGGACAGATGGATCAGTTGGATAAAATACAGCCTTACCACAGTCAAGTACTCAATACTAGTGAATAGATCTCCCGTGGGCTTTTTCTCCCCTCAGAAAGGAATAAGACAAGGTGAATGTCACCATTCTTATTCATCCTAGCCATGGAGGGCTTAAGTAAAATGCTAAATAAGGCAAAACAAATGTAGTGGATTGAGGGGTCCGGGGTGGGAAACAACATAGATACCTCAGTCACAGTCACTCATTTACTCTATGCAGATGATACCTTAATATTTTGTGGAGCTGAGAGATCTCAGATGCAATTCTTGAACTTGACTATACTTCTGTTCGAAGCAATCTCAAGGCTGCACATCAATATGTTGAAGAGCATGATCTACCCAGTGAACGAGGTCCCTAACTTGGAGGAACGGGCTAACTTAATGGGTTGCAATATAGGCTCACTTCCCACAACTTACTTAGGCCTCCGACTAGGAGCAAAATACAAGGCAACTGAGATATGGAATTGAAGTAATAGAGAGAGTGGAGAAAAAATTGGAAACATGGAAAATGCAGTATCTGTCTATGGGTGGTAGACTAACTTTAATCAGCAGTGTTATAGACAGTATCCCCACCTACATTATGTCCCTCTTCCCTATGGCAAGTAAGGTGCAGAAACAACTGGATTTAGGAGATCATTCCTATGGGAAGGAAACAGTGAAGGTCATAAATTCCATTTAGTGAAATGGCCAAAAGTGTCATGCTAAAAAACCAAGGTGGTTTGGGAATCAGAGACTTGACCAAGCACAACAAGAGTCTGCTTATGAAATGGTTGGTGGAGGTATGCTGAAGAATCAACATGCACATGGAAGAAGGTAGTTAATGCCAAATATGGGGTACAAGGTGGTTCACCAAGCAAAATAGAGCTCCACATGGAGTTGGCCCATGGAAGCACAACAACAACCTGCAAGAAGCATTCTTTCAAGAAGTATATTATAATTTTGGGAATGGCAACAGCATTAAATTCTGGAAGGATAGATTGCTCAACAATCAACCCCTGAAGGACTCTCATCCATAGCTCAGATTGCCTCTGACCCTAACTCTTCTATAGCATAAAATAGAGAAGGGAACACATGGGACCTCCACTTCAGAAGAAACATGCAGGATTGGGAGCTATATCAGCTATTAGACCTATACAGAACACTTGAAGATGCCAGAGGGAATCCTCAAGTCTCAGACAGCTTAAGGTGGGGAAAACTCTTAAAAAGGAATCTACATTGTTAAGGCAGGATATAGCAAACTAAGTGCCTCGAATGATATGATTGAATCTTGGCCATGGAAGCTAATATGGAAGACAAAGCTACCAACAATTAAGTGTTTCTCCTGGAAAGCCCTCTATGAAGCTATTCTGACCCAGGATAACCTTTGTAGAAGGAATTTTCAGCTGGCAAATAGGTGCCACATGTGCAGGCTAAACTCTGAGTCGGTCAACCACCTGCTACTCCATTGCACAGTGGCATCAGATCTTTGGAACATGTTCCTTGCTCTCTTTGGTATCAGCTGGACAATTCCTCACACCATAAGGGAAGCAGTACTTAGTTGGAGCCTATGGGAAGTTGATATATCCATCAAGAAGATCTGGCAAATGATCCCGGCATGTATTTTTTGGTGTTTATGGCAGAGAGGAATCGAAGATGTTTTGATGACATTTCAACCTCCAACGGTCAACTGAAGTCAAAATGTTTAATGAGTCTTTTTAGTTGGGAGTAACCTTTCTCCTGTAACTAATATTATTCCCCTCTTAGACTTCATAGTTCTGTCTCAATGGTTTAGTGAACCATTGCTTTTGCTCTTGGTTAACTCAAGGTTCTACATTTTTTTGTTCCTATGGAGTTAACCAAGATTTATTTTGTAACCTCTTGCATCTTCTTGATGCCTTTTAATACAAAACATTTTCCTCCATACCAGAGACACCCTAAATAACAACATATTACACCAGGTACCAACTTTCCAAACAAGCTATTAAAGAGTAAATAGAGGCTCAAAACTTTCGATAAGACAAGAGAATGAAGACATTGCCATGGCCACGAACGCCGGTTGCATGCACAAAACTCACTTTCCATCCGGGTTGCCCCGCCAAGATACGAGTCCCTTTATTTCTCTTGCTCATTCATTTGCTCAGAGAAAGAAGAGAAGAAAGTATCATCACAGCGCCAGTTTCTTCTTCTTGTTTTAGGTGAGGAGTTGCAGAGATGAATTTAGTACAGCACCAAAACATAAGGATCGTTTTGAGTCAAAAAAACTTAAAACAAGAACCAGAGTACGATTGGTTGGTAGCTATTTAGGTTAATTCTTTGATTTTAAAGGGCTGTTTGATTTATTTATTTTTCATATGAGAAGTCACTGGAGTAGCAGAGAGGGGCAACAACCCTTGAAGAATTCCTCCTCTATGCAAGCCTCCTCTCTTCTCTTTGAGCTTTGTGACTGCAGATTGTTTCAAAGTCTTGTCCCTTAAAACACCATTTTCTACTTTTGCCCTCTAGTTGATACTTACTTACTGCTTATTATGCAATAGTTTAGCCTCGACATCCCAGTAATTGGCATTTTGCTGATGAAAGGGCTGTTAAGCTTCCTCGTTCCAACAAAGCTACAGGAAAATTGATTAGCTAAATTGAACTGCAGAGAAAGAGAGTAACCACCTTAAGAAAATCTCAACCTTTCTCGAGTTCCACAAAAAGCCTCGTTCTTTGAAAACAAACAGATACTTGGAAGGCTAAGATTCACCTTTTCTAAGACATAAGCTAAACCTCGACATGGCAGTAAGCTTAAGAAGACCATCAAACGGTTGTAGACTTCAAGGCTCAGATTTTGCTGTGTATACGAACCATGCAAAGAGAAAGTGACACACGCCATGGCTGCAGACAGTGGTTTGCAATGATGCCATACCGGGTCGCCCCGCCAAGAACCGGGTACGATTTTCTCAACTGCATTCACTGAGAACGCAAAGTGCTTTTGGTTTGAAGTCATGTTACCTGATAACAAAAGCTACTAAGTGCAAAACAAGGCTTTTTAGCACAGTTTAGGGGTAAATTTGGACCTTTTTCCTATACAAAAACGGCTGTTGGTTAGAGCTAAAAGGAAAAAGAAATCATTGGCGTGATGGAGATGGTCAACCACCCTAAAGAAACCAATCTTCTATCCGAATTGTCTCAATTTTTTTAGCTAAAGATTTGATGGAGAACTGTATCTGAAAATTGCTTGTTCAAGATAAAACTTTTAGGGCTCAGGTTTTGCTGTATATACGAGCATGCAAAGAGAAAGAAACAACGCCATGGCTACAGACCGATTTGCATATGATGCCATACCAGGTCACCCCGCCAAGATACAGGTCGGATTTTCTCACTGCCTTGAGTGGATAGCCCAGAAAGAAGCAATCATCATCATAGCCCATTTCAGGTGCTGTGAAGATCAACATCAGTTAAGGCCTTCCAAATGCAGGGCAATAAAAGCAGCTATTTGTCGAAATGAGTTGTTGTAGTTTGTTGTAGTAGCAGAAGCAAAAGCAGAGAAAAGAAGAGCTAGGGGTGGCAAACAGGCGGGTAGGGTCAGATATGAGCGGGTCAAAAGGGGTAATTTTTAAAAACGAATAAATTATCCGACCCGGCCCGTATTTGAGACGGATAAAAACGGGTTTATCCGGTGGATAATATTGATATCCATATTATCGATGCTTCTTAAATATGATCACTTATGAGAGAATTCCTAGTCTTCCAAACTTGAGAAACTCCAATTTGAGGCTTTACAAATATAAAAGTTAAACACATTAGTTATCCATTGTTTATCCATTTGGTTAACCATTTTCTAGGTGGATAATATGGTTCTTTATCCATATTCGATCCGTTTTTAAATGGTTCATTATCCAACCCATTTTTTGATGGATAATATGGGTGGATAACTGTTTTCTTTTAATCATTTTGCCACCTCTAGGAAAAGCATAGCCCCTTTCACAGAAGTAGACACTCAACAGATGTTGTTTGGATATTTTGTTTGTCGCTTTTTTTTTCTCAAAGGGCTGTTGGTTTCATGAATGGAGAAATCATGGACGTAGCAGAGAGGGGCAACCACCCATTACTTAAAATCCCAAAATCCCAACTCTCTGATGTCGCTAAAATTTGGGCCAAACACTAATAGATTCAAGAGTACCTGATTTCAATTCCCAGAATTTGAGGCTCAGATCTGAATTTATATCAGGCAAAGAGAAGGCAACCACGCCATGGCTGCAAAATCACCAGTTGCATGCACAAGAGGGAATTTGCCAGACCAAGATACGGGTCGATTGTCTCAATTCCCGATTTTGTTTCAAATCACTGCCTCTTTTGTAAAATTACTCAAAATCAAGAAAAATAAACATACACAGGCTAGAAGTAAAAAAATCATAGGCTTGATGGAGATGGTCAATCACCCTCAAAAAATCCCTTTTTTTCTCCAATTGCCTCATTTTTTGAACTGCATCTGAAATGGGCTGTTCAAGAAAAACTGAAGAACCCAATTGGGTTTTTAGGGCTCAGATTTTGCTGTAATTTTATGAAAAGGGACCACACTGTGGCTGCAGCACCAGTTTGCATATGATTGCCATACACGGGTTGCCCCGCCAAGATACGGGTTGGATCTTTCTCCACACATGTAAAAGTAGATAGCCTAGGAAGAAGCAAAAGATCATCATAGCCCATTTCAGTATCCTATTTCTGCAAATCAGTTGTCACCTTCGAAATATAAGAGGTCATAAAATTGGCTATTTGTGCAATCAGCTGTTGTAGCAGAAGAAGCAGAAACATTTTCCTTTTCTTTTCTTTTTTTCTCAAAGGGTTGTTGCTTTATTGAATGGAGAAATCAGGGACATGGAGAGAGGGGGCAACCATCCATTACTGGAAGTCCCATTTCTCTCTTTGATGCCTCATTCTTCCTTTCTAGGCTAAAGCAACTGCTGGTTGAGGCTCAGATCTGTGTAAAATGGGGCAAAGAGAGGACGACAACGCCATGGCTGCAAAATGAATCAGTGCACGATACAGGTTTACCCTGCCAAGATACGAGTCGGCTCCATGCCTCAAATTTCAGCTTGGATTAGCAATATCATCACTACCTCTTTGGAAAGATGGAAACTTTTCTATAGCAATTTGGACATATTCGGTTCACATAAATTGGAACGGAAAAAGCAGATGCCTTTGTGCAAAGCACATAAGAAACTACCTCACAAACTCCCTGCCTTTGCCTAGCCAAGAAACGAATCAGCTCAAAAATCTGATTTTCAAGCTTCCGGGAGAACATCATCATAGCCTCATTCACAAAGTTCAGGGTTAAGGATTCAGGTTTTCCAGGACAAGTTTAGGAAGCAGAATATGTATTTTCCCTTACTGCCATAACCATGCCTATCTATCTTTACTAGGTAGGGTAAGGTCTGCGCACACACTCCTCCTCAGGTCCCACTTGGTTTGTTGTTTGTTTGCCATAACCATGGATATCGTTATCGCCGTCGTCGTCATCATCAAGAGCATAACTGGCATTAGCTGATGAAAGGGCTGTTACTCTTTATCATTGTAACAAAGGTACTGGAAAATTCATCGGCTATACTGGACTTCAGAGAAAGAGACTAACCACCCTTAGAAAATGTCAACCTTTCCGACTTCCATAAAAAAGTCTCATCTTTGAAAGCATACAGATACTTGGGAGGCTCAGATTAGCCTCTTCTCAGGCATAAGCTAAACTCCGCCATGGCTACAAGCTAAATGAGAAGCCTTTGTGAGACACGGAAACCAAATAGCTCACATATCTCATAAGACCAACCAAAAGCTGCCACGCCAAGATATAGCAAAGCTCAACCACCTGATGACTAACGAGTGACTTATTTTGCTAAAGAGTGGTCTGAAATTGGGAAATATTGAGTGATTATTGGCTGCTAAGAATGACAGAGAAGAGCAACCACTCAAACAACTCCCCACAACTCTCTGAATCCAGCAGCTTCAGACCTGAACTAATGAAATTTTTACCATTTTCATTTGACCTTCTGCTTCATGTTATAGTTCTCTTGAACCTCCCAAAAATATGGACCTCATTGTAAAGTAAATGGCCGAACCAAACCATCGACACCCCTAGTATGTTAAGAAGGACAAGTGGTATAGAGGAAGAATAGTACCCTGCCACAGTACAGAACCAGGTTCGAAATTTTCCATCAAAAAAAATATGTATAGATGCGCACCATGCATGCTACAATCTCTCCAGGTTACCCCGCCATGGCTGCAACCTCTCCCCGTTACCCCGCCATGGCTGCAACCTCTCCCCGTTACCCCGCCATGGCTGCAACCTCTCCCCGTTACCCGCCATGTATGTTTCGATCGAGGCATTTTCGTGAGTGTATCAGAAAATGGTGCTTAGGACAATGGAAGACCGCCTCCTTAGCGTTATCATCACAGCCTTAAATTCTCCTTGCTGTTACATTGATCTGTTGCTGTTTGGTTCATAAAACAGCCCAACAGTAGCAATAACAGGAGAAACAGAAGAAATTCCTGGAGCAACAACGACAACATGGCTATAGAAAAAGATCCAATTTTTACATGCATATACTACAATTCTCTCTGATACCTCATGTGTTTCACCAAACAATAGGTCCTGAGTTCGAATCCTGGAAAGTCCCTCTCTTATCTATGCTTTGCCTGAAAACGCAGGAGCAAAGTAGTCACAGATAAAGAGACAAAAAGAGATATACATACACACACACACACACATGCCAAAAATTGCTGTTGATTAGAGCAAACTAGAAATCATAGGCATGGCGGAAATTGTCAAGTTCTTCGATTGCCTCATTCTTTGAGCTAAAAGATTTACGGCTCAGATTTTGCTGTATACTACGAACATGCAGAGAGAAAGCAGTCACGCCATGGCTGCAGACACCGGTTACCCGGTTTGCCCACCAAGATATGGGTCGGATTTTCTCGAAGTAGAACATTTTGCTAGTTGAGGGGTAAATTTGGACTTTTTTCCTATACAAAAAGGGCTGTTGGTCAAAGCTGATACAAACTAGCAATCATAGGCATGCTGGAGATGGTCAACCACCCTAAAAAAGATCCCAATTTTTTCTCCAATTGCCTCATCTTTTAGCTAAAAGATCCCAGTTTTTTCCCAATACCCTCGTTTTTTTAAGCTAAACCCCTCCATTTTTTCTCCAATTGCCTCACTTTTTTCAGCTAAAAATCCCGATTTTTTTCTCCACTTACTTCATTTTTTAGCTTAAAAAATCTCATTTTTCTCCAATTGCCTCATTTTTTTTAGCTAAAAATCTCGATTTTTTCTCCAATTACTTCATTTTTAGCTAAAAAAATCTCAGTTTTCTCCAATTGCCTCATTTTTTGAGCTAAAAATCCCCTTTTTTTCCAACTGCCTCAACTTTTGAGCTAAAAAATTGATTAGAAACTGCACCTGAAAATTGGGTTTTCAAGAAAAAACTAAAAAACCCAAAATGGGTATCTAGGGCTCAGATTTTGCTGTATATTCTATGAACATGCAAAGAGAAAGCAGACATACGTCATGGCTGCAAGACACCGGTTTGCAAATTACTGCCATACACGGGTCGCCCCGCCAAGATACGGGTCTGTTTTTTCTCAACGCATGTAAAATAGATATAGCCCAGAAAGGAAGAAGCAAATCATCATCACAGCCCATTTCAGTATCCTATTTTGGCAAATCAGTTGTCACCTTTGTGAATACAAAGGAACATAAAAGTGGCTACTAGTGCAAAATCAGCTGTTGTAACAGCAGAAGCAGAAAAAGGAAGAGCATAATAGCCCCTTTTTCTAGAGATTCAAGGGTAACCAAATTGACGGAGAAAACTTTTCTGTTGACGAGAATGGCTATTTGTGCAAATAATATTTTCCTTTTCTTGTTCTCTTTTTCTCAAAGGGTTGTTGGCCTTTTAACAATGGAGAAATCATGGACATAATGCAGAGAGAGGGCAACCACCCTTTACTGAAAATCCCATTTCTCTCTCAGATGCCTTCTCAATCTTTCTTTCTGGGCTAAAATTAGTGAGGGTTTTGGCTGTTTATATAAATAGAAACAATGTCCAATTTCCAAGTTCTTTTGCGCTTGTCATGGCCGACCAAGGGCAATTTAAGGCTGTATTCGGTTCCAGTTCTGGGTCTATTTGGGTAAACGGTTTTGGTTTTGGCGGTTCCCGGTTCTGGCGGTTCCGGTTCTGGCGGTTCCCGGTTCTGGCGGTTCCGGAGCCGGAACCGGTCGGAACCACCCGGTTCCGGTTCTGGCGGTTCCAGGCGGTTCCCGGCGGTTCCGACCTTTTTTTTTTTAAATTAAATATCTTGTATAGTAGTGATTAGTATATTGTAGAATATATTTTTATATGGTGTACTATGTTGTTACTATAGCATATATTGTGTTTGGAAATTAGAATATATTCAAAATAAGTAGTGTATATTTTGTATATAAGTAGTATATGTTGTAGTAAAGTAGTATATATTGTATATAAATAATGTATATTGTGTAGTAGTTAGTATTAATAGTATTATGTGTTGTATGTTATATATTATATGTTATATAAATATTTTATATTCAATGATTGATATAGAAGTAAAGACAAAGAAATATTGAGACAAATATATTCAAGTATATGATAAAAAGCATATTTATTGACCAAAATGGCATATCTTTCTTAGTCTTCCTTCCCCCAATGGAATGAGCACAACATGGTACTAATACCACCATTAAAAGGAAAAAAAACTAAAAGAAGACATGCCAATGTACAAGTTACATCATAATTTATGTATTATTTCTAACAAATCTCATAAAACCTTCAAGGTTTGGAGGTGGTTGTGTTGGCGGTGGTGGAAATGAAGCTTGTTCATCACCACTTCCGGGTGAATATGATTCTTGAGCAATTTCTGCTAGCATTTCTTCATAGCACTCATCTATTTCGGGTTGAGATTCAGCTAGCCCAAAGTTTCTTCTTTCAGAGCGGATCCAATCTCGGAAGAGCACTGATTTTTCCAAGCTGTCCCGCATCGACGCTCTATGATCTCCTATTTGTAGTCTGGCTTGACTAAATACGCTCTCCGATGCAACAGTTGACGCTTGAATGGACAGAACATCCCGAGCCATCCTTGCAAGAACGGGAAAATGCTTTTCCCTTGTCTTCCACCAATCCAAAAGGTCGAAAGATCCGTCTGGATTATCATTCTCTAGCCCCTGCGACAAATAAACTTGAAGTTCGTTTAGATGGGAAATATCATCTAAATTCTCACCTTGAGTACCCCTGAACTCCGTCCACGATTTAAGAGCTGTTAAGCCAGCAACTCTTTTAGACGATTGTGACGTGGACGAAGTAGGAGTTGGAATATTAGACCTAGCATGCTCTAAGGCCTGTTTATAAGCATTATAAATAGTTTGAGCATTCACTGTAATTGATGCTTTCGCATCAGATAGTGTAGCCATTTCTTCTGGTGAAAGATCTAAACATTGATAAATACTAGTATACCAAAAGTTAGGACCTCCTGCTTTCATAGTAGGGTTTAACAAAGCAGCCACACCAAAAATAGGAGGGATTGGAAAAAAATATTTTTTAAATTTCTTTTTCATTTCAAATATTGCATTTTCATAAATTTCCCCTCCCTCGTTAAAATCAGCAAATAAATTAGCAAGTGCGGCAATATATACTAAACAGTTTGAAATTGTAGGATAATATTGGCCAGATAAAGCAGTTGTAGCCACACTAAAATGTTCTAAAAAATCTAAAAGAATCTTAACGTTATTCCAATCTTAATTAGTTAGCATATCATTATCTTCATCCTCACAATCCCTAGAATTATAAGTAGCGGTTATTGGGTTTCTATATTCGTACGCCACTACTAAGCTTTCATACATGTAGTTCCACCTAGTCGGACAAGGTTTAGGAACCTTTCTTTCTCTAAGGCCACTTTCGTCACATTTTTTATAATATTCTCTAAGTCTACTTCTACGGTTTGAATAAAAAAGCCAATTAAGAGCGAATTTAACTTTTTCAATTTCTATGTTTAAAATTCTCATACCATCTCCAACAATTAAATGATAAATATGGCATATACACCTAACATGGAAAATATTTGTAAAAGCAGGATTAAGTTTTCTAGTTAAAATACCTATTGCAGTTGTGTTGCTACTAGCGTTATCCATGGAAATTGACATTATTCTATCACTAAAACAAAAATATCTACAAACATCATAAACAGTGCTAGCAATAAACTTACCTGTGTGCCGTGAATTAATTATTCTATATGCTATAATGCGTTTTTGCATGGTCCAGTCTTTGTCTATCCAATGACTGGTCACGGTTAGATAATCACAATCATTTCCACTTCTACCAATATCAGTTGTAATAGACATACGATTACTTATATGAGTAAATAAATAGCGCAAGTACTGTTCATATTCGTGCTTATATTTATAAATGTCAGCCTTAACTGTGGCGCGAGGCCAACCTTTATATGTAGGATTAAATACTCGTCTAATATATTGAATCCAAGCAGGATTAGAAGCAAAAGAATAAGGTAAACACATAACAGTAATCATTTTAGCTAATTCTTCACGATCCTTATTAGGATCGTAGTACAATATACCTCCGGTGACAGTGTTTATTCCTGGTTGAACCATGTTAGAACCAGTACTTTGGTTAATTGTAGTATCAGGACTTGACTTCCCCTCTTGTTCCGCTTTCATTTGAAAATATCTAGCCTTATCGCTAGGATGTATATATATATATGTTTAACTAAACTACCTGTTCCGCTACGATCACCCGTATACCTATGAACAAGTTCTTTACCACAAGTTTTGCATTTAGCCCTATCTTTATCTTTTAGTTGAATAAAAAAATGCCAAACTAATGAAGTTTCTGTACGTTTCCGAGGTTGTCTACTAAAAGTGGGAGTTTGTACGGGTGGGTGTTCTGGGTCATTAGGAGCAGGACTAGTAGGTGTATCATCTAAATCTACCGGAGGTTGGGTTTCGTCATCATCATCACCCTCATTTCCCTCTGATATTGGTGCATTAGGATAAAGCAAATTCATAATATCATCATCTATTCTATCACCGACTGCTATATCATGTAGAAAATTAACATCGCTAAATTGAAAATACGGGTGATCACTATCAAATATTCCTAAGTTTTCATTAGTATTTCTAGGTTGGCTACTAGTTTGAACTTGTTTATCTTTTCTAGGTCTGGGAGCCGGGGGAGGGGTAGGATTTTGGCTACTACTTTCACCGGATTTAGATGTACCTTTTCCGAACATTTTTTTCAATGAAAATGCCATACTAATTATAATTAAGGAAAATATCAACATACAACAAATATACTTAGCACGTAAGAGTTGAAACGAGTTTACCGGATTGACGAACAACTTCTTGAAAATTGACAATCGTTGTAATTGAACACTTGAAAACTTCAATTCAACAACTTCACAATGTTTCACGAATTTGCAACAAAAATTAAGCACTTGCACAGAAAGATTGTAAGAGAGCTTGAGAGAGATTGAGTAAGATTGATGAATTGGTGAATTAAATGAAAGAATGAGGGGGTATTTATAGTTGAGAAATGGGAAATTGTGTAATTATATAAAGTTTGGGGTTAAATTAAATTTGAGTGGTCAAATGGCTAAATTTTAAAAATGCCAAACGGCTATTTCTGCAATACCAACGTTCTGATTTTCAAAATTTTTTTAAAAAAATGGCCGTTGGGAACCGGATAGAACCGAAACCGGACCGGTTCCGGCGGTTCTAAACGGTTCCAAACGGTTCCGCCAACGGTCCGAATTTAAAAAAAAAAAAAAATTTTAATATCGGAACCGTTTAGAACCGCCTGAACCGGTCCGGTTCCGGTTCCGGTTCTGGCGGTTCCGGTTCCACGATTCTAAAGGGTGGAACCGGCCCGGAACCGCGGAACCGGAACCGCAGAACCGGAACGTATAACCGGAACCGTTTAGAACCGCGGAACCGCCAGAATCGCGGTTCCGATCACGGTTCCGGTTCGGAACCGTTATTCGTACAGCCTTAAGGGCATATCCTAAAAATGCTAATTTCCAATTCTTACTTGATAATTTTTGGAAATCTAAATTCCTAACACTTGCACCAAAGAGCTACTTTAATAAAATCTATGTTAAATTAACTTCCTAATTATATAATACAATATATATATATTCTTTCTAACATTCTCCAAAAATTGGATCAGTACCAACGAAATTTGTTACGGAATTCTACATTAAAAAAAATTGCATCTTATTAAATGAAATAATATTACTAGGCCAAAAACTATTGGTGAATTAGGAATTCATAAATTACAATATTAAAATAATATTTTATTAAAAAATTTAGCATGGAAATTATTCACTTCAAATACTATGTGGGCTAACATATTATTGGCCAAATATCTTCATTCTTCTCCTACTAAAAAAGAACTCCCATATTTGATCTAACATCACTACTAATTAACACCAATGTCAGCTAGGTATAAAATGAAATATAAGAAGAGACACTCACATTTAACTATGGGAGGATTCGTGAATTGCACCAGGCACAACAATTAGATTAATTATGTATGAACCTTTACCTTTTGAGCATCAAAATATGACTATCTCGTCCATTATAGATAATGAGAGATGGGATTGAAATAAAATTCCATTTGAGCTATTCAGTAACATTAGACAAACTAATTCAATCAGTTTATATATCAAAATACGACAATAAGGTCGATAGTATTTTCTAGGGTTTAACTCCTATAGACATTTTTAGTATTAAGTCTATGTATGCTATATTAGATGCACACTATGATATTTCTACAGCTAGTTATATAAATTATGAGTGGATTTGGAAATTACCTGTTCAACCCAAAATCAAAGGATTCATCTGGTTACTATTTAGAGAGAGACTACCCACTGCGGAATATCTCAAATATAACAACATTATTCAGATGCGACATGCTACATAAAGAAGATGAAAACATTAAACATTTGTTCCTAGAGTGCAGTAGTGCTAAAACATATTGGCAGACTTTAAGCATTCTTGAATTTATCAATTATTTGTCACAAGAAACACATGTTTCTAATTGGGTTCATAATCTTACAACTTACAAAAATCTTCATGTTCCATACAAAATAAATCTGACCACATACTTGTCCTTAAGCTTATGGAATATTTGGGTAGCTCGGAATAATAATTGATATAGACATATTATATCAACAACTTCCACTAAGTTAACTACTCAACAAGCTGCAGAATTCACTTATCTTGTCGCTAAGAAGCATACTATTAGGAAAAAGAGACAACAAAATCTTAAATGAAAACCTCCTAAATTTCCTTTCTATAAATTGAACACTAATGGTGCCTATAATAATAGTAAGTCTAATATTGGTGGACTAATATAAAATGCAAATGCTGAATGGATATAGTATTTGCAGCATCAGTTACATCAGAGTCACCATCTACAGCAGAATCATATGCTTTAATGCAAGGACGTCAACTAGCTTTTGATCGTAATATTCTATCACTGGAAGTGGAAGTGGACTCAAAGGATACACTAAGGTTACTCAATTCAGATAAAAAAACACCTATTAATTTAATTTCTGACTGCAAGTACCTCCTGGATAGGTTGGGTAAACTTAGAGGAATACATGTGTACAGAGAGCAGAATGTAGTTGCAGATAAACTAGCAAAGGAGGGCTGCAATTTTGACATACAATTAGTGGTGCATATTTTTTATGACAGCCCAATTTTTGCAAGGTCACTTTTTGAGAAGGAAAATAGTGTAGTGCATGAACATATTTTTGATTTTTATAGGCCTCACTCTTGTACTTACAATATTGTAAATATGGATATTAATAGTGGTAGACCTACGTGTGGTAGTACAATAGTTGGATATAATACTTTAGCACCCAATGTAGGTGCATATGCTTGTAATGGGATAATGCATCCCACCTCTGTACGCTATGTTTAACATAATATAAGTTATATTTCAAACCAAATAATAATAATAATAATAATAACAATAATAATAATAATAATAATATGTTTCAAAATTTTTTAATTGCTATAATAAAGTATTATTATAAAGATTATTTTTAACTGCATATTGAAACTAAGTACTCTGCAAAAGTATTACTAGGGAATTTTACAAATATCCCCAAAAAAAACCTAATTTATCAAATTTTAGCCATTAATTATCCAAATTAGTCAAATATATATATAAATTAAAAATGTAAAGAAAACATTCTCGATAATCACACACAAAGATCTCCTCCCATATTTTTAAGCATGATTAACAATATTAGATACAATGGGAAAAGAGAATTTAGTGTATGAGGTAGCAAATAAGGTAATAAAATACACACACACACACACACATACATATATATATATATATATATATATATATATATATATATATATATATATATATATATGCGTGTGTGTGTATATGTATTCCAAAAATCTAAGCAATAAATGACTTTTTCAATAGGTATGGTCGAGATTCATTGAAAACGGATACAATATACAAAATTTGAGGAAGATTTGAGGTGACTTGGATTGCTTTAGTATCAAAATTCGTAGTTAGTATCAACTGTAAAAAATTCTTATGCAACACGTATATCAAACATGTACCACACATGTATCTCACACACAGGTATATATGTGATACACATTTGATATAAATATAATACATGTTTGATGCAATGTGTGATCCCGTATTATTTTTTTATATTCATATTCTACTTCGAGACAAGAGAGGTTGATTTGATAGTAAGCAACCTCCACTTTCAATCGAGAGGTTGTGAGTTCAAGTATCCCCACGAGCAAGGTGGAAAGTTCTTGGAGGGAATGATGGCGAGGGTCTATTTGAAAAAACAGCCTCTGGAGTAAGGTTTGCGTACACACTACCTTCCCCAGACCCCACTAAGTGGGATTATACTAGTTGTTGTTGTATATTCTACTTTGAATTTTCAATTCAAACCACCTCAAAAGTCCACCCTAAACATCACAAATCTGAGATTTAAGCTCCTTAAGATGTACCCAAATTATTCTAATAGTGTCCACTCAAAAGAAAGAAAAAGTTTGACATTTTTTGTTGCTACAAATACCTAATTGGCTAGTATTTATAATATTTAAAGAATTGACCAATTTCTGTAATAAACTGCTTAAAAATGGACATAACTCGTATTTTTCAAATTTAAAAACAACTAATGAAATATTTTTATTTAGATTTTAGTTGTATATGCAATTTGTAAAAATTATACACCATCACTGTAATATCTAAGTTATCTGTTACGATACACTGATTTAATCTAAAAATGTACAACTTCATACATACTCGGTGCACAAACCTTAAATAATAATAAGACAAAATTTCTTCACCTTCTTGTGATGAGAAGGTAAGTAAATTGTGGCGCTAATTAAAAGAAGGCGTAGTAAATACGAGAGAAGATCGAATTAAATTCTTTGTTTTTATAAAAAGAAAATAACAAAATAAAAATAAAAATATAGGAATAAGCTTGTGACACATTCACTAAAAAAAATGAAAGTACTTATTGTTCTTTTTAATTCGAATTTGATTTTAATTCAAAATTACAACTATATCATGTCTCTGTAAAGTGAGTTGAATTTCTCCTTTACTAGTATTTATACCTACATAATGTGCAAATAATATTGCGATCCTGCTAAATGTCAATTAAAAAAAGTCAAATCAATAATTATTGGCAGAAACTCAAGTATTATCACTCCACGTATAATTGGAGATACAAACAAATAAATATATGATATTGATTCAAAAATTGATGATACTATATGAAATAATAATTAATAAAAATATATTTAGCAATATTAATTTTAAATTACAAAAAATATATTTCATTATTATCTCAATATAATGTCATTATCCGAAATTTTGACCCTCGGGAGTTGTGATGGCGCCTACTCGTAGAAGTTAGGCAAGCCACACATTTAGAATCCATAACTATTTTAACTGCAAATCCGTTTTTACCAAATTAATTAACGGGAAATATATAATTAAACAACAGCGAAATTCGTAATTTAGCGAGAGACTTAAACGAAATAAACCAAAATAATAAGGAGAATCCATCTATGCCTCTACTCAAAACTGATGTCACAACATTCATAGACTGTTAAGATTTACTACATACAATCGTTTGAAAGAATGTAGCACTGTCAGTCTCGAACACAAGAGATAACAGAACATAGATACACATAAAGGAGACATGTTGGGCCTGCGGACGCCTGCAAGGCTACCCCGGTGTCTCAATAGACTGAAGGTTGGCTCCCGAGCTACTGTTGTAGTCTGGTACCTGGATCTGTGCAAAAGAGCACAGAGTATAGCATCAGCATAACCGACCCCATATGCTGGTAAGTGCCTTGCCTAACCCCTGCGAAGTAGTGGCGAGGCTAGGACCAGACCTCCAAATAAACACGTGCAGTTATATAATATACAGCGGAAAGTAAAGCAACAATAACCAAATAAAGATGGGAGGGGGAAACTTGCTTCCGGAAATAGCAGATAAAGCAACATCTCAAGAGAATTATCAGGAAACTGAAATTCAACTTCTAACAAGGATAAGGAAAACAAAGGCAGATCTCACTCTCAGTTCACAACTCGCTGCAGGCGTGCAACCCAATCCAATTTTTCATATCTTGTGGTAGCCGTACCATCCACTTTTTATTTCATTATATCAATAGTTCTTCCAAATGAAATTTACTCCAACAAACGCAATGATTAATACAAATTCATAAGACAACAAGTACACAAAAATTATGAACTATGAAGGAAAACAAATAAGGACAAGTAGCAATTAAGAACAATTAGGAAATTTAATATTTAGTACACTACATATCAAGTAGCAATTAAGTCACATAAACATGTAATAATTATAGCATAAATTCAAGGCGTAATGTTGCGCAAGGGTACCTTGATCCAATAATAACAAGTAACACAATAAAGGAAATGTCAACATAAGTATCACAATAATAGTGGAATAAGACAATTAATGCACTTGAACTGATTACAACAAAAAATTTATAATAAACGGCAATAAGTGCATGGTATCACCCTTCGTGCTTTTACACTCTCTCACCAAAACAATACACGGCACCACCCTTCGTGCTTTACACTTTTCCTCACACAAGCAACAATTACAAGCAATTAAGGCAAGAGAATCAATGGCATCACCATAAAGTCAAGTAACAATAAGAAACCAGTAAATAAACGTAAAGAACAACACAACTTAATTTACCAGCAAGAATCAGGGAAATCAAGGACAAGTGCACGGCACCACCCTTCGTGCTTTTACTCTCCTCCTCACCATAAGAATCAATACAATAGGCACGGAATAGTACATCGTGTGGCACGACATAACCCCCTTCTTTCTTTTACTCTCTCTCCTCACAATAAGCAAACAATGCACGGCATCACCCTTCGTTCTATAATACTCTTTCTCACCCAAACAACAATCACAAACAAGGAATCAAGGGAATAAACCAATAATAATAGAAACCCCGGCAAGGGAACACAATTAAATAATTAAATTCTGGCAAGGGTACAACATCAATAACCTCAACATCCCGACAAGGGAAAATAATCAATAAGAAACAATATCACGACAAGGGAACAATTTAATAACTCTTTTTCTTTCTTTTACTTTTATTTCATAACTCACTTTACCACTTGGGCCAATACTCCAAAGGGTTCAATCATCTCATTTTACAACTGTAATATAAATTGAGCCAATGTACCTTGATGTTCATGGGTCACAAATTTCCTTCCAGAAGCTTTTCACAACAAATAGGAATCACCACATGAGAGATACAATGAAATCAAGATATTCACAATTTAAAGACTCATGGTCATGCTAGACATCAACGAATAGATACTCGTAACCATGCCAATACATCGTACTCGACAATTACCATATAGCAAATAGGACTCAACTCCTAATCCCTCAAGCCAAGGTTAGACCAAACACTTACCTCAAACTTCCACGGCCAATTCAATCCTTAATAACCGCTTTTCCTTTTGAATTCGGCTCCAAATCAATGATATCTATACAATAATGACTTCAATACATCAATAAATTCTAAACAATACGAGCCAAATACCTAATTATTGCTTTTTCATTATTTTTTCCAAAAATTCAAAAATCGACCCCGGGCCTGCTTGGTCAATACACAAGGTTCGGACCAAAATCAAACCCCCGCATTCATCCACGATCCCAAATATATAATTTATTTTTAAATTCGACCCCAAAAAGAGGTCTAAATTAAGAAAAAACAAAAACCTCTAACTCTACCCAAATACTCAATTTTCTACCTTAAATCACATGTTTTAGGCCTACAAATTCATTAGTTGTTGATGAAAATGAAAGAAACTAGTTAGAGATTACTCACCCCAAGAGATTGTGGTGAAAGAATGCTTCAAAAAACCCCCTTTGACTTTGGAGGAGAAGGAACTTTGGAAATTTTGTAAAAAAACCCGTAAGGGTTCTGTTTTAAGTATTTAAAAATAATTGGGCAAAAATACTCATCGCGTTTGCGACAGGCTGGTCGTGTTCGCAATGAGTAACATTTAACAAGCCATCGCGATCACGAGACAAGGAACGCGAACGCAGAGAGTAAAATTTTGTGGTCCAGAAATTGTTCTCTATGAACGCGTGAACTAGCACGCGAACGCGAAGAGGGAACTTGCAAAGCTACGTGAACACGAGTGTATGCACGCGAACAGATAAGGAAAAGAAGACTCAGCTCTCAATGCCAAATAACACTATGCGAACGCGAGGGCTAGAATGCGAGCGCGAAGCAAGAAAAAGTTAAAGCTTTGCGAATGCGGGAGTTGCAACACGAACACGAAGTAGGAAAAGGGTCTGCAACAGCTGAAGCAAAAAGCTGAAATTTTTCTAAGGCTAACACAACCCCGAAACACATTCGAGTCACACCCGAGCCCTAGAGTCTCCTAACCAAACACATGAACTAACTCAACAATATCATACGAACTTATCCGTGCGATCAAATCGCCAAAATAACATAAAAATAATGAATCAAACCTCAAATTCAAGAGTTTTTCCTCGAACTTCATCTAGTATCAAATTTAGCAATTTAGGTCCGAATCATGTCAAAGGGACTCCATTTTCAACCAAAATTTATAGAAATGACTTATAACATATATAAGACCTGTACCGGATACTGGAACCAAAATACGGGCCCGATACCAATATGCTCTAATCATATTTTATTTCAAATTTCCTTAAAAAGTTCAGAAAAATAATTTCTTTTAAAAATTTATATATCGGGCTCGGGACCTCGGAATTTGATTCTAGGCATAACGCTCGAGTCCCATATTTCCTACGGAGGCTACGGGACTGTCAAATCACGGGTCCGGGTCTGTTTACCCAAAATGTTGGCTAAAGTCAAATTTATTCATTTTAACATCAAAACTTAATATTTTTCACAAAATTTCATATTTAAGCTTTCCGGTTACGCGCTCAGACCATGCACGCAAATCAAGGTGAGTTTAAATGAGGTTTCAAGGCCTTAGAGACACATAATTCAGTTAAAAATAAGTGATAACCCTTTGGGTCTGTAACGACCAGACTGGTTATTTTGAGCTCTTGCACTTTGATCGCTAGTTCTCAACCATGAATTTCCCTATGTAATTTTTATGACTGATGTAGATAATTGGTTTTGGTTTTAGAAAAAATCGGAAGAGAATTTGAATGAACAATCTTAATTGAAATCTTTAAATTTGAAAGGGATTGACCAAGAGTTTACTTATTTGTATATAAGCTCGGATCAGAATTTTTATGATTTTGTTAGCTTCCTTTGGTTATTTTTGACTTAGGAATGTGATTGAAATTAGTTTTGGAGGTCCGATGTAGAACTAGGCTTGAATTGGCGAAGTTAGTATTTTGGCGATTTCCGGTTGGTAGGTGAATTTTGATCCGAGGACCCGGAATAAAATTTTGACAGTTGCTGTAGCTTTGTTATGTGAGTTGGGATTCATGTGCAAAATATCAGGTCATTTGGATGTGATTTGGTTGGATTTTTTATCGAAAGAGTACTTCGGAAGTTTTTAAAAAACGTAGGCTTGAATTCGATGAGTTTTGGGTAATATGATATTGTTTGAGGTATTTGATGATTGGAAAAAGTTTAAACGAGGTCATAGGGTGCGTTGGTGCTTTTCTTGAGGTCCCGAGAGCCTCATGCGTGTTTCGGGAGGTTAAGTGGATCAATTTCATATTTTGAGACCTTCAAAAATTACAGGTTTCAGTTGGAGGCATTTGGCCTTCGTGTTCGCAAAGGGGATGTCGCGTTCGCGAAGGGCTGGGGTACGTGAGCCTCACGTTTGCATGGGACCATGCCGCGTTCGCGAAGGTTTATGGGAGGACCACATCGCATTCGCCATAGTGTATACACGAACGCGTAAGAGGAATTGGGTCTGATGTTCAATTAGTCATTGCGTTCGCGATGTAGCAGACGCGTTCGTGAAGCTCTAGGCTGTGGAAGCATCACGTTCGTGACTGGCATGTCACGTTCACGTACAGTAAAAATTAGTCAACGTAATTTGTGCTACGCGTTCGCGAGAGGCTGACCGCGTTCGCGAAGAAGGATTTTTAAGTGTTGGACAGAAGGGATATAAACATCTCATCCGCGGGTTGGAGCTCATTTTCACTCTATTGTTGGCAATTTTTGAGAGCTTTTGAAGGAAATCGAAGAGGGACTCGAGGGCATCCAATTGGAGGTAAGATTTATAAACTTGAAACTCGTTTTTATTGTGAAACCCACCTAGAAATTCATGTAAACTAAGCCTAAAATTGAAGAATAGGGCTTGAGAAATTGGATTTCTAAATTGGGATTTGACGGACCATTTGAGGTCGGATTTGAGAACTTTTGGTATGTATAAACACGCAGGAGGATAAGGAACTCGTTAATGTAAAATAATTTGAGTTTCGAGAAGTGGGCACGGGGCTCGAATTTTGCTAATTTTGGGATTTTTAATATTTTTCAATTATTTTCTATTGGGTTTTGTTCCCTTAGTATATTATGACGTATTCGTTCGGGTTTGGATAGATTCGACGCGCTTGGAGGACGAGTTGAGGGGCAAAGACGTCACAAGCTAGAGATTTCACTGGTTAGAGGTGAGTAATGATTGTAAATGATATCCTGAGGGTTTGAAACCATGGATGTGCACATCGTAGTGCTATATTGAGGTGAGACACGCGCCTGATGATGAGTGTGGGGTCGTTTACTATTAGGGATTGCGACTTGGTCTGTCCCTATTGATGCTTCTACCGCGTATTTGATCGATACTTATATGCTATCATCATTATTTGGGCTGATTGCCTTTATTGGGCTCCGTACCAACTATTTGAACCCTCCGGGGATTTTTATCACTATTTCCTCACTGTTTGACTTACTACTTGAACCCAATCGTACCGTTTTCTGCTATTTTACAACTCAGTCATTTTTACTCGTATTTCTGAAACTAAAAGATATATTAAATGATGTTTTGGGCTAAAAACCACTATTTTATTATTGCCCGAGGGCTATGTGGTTTCTGGACTGAATATGAGATCAGGTTGCGCGTTACAGCGGTATTATATTGATATTGATATGATACCGAGGGCCTAGTTAGTGGCACGAGATGACTTGATATTGCGCTTGGGCCGTAAGGGGACCCTCTCGGAGTCTGCACACCCTAATAAGCACCGTCGATGATAAATGAATCGGGTTGTACGCCGCATCGTTATATGGATCAGGCTGCACGCCACAGCGGTACCTGTACTAGTTTATGTGTTTACTCATTTATTTGTCTGCCATTATCTGTTGTTGAGCTATTTCTTGTGATATCTACCTGATTGCCTGACATTATCTGTCGAGTGAGTGTTACGCCCGAGGGACAGATTTCTGTGCTTATTTGCACTAATTGTTTTGCATTTATTTGTTAACTGTTTGGAAAATTTATTTGCAAAAGAGGTTTAGACTGGGTTAAGATGTCTTCCAAAGATTTTATAGCTTCTTTTCTTTTCTCAATGGGTTTTATACTGCTTCTATACAGCATGATGATTTTCCTTACGTAATTTTCTTACTGCTCAGCTATTATTTACCTTTATTACTTACTGAGTTGGAGTACTCACTTTACTCCCTGCACCTTACATGCAGATGCATGTATTTGTTCCCTCGGTAGAGGATCTTGAGCTGATCGACGACTAAATTATCAAAGTTTAGAGAGGTGCCTGCCAGCATTCGCAGCACCGCATTTTTTCTTCTTTTGTTATCAGTACTATTTTGTATATTTCAGACCTTGTACTTGTATTCAAACTCTAATAGATGCTCGTGACTTCTGACACCCCGGTTTAGGTTGTGTTGGGTTGTACTTTCACTAATTAATATCATTGAATCATATTAAGTTGCTTATGAACTGTTTAACTACTTAAAAGAGGTGTTCTGTAATGGTCTGGCTTGCATTTTCTTCACGAGAGGCGCCATCACGACCGGAGCGGGATTTGGGTCGTGACAGGGTCGTTACATTATCCACCCCTAAAACAATCGCTCGTCCTCGAACAGACAGAAGAAGGAAGTACCTGAGTCAGGGAAAAGATGAGGATAACGGATCCGCATATCGGGCTCGGACTCCTAGGTCGATGCCTCGGGGGGCTGACCTCTCAACTGAACACGAACAGAAGGAAAGCTCTTTGACCTCAACTGACGAACCTGCTGCTCTAGAATAGCCACCGGATCCTCCTCATAAGACAAGTCATTGTCCAACTGGACAGTGCCGAAATCTAACACGTTGGTTGGGTCGCCGTGATACCTCCGAAGCATGGACAAATGAAACACAAGATACACGGGTGATAAGCTCGGCGGCAAGGCAAGTCAATAAGCACCTCTCTCATTCGATCAAGAATCTCAAATTGACCAATGAACCTAGGGCTAAGCTTGCCCTTCTTCCCAAATCTTATCACGCCTTTCATAGGCGACACTCGGAGCAGTACCCTCTCACCAATCATAAAAGCCACATCTTGAATGCATAACTCTTTCACCTGGACTAAGCTGAACGAAGCCTATCCTGGAAGATCCTAACCTTGTCCAAGGCCTCCTGACCATATCCGTACCCAAAAATTGAGCCTCTCCAGGCACAAACCATCCATCTAGAGACTGATATCTCCTACCATATAAAGCCTCATGTGGAGCCATCTGGATTCTCGATTGGTAGATGTTGTTATATGCAGCCAATGACAAAAACTGATCCCACGAACCTCCAAAGTCAATAACACAAGCTCAGAGCATATCCTATAAGATCTGAGTAGTACGTTCGGACTGGCCGTCCATCTGGGGATAAAATGTTGTTCTCAACTCAACCCATGTGCCTAACTCTCGCAAAACTGCTCTCCAGAAAGTGCGAGGTAAACTACGTACCCCGGTCTGGAATGATAGATACGGGCATACATGAAGGCGAATAATCTCCCGAATATAGATCTCAGCTAACCTCTCAGAATAGGAGACTACCACAGGAATGAAATGTGCTGAATTCCTACTCAAAGCATCGGCCACCACGTTGGCCTTTCCCGAATGATATAAAATGGTGATATCGTAATCCTTCAACAACTCCAACCACCTTCTCTGTCTCAAAATTCCTTTTCCTTGAAAATTACTGAAGACACTCGTGATCCGTGAACATCTCACATGCCACGCCATACAGATCATACCTTCAAATCTCAATGCATGAACTATGGCAGCCAACTCCAAATCATGAACTAGATAATTCTTCTCATAAATCTTTAACTGCCGCGAAGCATTGGCAATGACATTGCCATCCTGCATCAATATTGCACCAAGCCCAATACGGAAAGCATCACAATAAACTGTATAGGCCCTGAACCTATGGGCAAAACCAATTCCGGTGCCGTAGTCAGAGCTGTCTTGAGCTTCTGAAATCTCTTCTCACACTCATCCAACCATCTGAACTGGGCACCCTTCTGGCTCAACCTGGTTATCTAGGCTGCAATAAATGAAAATCCCTCAACGAACCAACGATAGTAGCCTGCCAATCCCAAGCAACTCTGAATCTTTGTAGTTGCTGCTTGTCTAGGCCAGTTCTTGACTTCCTCAATCTTCTTTGGGTCCATCTAAATACCCTTTACTGATACAACATAACCCAAAAATGCAACTGAACCCAACCAAAATTCACACTTGGAGAACTTTGCATATAACTAACTATATCTAAGAGTCTGAAGAACCACTCTATGGTGTTGCTCGTGCTCCTCCTGGCTGCGGGAATGTGTCAATATATCATTAATGTAGACTAACAAAACGAGTCCAAATAAGGCCTGAACACTCGGTTTATCAAGTTCATAAAAGTTGTTGGGGCATTTGTCAACCCGAATGACATAACCAAGACTCATAATGCCCATACCAAGTGCGGAAAGCTGTCTTAGGGACATCGGATGCCGTAATCCTCAACTGATGGTAGCCAGATCTCAAGTCAATCTTCGAAAATACTTTGGCACCCTAAAGCTGATCAACAAATAATCAATCATCGGCAATGGATACTTATTCTTGATTGCAACCTTGTTCAACTGCCGGTAATGAATACACATTCTCATAGATTCGTCCTTCTTCTTGACAAACAACACCGGCACCCACGGCGAAACATTGGGTCTAATGAAACCTTTCTCAAGCAAATCTTGCAATTGTTCCTTTAATTTTTTCAACTCCGGCGGTACAATACGATACATCGGGATAGAAATGGATTGACTACCCGGTACCAGATCAATGAAAAAGTCAATATCCTGTTGGGTAGCATCCCTGGTAGGTTTGGAGGAAAACACCAGGGAACTCACGAACAACGAGCACAGAATCAATAGAGGAAACCTCAGCACTAGAATTGCGAACATACACTAAATAGGCCAAACACCCCTTCTCGACCATACGCTGAGCCTTCACATACGATTTAACACTGGGGGTAGAATGACCAAGAGTCCCTCTCCACTCTAAATAGGGCTAACCCGATAAGCTAAGGTCACAGTCTTGGCACGACTGCCAAGATAGCATGGTAAGGTAATAACCAGTCCATCCAATATAACACTTAATTCGTCCATGTCCAGAAGAAGCAAATCTACATGAGTCTCAAAACCTCCAATCACCACTATACACGAACAATGGGCACGGTCTACAACAATAGAACCACTAAACACGACCGGATACAGTGCAAAATAAGATCGAAGCTTCTCTATCACAAACCAGAACAATACCTGCACCTCCCCCTATAATACCTTTACCTCTACCTCTAACATCTCCACCTCCACCTATAATACCTCTCTCTAAGTGATGTGGAGAAACTCCTTTGGAAATAGCTGTGTGAACTGCTCTCGAGTCAAAGCTGGCGATCCGGCTGGTCTAGCTAAGTAATAATCTCTTCATCAAGTCTTGGCGGATCCAAACAAGCAAAAATCAGCAAAATCAACCCCATTGGTCTCAACTATCCCCATATTTCTGAGAACCTCATGACGACTGTGTTCATAATCCCGGGGATGCTCAGTAGATGCACCCCTGAATATAATAGTGAAGAGCTTGGGGAAATTTATCCAACCTCCACAAAGCCTCCGAAGAGTAGCTGATCTATCATCGATCTGTGCTGCTGTTCGGATGAAAAAGCGATACATGGCCTCGCCATTTGCGAAAAGACAAGAGTAGAGGTTTCAATTTGGCACTAAGAGAACAAAATCGCACGACAAGAAAGAATAGAAGTGAAACTTTTCCTAATTCGGTAACCTTTAGGGGATAAATACAAACGTCTCCGTACCGATCCCTCGGACTCTACTAAGCTTGTCCATAAGTTGTGAGACCTATGTAACCTAGAGCTCTGATACCAACTAGTCATGACCCGGATTTTCCACCCTCAGGGGTCGTGATGGGCCCTACTCGTAGAAGCTAGGCAAGCCACACATTCAGAATCCATAACTATTTTTATTGTAAATCCATTTTTACCAAATTAATTAACGGGAAATAAATAATTAAACAATAGTAGAATTCATAATTTAGCGGAAGACTTAAACGAAGTAAACCAAACTAATAAGGAGAATCCACATATGCCTCTACCCAGAACTGGTGTCACAACATCCACGGACTACTAAGATTTACTACGTACAACCGTTTGAAAGAAAATAACATTGTTTGTCTCGAACACAAGAGATAAAAGAACATAAATAACGATAGAGGGGACGCTAGGCCTACGGACACCTGCAAGGCTACCTCGGTATCTCAATAGACTGAAGGCTGGCTCCCGAGTTGCTGTTGCTGTCCGGTACTTGGATCTGTACAAAAGAGCATAGAGTATAGTATTAGCACATTGACCCCATGTGCTGGTAAGTGCCTAGCCTAAACTCAGCGATGTAGTGACGAGGCTAGGACCAGACCACCAAATAAACCTGTGCAGTTGCATAATATAGAGCGGAAAGTAAAGCAAAAATAACCAAATAAAGATGGGAGGGGGAAACATGCTTCCAGAAATAACAGATAAAGCGACATCTCAACAGAATTATCAGGAAACCAAATTCAACTTCTAACAAGGATAAGGAAAACAAAGATAAACCTCACTCGCAGTTCACAACTCACTGCAGGCGTGCAACCCGATCTCATTTCTCATATCTTGGGTAGGCGTACCACCCGCTCCCATTTTATTATATCAACAGTTCTTCCAAATTAAATTTACTCCAACAAATGCAAGGATTACTACGAATTCATAAGACAACAAGTACGCAAAAATTATGAACTATGAAGGAAAATAAATAATGACAAGTAGCAACTAAGAACAATTAGGAAATTTAATATTTAGTATACTACATGTCAAGTAGCAATTAAGTCACATAAACATGTAACAATTATAGTATAAATTAAAGGCGTAATGTTGCGCAAAGGTACATTGATCCAATATTAACAAGTAACACAATAAAGGAAATGTCAACATAAGTATCACAGTAATAGTGGAATAAGACAATTAATGCACTTAAACTGATAACAACAAAAATCATAATAAACGGCAATAAGTGCACGCTATCACCCTTTGTGCTTTTACACTCTCTCACCAAAATAATACACGGCATCATCCTTCGTACTTTACACTCTTCATCACCCAAGCAACAATTAAAAGCAATTAGGGAAAGAGAATCAATAACATCACCACAAAGTCAAGTAACAACAGGAAACTAGTAAAATAAACATACAGAACAACACAACTTAATTTACCAGCAAGAATCAGGAAAATCAAGGACAAGTGCACGGTATCACCCTTCGTGCTCTTACTCTCCTCCTCACCATAATAATCAATATAATAGGCACGGAATGGTACATCGTGCGGCACGACATAACTCCCTTCGTGCTTTTGCTCTCTTTCCTCACAATAAGCAAACAATGCACGACATTACCGTTCGTGGTTTAACACTCTTCCTCACCCAAACAATAATCACAAATAAGGGGCAAGGAAATAAACAAATAATAATAGAAATCCCGGCAAGGTAACACAATTAAAAAATTAAATTCTGGCAAGGGTACAACACCAATAACCTCAATGTCCCGTCAAGGGATAATGAATAAGCAAAAATATCCCGGCAAGGGAACAATTTAATAACCCTTTTTCTTTCTTTCACTTTTATTTCATAACTCATTTTACCACTCGAACCAATGCTCCAAAGGGTTCAATCATCTCATATACTTTCACAACTATAATATAACTTGAGCCAATGCTCCTCGATGTTCATAGGTCACAATTTCCTTCCACAAGCTTTTCACAAAAAATAGGAATCACCACCAAGGCATGAGAGATACAATGAAATCAAGATATTCACAATTTAAAGACTCACGGTCATGCTAAACACCAACGTACAGATACTCATCGCCATGCCTATACGTCGTACTCGGCAATTTACCACATAGCAAATATGACTCAACTCCTAGTCCCTCTAGCCAAGGTTAGACCAAATACATACCTCAATCTTCTACGGCCAATTCAATCCTCAATAACCGTATTTCCTTTTGAATTCGGCTCTAACTCAATTGTATCTATACAATAACGACTTAAATACATCAATAAATGCTAAACAATACGAACCCAATGCCTAATTATAGCTTTTCCATTATTTTTTCCAAAAACTCAAAATTCGACCCTGGGCTCGCTTGGTCAAAATACGAGGTTCGGACCAAAATCAAATCCCCCATTCACCCAGGAGCCGAAATATATAATTTATGTTCAAATTCGACCCCAAAATAAGGTTTAAATAAAAAAAAAATAAAAAACCCTAACTCTACCCAAATACCCAATTTTCTACCTTAAATCACATGTTTTATGTTTAGAAATTCATTAGTTGTTGATAAAAATAGAAGAAACTAGTTAGAGATTACTTACCCAAGAGGTTGTTGTGAAAGAATGCTATAAAAATCGCCCTTGGGATTTGCAGGAGAACAAACTTTGGAAATTCTGTAAAAATTCCGTAAGGGTTCTGTTTTAAGTATTTAAAAATAACTGGGCAAAAATATCCATTGTGTTCGCGACAGGCTGGCCGCGTTCGTGATGAATAACATTTAACAAGCCATCACGATCGCGAGACAAGGAACGCAGATGCAGAGAGTAAAATATTGTGGTCCAGAAATTGTCCTATGCGAACGCGTGAACCAGCATGGGAAACGCGAAGAGGAAACCTGCAAAGCTACACGAACACGAGTATATGCATGCGAACGCGATGAGGAAAAGAATATTAAGCCCTCAGTGCCAAATAACACTACGCGAATGCGAGGGCTTGAATCTGAGTCACACCCGAGCCCTCGGGTCTCCTAACCAAACAAGTGAACTAACTCAACAATATCATACGAACTTATCTATGTGGTGAAATCGTCAAAATAACATAAAAAACAATGAATCAAACCTCAAATTCAAGAGTTTTTTCTCGAACTTCATCAAGTATCAAATTTAGCAATTTAGGTCCGAATCACGTCAAACAGACTTCATTTTCAACCAAACTTTACAGAAATTACATAAACCATATATAAGACATGTACAGGGTGCCGGAACCAAAATACAGGCCCAATAACAACATGCTCTAATCAGATTTCGTTCAAATTTCCATAAAATTTTAGAAAAATAATTTTAAAAAAAATTTATTTCTCGGGCTCGGGACCTCGTAATTCGATTCCGGACATACATCCGAGTCTCATATTTTCCTATGGACCCTCCGGGACCATCAAATCACGCCGGGTCCGTTTACCCAAAATATTGACCAAAGTCAAATTTATTCATTTTAACATCAAAACTTTGATTTTTTCATAGAATTTCATAGTTAAGCTTTCTGGCTACGCGCTCGGACCATGCACGAAAATCGAGGCGACCCTAAATGAGATTTTCAAGGCCTCGAAAACACGAAATTTAATTAAAAACAGGTGATGACCCTTTGGGTCATCATACATAAGTACCTCTTACAACATTAACTTACATCTTTAATGTTAAAAGATATACTAATATGTACATATTTGATGATTTATTGACACCAAAATATCATCACTTCAGGGAATTATCGACATATGAAATAATTCCATTAGAATTTATTCAACGATTTTGATGCCACTTTAATTTTAGTCACACAATTAAAGCCCAGTTGCTTTTAACAATTTAAATGATAATTTTAGAAGGAGAATTACCAGCTATGTCCATTTATAAGTAGCTCATTATAAAAATTTGTCAATTGATAAAATATTACTAATATTAGTCAAATTAGCCAATTAGCTATTTGTATCAAAAAAATATCAAATATTTGCTTTGTTTTAAGTGGGCGTTATTAGAATAGATTAGGCACAACTTAAGGAGCTTGAATATCAGTTTTGGGATGATTTGGTAAAGTTTTGAGGTGGTTTGAATTGAAAATACGAAGTAAAAGCTTAACATGAAAAAAAATTATGTGTATTACATGTGTATCATTTGTATATCACACATGTATCAATTGTGTATCACATGTATATCCATGTATACTTGTGTGTGAGATACATGATCGATACATGTGTCGCAGAGGACTTTTTCGAACTCGATTTAATTACGAATTTTGATACAAAGCCAGTCCAAATCACCTCCAATCTTCCTCAAATTTTGTATATTAACTTATCTATATATTTTCAATAAATTTTGTCTATACCCATTGAAAAAATTCCCTTTTTGTTTAGATTTTTAGAATATTGTATAGATTTTTGTATTTTGTTACCTTATTTGCTACCCCGTCTGTGAAATTTTCTTTCCATCTTGTCTCTAATGTTGCTAATCATGCCTAAAAATATGGAAGGTGATTTTTTCATGTGATTCTTTGATAAAAAGAACCCTATTATTTAGTTTTTCAATTTTTGTTGGCTAGTATTGATAAGTCTATGACTAATGGCTAAAAGTTGGTAAGTTAAATTTATTTGGGACATTTGTGTAAGCTTTCATTTTAGAACATAGTGGGCTATTTAGATCACTATTTGTAAGCAAGAATATTAAACATTTCAACTTTTATAAATACTAATCTCTATGTACATACGATATACATATGTTTTGCGTCTATTATTAAAAAGATGTGCAAAACATAAAATAAAAATAAATTATATGATATAACAGACGTCAAGATATATGTAATACATTTTTGAATAAAAAATAAATACTTTTACATTAACACAAGAGATGAATTCAAAGTAATTGAATATTTTTTAAATTCTCAAAGAGAAGAATTTAGACGAGTTAGTTATTTAGTAGTAATTATAATAATATATATTTTATTGCATAAAATAATAATTTGTTATGATGTTGTATCTGACCTCATTTATCCTGTTTGAGTTTTAATTTCCTTTGAAGTATGGGCAAAAAATTTGCCACAATTATTTTGTTACTTTTGGAGGAAAAGCTTTGTGTACTATTTTTCCGAGTGAGTTGCTCCTATATAAGTCAAGTGACCAAATCATATTATTGTATCCCTTTTATATATTTTCTTTTCTCATATGAATTATTTTTATTTAACGTTGCTATGTGAGCTTCCGTATAACTCGTGGTTATTTCAATTTTAACAAATTAAAGTTAATAAATTTCATAATTACCACAAGGTTTGGACTCTACAATGGCTTTGGTATTCATTCTAAACCAAACCTAGAAAAATTATAAAAAAGTAATAAGCAAAACCTAAACAAAATACGATAAAGCAGATCAGAAATAAACACACATGTATAAACAAATCAAAAGTTACAAAGAAACTAATCGTAATGTCTATTTAATCTTAAATTTTAATTTCCCCACTGATTTTAGATTTGATTTAAACTAAAAATTACCTTTTGAAATTAATTTTTTTTAATTTTTATCAATTTTATCTGCAATCCCCAAAAGAGTAAATTTATGACATTGAGATTCTAGTTTCACCCTTCCAAATGAAAAAAACAATTACTCTTAAAAGTAATGTTAAGTTAAAAAAGCAGAACTTAAGTACAATAACTTCACCCCCTCTAGGATTACAAAAAGATAAATGAAAAACTTAAAAAAATTACCATCAATGACATACAAACTGATTTTGATGTCATATCTTTTGCTACCAAAATCAAACTTTTATGGCACTTGATCAGACATCCATAAATTGTTAGACTTTTATAGTTAATTAGAGAAACTTTATTTGCTTTTGTCGTTATCTATGTTGCAATAAATTAGAATTGTTGAAGTTCCCATGTTTACCTAATTAACGTTAGATCAGTTTTTTAAGTTCTCTATTTCTCTTTTTGTTAGAATAAGAAAATCTATTAATTGATCTTAAAGGCCTATACCTAATGTAAATAAGAAAATAATTAATAAACTGAATTTTATTTGATTTTTGTTATAAATAGAACTCTATTTAAGGTGAATGTCTATATTTAGAGAGATTCTAGAGTTTTACTTTGAGGCTAAGTCTTTTCTATGCCTATAAATAGAGGGGTCTTACCCCATTGTAAATCATCCCTAAGTATCAATAAGAATACTCATCTCTCTATTTTTCTCTCTATTGTTCTTGTTCTTATATTATTTCATAACACGTTATCAGCACGAGACTCTATCGTCTCAAGAATCGATTCTCGAGAAAAACTAAGGTATTTCTCTCTTCCTAATTTGATTTTCGATTATGTCTGACATTACGAAAAGAAAGTTCGTTGCCCTTGAAATTTCGGGCAAGAACTATATGACATGGGTGTTAGATGCTGAAATCCACTTAGATGCTATGGGTCTTGGAGACCCCATTAAAGACAGAGATAAAGCATCCACCCAAGACTGTGCTAAGGCCTTGATTTTCTTGCGCCATCACCTTGATGAAGGTTTGAAAATTGAATATCTCACAGTCAAAGATCCACTCATCTTGTGGAACGGCTTAAAGGAGAGATATGACAACCTGAAGTTGGTCACTCTGCCACAAGCACGATATGATTGGGCTCATCTGAGGCTCCAAGACTTTAAGTCTGTTTCTGAATATAATTCTGCAATGTTCAGAATTACTTCTAAGTTGAAGCTCTGCGGAGATAATATCTCTGATTATGATATGCTTGAGAAAACGTTTACAACGTTTCATGCCTCCAATATGGTACTGCAACAACAGTACAGAGAGAAGGCTTCAAAAAGTACTCTGAACTGATTTCTCTCCTACTTGTGGCTGAGCGAAACAATGACCTGCTCATGAGAAATCACGAAAATCGACCCACCAGGTCTACACTATTGCCTGAAGCAGATAAGGTGTATTCTCATTATGCCAATCACGAAAAGGGCCATGGATCTAATCATGGTCGTGGTTGTAATCGGGGTCATAGCCGTGGACGTAGACAAGGAAGAAATCTCCATGATGTCCGAGGAGAGATAACCGCCGAAAGCAGAAACGGGATTATGAGGATCCTAAGGCAAATAGTTCAGAAACTATATATTATCGTTGCGGTGGAAAAGGGCACTGGTCAAAAGCTTGCAGTATACCAAGACATTTGGTTGACCTTTATCAAGCATCTCGAAAGAGTAAAGGCCCTGAAACAAATTTTGTCTCTGACGACAATTTTGACATCACCCACTTGGATGTGGCAGATTTCTTTGAGCAACCCGATGGGAAAATAAACCACCTAATCGGTGATGGATCTGTGATGAAGGATGATGGAATTATTTGATTTTATTTGTATTTTAGTGAATAAACTAATAGTCATTAGTATCAGCTGGTACTAGTTAGTTTATGATATAATGTTAATATTAGTTCTTTAGAATGTTTCAATATGCTTAAATTTCAAAGATATTTTTATTTTTCAGTAGAGTTAATCGACTAACCTAACCGTTAGTCGATTATCTAATATTTCGCATTAAAACTGCAAAACAATCGATTATGTATTTGTTAACAATCGATTATATTAAGACATAATCGATTATGTATGTTTAACAATCGATTATATTAAGACATAATCGATTATGTGTGTTTAACAATCGATTATATTAAAACAGTGTGATCTGAAGTTTTTCAAAATAGCAAATAATCGATTATGTATGTTTAACAATCGATTATATTAAGACATAATCAATTATGTGTGTTTAACAATCGATTATATTAAGACAGTGTGATCTGAAGTTTTTCAAAATAGCAAATAATCGATTATGTGTGTTTAACAATCGATTACATTAAGACAGTGTGATCTGAAGTTTTTCAAAATAGCAAATAATCGATTATGTATGTTTAACAATCGATTATGTGTGTTTAACAATCGATTATATTAAGACAGTGTGATCTGAAGTTTTTCAAAATAGCAAATAATCGATTATGTATGTTTAACAATCGATTATATTAAGACATAATCGATTATGTGTGTTTAACAATCGATTACATTGAGACAAGCGGATTGAATTTGTTTATTCTCATGTTCGTGTATTTTCTTTTGTATGTCAAACCATGGGAAAGCAAATATGAATATCTCACAAAGCAAACTTGGATCAATTATTTGTTTAGTTGATTCATGTACTACACATACGATACTCAAAGAAAAGAAATATTTCTCTCAACTAAGTATGTGTAAGGCAGATGTTACTACAATCTCTGGTAGTAGTAAATTGATTGAAGGCTCCGGAAGATCAACTATAACTCTGCCTAGAGGAACAATGTTTATCATAGAGAATGCGATGTTCTCCTCCAAGTCTAAGAGAAACTTGTTGAGTTTTAAAGATATACGCCGGAATGGCTATCATATTGAGACAATAGATGAGAATGATCTTGAATATCTCATCATTACAAAGAATGTCTCTGGCCAAAAGAGGGTTATTGAGAAATTCCCGTCTTTATCTTGTGGCCTGTATTGGACAACAATTAGTGCAATTGAGGCACATTCAACAGTAAACCAAAAGGTTACTGATTCCAATACTTTCGTACTTTGGCATGATCGATTGGGACACCCGGGATCGATCATGATGAGACAGATTATAGAAAGCTCATATGGGCATCCGTTAAAGAATTTCAAAATTCTTTCAAATAATGAATATCCTAGCACTTCTTGTTATCAAGGCAAGTTGATTATCAGACCATCACCAACAAAGGTTGGGACTGAGTCACCCACGTTTTTGGAACGTATACAAGGGGACATTTGTGGACCTATTCACCCACCCAGTGGGTCCTTTAGGTATTTTATGGTCTTGATAGACGCATCCTGTAGATGGTCTCATGTATGCCTGTTGTCATCACGCAACCTTGCGTTTGCGAAATTAATAGCACAAATAATTCGACTATGACACAATTTCCTGATAATCCAATCAAGTCTATTAGACTGGATAATGCTGCTGAGTTTTCATCCCAATCATTTAATGATTATTGCTTATCAATTGGGATAAAAGTGGAACATTCTGTAGCTCATGTTCACACTCAAAACGGTCTTGCAGAATCGTTAATTAAACGCCTGCAGTTGATTGCAAGGCCATTACTCATGAAAGCGAGGCTGCCCACTTCGGTATGGGGTCACGCTATTTTGCATGCAGCAATGCTAATTCGTCTCTGACCGACGAATTATCACAAATATTCCCCGTTGCAATTGGTTTTGGGTCATGAACCCAATATATCCCATTTAAGAATCTTTGGATGCGCAGTATATGTGCCTGTAGCACCGCCATACCGCTCCAAAATGGGTCCGCAAAGAAGGTTAGGAATATATGTTGGGTTTGAATCGCCCTCCATTATTCGCTACCTCGAAACATTGACAGGGGATTTGTTCACTGCACGATTTGCAGACTGTCAATTTGATGAGACACTTTTCCCAAAATTAGAGGGAGAAGTTGGTGAAACCAAACGGGAAATTTTGTGGAAAAATGCATCATTATCTCATCTTGATCCACATACTTCTATTTGTGAAAGAGAGGTACAAAAGATTATCCATTTGCAAAGAATAGCAAATCAAATGCCTGACGCATTTACGGACTTGAAAAGGATAACGAAATCCCACATCCCCGCGGAAAATGTTCCAATCCGTATTGATGTCCCTGTTGGACAATCATCTAGTGTCATAACCAATGAGTCGAATGCACGCCTGAAGCGTGGCAGGCCATTAGGTTCTAAAGATCGAAATCCTAGAAAGAGGAAAGCAAATGATAAAAATGACACTACGAAAGAATCTCATGAGGAAATTCATGATTTAACAAATTCTGAGATTCATGAAGAATCCATTGAGCCCGAGACTCTGGAAAATACGGAACTATCCATAAATCCAATCAATATTGAGGCAAATTTTGATCGAGTGGATATAATGCATAATGTCTTTGCTTATAATGTCGCATCTAGCATTATGCAAAAATGTGAGGATCTCGAACCTCAATCTGTTGAAGAATGTCGAAAAAGACATGATTGGCCAAAATGGCAAGAAGCAATTCAATCAGAATTGAATTCGCTGGCAAAACGTGAAGTTTTTGGCCCTATAGTTGAAACACCTAATGGTGTTAAGCCCATTGGCTATAAATGGGTCTTTGTACGCAAGAGAAATGAGAAAAACGAGGTACAAAGATATAAGGCACGCCTTGTTGCGCAAGGTTTTTCTCAAAGGCCCGGTGTCGATTATGAAGAGACATATTCACCTGTAATGGATGCTATAGCCTTTCGTTATCTCATCAGTTTTGCTGTCCTTGAAAAGCTTGACATGCATTTAATAGATGTGGTTACTGCCTATCTTTATGGCTCACTTGATAATGAGATATACATGAAAATTCCCGATGGACTCAAAGTGCCAAACGCTCATAATTCAAAATCTCGGGAAATGTTTTCAATTAAATTGCAAAGATCTTTGTATGGTCTAAAGCAATCAGGACGAATGTGGTATAATCGTCTTAGTGAGTATTTATTAAAAGAAGGCTATATAAATGATGCCATTTGCCCGTGTGTTTTTATAAAGAAAACAACATCGGAATTTGTTGTACTTGCCGTATATGTCGATGACATAAACCTTATTGGAACCCCCATAGAACTCCAAAAGGCAATTGATTATCTAAAGGATGAATTCGAGATGAAAGATCTCGGAAAGACAAAATTATGTCTTGGTTTGCAAATTGAATATTTAGCGAACGGAATTTTTGTTCATCAATCTACCTATATAGAAAAGGTACTGAAGCGGTTTTACACGGATGGAGCACATCCTTTAAGTACACCGATGGTTGTTCGATCACTTGATATGAATAAAGATCCATTCCGACCGCAAGAAAGGAATGAAGAGCTACTTAGTCCTGAAGTACCATATTTTAGTGCAATTGGCGCACTAATGTATCTTGTAAATACTACAAGGCCTGACATATCCTTTTCAGTTAATGTCTTAGCAAGATTTAGCTCGGCTCCTACAAGGAGACATTGGAATGGGATCAAACATATTTTGCGGTAGCTAAAAGGGACCACCGATATGGGCTTATTTTATGGCAATAATTGCAGTCCTGATCTTGTTGGTTATGCTGATGCTGGATATTTATCCGACCCACACAAGGCTCGATCTCAAACAGGTTATGTGTTTACCCGTGGAGGCACCGCCATATCTTGGCGATCGACTAAGCAATCAATTGTGGCTACTTCATCTAATCATGCCGAGATAATTGCTATTCATGAAGCAAGTCGGGAGTGTGTGTGGTTGAGGTCTATAATACATCATATTCAAGACAAATATGGTTTGAAGTGCAATAAACTACCCACGACTTTGTATGAAGACAATGCAACATGTATAGCTCAATTGAAGGGAGGATTCATAAAAGGAGATAGAACAAAGCATATTTCACCAAAGTTATTTTTCACACATGATCTTCAAAAGAATGGTGATATCAATGTACAACAGATTCGTTCAAGCGATGATATGGCTGATTTGTTCACAAAATCTCTACCAACGTCAACCTTCAAGAAGCTAGTTCACAAGATCGGAATGCGAAGACTTAAGGATATGAATTGATGTTCTTATCAGTGGGAGTTAATGCGCGTTGCACTCTTTTTCCCTTACAAGGTTTTGTCCCACTGGGTTTTCCTTGCAAGGTTTTTAACGAGGCAACCAATAAGGCGCATATTCAAACATGTGTACTCTTTTTTCTTTTCTTTAAATTTTTCCCATTGGGTTTTGTTTTAGTTAAGGTTTTAACGAGGCACATTATTGAATAGACATTCAAGGGGGAGTGTTATAAATAGAACTCTATTTAAGGTGAATGTCTATATTTAGAGAGATTCTAGAGTTTTACTTTGAGGCTAAGTCTTTTCTATGTCTATAAATAGAGGGGTCTTACCCCATTGTAAATCATCCCTAAGTATCAATAAGAATACTCCTCTCTCTATTTTTCTCTCTATTGTTCTTGTTCTTATATTATTTCATAACAATTTTGATATTCTAAATATTCGGGGAATCGCCAAAATAAAAATATTATCCAATGTCAAATTAGGTTTTTCAATATTTCGTTAGGACCTTCGTGCTTTTAGTATGATATATAGATAAAATCACATGTCCAAAGGTGAACAAAGTCCTAGTTTCTAGAGTTGTTGCTTTTCTCGAGCGGGAGAAGGGCTTATAATACTCGTCTTTGTTTGATATGTTCATTCAATATTAATACAAACTAAAACTGCACCAAAGTGGAAGGGTCATTATAAAAGCTAAAAGTAGCTAGCCTATAGTAGTCGGCGTAACCAAAACCTTACGACAACATAAAATTAACCATATGAATTGGGAGAAATTCAAAAATAGCCATTTACAAGTGGTCATTCAAAAAAAGCCACGATTTCAAAAGTAATCGAAATTTAATAACTTTTCATGTAAAGATAATCTGAACGAAAATGTTGTTCAAAATTCAGAAAATACTGCATAATATACTGAATTTCCAGCATAATATACTGGTCCAACATAGTATACTGGAACTCTAGTAGCATAATATACTAGATTTCCAGTATAATATACCAATCCAACATAATATGTTGGAAGTTCATACCCAGGTGCTCCAATTTCCAGTTTATTATATTGGAACTTTCGTATTGCAGCAAAATAATAACTATTTTTCAATGACTTTACAAATATTGATTATTTTTAAATGATCAGTATGAACTGGCTAGCCCGTACTATTTTTACATATGAGTTGAATCTTAAGTAGGGGAACATTTTACTCTTTGTAGGATTTACCATGTGAATCCAAATTTAATAGGACTCTAACGTAGAGAAGGAAATGCTAACAGAGGAGGAAGTTGAACTACTATCCAATACCAATTTGTGAGGCTACGTTAGAAAGTTAAATAATCTAAACTTCATATCAGTAAACTATATACAAAAAAAATATTTATACATATTATTATCGAATGCATGATTTTTAGACAAAAAAAAGTAACAGAAAGTTGGCCCAATGCAATACCATAATATAAGGCTACAATAAAAATTAGTACAATCTAAACATCATAACACTAAACTATATATGAACAGCATTTATAGATATTGGTATTAATGTAGGAAGAATATATATATATATATATATATATATATATATATATATATAACAATATTATTTTGCTAAATATATAAGCTGTTATCATCATATAATCTATATTACTATAACCATCAGAAGGCTGTGTGTTCGTTTCACGTCGGGTTCACCGAAAATAAATTGAAAAAACAACTAAAACTTTGTATTTCTGAATTGAAAAACAACTAAAACTAAATAAAATTATTATCTAAAATAAATTGAAAAAAAACTAAAACTGAATAAACTTATTGTCTTCTTTCTAAGTAGTAATATCTAGAAAGACTAGATAAATGAATTTCTATTATTCTAAGTATAAGATATAATTGTTTATTATATATATCTACACAGATTCTATGATTTTCTGTTATATAAATAAAATGTATAGAGTAGTCTACTATTAAGTAAAATCCGGTGTCTACGTCTAATATAAATTCTCCTAGACTTGAGGTAAGACTTCTAGCAAAACTTTCTGGGTGGGTGTAGTTGTTACAGTTACCAGACACTAACAGTGTAGTAAAAATATTTTAAACTTTTTATGTTGTAAAATCCTACTCGGTACTCTCCCTCTCTTTTTATGTAAACTTATAATGTTACATTGTAATCATAATTATGTACTGAGATTACCCCTTCCATACTTTTTTTACTCTATTCATCTCTTTTCTCTAATTCTTTGTAGATTTAAATCCATTCTTAACTCTTTTTTCTTTAACCTCACCCTGGTCATGGTTAAGCGCACATACCACTTGGTTTATCTGAACCAGTTTTTTCCTAGGAATTTACAGGTTAATCCATCAAAATTGTTAAGAAATTGGAAAGATAACCATATACTAAGAGTGATATTTAATTATTTACAGAATAATAAAAACTATGTATAATATCATAAGCATGTAAAAAACAGGGATAATATCTTGAAAGAAATTCTCTAGTGTCTGTTTAATTACATCTTCTATTTTCTCTTTTTTTTGACAATTGTACTTTTTTTCTTTAATGTTTCTCCGTGTGTTAATGTTATGGGTAGCCTTCGCCTTGATGAGCCTTCTTCTTCACTTTTTGGCAAAGTGACAGCCACAAAAGGATTTGATTTGTCTTTACCGGTCACCGTTTGAACCGGACTGGCTGTATCATCATCAGATACAGTGAATTTTTCTGTATTCATTGGAGAATGCACACCCTTCTCATCTATTTTTTCTTGAGATGGAGAACTCTTCTTCGAACTATTCATCTCTGTATCTTGTTGAGGAACCACTTGAGTCTGAGATTGCGTTATTTCAAATTTTAAAGCATGTACCCGTTGTTCTAAAACCTTTACCTGCTCCATAAGTCTGGTTTTTTCTTTCTCTAAGATTCATTCTTCTGGTTTAACCTTCTGAAAGCTTCAGTCATTGATGAGCAGTGGTTGCAAAATATTATTTTATCTGTCTTTTTGGATGTTGTATTGAATTTTTTCTGAGTTTTGTCTGAGTGCCGGGGAAATATAGTAATTTGATCCTAGTATTCCTCTTGCGTAATCTAGTGCTTCAGTAAAATCATTAAAACCTTTAAAAAGTGATTTTTGTATGTCTTTAATAGAAGTCTAATTCTTATATCCACGTTTGAAAAATACCATTTGTCTTACCGTGTACAACCACATAGTATTTAAACCTTTTTTCTTGATTTTTGTCTGTAAAATATTGCCCCAAGGCATTAAACATCTCTGGGGTCTATCTATAACACATTCTGGTAAAACTCTAAATGACATATTTGATGGTGGAAAAAATATTAAATTATGCTTCCCAAAAATTATCTTTTCTATATTATTTTGTTCTGTAATGGATTGTCGCTTAAAATGAAGTTACCTAATACTGTCTGCAAGTATTTGTCTGAGGGTGAGGCTTGAACGCCTTTTCCCTTGTCTTCAGTCTTGGGAACTGTTGGTCTCATTCTGTACATGTAAAATATTCTTATTAATTGGCAATAATTTTTAACCTACTTAAATGGTCTGCTAAATTATTATCTTTTGAAGAAATACAAGATAACTATGAAACAGAAACAGATTCAGTAATAATCTTAAAAGAATTAATGGAATCAGTTAGTTATAGCCCAAGCCCATTTCAGAGAACAACGTATCAAGTACAGTAGATACTAGTACAGGAAATGTACCTAGAAGAAGAGTATACATAATAGACCAGGAAACAGAAATAGAAAATGTAAGACCATCAGGAAAAAGATGCCAATAGAAGAACCTATAAGATTACATGAAGGAGGGAGTAAAGGTAAAATATTAAATATAGCAACCCATGATCCACAAATGTGGAACTCAGTAATAGACCTATGGAAAAGAATAGTAGTAGCAGACTTCATAAAAACCTATAATGATACAGATGCAGAAACAATGTATAAATATATGGAAACCTTCATAGGAGAATCAACATAGGGCTTATGGGAAGCCTATAAATCAGAATTTTCTCAAGATTTTCAAAATTTAATAGCAATGGGAGAAAATCCTTATAATTTTACAAATAAAATTAGGGGTGCTTATCGGGCAGATTGGGCAGCTTTTTACTCTTAACGGTTATCGGCTTTTAAATATATTAATCCGTTAGCCACCCGATAAGATATCGGGCGGATTTGTATCGGTTTAGCTCTTATAGGGCGGTTATCAGGCGGTTTATCGGCCTAACATACATATTCACTAGTTGATCCTGTTAAATAGATGCATGAATGAATAAACAAGTCCACAACAATACAAAGTATTAATAGCAAACAGTGTTGGATAATAATAGAAATTGTTTGTTGTTGATATGTATTTAGTGATATGTTTCTATTTCAAGTAAAAGGAACCTTAATATTAAAGTTTTCACTTCAGAATGCAGACACAAGAAGCCGTAACAGCAGCAAATGGCGTGCTTCACAACATTGAGGCTGCATTATCTAAACACAAAAAAGTTTTAGCTGCATCTGAATTTAAACAGTCCATGCTTGCTCAAAGGAGGCGACGGAAGGTCCAACCAATGGTAGAAGGTATTTTTAATTTAACATTTCTTTTCGATGATAAATATCACTATAGATATTTAGTGCTTTCGGTATGGAATACCTTTTTGTCAAACCCTGCGGATTAGAACACCTGTAGCTCAATTGCCTTTGCTATCCAGCCATAGTGGCATGTTCCTCCAAGGTCATTTTTTATATCTCAACTTGCAGTCATGTTTGCAAGAATGGAGTGGACAGCTTTATTTTCAGAAAATGCTAACCATATAAATAATAATAAATTATATATATATATTCTTAACGAGTTAACAGATTAGCTGTTAAGAAAATTAAATAATCCATCCCCAAACCGATAAGCCGTTAATAAAAAAAATTCAATCCGTTCCCCGTCCGTTAAGCCGTTATCAATAAGCCGTTAAGCTTTGATTCGGATCGATTTTCGGTTTCGGATCGATTTTGAACACCCCTACACACACCCCAGTTTCTTAAATCAAGGCTTACACAGGCCTTTCAGCTAAAAAGTCTCCGCACACACATACACACAGCGAATCTATAGTTCATAGCTTCTGTTTATGAGTATCTCATGGGCAAGCCTGTTAGTTTAGTAGCTACAGAAAATCAGTAGCTCCAGTTGGTTCAGACCTAAAGAAGTTCCCAACTTTCTTCTTCTTAGGGGGCTAAATTATAATTAGTAACCAATTACTGATTTCATCATGCAAAATATTTTTCATCGTATACCAAAGACACCCTATAAAATACAAGCAATTAAGAGTAAAATTGAGGCTCAGATCTGAAAATAAGACAAGAATATGCAATTTGATACTCATGAAAAGAAGAGAAGAAAGATCATCACTCACATTACAGCCTCAGAACAAACACTCAGCTCAGAGTTTTTTTTTATGTCTGCTTATTATTTACTGCTTATTATTGGGATAGTTTAGCCTCGTACATATCGAAATGGAAGGGTATTTTGGTCTAAATAAGTAGGAGAACATTAGATAATTAATCCAGTTTGGTTCAGTGGAAATCTTTCCTATCACGAGTGGGTTAATTTGAATTACTAAAGTTACTAATGTCAATTTCATTATTAATTAATATTAAAAGTGTACTTCTTAATATATGTAAAAACATTTAAAAATTCATTTATTTTGGCCGGAGGGAGTATGTCACTTGTAGTATTTAAATATAGAGCTCGTTTGGACATAAAAAAATTTTACTTTTTTAAAAAAACATTTTTTCCTAAATCAACTTTTGGTTATAAATTTCCTAATTTTAACTTGAAGATGTATTTTGAAATTTTTGAAAATTTAAAAACTTCAAAAGGCTATTTTTTAAAATTTTTACTCACAACACTTATTAAACTTCAAAAATAACCTAAAATTATATTTGTATTCAAATACAACTATAATTTTCAAATACCATTTTTACTTGAAATTTTTTTTCACTTTTGTTTAAATTTACCATTCTTATGTCCAAACGCCCACTATAAGTTATGTTACCTAAGGTAATTCTTTTATCAGCATAGCAAAACTCGTTTTGTATAACCCAATATAAATGTCATTTCAACTATCTCATTTTGTATAACTCATTTTAAGTTTTATTTAGTTATATATAATTTTTATACAAATTGAATAGAAATGCGCTCCGGTGTGATGGATATGATTCCTCCAATCTTAATTAAAGGTTTTGGGTTTGAGTCATAAATATGAAAAAAAATCCTACCTATTAGGGAGCATTTCTCCATAAATGGGCCTTACGCGGTGCCCATTCAGATATAGTCAAACTTCAATACAAGTACCGGACAGTTGGACACGGGATGGATAAACCCAACCAAAGAAAGGTTAACGCATAAGCTCTGTAGAAATAACATAGTAATATTTCTATGAATATTTTCTTTTATTAAAATTGACAGTGTATGAAAAATCAGTCTGTATATGTATATTTGAGAGAGAGATACAAGCTGAATTAATTTTAGTGGAAATTTGAACATTAGCTCCTTAAACTTTTAATATCAAAATCCATATTTTTTATTCTAAAATCACAATTTATTGTACTTAAAAATACTTTATAAACATTGTAGAAAAACTATTTCACTTCCTCTTTCTAAATAGCACAACCACATTGTTTTTCCGCAGGAGAAGTATATGTACAGAAGATTTAAGCTGTATACAATAACAATATAAAAAAATTCGTATACTATTAGGACACCATTTGGTAGGAGGGACAAGGAATAATTAATCCCAAAATTAAATTTGAAATAAATTTATACCACGTTTAATCGCGATAAAATTGTGATATAACTAATCCGGAATTAGTTATCCGAGGATTGCAGTTATCCACAAATTATTATTTCATCCTCCAATAGAAAATCTCAGAATAACTACTCATGAGATAACTTGTTGGGTTTACTAACCAAACAACCTTTTAATATATTTTAAACCATTATAAAATATTGCTTTTTTTTATAGGTTAGTCAACTAAAAGGGATGCATTAACTTCTCAAGCAGGGGCGAACTAGAGCATGAAATACGAGTTCCCGGGAATCCAGTAACTCGTGCGTAAATTTTGTATTTATATTAAAAAATTTACTAAATATTTGTAAATATCTAATTATGAACCTAGTTATTATTGTATATTAATTTAAAATTACGACAGGAACCCATAAGCCTCCAATTTTGAATCTGCCAAAAAATAGGAAAGGATAAAGTTATATTCAAAATGAACAACAGCAGAACACCTTAAAGATTTGACAATAGGCAAACCAAAAAGGGTGTAAGCAAACTGACCAACTAAAACACACCCTATACCAAAACTTTTGCCTTTTATTGAACCTCCCAACTGTGAACACAAAATGGTGAATATCCAGTCAATTCGAACTTGAGCACGAACGTTGAATTCATTTTTTTTGTCCCTTCTCTTTCCTCCCTCACTCCGAAAAAGGGAAACAAGTCGAATTCATCACCAAAATTGGTTGGACCTTGATACATTCCTTCTCACGACAATAAGAAATACAAACATCAATGTCTGCGGTTATATCTACATAATCTCTTTGCCTCTTTGATGGAGAAAAATTTTCTGCACTACATCACCTTCCAATGTGACTAAGTAGGATACCTGCTTGAAATGTTAATTGTTACAACATCACCAAAATAATATAAGGTGTTTGTATAAAAAATTGAACCAGACTCAAAATACTCACAATTTCAAGTGCACTGACTTTGTGAAGTAGGAATCCATTTACATTTTGCCTAAGAAAACCAAAAAATGAAGAGAAAATGTTATATAATAAAAAAAAAGGGCAGCCCGGTGCACGAAGTATCCCATGATCACGCAGGTCCAGGGGCGAGAAAATGTTATACAATGACAGTGGAAATAAAGTGTAGACTTAGTCTCAAAAGTCTACTGAATATCAAGAGAGATACTCACATAGAGTAGGGCAAGTTCTGATTCACTTTAGTAAGCAAGGGTCCTTTATATCTGGCAGTTCCAGATTTGGTTTTTGCAACCGGTCCTTTCTCAACATTGTCAGCACAATCCTGTCCACTTATATATGCATCCTAAACAAGAAAGAGCAAAGCATGTAGGTTATACTCGTACTGGTTTCATATGTGAAACCACGGAAAGAACTCAATCAATACTAATTGGCATCTTTATTTGTACATCGGTGACGATAGATGCATTTACCACAGTTTTAGCAGTAAGGCAAAACCGTGTCAAGAATATATCTGATTTGGGTGCTTAGCACATGTTTTGCGGGCACATGGATATGCGAGTTTACATTCTTCCCTTTGTTATTAGATTTTATGCATATAGAAAACAGATTTTGCTGATGAACATGGCACCTGATATTACAGTATTCCTCAGGTTTCTTGCTCTAAAAAGTTAGACTCTTGACTTACTACGCCGTACTTCAGAAATACGCCATGTAAAGACTGTAATTCTTGTTTTAGTTCTGTTTGAGTAGCATCGTCTTCATAGGCTACCAATGGATGAAGTCCGACAGCAATGCACCTACATTTACACGGTACCACTTTAGTCACATAGGGAGGTCAGGCCACAACTGCTGAGGCAATGCAATAACATATTTTCTCTATGGAGTAAAACAATGCAGTTTGAAGATACCATTTGCTTTCACTATTTCTAAGTGTGTCAATCAGCCATTCTGATTGCCTATCTCCAGCACCATTCGAAGTATCCTAGAAACAAGAACAAGAAAGTTAAAAGTTTACCATAACAGCTCTGAGCAAAAGGCTGAAACCAACTTCCAAGCCTTGTCAAATGTAGGCATGACAATAGCAGTTTCATTAAAGATCGATATTTGATTTTCTCAGAAACCAACTTCCAATATCCACAGAAAGAAACGAAGCACGCTAGGAAATAGCTGGTGGAGAGGCTGAAAACATAATCCAGCAATGAGATAGCTAAGACATAAATATGTCATAAGCAATTTCACACTCTTTAAAAGTATAGCTGCTTACAAATGTGTTCATTCTTCTAAATGTAAATATGAGGGTACCCTTTGCTGTATGTATCATGTCAAATGGGAAAATAAAAGACAAATAACGTCAAGGATGACAGTTGAAAGTTCTTAAAGAACTCTGCCACTACCACAATAAGCATAGGAAAACACTTAAAAGACTATCAATCCAACACAAGCTGAAATTTGACAAGTTATCTCACTTCTGGTGTCGAACATCCCAACAGCTTTCAAAGGTATTACTATATAATATCATTCAGATGTTATGCAATTATATTGATGCAACTAAGGGCCTTTAGAACAAACTTTCTAAATTTTCACAGAAAAAGCCAACACAAATTGCTATCGACATATCAAAAGCAAAAACCATTCACACTTCAAGAAATATGGAAAAGCCCGAGTTTTTAGTAGTAACGAATGGCACAGACCCAGACCAAAGGGAATGAGAAGATGACTCTGGGCACAAATATGTTTATTCGGTTGGGTAATCCAATTCACATGCTGCCTCCAATATGAGTTCTACTTCCCTATCTGAGGCAAGCCTCAAGACTTCCCTTGAAACATAATCCCGAATCCCCACCACCTCCAAAAGAAAGATGAGGGAAGGGAAGGGGGATAACAATGAAAAGCTAGTAGAGCTTTGAAGTAAATTCATACTTGGAATTGACACCATCTGGAAACATGCGCAAAAGGACAATTTAAACAGATAAAAGAAACAAGTGTTTACCTCATATAATCCAGTATCCACAACTATAATGTCTAAGCTTCCATGAGCAAACTTGAATTGCTCAAGGTAGTGATCCACCCCTCGTCCTTTGAGACCCGTAGAGTACCTACAAGTTGAGGATGGTTGAAGGGAAACCGCAAAGACAATCCATTTCAAATGATGAAACACAGATCTAAAGATAAAATGTTAGCCCAGGAGAACAAACTGTTTATCCATAGAGGAGCATACCATGGAATCTTCCTGGAAGGAAAAAGCCGAGTAGCCTGCCAAGCAGAAAGTATTGTGAAAAATATGAATTAAATCCAAAACAATGGTAACTAAGTAGGTGACAAAGAAATCGTAGTAAATTATCTAATTATGACACGATCCACTCAGTAGCTGCATGTTAGACCCTAGACTAGCATCGCTGCAATCAAATTTCTCTACCACTGAATTCTGCACTTATGAAGTCATTGGAGGGCTTACATTTTGCACGAGTGGGTCATCTTCTCCAAGTTCGCTTACGTTGATAACAAATCTTGCATTGAACTTCTTTGCTACCTTCTCCACCTTCATTCAACATAAGATTCCAGCGAAAATGGATCAGCCAAAAAATGAACATGATACAAAAGAGATGACTCTGATAACAAATTTTTCACTTTAACACCACAGCAAAAGAAATGAAGTCAGTCTTCGTCAAAAGAACAACCATTTAAGCTCATTTCATACGAATACTATACAAAATCAAATAAAAAGTACTAGACGTTCTCTGTATTTTCTACTGACATAGTACCTAATATCAACGTAATAACATGACTAAAATATGCTCCCAACTAATTGATATTGCATATATAAATATTTTTCTTCCATTACGTCTATTTTTTGCTAAGTCTGCATGGATTCAAAGAGATTAAAGGTCTAAACAACCTCTTTCTACATGGTCTATCTCGTCCCATTTTAAATCTTTGCTCACAATGGTTTCACCTATGGTGTATCTGTAGGCCAAAGCATGACATGACTAAACCTTATCAAGTGATTGTCACTCATTGACCATTTCGAATCTTGTCTAATCGTGTGTGAGCGCACCTTCAAATGATATATACGAAAGTCTGAATCATTCTATCTAAGCAAATGGGTGAAGCTACATGTCTTAAGGGGCCTTCGTCGGAAAATTATACTGCGGATATAGGTAAATTATTAGGTTTAAGATATATAGTATGTATTGAAGACTCCTTATCAGAGAATTTTTTTTACTTTTTTCAAGTTTGAACACCTTGAGAAAGTTCCTGCCTTCACCACTGCCTCACAAAATAATGCAAAAAGGATAGACATCAGAGTTGCTAAATTCTTCTACTACAGAATGAAGTAACTGGCAAACTTCCCCAAACCAAAACTCAACTTAAAAAACAATGTCCCAACAAGGGAAATTCAAAGAAAAAATCATTCCTTTTGACAAATAACAAAAGAAAATTAAAAAAATTCAAGATTAATTGAGAAACTGACCTGCTTGCGAAGAAGGGTTTGTTCTTCAAGAGGCCTAACACCACCAGAAACACTGATGAAATATATATCCATAGGAATATCGTCATTTCCATACCTTAAAATTGGCTTCTGATTTTGACACAAGTTGATAACAAGATAAAGAGATAAACATAAAGAAACTTGAGTGACAATTGTACAAACCCATGATTTCTTCATCATTATCAAATGAAAACCAAAATTTTCTTTGTCCTCAAGACTGAAGACTATGTTTTTTTCCAGATCATAGGATTAACTAAATCCCAGAAACAGATGCCAGAAAACTACTAATGCTTAATAAAATTTAGACCAGTCAGAAAATTAGTATTAGAGCTTGTTGCTTGTCAGACTGCACATTATGTACCACGTGCGAACTTCAGAATCACAAGATAAGAATTTCGACACGTAAACTTTTTGGAAACATTTTTTAAATACTACTATATATATCAAGATTTATAATTTTATGAATTTAATATTTAAGGATTTTAGCATTGAATTCGTTATATTTTTAAAGTTATAATTTCTATTTCTTACAATTTTAATAACTTCTTACAAAAATTACTCGTCTCGAAAGTTATGTGTTAAGTTGAACCCATAGCTATAGCGCTAGATAAGCTTCTCTCTCTATATATATGGCGAATTTAGGATTTAAAGTTTACGAGTTCTTACAACAATCTTAAATATGTATATAACAACAATTGGGTTCACAGTTTAATTGTTAGAGATATTTAATACTTTCTCTGTTTTGTATTGTTTGAGCTAGTTTGACTCGGTATGGAGTTTAAGAAAAAATAAGAAGACTTTTGAAACTTGTGGCCTTAAAAATTTAAGGGGTAAAAAGTTTGTGGGGTCATACTATTTGTGTGGTTATAAAAGCTTCTCATTAAGGGCAAAAAAGGTAAAATAAAGAGTTTAAATTTGAATTATTTTCAAATTTAAAAATATGTCATTTATTTTAAAACATATTAAAAAGGAAAGTAGCTCATTTATTATGAGATACAGAGAGTAACTTTTTAAATATATATACAAGGTAGAAACAAACTACTGAATATATATATATGATTGGACTTAGTTCAAAACATGTATAAATGCAGTGATAAATGGGTGAGCTCTTTTAGCTCGTAAGAGATTTTGGATTTGAGTCATAAAAATATTTTTCCTTTAGTGGGGCCTATTCGAAGCAAATTCGAATTAATTGGATCAGTGAGTATCGGATACGAAATGGATTTTAACTTTTTTTTTTTTTTTTTTTACTCAAAGACCCTATTGCATTGTGTACCATGTGTACTCATTTGTAGAAGAAAAAATGATGATTATAGTAATGTAAAATTTGACAAGTTCAAAACATTTAAATTAGTACAACCAAGTTACAACTCATTTTTTTTGTAAAAGAGAACATATATTTTGGATCTGGATCTAGTTTTTCAACAAGTATGAATAGGAAAGTAATCTGCAATCTTGATTATTATTTGGCTCTTTAGTTAGGATAATTGATTAAATACTAAATAAATTTTACACGGAAAGCATGGTAGGAATATAAATATTGGCTAATTGAGAAGATTCAGTACTAACGGGATGGGTGTTCATGTTCAGTTTGGATCGGTTTTTCCCTAAAAAGAAATCAAACCAAGTAAGTCGGTTTTTCAAATATTAAAAACAAACTAAACCAATTAAGACGGTTTTTTCTCGATTCGGTTTATGTTAAGTTTTGTCACAATTTTTTAATTTTTTCGGTTATTTATCATTTTTTTCTAAATATAAGACATACGCTACCAAACACATATTCCGGCGACCACATTTTCTACGTAACACAATTAAATCAATTGCCTTTTTAGAAATATATTATTATACCAAGATATATTGATGATAATTGAATTAAATAATCATGAATAATCTAAGGACTCAGTTAAAAATATATTATTTTTAACATTAAATGAATTCTTACACTTAACAAAAGAAAACGAACAATCAAATTAGAATGTAAATGTAAAGAACGATACTAAAAGTACAAAGTATTAACATTTACAATAAATTTTTTGAAACTTTATATATATATATATATATATATATATATATATATATATATATATATATATATATATATATATATATATATATATATATCTGTGTGTGTGTGTGTGTGTGTGTGTGTGTGTGTGTGTGTGTGTGATGTGTGTGTGTGTGATAATGAATTTGAAATAGCTACTAAAAGTACAAACTATTAACATTTACAATAAATTTTCTGAAACTTTATATATATATATATATATATATATATATATATATATATATATATATATATATATATATATATATATATATATATATATATATATATATATATATATATATATATATATTTGTGTGTGTGTGTGTGTAATAATGAATTTGAAATAGCTACTTCTATAATCGGTTTGATTCAATTTTTTTTTGATTTTTTGCTAATTAAGATCATAACCAAACCAAATTTAACCAATTTTTAAAATTCAAAACCAAAACCAAGCCAAACAAAAAAATATCGAGTTTTTTGATCGATTTGATTTGGTTTTCGGTTTGGTTCGATTTTTTGAATTTTTATGAACACTACTAACTAATTGAATGTCAAAATCAGGAAAAAATTTATTATAAAATATTTATACCTAATTCAGATGGTTATTATACTTACTATAAACGTAAGTTACACTACCACTTACGTCACATTAAAATATAATAATTATTATTTCTCTCTAGAATTTTCTCTCTCTAACTTTTCTCTTGGCGCAAGTTAATGTGGCTAACTAACATACGCTTGGAAACCATGGGAGGAGGGGAAGAACTAAGTGGGATCAACAAAAGAATGCGACGGATGAGCAGCGTTCTTCAGTAACTAGAAATGTAGTGCTAGAGTTGTTTGTATCACCAAAAGGGATACGAATTGAAGAACCAGAGGAAAAACCTAAATCAAGGAACATGCGAGCTGGGAAAATAGAGAATTAGGATACCTAGCTAGAAGCAAAGGGAAAATGAAGGAAGGGATGAGTACTCCAGCTCCAAAGGAATTTACTGTTAGAGGAGACGAGACGGGGAGACAAGAGTAAGGGACAAAGAAGAACACGAATGGAACAGTACCATGAAATTATGATAATGTAGAGAAAACCAAAGATGATGGAAAGCAGAATGGAAATAGAACTAAAACATGGCAAACGTGGTGGTGGGAACAAACTGGCTATGAAGGGCATGAATCTACAATTTATTGCCCCAATTGAGCAGAATGGTGAGAAAATGGTGAAGTTAGAAGCTGAAGATGTAGAACAGGAGACCGAGAAATGGAAAAGTGCTACTGTGATATATGTGATAGGAGAATCTCCCACTATTGGAGCTATGAATAGATTTGTTAATTCAGTGGGTAAGTACTCAATGAAAATTCAAATCCTACTATCACAATGAAGATTATGTCATTATACGATTCGACGGTATTGAGGAAAGGGACCACGTACTGTACTCTGGGCCACATACAATCACTAGGAAGCCAACGCAATAGTAAAGAAATATGCAGCAAAAGAAGGCTAACAAGGGCATAATGATATGGGTCAGAATTGATAAAGAAGGAGGAAATGAGAATAAGGAGAATGATCATATGAAAGAAAGTTCAGTCAATCATAGGACTGAACTAGAACAAGGAAGAGATGAAATGCAAAATAAGGAAGCAGGTTGGATCATAGTGGCAGGCAAATCAGCAGCAAAAGCAAACAAAGTTAAGCAACATGAGGACCACAATGTTAATAAGAACAATGTATTCCAGAGTTTGATGAGTGACCAAAGGAATGGGGAAGCAGGACCTAGTCAGAGTAGTAGCCAAGGAGATCATAGGTATTATCATCATCCTTATTTTATTCCAGTATGAGTGTTATAAGTTGGAATATTAGAGGGCTGAATAAAATATACAAGCAGAAAGAAGTAAAGGAGCTTGTTAGAATAAACAATAAAGTTATTATAGCATTAGTTGAACACTGGGTCAAAGATCTGAAAGATAATAAAATTATAAAAAAGATAGCACCAGGTTGGAAATGGGTTTCTAATGCTAGAATAGGGCAGAAAGGCAGAATATAATGTGGGATCCCAGAATTTACACATTCGATCCTAGTGAAGTAGATGAGCAAATTATACATGTGCAAATTAGAGTGAAGTCAAAACCAGTTAACTTTAGTTTTATAGCAATATATGGACTTCATACCATCAAAGATAGGAAAGATATATGGGAGAAATTGAGACAGATTAATAGCAATCAACAAGGACCCTGGCTTGCAATGGAGAACTACAATGTTGTGCTATATATAATAGATAGACAACATGGAATAAAAGTGCACGACATAGAAGTGAAAGATTTTAAGGAGTACATGATGGATACAGGTATGAATGAACTGCAGTATGTGGGAAGGGAATATACATGGGCTAATAATCATACATACATTAGGATAGACAGGGGGCTGGTGAATACAAAATGGATGATGGTTATGCCCAGCTTGAAAATATAGGTGTTAGAGTCACTAATATCTGAGCATTCACCTTTGAAGTTGATGATCACACGGGTGCATACAAAGAAAAGCAGGCCTTTCAGCTTTCTAAATTGTATCATAGACCTCCTCTCTTTATTCAACAAGTTGAAATGGCTTGGAAGGAGGGAAGGGAAGCTGGAAAGATGCAAACAGTCTGGTATAAATTAAAGAAGATTAAGGAACTTGTTAAGGAGTTAAACACAAAGCATTACAAAGGGATTGGAGAAAGAATTAAGGAGACAAGGAATGAGTTGCAAACAGTACATGAAGACATGAGTAATAGAATGCAAGACACTGAGTTAATTGAGAAAGAGAAAGTACTGAAGCATAAGTTAGAGAAGTGGGTGGTGATAGAGGAAAGTGTATAGAAGGAAAAATCAGGATGCAATGGCTGAAACTTGGAGATTCCAATTCAGGTTACTTCTTTGCACAGATGAAGCACAGGAACAATACAAATAGAATCCAAATGTTAATAGATGATGGGAAGGCAGCTAGTCCTAGATGATGAAATAGAGGCAAAAATCCTTGGCTACTATAGGAAGCTACTAGGATCAAAAGATGATTCCATTCCAGCGATTAATCCTAATGTAATCAAAATGGGAACATTTTTAAGTAGAGAGCAACAAATGCATCTAATCAGGCAGGTAACTAAGAAGAAATAGGAGAGCCATTGGAAGAGATCAATGATCAGAAGGCTCCGGGATATGATGGATTCAATGTTGTATTTTTCAAAAAGGCATGGGGAAGTATAAGAGAAGAGGTGACACATGTTATTGAGGAGTTCTTTGATACTGCACAAATGTATAAACCAGTGAACTGTACTGACATAACTTTGATCCCTAAAGTCAGAAACCCTAGAAGTATCAAAGAGTTCATGCCCATCTCATGTTGCATAGTGAGTTACAAGGAGATTTCTGAGGTATTAACTAAGAGGCTACAATGTGTAATGGATGATTTGGTTGATAATACCCAGGCTGCCTTTGTATCTGGAAGAGTTATCACTGATAATATTATCTTGAGCCATGAATTGATTAAAGGGTATAGGAGAAAATGAACATCTCCTAGGTGCATGATGAAGGTAGACATGTAGAAAGCATATGACTCAATAGAGTGGGAGTTTATGGAACAACTATTGCATGCCTTAGCCTTTCCAGCACAACCTTTTAGATGGTAATGAGTTGCATGGGACAGTCACATATACTATTGTGATCAATGGGATTCAAACAAAACCCTTTGAAGCAAAAAAAGGTTTAAGCCAAGGGGACCCTCTGTCCCCTTACTTGTCTATCCTTGTAATGGAGTACCTGACAAGGAGGCTAAAATGCTCAACAATAATCCAAACTTTAACTACCATCCCAAGTGTGCAAAGATGCAAATCTTGCAACTTGGGGTTACTGACAATCTTTTATTGTTTTGCAGGGAGACTTGTAGTCAGTCCAATTATTATTCAATGATTTTCAAGAGTTCTCAAAAGTATTCTGAGTTGAAGATCAACAAGAATAGGAATTTTTTATTCCGTGGAGGAGTCACACAAAAGGACCAAGATGAAATATTAAACTTCCTGGGAATACATAAGGGAGAATTACCTGTGAGATACCTAGGAGTTCCATCAGGCACAAAGAGAATCTCCATAGCACAATGCCAGCCCTTGATTGAGAAGATAGTAGGAAGAATAACATCATGGACTATCAGATTTCTATCTTATGCTAGAAGAATACAACTTATCACAAGTGTCCTATTTTCTGTGCAGATATACTGGGCACAAATATTTGTGTTGCCTACAAAGAATACAAAGCTAATATAGGCTATTTGCAGGAGGTTCCTATGGACGGGCGAGAGCAATGTGTCTAAGAAAGCTCTATTGGAATGAGAGAAGATTTGCATGCCCAAGACAGCAGGAGGGTTTAACATCATGAATATAGCACTGCGGAATAAAGCAATAATATGTAAACATTACTGGGATCTATGCAGAGAAAAGAATAAGTTGTGGATCCAATGGATTCATAGCCACTACGTTAAAGGCAGAGATGTATGGGATATTCAAGTGAAGCAAGCATCATGGATGGTGGGAAAGATACTAAAAGCACAAGAAACACTTGTTAAGGCAGGATTCAACTATAAAGATGTTAAGAGAACCAAGAAGTGCAGTATCAAAGAAGTATATCACAGGTTGCGTGGCACATTTGAAAATATGAGATGGAAAAGAGTAGTATGCCAGAATGCAGAATGTCCACAATGGATTTTCCTGCTAACATTGACGGCTTATGGTAAGCTATACACGAAGGATAGACTGCAGAAATGGGGTATGCATGTAAAGGCTGAATGAGTACTTTGCAGAACTGGGAAAGAGAGTGTTCAGCACCTGTTTTTTGAGTAAGAATATTCAAAAGCACTATGGAACAGTGCGTTAGCTTGGCAAGATGTTAGTAAGGGAATACATGGATGGGATCAAGAGCTGATATGGGTTGTGCACATAACCAAGCAAAGGAACCCAAAGTCAGAACTGTTCAAGATAATACTAGCTGCAACAGTGTACTATATGTGGCACGAAATGCAAGAATCTTTCAGGCAAAATCAAGAGGATTGGAAACCACTATGCAAGAAGATTGTGCAAGAAATTTATTGCAGAAGCAACAAATACATAGAAACAAAGTTGAATAGTCTTATTGGTATCCTTGTAATAGATAGATATAAGTCTTATGTTCAAAGGAGGGGAGTGGATCATAGAAGAATAAGATAAAATGTATGGGTTTTGTATTTCTTGTAAATATTTTTCCCTAGTAAAAAAAATTTAATTACTAAAAAAAGTTATTGAATTTTAACTTCTATTATAAGAAATCACGACATGTATATACTAATAAATTAGAAATTATTGGAAAAACCAACTCTTTTTTTCCTTCATTTTTTTCTTGAAGCAATTATATTTCCAGTTCAGATGTCCTTCGAATTAATTCAAAATGGATTGGAGAGACACCACATGTGAAAGCATCTATATCTCATCGTAAGACTTATTTTTGGTTGCGAGACATAAATATAGTGGTCCTTGCACAGTTCTAAATTTGATGAGAAATTTTCATCAAAGTAGGTTTTGAATCATATCAAAATAAAGAAATATATTATAACACTATGTACGAATGGTATACGTACTAAAATATTACTGATAGATTACTAGTAAAAATATTGCTATGTCACTAGGATGTCATGGTTCCGAGTCATGAAAACAGCCTCTTACAGAAATGTATAATAATGATGCGTACAATAGACCCATATAGTCTGGTCTTCCTGAACCTCGCGCATAGCGAGAGTTTAGTGCACCGGACTGCCCTTTTTTTATGTGCCGATGGTATAAGTATTAAAATATTATAATTTATACAATCAAGTCATTAATAAAGTAAATATTGGTAATTTTTTATGATAAGTGATGTAACCGAAAGCTCGGGAAAAATAATACTCCATCAAATATAATTTATGTAACAATATTTCCTTTTTAATCTGTTCCTGAACAAATATCAACTTAACTTTTAAACCTCAAGTGATAAGCTTTTTTAGCTACATAAATATCATAAATATTTTAAACCATAAATTTCAAAAATCTCATAGCAACCAAACAAATATTATGGCGATATTTATGAATAAAAGTTGAAAAAATCTTCATTTCATTCTTTTAGCTTCTTATCTATCAAACTTATATAAACGGACAGAATATGGATTAACTAATAAACTATATTAACAACATTAAAAATCTTTACATACAATTAATGTATATAACTTAAATCCTATATAGTTACCAATCACCTCGGTAATGTGCAGTAAATCATATCCAAACAAAATAATTGTACAATGTTAGGACCCCTACGCACATGGATCCTGTAATTATTCAAGAAACACGACATGATTATCATGATATATGAACTCATGGTTAGACGAGAACAATAAAACCAAGTTACAAAAAACTCAAAATGAAGTGACCTATTTAGGTCTAAAGTCGTATTTGTTCATGTTACTTTCACAATGTTCAAAAGAGAATAAGTCAATTAAAAAGTTAGAGAAACTGTCATAAAAGATATTCGTTTAATCATTTGACATTCGGAATCCACTGTCCTAATCGACTTGAATTCTCATTGGGTAAGCTCGCTAAGGAGGTAAAGCGCTAAGTGCTCCTAGCTTCCTACCACGAAGTTCTTTATTCCTAGAACTTAAATTCGAAATATTTTATTAAGGATGAAAGGATCGCATCATCTCAATCATGCCTGAACACCATTTACACTTTTTTTTTAAAATTATTTTGACGTCTGAAACTCATTTTTTTGATTAATCTAAATTTCCATCGGGTAAGTACACTATAAGGAGGTAAGACGCCAAGTGCTCCGAACTTCCTACTAAGAAATTCTTCATTTTCAAAACTTAAACTCGAGATATCTGAAAAATTCCACACACTATGACGGTCATTAGTTATGAAAGTCAAATGCTCTTATTTTATAGAGTTTATTACAAAGCTTGAAGATCAGTATCTTACTTGTTTAGATATAGACTAGATTGGTTGCTATCACAATCTTATTTTATAATTGCATCAAGAATTTAATCTACACTAAGTTAGTAGCTACTACGTTCTGGTTTTATAATTGCATCAAGAAATTGTGAGGAGATTAGGCATAGTTGGCTCCCATTTCAACAAATGAAACTTATAAATCGCATCCGTATACGCGATTTATTGTGTGTATAATAACGTCAATCCATTCTGTTGTCATGCTTTATCCTTAAGTCGTATTCTAATAATTCGTTTGTATGTTTAAAGTCGGAAAATCACTAGTTATGTCCATTTATAGGTAACTTATTATAAAAATTGGTCAATTAATAAAATATTACTAATATTAGCCAAATTAATCAATTTGCTATTTGTAACAAAAAAATTATTTTTTTGTTTTGTTTTGAGTATGTGTTATTAGAATAGATTGGGCACAACTTAAAAGGCTTGAATCTCCGTTTTGAGATGATTTGGTGAAGCTTTGATGTGGTTCGAATTGAAAATTTGGTAAAAACTGAACATGGAAAAAATAATATGTGTATCACACGGTGTATCAGTTGTATCTCACATATGTATCATATTTGTATTTATTGTGTATCACATGTATATCCATGTATACCTATGTCTGAGATACATATGTCACAAAAGACGTTGAACTCGATTTAATTACGAATTTTAATACAAAATCAGTCCAACTCACCCCCAATTTTCTCAAATTTTGAATATTGATTTATCTACATATTCAATAAATTTTAATTATACCCAATGAAAAAGTTCATTTTTTTGTTTAGATTTTTAGAATATTGTATATATATTTAATATTTCATCACCTTATTTGCTACCTCATTCATAAAATTTTATTTCCGTCTTATATCTAGTGTTGCTAATCACACTTTAAAATATGAAAGGTGATTTTTGCATGTAATTCTTTAAGAGAAAGAACTTTATTATTTGATTTTTTTATTTTTGTTGATTGGTTTTGATAAATTTATAATTAATAACTAAATATTAGTAAGTTAAAATTTATGTAGGACATTTGTATAAGTTTTCCTTTTAAGTATTCTCTTAAAAATAACAAACCTGATACCACTGGAATTATCGAGCCAACAGTGCAAATTTTGAGGAAAAAGAACTCTTACTACAATTCTACAACAACCAAACAGTGTACCCCAAAGCTGATAAGAATGGACCTTGGCCTAATTCAACCTTAAAAGCAACATCCCCTCACGCCCAGATCTCTGGAGTGTGGACAACATAAATGGGGGGATCAACATCGGTAACAATAATTGGGATGGACATGACTCTGATACCATGATAAGAATGGACATTGGGCCTAACTCAACCTTAAAAGCTAGCTTATGAGGTGAGGATTACCCAAGCCATATAAGGAGGCCAAGGACCTCAAATCCCTCCGATGTGGGACAACTCAACAAAAGCTGTTATCGAAACCCACTCAGTGCTCAGTCTGCTGACGAAACAAAGATAACCCAAGACATCTCGTGTTGATCTCTGGACAACTATAGACTGCAACCTTATGTTAGATACCTCCTGTAATATCCAAAGTTGTTACAAAAGCCAGATCAGTACTGAATCTGCTGACATGATAAAGATGAACTTCCAAATATATCTCTAATTTCTGCTTCATATAACAACAACAACAACAATAATAATCCAGTAAAATCTCATAAGTAGGATCTGAAAAGGGTAGTATGTACGCAAACCTTACCCCTACCTCAAAGGATTAGAGAGGCTGTCTCCAGAAGACCCTCGACTCAAGATAACAAGAAAAACAAAAAAGAAAGAATATTAGTTTCACCACAGAAATCATATGAAAAATAGAAACTAAAAATGGAGAAGAACTAACTAGCAACAAGTCAACAACTACTATAACCGTGCCTCATTTTCAAGTAAGTTGAGGCTTGCTAAATAAATTCTCATTTACCATGTCGCTTCATTTAACCTCATTTTGTATCAATATTATACAAATCAACAAACAACAACTAGTAAAATCTCATAAGTGGAGTCATACAAATCAACAATAGAAATAAGAAGTTCAAGAAATTCTCTATAAGTTCTACCGGAGAAACTAAGAAATAAAAATTACTGAACCTAATCCTAAACATTTTAAGTACATAAATCCTCGAACAATAAATGCAATGATCCAGAAAAAAAGAAATAGTGCAGAGTTTTATCCCGTGTTGCACTTTTATTAGTAGACCAAAGCCCAAGCCAAGGTGCTCTCCACACATTTTTCGTGGCAAATTGAAGTGCAAAGAACTAATAAAGTAGAGTATTGAAGCTAGTCCAAGATATTCTAAATGCATAAATCTCGGAGCAGTTCTTGCAACCATCTGGAGGAACTAATAAAGTACAGATATTGAAGCTAGTCCTAGATATTCTAAAAAAAATGCCAGCTCGGTTCATTAAGTTTTCGCTATGCGCGGGGTCCGGGGAAGGGGCGGATCACAAGGGTCTATTGTACGCAGCTTTATCCTATATTTCTGCAAGAGGCTTCTAAGGCTCGAACCCCTTACCTCTTGTACCTAGATATTCTAAATACATAAATTTTGAAGCAGTTCTTGCAACCATCAAGAATGAAATGAAGCGCAAACTCTGATGCCACCACAAGAAAATTTGGCACAACACGCACTTCTGTAGTTTCTCTAATTGCATGCTCCCTTTTAAATTCATCACAGTCTCTTTAAACTTGGATTATATTTTCTGAAAGATCAGTCCAGGCCACCTCGATCAAGCATGTCTACCAAAGTCATCCTTCTTGGGAACCTTGGCGGCAACCTTAAAAACATTGCATCCTCAATCTGAATAGGCAGATGGGTGGCGACAATGACAATACCACCCTTTTTTCTGTGCTCTGCAATAATGTACTCGAGCAATTTCACACCTTCGTCATCCAATGCTACTGAAGGTTCATCAAGCAACCAAATAGGCCGATCAATTGCCAACAATCTGGCCAGTTGTACCCTTTTCCTTTGACCCATAGAAAGCATTCGTGCTTTATCATTTACTAATCTTCCAAGCCCCATAAGCTGCAAAGCTGGCAGAGATCTTCCTTGCTTGCCTTCAAGAACTTCGAACCATTGAACATTATCAAGGACTGTGAACTTCTCTTTGATAGCGTCCTTAAGAGAGAGCCAGTTGAGCTGAAGTTTATACTGTTGAAAAACACCTGAATCAGTGATATCATGACCATTCCAGAGTATCTCACCAGCTGATGGTTTCGAGAAACCAGCTAACATGCGCAAGAATGTCGATTTACCAGAGCCATTCGTGCCTGTTAGTACAAGTGCACCACCATCATGGAGGGAAACATTTACATTGCGCAGTATTTGTTGAGCATTTCTCATGCAAGACACATTGTTCAGCAGAAGTCGAGGAAGGGGAGGTCTACGCAAAGACATTGTCAAGTGAATGAAGGACAAAGATCAGTACTGGATATAAAGCTTCCTTGGTTGAGCATCCACAGAGAATAAAAGAAACAAAAGGTTGCTGAAGCTCTTTCGAATCTTACAGGGGCTCAGAAGAAATTGCGAAACAAATTCTGTAATTCTGAAAATTAAAAGCAAAAGTAGGAACTTCATAAGTTTCAGCAACTCTGGACATGTAACCAGTCAGGTTCAAAACAGAAAGAAGATTATGCTAAATCAAAGTTCACTTGGTAATTATGACCATTTAGCTACGCGGCAAATATAAGTTAGTATAGTGCATAAACTCCACTAATTATAGAATTCTTATCGAAAGGACATCATCAGGAACATCAAATCAGACAAGAAAGCAGCAGAATCAAATCAAATAATGTGCTTTACCACAGTCTGAGGAAACAAAACAGAAAAGAGAAAATGAAGATGGAAGAGGATTTCTCACTTTTTGCCATTTGCAACACTCTTGGATGCTACTAAGTCACTGAATTTGCACTTCATAAATTAATTTCCCTCATATGGAATTTCTTGTCATAGAAGCACATTTAGAGAAACCGTAAAAGATTTGATCCACACCCTCCTCATAGCTCCCCATCCCTCCAAACAACCAAAATCATATAAAAAGTTATTTCATTAGCAAAGGCAATCCACATTGTTCTAATTTTCTAGTTTTCCACTTTAATCGGAATGACTATCAAGAATTGGTATCCTTTCTTAGCTGTCGCTAAGACGCTAAGCACTACACTTCACTATAATCAAGGTAAAGAATAAAAGGCCTCTAATCATATTTTTCTCATCAGATTACAACCAAAGAGGCGGAGCAGTCCTGCAGATCCCGCGCAATGTAAAACAACAGTAACCAATTTGTAGCTTAACAAACGTACACACTAACATGGCTTCTCAAGAAAAGCTATAAGTTGAACGGTACACAATTCTTATAAGCGAATTAAATTCCAAAATAATCCATTCTTAGAAGCACTGGATGAAAGATTTCCAGAGAAAAGAAAGAAAAAAAAAATGGAGCGATCATACTACCCATACCAAGTTAAGTTCACCTTGCTGTTTGATGGTCTTTCCCGAAGATATCTTAACCTTGAAACTAAGAGATCTTGAAACTTGAAACTAATAGATCTTAAGAAACCTAACAATTCACTGCATCTTTAATTTTTGTTCCTTCTAATTGTCCCCCTTACTTTAAGTTTCCTAATCACTAGGGACGTGTTCTCCTATGCACCACTAACAGAGCTAGTTTGGAGAAAGGGGATTCAATTGCATTCGCCGAAAAATAATATTATGAAAATAGGGTAAAAAATAGTTATTTATTTGTTAATATAAGTTGTTGAATCCCTTGACATGCGGGAAAATCCTAGTAAAGTAGCAAATTGGTTCAAAAATTGCTTTTGATCAAAGGTTAATATCCGAAGTGTGACATTTTTGAATCCCCTTTGTATAAATCCTGATTCATATAGTCGATCTCAACTAATTTGAAATTAAAGACAAACTCAATTGATTGATGTCAATTCTCCTAATCACTTCCTAGGTAATTCACATGATAATTATTAGCAAATAAAAACTAAAAGCAAAACTTAGAATTTTTAGGCATACATTTCCATGACAATCGTTCAGCACAATTCTAACTTACACTTCATTTCCAGTAGCTCCAACTTTTTAGCTAATGCTCGCAGCTTCAGCATTTCATAAACAAGTTATGACCTTTCTAATAAAATAGAAAAAGAAAAAGATAGAAATGGAGAGAAGACTATCATAATGTATATCTAACAGCAAGAAATGGACTCACCGCCGTCCGCAGTTATCCGCCGCCCGCCGTCGTCCGCCGCCTCGCCGTCGCTCGAGCAACAAGCTGGAGGAGATTTCGGTCTACTTGATTTGGGCTGAGATGTTGAGATTTAGAATAACGGATTATTATGGGCTGAGCCCAAAGTAAAACTTTATGGGCTTCTAACACATTTGATAGTATAGGAAATTTTATAGGGATTTTTACCTATCTATACCATATAGCAAACCTTATTATCAAAAATCTTCATAATATTGTATTTACCCGTCTAGTCCATAGTTTTGCTACAAAATCTGTACCAAACCAAAAATAGATAGATTCTACCCTAAAAAGGCGCCAAATTTATAGAATCAGATTTAATGGTGATTCTATCACCATTAATTTCGAAATTTAAAACGGAAGAAAATCCATTGCAGTGTAATTCTCTCCTTCTCCATATATTTTCCACCATTGATAGCCATTAAAAAGCTTGAAAGCTTTGAATTCAAATTTAGATTTTCAAAAATCATTAGTTGTTTGAATTGGGTGTTGTTGTAAATAATTCGAAATATGTTTAAGAGTTTATATCTCAATTTTGAGGGGTTTTGGTGAAGATTAGACTTGGTTTTGACTGAATTTCATATTGAAACTCGTCGAAGAAGAAGAAGACATCTTTTTTCCAGAAATTGTAGTTAAATTGTAGAATTGTAGCTAAAATGTAGATAAATTGTAGATAAATTGTAGATTGGGAAGACTAAAACTTCTATAAGTCTTCGACAATTATGTCGAAAATTCCAATTATGCTACAATTGGAATGAGAATTGGAATATTAAAATTCAATGTATTCAGTTTGTAGATACAATTTCTACAAATAAATTACAAATCAGTTTAAGTATTATATAAAGTTGTATTGTTACATTTATGCTACAATTAAACTACTATTCGAAATATGTTTAGGAGTTTATATCTCAATTTTGAGGGGTTTTGGTGAATATTAGACTTAGTTTTGACTGAATTTCATATTGAAACTTGTCGAAGAAGAAGACATATTTTCCCAGAAATTGTAGTTAAATTGTAGAATTGTAGATAAATTATAGGTAAAATAAAGATAAATTATAGATAATTTGTAGATAAATTGTAGATTGGGAATACTAGAACTTCTACAAGTCTTCTAAAATTATGTCGAAAATGCCAATTATGCTACAATTGAAATGAGAATTGGAATATTAAAATTCAATGTATTCTGTTTCTACAAATAAACTACAAATCAGTTTGAGTATTATATAAAGTTGTATTGTTACATTTATACTACAATTAAACTACAATCTTGTGTCAAAAAAATTTAAGCATACCAAATTTTAATTTATTTACCATAATTCAAATTAAGGGTATAATTATTACCTCATTTATTTTAGGCATGATTTTATGAGCATATATTCACTTTAGGCGTGTATTTAACTTGTACCTTCAAGACTTAATTTTTTGGATAGTTCAAAGTAGAACTCATCGTAGGATAATCTCCATTTCTAATCTGAATCTAATTCCTAATAACTTACTATGGATTAATACAAGAGGCGTTTGGACAATATTTGGTAAAAGCTGAAATTTGAAGTTGACAATAAAAAGAGTATTTGTAAATTTGAGCTTACACACAATACAAATATCACTTGAAAAATATTGAGTAATTTTCTGTTCATTCGAAATAAAATATTGTAATTTGGTAACTTATACACATAATGAATTTAATAGTGATTACCGTATATTAAGGTGGAGGAAACATAAGGAAAGAGAAGAGGAGGAAAAAAAGGAAAAATAATATATGCTCCTAAAATCATGCCTAGAATAAATGAAGCAATAATTATACCCTTAATTTGAATTGTGGTACATAAATTGAAATTTGGTATGCTTAAATGTAATAAACACAAACCTTAAACATGGGAGGTAATAATCTCATTTTTATATTCATATGACATATAGTAAATTATATTATCCTCTATGCTTCATTTTAATATAATTATTTTTTATATATTTAATTATACTTTATGTATCATTTTAGAATTTTAATGGTATTTATTAGTCTCCTAACTTTACTCAACCGTATATTCCCCCTTCCTTAAATTTCTCTCCAAATCCCTACGATTTCCTCTTCAAACACCCACGATATCCTCTTTTAAAACTAGAGAAATCTGTAACCCCTCCACTATCGACAATCATTTAAAAGCTTTGAAGCTTTTAATTCGAATTTGGGTTTTCAAAAGATATTGTTTGTTTGGATTGGATATTGTTGCAATGAATTGGGAATTCTCTCTATGTCTCTCTCTATCTCGCAATCCCAAATTTCAGTGATATAAGAGGAAAGAAAAAGATATCAACAGTTCCACCATTGACAGCCATTAAAAAGCTTTGAAGCTTTGAATTCAAATTTAGGTTTTCAAAAATCATTATTTGTTTGAAGTGGGTGTTGTTGCAAATAATTGGGAATATGATTTGGAGTTTATATCTCAATTTTGAGGGGTTTTGGTGAAGATTAGACTTGATTTTGGCTGAATTTGAGATTGAAAGAAGAAGAAGAAGAAGACACGGCATATATTATATTGCAAAAATTGTAGGAAAATTGTAGACCGTTGTTTATTTATTTTTGACCTTTCTGATTTTATGTTAAAAGTTTTGATGGGAGCTTGTTATTCCACTTCGTCTGTTTTGTAGCTAACTTGTGCAGAGGAGAAGGTGTTTTTAAGTTATATATATTGCTATATCTTTAAATTCAAGAAAGTATGGTTATATTGTACTTAAAAATGCGTAAATTTGTAAAATAGACTGAATGTAAGAAATGAGTCAAATAAGACTCACAATGGCTTATTTTCTACATTTAATCTACAATGAAACTACATATCATTTGAAAAATTAATATGAAAATACAGAATTTAAATATTTCTACAAATTATCTACAAAATGTTCGTAACATAATTTATCTTTATTTTTATGAATGTTCCTCTCGAAAACTAAAATTACTTAATATGCCAACATCTCCCGTTATAGAGTAATACAACTTAATATAATTTTTTTACAACTTTCACACATTATTTCAACCTAGTGATATACAACTACAATAACATAAAATTTAAGCTTTGTATTTTTGTGTTAAAACTTTTGATGTGAGCTTGTTATTCCACTTCGTCTGTTTTGAAGCTAACTTATGTAAAAGAAAAGATGCTTTTTTGTTATACCTTTAAATTCAAGAAAGTATAGTTGTATTGTACATAAAGAGGCATAAATTTGTAAAATAGGTTGAATGTGAGGAATGAGCCAAATAAGACTTACAGTGGCTTATTTTCTACGTTTATTCTACATAAAACTACATATCATTTGAAAAATTAATATGAAAACATAGAATTTCAATGTTTCTATAAATTATCTACAAAATTTCGATAAACTATTCATAACATAATTTATCTTTATTTTCATACATATTTTTTTGGAACACTAAAGTTACTTGATATGCCAACATCCCCCGTTATAGAGGAATACAACTTATCTACAATTTTCTACAACTTTCACACATTATTTTTACCCAGTGAAACACAACTACGATAAAATAGAACTTACACAAAAATTTTATACAATATGTCTTTTGTATATTTTGTATCTGTTTATACATAGTAAAAATATTTTTCATACAACTAATTATATATTATGCAAAATAAATAAACAATTGTTTATAATTTTTCTACAATTTCTGCAATGTAATGTATGTTATGTCATCATCTTCTTCTTCTTCTTCTTCTTCTTTTTCGAGTTTCAATCCGAAATTTATCCAAAACCAAGTCTAATCTTCACTAAAACCTCTCAAAATTGAGATATAAACTCCAAACTATATTCCCAATTATTTTCAATAACACCTAGTCCAACAAAATAATTATTTTTGAAAATCCAAATTTGAATTTAAAGCTTCAAAGCTTTTTAATGACTGTCAATGGTGGAATTGCTTCTCTCTTTTCTTTACTTTGTATTACTGAAAATCGGACATAATTGCGTTAGTTGCAGAAGAATTGTAAAAGATTTAGTTGTTTTTGATTTCTGATATCAGAAAAAAGGTTGAAACAGAGTGTATTGCAAAAACAGAGTATGGAAAATTTGAAACGAAATCGACGATAATTATGAATGTGCGTGATTTGTACTGTGAAAGATTTGGAAGAATATTTAATTCTTGAATTTTAGCCCGCCTAATTAAGGAATCCTATGGTTACAATGATTCATTGTTTATGCATTGTCTATATTTTATAGAAATACTATTAGCATGAAGGATAGTATGCAAACTATGAACATATTTAGTAATATAGTTTCCTATATGCTATAGGAACGAAAAATTTTCCTTAGGAAATCTACGCGGTATTTCCGTAGTGATATCAGTTGCTCCTCTTAGGGTTGTGGTTTTTTCCCCTTATCCAGAAGGGTTTTCCACGTAAAAATCTTGGTATCATTGTCACTCTTTTATTCTTGTTAATTACTGTATCTCACTGCTATTTTATTATTTCGCTTTTATTACCGTGAATATTATTATTGTGAGAATTTATTCTCAACAACTGGTAGCAGAGCACATGTTCTGCTCGTTCCCAGAAATATTATTCACTATCGATAGTACTATACTCGGTAAAAAATAAAAAGCATGGAGTAAATTACGAGGTAGCAAAAGTCAACGGAGATAACGATTTTTCAACATGACAAAGAAGGATGAGGATCTGCTCATCCAACAAGTATTACACAAGGTACTAGAATGGATATCTAATAGAGAAGTGTTATAAACTTCATGGCTATCCACAAAACTTCAAATTTGGTAATAGAAATGCGAGAGTTGCTGCTAATGTGTATTCCAATCTTTAAAGCAAAGTTGACAATTTCTTTTAGAATCTCACTTCATCAACTACCATAACTGCAGACCAATACAAGCAGCTAATAACATGTGCAAGTTGTAGATGAAGGCCATAATCACTACCACTATGCTTCTGCAAATTTTGCTTCTGTCACATGAGTTATGGAACTTGTTCGTGTTTAAAGTCTCATTTAAATCCTGGTTCTTGGATTATAGACTTTGGAGCAACTGACCATATGACCTCTGATAAAAATTTACTTACCAATATAATTGACTTACCAATTCTCATCCTTGTCACCCTACCTAATGGATATAAAGTGAAAGTGACCTCTACTGGTACTGTACATATTAACTCATTAGTTACTCTTTCAGAAGTACTCTATTTGCCCACATTTAAGTAAAATCTTCTTTATGTCTATAAGCTCATTCTTGACACTTCATTACTCCTAACTTTCTCCTTAATTGCATGATTCCTGTAGGGACCTTCTTTGAATAAGTCATTACTACTTGGTAAGATGGTTGAAGGCCTCTATTCCTCAATTGCAACTCCACAGAACCACAATCTGATTGTTCCACGGTTCCTTCTTCACTTTCTATTCATGTAAATAATGTCAATGTGAATAAGTCACACATTTTGTGGCATAATATGCTGTCTCATCTTCCCTTTTTCAAATTACAGAAAATCACTTGTATCAATGTTCCATCTTGTGATAGACAAACTTTCATTTGTAATGTGTGCCCACTTGCTAGACAATAACGAATTCCTTTCCAAAATAGTCAGTAGCATGTTTTACATATTTTTGATCTTGTCCATGTGGATATATGGGGACCATATCATACTGCAACACAAAAATTGCAAGTATTTTTTAACACTGTTAGATGATTGTCGTAGAGGTACTTGAACTCATTTTCTAAGCACCAAACGGAATACACTTTCTATCATAAAATCATTTTTTGCAATGGTTGAGACTCAATTCAACATGAAAATTAAAACAATTAGAACAGACAATGCCCTAGAACTTGGTATTAGTTTTGAAGCCACTCAATTCTTTCAGTCAAAAAGGGTTTTACATCAAACTCTGTGCCCTTATACACCTCAACAAAATAGTATAGTTGAGAGAAAGTAAAAACATCTTTTAGAAACAGCAAGGGCTCTCCTATATAAATCCAAACTTCCACTTCATTTTGGGGAGATTGTATACACATCTACCTACTTAATAAATAGACTTCCTAGTACAATTTTATCTGGAAAAACCCCTTTTGAAATTCTATATGGAGTCCAACCTAACTATAATCACTTGAGGAGTTTTGGTTGCTTGTGTTATGCAGTGGTCCCTAAGCCTTTAAAAGATAAATTTCCTACAAGATCTACTCCATGCATTTTCCTTGGTTACCCCCCTAGAAGAAAAGGATACAAGTTGCAGCAACTTTCAGACAGGAAAATCCTCATCTCTAGAGATGTTATTTTTCATGAAAATATTTTTCCTTTCTCTGAGTCCACTTTACTTACAACATAGTTTCAAGATGTTTTTAGTTCTTCAAAATTTGATCCTTCTACCTTTTATATACCCGGTCCTACTAATTCCTCTCATCAGTACATTCTTCCTCCTTCCCAAAATATTTCTCCACCTTCTCCACCTTCTGTTACCTCACTTTCTCCACCTATTTCAATTCCTCTCTGACATTTCTGCACCTTCTCAAGTTACTGCACCTGAAGTTCCTCCAAGATATCCTTCTCGGCACCATCATCAACCTTCTTACCTGAAAGATTATGTGTGTGTTTCTGCTTCTTCTCCTTTTCCACTCACTTTAACTTATGTTCCTACTTCTCCCAAGTCAGTTTGCTTCAGTAGTTTAAGTTCAACTAATCAAGGGTTACTGAAAGCTTTAGATACTGTTCTTGAGCCAACAACTTAGCAACATGCAGCACTATATCCTGCTTGGCAGGAAGCTACGTTGAAAGAATTTGAGGCCCTTAAAGCAAATGCGACTTGGGATATTGTACCTCTTCTACCATAAAAGAAATAAATTGGAAATAAATGGGTATATAAAATTAAACATAAGGCCAATAGAAGTATATAAATATCTAAGGCAAGATTAGTCGTGAGAGGGGACACTTAACAAGAAGGAATTGACTATACAGAAACTTTTTCTCCTGTTGTTAAAATGACCACAATCAGATCAATCATTATTGTAGCTGTTAAAAAGGTTGGAATGTGTTTCAATTAGATGTCAACAATGCCTTTTATCATGGGAATTTAGATGAAGAGGTGTACATGAGAATTTCTCAAGGTATGATGGTTTCTGGGAGCAATATGGTGTGCAAATTGAAAAAATATTTATATAGTTTAAAACAAGTCTTTAGACAATAGTATTCCAAGTTGAGTGAATCTCTTCTTTCCATGGGTTATTCAGTTTCTAAGAATGACTACTCCCTTCTCATTATGTCAGGTCATGGTCTTATACTATTGTAATTGTTTATGTTGATGACATTTTGTTGAGTGGGAATGATGAAAAAGATATGTCTTCCCTCAAAATTCTTCTGGACTATCAGTTTAAAATAAAAGATTTGGGGCTTTTTCACTATTATCTTGGGTTAGAAGTGTTACCAGAAACCGGAGGGGTGATTGTTTGTCAAAGAAAGTTTGCTCTTGATCTCTTAACTGACTTCAACTACTTAGATTGCAATCATGTAGCTAGTCGGATGGATATTACTATGAAATTCAAATCCAATTCTGAGGAACTCTTGCCTGATCCTACACTTTATAGAAAGTTAGTTGGAAAACTGAATTTTCTCACTAATACTAGACCCGACCTTGCTTTTTCCGTTCAATTCTTAAGCCAATTTATGCATGATCCTTCTTCTTCTCATCTCACTGTCGCCTTTCATGTGCTTAAATATGTCAAAGGAACTTTGGGTCAAGGTTTGCTTATGTTTAATGATCTTGATTTTTCTCTTCAAGCGATTCTAATTGGGCAACTTGTCCCTATTCTCGCTATATGTTAGTGGTTATTTGGTTCTACTAGGAGGGTCCCTTCTTACTTGGAAATCCAAGAAACAACAATTTGTTGCCTCTCTTCTGCTGAAGCAGAATACAAGTCAATGCGTAGAGTCGTTGCGGAGTTGGCATGGTTGACCAGATTGCTCAATGAGTTGTCTGTTGCTTTGATTGTTCCAGTTCCACTTCATTGTGATAATCAATCTGCCATCTATATAGCTTGGAATCCTTTTTTTCACGAACACACTAAGCATGTTGAGCTTGACTGTCATTTTGATCGGGAAAAGCTTCATGAGGGTCTCATTACTTTATCTTTTGTTCCTAGCAGACTGCAGGTTGCGGACATGTTAACTAAAGTTCTTCCTGGAGTGGTCACCGATCCATCTTGAGCAAGTTGGACGTGGTAAACCACCCTCCAACTTGAGGGGGATATTAGAATATTAGTTGGGCTTAGTTGAGCTTTGGTTGTATTTGGGCTTCGTTATGTATATTGGGCTGTAGTTGGCCTTGTATCATTTTTTTTTCCAACTCAATCTTTGTAAATGGATCTTACATAACTAATAGAAGGTTCCAGAGCATGAAATGATCAATTCTACTGATCCAATTTTTCTCTCTCTACTGTGCGACATTCTTCTTCTCTTTCTTATTGTTCCCAGATTTGAGTCTCAGTGGCTTCTAATAGTGTGGATAAACTAATTGCAAATTACATTCATAATTTTACTAAAATTTGGTTTTAATATCAATATTTAAGGATGTAGCAGGTATGGGTAAAACTAATTGGTTGCATGCGAGTTGGCCCGGCCAGAACATCACGATTATTTAAAGAAATCTAAGGACATAGTGACTACCCAAGTGTTAGTAGTACTCTTTTGACATTGAAGGAGATGACATCATTAAAAATTGGATGCTTCAACAAGAACGAAAACACTTACTATCAATAACGAATCTAAGAATATAACGAAATCGATGAAACTAATTGAGTTGCACACAAATTGGCCCGATTCGGACATCATGGTTATATAACTAAAAGAAAATCTAAGGAAGTAGTGCCTAGTCAAGTATTAGTAGTACTCTTTGACATTGAGAGAGATAAAATATTCAAAAATTGGATGCTTCAACAAGAACGAAAACACCTATTATCAATAAAGAATCTAAGAATGTAGCGCGTACAAGTGAAAATAACTTGCATGCAGCTGATCTGGCCCGAACACCATGAATATGTAATTTTAAAAAAAAAATCTAAGGATGTAGTGACTATTAATAGTACTCTTTGATTATTCGCATTTCTAAGCTTAATAAGTAGTCCCTCTATTAGGTCTTAGTTAATAGTTAAACAAAATATTTACTGTAACTTGTAATGTTACCGGATTTTAAGTGGCAAAGGTTGAATGGACTTGCGACTTAGATAGAAATTCAAATCCTACGCCAATTGTCATGCGAACTAAGTCTGGTCATTAAGTGAAGAAGGGTAGAGTGGTGGACTTATTATCATTTCGAAGGCTATAGTTAGTCCTATAAGAGTGGCCAAGACGGATATTTCGGTCATAAAAAGATGTTTAACTTGTTATAATTCTGTTACAACTGTCAATTCCCTGAAACATACTATGATACTTAGGTTTTTTCAAAGCAGCTTAACTTCCTATCTATATTCAATGCTTTTTCTACTGCTCTGGATGTCATTATCACAAGTGATGGCGAGCTATGGTGAAGGAAGATGAACCATTATTTAATTGACCCGTTGCAGTAATACTTTTGTTTATAATAAAATGTGAATCTTAATTAGTTTAATTATGATGTTATATTTGCTCACTTTCTCAAAGAAAGTCCCAACTCATGCAACAATTATTAATGGTCTATCGTGGAGTCAAGTACACATGCATTATCGTTAAATTTTAATTAAAAAAACTTAAAGTTAATCCTTTATTTTCTAAATTGATTAATTTTGGTTGATTGCTCGATTGTTTTAAAAAAAATTACAATTAGACCGCTAATATATGAAAAAACAACAAATGAAATATGAAGCCGGATTTGAATTTAAAATAGTTAAAAAAAATAGCCCTCCATTGTTATAGATATATTAGATCTTCAAAATAAGAGAAAAATCATTTTTTTAGATTGACCCAATAAAATTTAAGTCAAACTAAATGACTTAAATGTAGTAATATATTTTATTAACGCAGAAATAAGAGTATTATAAAGCGAAATCTTATTAAGATGTGCAAAACATTCAACATTCCTTATCAAATTGATGTCCACATACTTCATATAAAATAAGATTCTCACATAAGAATATTTTCGTTTATCTTTTATGCTATAGCTGTATGTAGCATATATATATATATATATATATATATAATTAGGACTTTTATATTTAACTAATCGGCCAAAAATAATTATAGTCCTTAGACAAATATACAAATATATATATATAGAGAGAGAGACTTCCCAATAAAGTATATTCTAGTTTAAAGCTTTGTCTTCCATGTTCAGTTGGGTTGGTGGTTATTGCTGGACGAAATGGGCCCATTTACTTGGGCTCATTTGGCGAGAATGTTGGCCTAAAGCCTTTTTTTCTTGTTTTCTTTTCTTTCTTCTATGTTCTTTTGGGCTAATGTTATGTTGTAAAATATTTACTGAGATAATTAGAAAGTAAGTGCAATGTAAATGCAAAATGTTAAGAAAAATTAAATAATAACTGCTCATCCTGTTGCTTAAGCTAAAAATAAATGAAAGATGTATACTATATGTATAACTATATATAATCTGCTTATAATTTATATATTTGACTAGAAAAAATAAATAGTAAATACGACTATCTATTTGTGTAAAAGATATCGATTAATAAAAGCATAATAACATTAATAGACACTTGCACTTGTACCGATTTGACATCCCGTTCTATGTACATCATAAAGTTTCAACTAGTTATCTGAGCTCGATTAAAATATATGTTTTAAACCTCTAAAAATACGTGTTACTGCTAAGGTCGATGACACGTCAAATCCACATCATAAACAAATAAAAAGTTTAAAATCAGAAAAATGAATGAAAAGAAAAAAAACAAAGTTAAACATTATTCTTAAAAAGGTTATCACCTCCCTATTTTCCCTCTCCCCTCCCCTCCCCCACACACAAAAAAAGAGAGGTTAAAACACAAAATTTTCTTTCTATTTTCACTATTTTTCTTGGAAAAGTTGGCAGAAAAAGTTTTGACTTGAGGAATAAAAGATCTAGCAAGCATAGAAAGTTAAAATCTATCCGAAGGCTACAAATTTTCTAGAAACAGAATTTCTAGGTAAAAGTTGGAAGTTATAGAAATTAATTATGCATCAATAAACAACTAAATTGCTCGAAATAAAAATAGAATGTACCAAATAAATTGTTAAAACTTAGTGAATGTCATGTAGTTAAATAAAAAAGGCTTGAAACAAATATTCATGTCAAAACAAGAAAAGTTTAACATAGAGCAGGGCTAATACAATGTATGAAGGATATATCTAAATATAGCTAACTTGAAACTAAACATCGCATGATTTTGCCATGATGAATAATAATGATGATTGTAATAAAAAATAATGTATTTGACCTTTTAATAGTAGCTTAGAAGAATTTGAGTGTCAACAAGGTTTGAGCTAAGTAATTCATTCAAATGGATCTTAAATATTTTTCGAACCCAAAAATATACTACAATAAAATGAGTTTGTACATATAGTTATATAGAAATATCTTAACATGCTAGATTAAACATATATGTCAAAATCATGTTAACGAGACTTTATAGATATAATATTCAACTACACTATATACATCTTTATATGTAAAACTTATTACTTCATCATTGTTTGATCTCATTGAGTTCAACTTTTAGATTACTTCTAAATAAAACGTGCATATTATTTAATCTTATTTTAAACTAGCTTAATTGATAATAATGCATAATATTAATTTTGATGCCTCTAAATTACTAATATAGAAGAGTTAACGAGATTAAAATTTTACTGATAAAAATGTTGTGTTCTTGTAAGATCTTTTTCGAAATGCAAATTATGAATTATCATATTTGTCAGCACATCCTTGAGGTACATGAACTCATGAAGAGAGAATATTTCATCCTTAACTGTCCTTTATTTGATTGGCTTTTGTCTCAATTGTTTGAGGCATATTTCTTTGTATGTCATATTTGCATATTTTGCTTTTTGAAAATAATTCTTTCTTTTGGATGGAATGTCAAGGCCTTCTCGACCTATCATGAAATTTCAACGTGGAAAGCCTACAACAATACTTTTTCATTTTCCTCCAACTGTGATCAAGTATGTGCTTTTGGATTTATTTACTCTGTAAACTCATTGTTGTTTTATCTTATTCTATATGGTAATGGGTTGAGTTCATATAGATCCCTAGTGGAAGATATTTTTTAATATTATTACATGCGAACTGTTCGATTTTACTCACAAGATAGACGGGGACGTCACGCATCGCATAGGAGCAGGGTGGGCTAAGTGGAGGCTTGCATCAGGAGTTCTGTGTGACAGGAAAGTTCCACACAAACTCAAGGGGAAATTCTATAGAGCCGTGGTTAGACCTGCGATGCTGTACGGGACGGAGTGCTGGCCCGTGAAGAATTCCCATGTTCAGCGAATGAGGGTTGCAGAGATAAGGATGCTTAGGTGGATGTGCGGGCACACCAAGCTAGATAAGATTAAGAATGAAATTATTTGGGAGAAGGTGGGGGTGGCCCCGGTGGACGAGAAGATGCGCGAAGCGCGACTGAGGTGGTTTGGGCATGTGCGGAGGAGAAGTCCCGATGCACCGGTGAGGAGCTGCGAGCGGCTGGAGATTGTTGGCGGTCGGCGAGGCAGAGGGAGGCCCAAGAAGTATTGGGGAGAGGTGATTAGGCAGGACATGACTAGAATGCAGGTTTCCGAGGACATGACCCTTGATAGAAAAGTCTGGAGGTCTAGAATCAGGGTTGTAGGATAGGGGCCCCTAGAGTTTTTCGTCCACTTCTTTCGGGGTTGGGGGTGGGTCAGCAGGGTTACTCATAGGTGATTTGTGTTTACTGTATGATACTATTGCATATGCTATTGTATTGTGTTTCCGTTGTTCAGATTATTACTAATGCTACTTCTGCTGGAATTGCTAATGCACTAATGCTCTACTGTTTTTGTTATTGTTTTTGTTTTTGTTTTTGTCTCTGTTTTTGTTTTATTACTGTTTTTCCTCTAATCTTATGAGCCGAGGGTCGATTGGAAACAGCCTCCCTGCCCTTTTGGGTAGGGGTAAGGCTCGTCTGCATATTACCCTCCCCAGACCCCACCTTGAAAAGAATGGACCTTGGACCTAGCTCAACCCCAAAAGCTAGCTTATGAGGTGAGGATTGTCCAAGCCATATAAGGAGACCAAGGACCTCAAATCCCTCCGATGTGGGACAACTCAACACCCCCCCTCACGCCCAGATCTCTGGAGCGTGGACAACATAAATGGGGGGCCCAACATCGGTAACAATAATTGGGATGGGCCTGGCTCTGATACCATGAAAAGAATGGACCTTGGACCTAACTCAACCCCAAAAGCTAGCTTATGAGGTGAGGTTTGTCCAAGCCATATAAGGAGACCAAAGACCTCAAATCCCTCCGATGTGGGACAACTCAACACACCTGGTGGGAGTATACTGGGTAGTTGTTGTTGTTGTTGTTGTTGCACATAATGGTGGCGTGGACACATTCAATCTTAATGATGATTGGTCATGTATTGGCAATAAACCTAGAACAATTTACTTTAATCTCCTAATCAAGGACAATGAGGCAACCCAGATAGTGAGATTATTTTCATTCTTCTTTTTACTTTTTCTACATTATCTTGAGCATTGTTCAAAAGTATTTAATGAAAATTGTATATTTGGATCAGACTGTAGATGCAGCGTAATAGTGATGAGACAGAACAACTAAAAAGAATAGTCCATCATAGAATCGTATTCAGCATGTATTGGACTGCAGAGCCTCAGTGGAGGAAGAAGAAGAGCCCGACGTCTTTTCAATGCGGACATTGCCAAGTCTGCTTTGGAAAGGATGTTGTCATATCCTTGCCAAGAACAACACACAATTGTAAACCTCAGGTGTTATCTTCTCAAGGAGTATGTCCTTTTGTGCTGAACGCATAAAGTTTAACTTCAGATATTCTCCAAAAATTTTCTGTGATGTTGTTATACCCTATGTTAAACTGGTCAAGCTATGGTACAACATATTGGTAATTTCGAGTTTTTATTTGTCGCCCCCTAATTATTTCTATGGTGACCGGTGTTGAGTTGTCCCACATCGAAGGGATTTGAGGTCCTTGGTCTCCTTATATGGCTTGGACAATCCTCACCTCATAAGCTAGCTTTTGGGGTTGAGTTAGGCCCAAGGTCCATTCTTATCATGGTATCAGAGCCAGGCTCATCCCAATTACTGTTACCGATGTTAGGGCCCCGGGCGTGAGGGGGGGTGTTGAGTTGTCCCACATCGGAGGGATTTGAGGTCCTTGGTCTCCTTATATGGCTTGGACAATCCTCACCTCATAAGCTAGCTTTTGGGGTTGAGTTAGACCCAATGTCCATTCTTATCAATCGGGACACCTAAATTAATTAAAGCAATATAATAAAGTATAATTTCATTAATTAGTCTACTTAACCTAAACATTCTAAGTAAGGGTTCAAGTAATTTAAAAAAAAATACTATTTAAGATCTATATTAAATGGTTAAGCGATCGAACAAAAAAATTAATCAAGGCTAAATATTGAGCGTTGGAATAGAGTAAAGTGATTGATTAAATTAATTAAAATAATAACTTTAATATGCGAAATCAAATGGTTGAAGTCTTGAAAAGGGTCAATTTAAAGGATTTCAAATGATAGAGGTGGAGAATTGTTTTTTTTTTTTTTTCAAAAGAAAGTTGTCTTACCAGAAAATGAGTTAAGGCCAAAATGCTTTCATCCTTGCCGCACAAATAGATTAAGGATCCAAGTTTAAGGATGTGTTTATACGAAGAAAAATATATTTTAATTTTTTTATATGTGATTGGCTTAAATATTTTTTTATGAACTCATTTTTCTTTAATTGGAGGAAATATTTTCTTTATCAAGAGAAGGAAAAATATTTTTCAAACTCCTTCTCAACATTACCCATCCTCACTAATCCACCCCACCCCCTCTCCAAAAAAAGGTTTGTTTTTGTTTCCCTCAAATTTTAATTTTTCTGTTGCCACCCACCTTACTATCCCTCCGCATCCCCCCTTCCCCCCCCCCCCCCCCCAAAAAAAAAAGATATTTTTTAACTTAATTTTTTTTTCCATGGCTTCATGTTTATTATATCTAAATTATTTATGAATACTCTTGAGAAGTCATTTTCTTTAATCTGCGTATCAAACACCGGAAAATGAATAAGATTACTACTTATTTTTTTTAAAATTATTTTATACGAAAGATATTTTTCCGTTATACCAAATACACTCTAAATCAAACGTGATTTGTATTAGACTCAAAATTTCAACTATTATTTAAAGTCACGCTCTCTTCTAACGTATCTAAAGCTCAAGAAACCAAATTTAGATTTTATAAAATAGTGAATGTTATAAACTAAAGCAAAAGACAAGAACAATAGAACAAGAACAATAGCAATAGAGAGAAGAGTAGAGAGAGTTCTTCTTATTGAGAGTTAGGAGTCTCAAGGGATGATTTACAATGGTAGGGGGCACCTCTATTTATAGGGGAGAGGAAGACTTAGCTACCACTAATAGAACTCTAAAATCTCTCTAATTCGATACATTAAAGACATTCACCTTAAATAGAAGTGTAAGAATCTTCTATTTCATAACACTCCCCCTTGAATGTCTATTCAATGATGTGCCTCATAAAACCTTAAAACCAAAACCCAATGGGAAAAATTAAAGTAAGGAAAAAGAGTACACATGTTTGAATATGCGCCTATTGGTTGCCTCGTTAAAAACCTTGCAAGGAAAACCCAGTGGGACAAAACCTTGTAAGGGAAAAAGAGTGCAACGCGCATTGACTCCCCCTAATGAGTACATCGATTTATATCCTTGAGCATTTGCATTCCAATCTTGTGCATCATCTTGAAATCATCAATCTTGATAGATATGAACATCTTCATATAATGTCGTGGAATAGCTCTTCAATATCTCCATAGATGCATTCTCAATGCCATCATGCTTATAGTTATAGCAAGATACATATGTACACAAATTGTACTTAGGATGTGGTACTTCAGGACCAAGAATTGCATATGCTTCAAGCAACTTAAATCTTTCAAGTTAAGTCATATAAGTCGCATAATAGACTTTAGCTGCATATCAAGTTTTCATTAGTGATACTAAACAAATAAGATATCGAAAACTGACTATACATACCTTTGACTTTTATCTTTCAAGCATTTGAACTATAGGTTCAAAACTACATGTCTTTCATATGGAATCAATTCTTCTTGAATTGTATCTCTTCCATTTAGTTACTTTCTTGGAGTCAGCAAATGCGTATAGCATGTTTTGCAATATGTTGCAATTGCATTTCCCTTTTATGAACTACAGGTTCATATCATGATATTCGGGGATATACATATACAAATGAAAATTCATCCCATGTAACACTTTCTCAAGCATTTATCATGTCTCCCCCTCATGTTAGTAAAGCTAACATGTTTCCTCAATTTTGGAAAATCATCTTTGTGCATTATGTCAATATACACAGCACCTTAATATAAGATGAAATTATTTGGTTCCTGACCCTGAACCACTTTTGAGGGGAGAATATACTCTTGTATACAACTTATATCAAACTGATATATACAACTTCGTTCTCATAAGGAACAGTTTAGCTATTAAGTGGAAGCACTCAATAATTATCTTGCTAAACTAACTTTGATATAAACCAACTTATCAAGATGAACTGTCTTGAGTAGAGAATCTGGAAACTATGCTCGAAGTTAGATTACTGAGCGATTTACCTCGCAAGCACTGCCAGGCTGCGGGTTAATAACAATGGCGCATGTAACCATATCATAGATGCATCATATGTGGTATACATGGCAGGTGAATGGGCCCATATTCACCTTTGATATTTCACGAATCAAGGGGCTTCAACCCGAACTCTTTAGTTGGTCAGTTCATTACTGAGAACAAGAACTTCTAGTTCTTTGATATTCACCTATGTGAATTTGCACATCATACTTCAAATGAGATGGCTAACACGAATGTCAACTGAATAAATTATCAATATTGGTAAATTTCAAATTTACACCATGACATGTGCACTTATCAATAAACTTCGGGTTTATTATGGCATGGGTTTTATACCAATAGATATCCACTTTATTGTGGCATTCTTTCATTTGTGTAGTACAAACTGGAGAACAAAGCGGGTAGCTTTTCATATACAAATTACCCCGCTACAAGTTGTAGTAATAGGAGAATCAAAGCCTTCCTTTATTTATAGTCTCAATATCATCAATCGCCTTCGCGTGTACTTTTGGAAACTGAATAAGTTTCTTTGAGACTTACTACAGCACAATACTCAATTGTGTTTCTCCAACATAGTAATAATTGGCTCTTCGAGAGCTCTCAATTAATTTTGTACTACCACAGACTGAGGTTCGAGATCCTCACATTCTTGCATTCCGTATTTTCAAGAGTCTCAGGCTCAATAGATTCTTCGTGAATCTCGGAATTAATAAAATCATGAGCGTCCTCATGTGATTCTTTCATAGTGTCATTTAGATCGTTCTTTTTCCTCTTTCTAGGATTTCGATCTTTTGGAACCTAATGGTCTGCCACGCTTCTGGCGTGCATTTGACTCATTGGATATGACACTAGATATTCGTCCAATAGGGACTTCAATACGGATCGGAACATTTTCCGCGTGAATGTGGGATTTCGTTATCCTCTTCAAGTCCGTAAATGCGTCAGGCATTTGATTTGCTATTCTTTGCAAATGGATAGTCTTTTGTACCTCTTTCTTTCAAATAGAGGTATGTGGATCAAGATGAGATAATGATACATTTTTCCACAAAATTTCCCGTTTGGTTTCACCAACTTCTCCCCCTAATTTTGGGAAAAGTGTCTCATCAAATTGACAGTCTGCAAATTGTGCAGTGAACAAATCTCCTGTCAATGTTTCGAGGTAGCGAATAATGGAGGACGCGTCAAACTCAACATATATTCCTAACCTCCTTTGCAAACCCATTTTGGTGCGGGATGGCGGTGCTACAGGCACATATACTGCGCATCCAAAGCTTCTTAAATGGGATATATTGGGTTCATGACCCAAAACCAATTGCAATGGGGAATATTTGTGTCAATTCGTCAGTCAGAGACGAACTAGCATTGCTGCATGCAACATGGCGTGACCCCAAACCGAAGTGGGCAGCCGACGAACTAGCATTGCTTCATGCAAAATGGCGTGACCCCAAACCGAAGTGGGCAGCCGACAAACTAGTATTGTTGCATGCAAAATGGCGTGAACCCAAACCGAAATGGGCAGCCACGTTTTCATGAAGAATTCAAGATTATTCTCATCTATTATCCATTAACTTTGCAAACGCAAGGTTGCGTGATGGCAACAAGCACACATTAGACCATCTACAGGATGCGTCTATCAAGACCATGAAATACCTAAACTACCCACTAGGTGGGTGAATAGGTCCACAAATGTCCCCTTGTATACGTTCCAGAAACTGGGGTGACTCAGTCCCAACCTTTGTTGGGGATGGTCTGATAATCAGCTTGCCTTGATAACACGAAGTGCAAGGATATTCATTACCTGAGAGAATTTTGAAATTCTTTAACGGATGCCCATATGAGCTTTCTATAATCCGTCTCATCATGGTTGATCCTGGGTGACCCAGTCGATCATGCCAAAGTACAAATGTATTGGACTCAGTATTCTTTAGATTTACTGTTGAATGTGCCTCAATTGCACTAATTCTTGTCCAATACAGGCCACAAGATAAAGACGGGAATTTCTCAATAACCCTCTTTTGGCCGGAGACATTCTTTAAAGTGAGGACGAGATATTCAAGATTATCTTCATCCATTGTCTCAATATTGTAGCCATTCCGGCGTACATCTTTAAAACTCAACAAGTTTCTCATAGACTTGGAGGAGAACATAGCATTCTCTATGATTAACGTCGTGCCCTTGGGCAGAGTTACATTGGCTCTTCCGGAGCCTTCGATCAATTTACTTTCCATGGTATGACATACAAAAGAAATACAGGAACATAAGAATAAGCAAGTTCAATTCCTTTTGTGTCACATAATATTTTCAAAATCTGCTACTAACAATTGACAAACAAAATCAGATATGTTGTCCATAATCAATTACTTTGCAGTTTGAAAATTTCAGCGTTTTTCATAAGACAATCGATTATTAAACCCACACAATCGATTGTTGGAACATAGACAATCGATTGTTATACATAGACAATCGATTGTGGATGATTTTTGAAAAATTCCAGATTACACTGCCTAACGACAATCGATTGTTAGATATAGACAATCGATTGTGGGTGATTTTTGAAAAATTCCAGACCTCACTGTTTCAAGACAATCGATTGTTAGACAAAGACAATCGATTGTTGGCTATTTTTGAAGAAACACTGTTTCAAGACAATCGATTGTTAGCCAAAGACAATCGATTGTTGATCAATTGTTTTTCAACTTTAATGCGAAAATAGTTGATAATCGACTAGTTTTTCAGGCTAGTCGATTACCCCCACTGGAAAATAAAAGTTTTATTGATATTTGAGCATATTGAAGAACTAATACAAATATCATATCATGAACTAGCTAATACGAGCTAATACTAATGACTATTAGTTTATTCATTAACTAATACAAATAAATCAAACAGCTCCATCTTCTTTCATCACCGATCCATCATCGATTAGGTGGTCTATCTTCCCATCGGGTTGCTTAAAGAAGTCTGCCACATCCAGGTGGGTGAAGTCAAAGTTGTCGTCAGAGACAAAATTCGTTTCAGGGCGTTTACTCTTTCGAGATGCTTAATAAAGGTCAACCAAATTTTATGGTATACGGCAAGACTTAGACCAGTGCCCGTTTTCACCGCAACGATAATATATAGTTTATAAACTATTTGCTTTTGGATTCTTATCGTATCGTGCTTGTGGCAGAGTGACCAACTTCAGGTTTGTCATCTCTCTTCTTTAAGCCTTTCCACAAGATGGGTGAATCCTTGATGTTGAGATGTTCAATCTTCAAACTTTCATCAAGGTGATGGCGCAAGTAAATCAAGGCCTTCGTATAGTTTTGGGTGGATGCATTATTTCTGTCTTTAATGGCGTCTCCAAGACCCATAGCATCTAAGTGGATTTCATCATCCAACACCCATGTCATATAGTTCTTGCCCGAAATTTCGAGGGCAACGAACTTTCTTTTCATATGACACAATTACATCAAGAGCGTGTTCATACTTACGGGCTCTATTACAATTATCACATTCACTTCAGGGAATGGATCAAAATCATGTGCTTTACACAAGCTGCTACCACATTCTCTAAAGGGAATGGAGCAAATTCAATTGGACGGAATTCTTTATCACGTCCACAATCATAGATGAATTTAATCATGGCAGGACATAGAGATTTTACCACTTCGTGTGGTTATAATTTCTCACAAACTCCATTAGAGTTATAATCAAACTTTGTATATAAAATTTATAGAATTCCAAGAGTTTGAAAAGGAAAAGTAAATTACTTACCTCTAAGGTATATCAAATATATTTTCAATATTTTCTCCTTTCTTCCTTTTTCGTTTCTGTTTCCCTTCTTTCTTTAAATTTTCTTTTCAACTTTTTTCGTTTTTCTCCTTTTGCTTTCCTGTTTCTGTTTCCGTTTCTTTCCTTTGTTTTTTTTTGTTTGTCCCTTTTTTTTTTTTTTTTCATTCTTTCTTTGAAGCAAAACCCTGTACAAACAAAAGTTAAGACAATCGAAAATTTCAATTGGTTAGAGACTCGTGCTGATAACGTGTTATAAACTAAAGCAAAAGACAAGAACAATAGAACAAGAACAATAGCAATAGAGAGAAGAGTAGAGAGAGTTCTTCTTATTGAGAGTTAGGAGTCTCAAGGGATGATTTACAATGGTAGGGGGCACCTCTATTTATAGGGGAGAGGAAGACTTAGCTACCACTAATAGAACTCTAAAATCTCTCTAATTCGATACATTAAAGACATTCACCTTAAATAGAAGTGTAAGAATCTTCTATTTCATAACAGTGAACTCATTTTTTCGTCAAATGCTATCCCAAAATTACGTGTTTGTCCATTTTTCTCACATTGTAAGATAACAAGAACAAGATTCTGGTGTTGCAACATTCAAACAAGAGCCATAATAGATCCTAAGCGTGAAAGATGCATAATAAATAATAATAACGTTTTCTGGTTTCTCACTCGATGTCCGATACCCGCATTGAAGCCCAGACTATATTCTAATTCATGCCACGTAGGGCCCCATTCAGGGGAAGCACTCCAAGACATCCAATTAAGGGAGGAGCAATCTCATCCACTGTATCACATTCTTTGGTGGTTAAATAATAATAACTTTACAACCGCAGGTCTTTTTCATTCCCTCATTTGCAACAATGGCTCCCAAGAATTTGAAGAATCCAATTAGAATTTTTCTTTCATCCTCATTGAGACCTTTTCTTCATATTCGTTCGATCGAAAAGAAATTAGAAGTCATCTCATTAAATGTTCAAATAAAGTTATTGCTATTTGGGATGAGTTTGTGTAAAATTTCAAGTGGAGAAAAAAGGGGCAACAAGGGGAGTTGAACTTTACAAAGGAAGAATATATAGTAGATCAATATGGAAAGAATCAGTTGAACAAAAGTTGTTCCTACACTAAAAGAGGCAGCTCGGTACACTAAGTTCTCACTATGCGCGTATCCTGGAAAGGACCATACTGCATAGGATCTATTGTACGCAACCTGACCATGCATTTTTATAAGAGGATGTTTCAGAGCTTCAATCCGTTACTTCCTGATCACACGGCTAGAACTTGTTACCATTGCGCCAAGGTGGATGTAAGTGGTTCCTACACTGTGCAGAAAAGAATGATCATAGTGAAGTGGAAAAACTCAAGCTAAACCTCTGGGATCAAATTGCTACTCATGTAAATTGCACTGTTGCAAAAATGGATGTTCGTAGCTAACATGCTTTGTCCAATATGGCTTGTACTTTTGTATCCCAATGTCTAACCATGGTTTCATAACTCCGTCATAATGAATCACTGCCGCCTGCTCAATTTCAGCTCGTGCGACGCTAGAGTCATACCCCAATCCGAGGAGGTGCCATCGCCTATCTAGAGCATGTGTATGTTTGTAAAAGGTCAGCCAACCAATTGGCAAACTACCAGCTTTTAGTAATTGTCTCTTACTTCCCTGCATCAACTACTAAATGTTTTTAGCAACGACGATAAAAGGAAAAGAGTATAATAAAACAGCAATTTGCAAACAGCAGGATATAGATCTATTACCAGCTCCAAGTAATTGTGATATCGCGCAGTTAGGTTCCGCTTTCTCCACTCTTGTAGATCAAATATATTCATTCCGAATGCCCATGTACATGTGTTTACATCAAAACTCTTTGCTACCGAGGGGTCTGTGAAATCGATGAACATATCCATTCGGCGGAACGAAGGCTCACCTTCACGACAAGTCTCCACTGCACCATTCACTTTACCCTTAATGTCTATGTGCCAAAGTCTGGTTAGATCCTTTTGCACAACCACATCATGGTCGAGGAACACAATCTTGTCCACGGATGGAAAAATATCAGGCAGATAAAAACGCAAGTGGTTAAATGCAGAAGCGTATCTTGGATCAAGGCCCTTTTGCTTCTGCAGATTCTCGTTGTATTTGGTTGGCAACCATTCAAAACTATCTATGCCCTGAATTTGAATTGCAGCTTTACCGGGAGGATTCATTAAGAACCACATCGTCATGGCTGGCAGGTTAAGAGAATCAGTCACTATATGAAAGACGATTCTCTCTGGATCCTGCAAGTACATAAACATTTACCTTCAAATTTTCTCCACTTATCCTATCCTTATTGCATATTAGCTGATGAAATGATAGTATTACTGCAACCATAAAAACGAGCAGAAGGAAGCAACTAATCTGGAAAATGTTCTTTGCAGAAGTGAAGACGCCCAAGTAATACTCATTTATATCCTTATAACTTAGTAGTATTTATGTGCATAACCTAGAATTTGTCACTTCCATACTCGATTCGAAGGTTCTTTGCTACAGTTCCACCAAAAATTGATGCCAAATACTGTAAACTAACCAAGAAGATTGAGGTTTTTCCTCTGAAGACCAACCATATTTTCCTATAATTAATGTAGCCAACATTAATTATAGGACCAAATACTCAGTATTCTCTAATGTTGGCTACATTATAAAACGAAATACACAGTATGCTTAGTCATCAACATACCACTGCAGATCAAGTTACAATAAGACAATAATCAGTACAGATCTCTCAGTTACGAAGCTATTTGACAATTATCGTCTTCAGATCACTAAAAATACTGGCTTCTTGAAACCATTTGTGTGTGGACGTAGCATTAAATATAAACATGGAAAATTTTGAAAAAAGGGAAGATGAAAAGCATATCGAGGAAAAAGAAATTTTAAAAGAAAGGTGAAAACCAAAATAAAGTAAAAAATGGAGCAGCATACCCTAGCGGTTGAAACAGTTGAATTGACAACCACAGAACATGCCAAAACATTGTCTGAGAAGACAGCAAAGTGATAGAAATCTGGATTCTGCAATTTATGTTTGTTAGGAAGCTCCCGCTCCTCAGGCTGCAGGGCGAAATATTCTGTGGTCAAACGCATGGAAAGGCAATGAAGACCTTTCGGAGCAGTTCTTGCAGCAAGCTGTACAAGGAAGGAAGTTTGATGCCTTTGTGATCGAAGCTGTTCTTCAGCATTATACATCATGGCACGAAGTGTCTTCACCATAGCTGAGCAATCAGGGTACATTCTGCTCGCTTTCAGCAGCGTCGAGTCCATGGCTTTCATCTTCTGTGTTGCCCTGGAAAGCTAGCTGCTCTTAGATTATACTTGCAACATATTAACAACTCCCTCTGTCCCAATTTGTTTGATGCATTTCGTATTTTGAAAGTCAAACTTCTTAATTTTGACCGTCAATTCAAATATGAAATCTTTAATATTTTTGAAATAAAACTTGCATATTTGGAAACTACATCGAAAGTACTATAAGTCACAATAATTAATAATTAAAATATTTAAAAGACATGAAAAAATCGTGGTCAAAGAAAACTTGTTCGACTCTCGAAATCCGAAATGCATCAAACAAATTGGATGGAGAGAGTATTAAAGAACAGTATTTGTTGCCTATTTTAAACAATTGTCAGTAAGGTCCAACCAATATATTTCAAATATCCTGAGTCAATATCAAGTAAATATTCTTGTCTATTACGAGACAATAGCTTGACTGACTTATATCCCACTTCTACTCTAAATAAATTATCCCTAAGATTAGAGCAGTCTCAGTTAGTACAGATCATAGCACGACAAAGCCACTACTCAAACCAAAAAGATTTTATGCTGCGGACTAGAAATTGACAGATCAAATGAGCCAGGTTCTATAAACTGCATTGATTAAGCTTTATATTTAACAAATGAAGGAGCACGTTGTAGCCTGTTCAGTGGATATTGTGGGGGAAAGAAAAATGATCTCACCTCCTTGACAAACGAGAATCTTTCCTAACATCACCCATAGCTCGTTCCAGCTCTTTAATCCGTAGCTTTATCTCTTTCACAAAATGAGAGTTGCTACCTGGTGGCGCAAAACTCAAGTATACTTTGGCCCTAATCACCTGATCTTTCATCTCTTTTACCTTCTCATCTAATGGCCTCTGCGAATGGGACTGTACACCCTGACTGTGTTGAACCCCTTTCTGTCTGGACTTCTCCTGTCATAATCCTAACAGAAATCAGCAGACTGCAAACTTACAAAAAGCCTGTAGTTTCTATGGAAGAAAAAAGAACATTATAGTTGCACACAACAAAGTGAAGTGCACACAGATCGAGACATCTATCAGAAAAGAGAGGAAAGGAAGGTACGGACTACCAAATCTAACATTTTAATGTTTTAAAAATTGCTAGAGACAACCACAATGAATTTTAAAAAAGTGAAAGTAAGTGGACATGGGATCCTCGATATTCTTCTCATGAACTTTCATTGAAGACCCTCAATTGACATGTTCTCTATTTCCTACCTCCTGCGCGTTCAAATATCAAATGTTTCTACTTAACTGAAGTTAGAAAACCGGACTCTAGATATAGCAAAAGCAAATATGTGGACACTTCTTTTTCGCTCTACACATCAACATGATCATCACAATTAAAGCAACAGCTTGACAATTCAAAATGGATACAACAGCGAACATTTTTATGTATAACTAACTCCTAAATTTTCCAACATTACATGACTAAATGTAAACATTTTCCACTCTATGCAGCCAAATTAGAAGTTACAGTAAGTCCAATACTCGCAATTCTGGCGACAACCAACATGAAGGGCATTCTTGTTAAGTACTAAGTGATGAAAGTTATAATTTCTCACGAGATAGGAAATTATAGCCTCCTCTATCTTCAGCTATAACACGCAATAGATTGCTAAACAGAAAAATACCTTTTCTCTTGATGAGGACACTTTTTGCTCAGATAGATTTTGTTGATTTTTTTCTTCGCTGCCATATGTGGTTCCTGTAATTGAGAGTATAGTTAAATGCTGCACAGAAATGAAGGGAAAAGGGATAAAGACATTTAAAGTTAAAATTCTCTTTTGTCAAGCCTATGGTTCTCACCTGAACTGACTGTAGAACTATGCTCTCCATCTCTGTACACAACCAATGTTGGTTCTTTTAGGCCTTCAACTTCTTCCTAAGAAACAAAATACGAAGATTTACAAACATATGTAACGCGATCAGCATCGGCTTTCACACAGAGTAAGTAGGCTTATCTAAAAATAAATTATTACCAGTTTAACTGCACTATTTGCTTGAGCCTCTATTCTATGCTTCTGAAGAGCAGAATTCAAGCCCCCAAAAAAAATCAAATCACAGTCAGATATTTGTTTCTTTTAATAGTATGTCACATTAATAAGACAATCATGCAAAACGAAAAACAAGAAAATAGTTGAAGAAATAGAGATCCTTCCTTATAATGAAGGAAGAAAAGCGTTTACGCAGGGTGCGGGGAAGGGCAAGGGGATGTGATGTAGGCAGCCTACCCTGATGCAAGCATCAGTGGCTGATTCCGCGACTCGAATCTGTTACCTATAGGTCACATGGAGACAACTTTACATTGCTCCAAGGTTCCCCTTCCGTACAATGAAGGAAGAGAAAACATTAACTATTTCAGCTTTATCTTTCCATTAGATGGTGCGAAAGATGCATAACTGAGCTTAAGTATACAAAAATGTATGTTTCTTTTTTCTTTCCATTAAGATCGATAACTGAGCTTAACTATACAAAAGTTTATGGTTTTTTACTTTCCATTATATGGTGCCAAAGATGCATAACTTAACTTAACTATACAAAGGCTTATGCTTTTTTTCTTTCTTTATAAGTTGCTAAAGCTAAACTTTTTTAATTACAAAAGAAGGAACAGGAACAACAACACTAATCAACAAATCACAAGTAGCAACAATAATATAAATATATGGACTAAAGAAGACTAAAACTTACAAGAATTGACAAGTCTTCAACAAAATCTCTCGATACTGCACAAAAAATGAAAATAAACACAACTCGGATTAAACTGAAACCTAAAAAAAATCCAAAAGTAACAATAACAAGTAGAATAATATACCATCAGAGTTGAGGTTTTTGAGCCTAAAAGAAAGCAGAAAAATAGGAGTCAACACTGAAATAGCAAGCAAAGAGAGGATAGAAATCCTCGTACATCGTCGAAATCTCCTCATCAAAGCATATAAATATGAAACAGAAGCCAAAAGGTATTGGATTATTAATCATAATATGTAAAAAGACTCAGTTTATAAGGATAAAAATTGAGTATTTATATACAGAAAATGAAACAAACAAAAAATGTAGTAGTGTGAAATAGCCTATCAAAGCATAAATATGAACCAGAAGGCAAAAGGGTATATGATCATTCAACGAAATATGCCAAAAAATCAGTTAAAAATTGAGTCTTTATATACGGAAAGTGAAACAAAAAAATGGAGTAGTGTGAAATAGTCTATCAAAGCATAAATATGAGCCAGAAGTCAAAAGAGTATTGGATCATTATACAAAATATGCCCAAAAAATCAGATAAAAATTAGGTCTTTATATACAGAAAGTGAGCAAAATATTGAGTCTTGATTGAAAGTGAACAAAATAATTGAGTCTTCAGAAAGTGACCAAGAAAAATTGAAACAGAGGGCAAAAGGGTATTTGATATTTAAAAAAAAAAAATGCCAAAAAATCAGATTATAAGTATAAAAATTGAGTCTTGATATATAGAAAATGAGCAAAAATTTGAGTCTTGATTGAAATTGAAGAGGAAAATTGAAACAGAAGGCAAAAGGGTATTGGAAAATTAAACAAGATAAGCAAAAAGATACAGATTATAAGGCAAAAAATTGAGTCTTGATATAAAGTGAACACAGAAAAAATGGAGTAGTGGTGTTTTTCATGTTTATTTGATTTGTCTTTTTTGGGGGTCAAAGGATCTATGAATGTAATTAGTGATTTAAAAATTGGATTTTTATTAAAAAGAGAAGCGATGAAAACGGAGAAAGATGTTGTGCCATGTTCGTGAGTTCAAAGAAAGGAATGAAATTTAGTAGGGAGAGGGAATGAGTAATTACAGTTGGATTTATATAGTCTTTAGATACCCCACCCCTACCCCACCCCCCTTCTTTGGATTTATCTTTTACTACTTTTTTTTCAATAAACAGAATGATTTCTACTTCTGGCGAGAAAATATGTGGGCTGTAAATTTCCATTTACTTGTACAACAACATCAATAAAAACAATTTGATGAATTCATATAAGTAAAGTCTAAAAATTTTATATGGACATTACCCTTACTCCGAAGAATAAAGACTGTTTTTAAAAGATTATTTATTCAAGAAGACGAAAAAAATAATATATTAGTATGTCAACAGAATCATAAAAATAATAGCAACATCATAAATCAGGAAATAGATGAAAAATAATAATAATAACCAATGAATCAGGCCTCATACCATGAAAAACGAAATAGTATGGACACAAATTGCTAGATCCTAGGACAAAACCTTATCAGACCAGCCTCCCACCTGGAGCGAAGTAGAAAAATGCTCAGCTACCTCCTAACCTATCACCCTTATATTCGAGCTCCACATATTTCTATCAACTATTAAGAGTCATGTCCTAAAAAATGTGAAGCCACATCATGTCATGCCTGATCATCTCTCTCCAATACTTCTTAGGCTGCCATCTCGCTCTCCTCCACCCCCCCTCCCCCAAAGGCAACCGCTCACACCTCCTAACCGGGGCATTTGGACTTATCATTCGCAAGTGTCTGAACCATCTTTTGGGCTTATCTTTTTCAAGTGTCTAAACCATCTAAGCCTCGCTTCTCGCATTTTGTCATCCACGGGAGCCACACCCACTTTCTCTTGAATATCTTTATTCCTATTCTTATCCATCCTAGTGTGTCCGCACATCCACCTCAAGATTCTCTGCTACTTTTATCTTCTGATATGTGAGTTCTTAACTGGCCAACACTCTATCCCAACAACATGGCCGGTCTGACCATCGCTCTATATATTTTACCTTTGAGTGTGCCACTTTCTTGTCACATAGGACTCTAGATGCTAACCTCCATTTCATCCATCCAACCTTTATATTGTATGTAACACCCTCGTCGATCTTCCCATCCCCTTGGATAACCGACTGAAGGTACTTGAAAATGCCTCTCTTGGGGATGACCTGTGATCCAAGTCTCACGTCCAAGCATGCTTCTCTCGACTCAACACTAAACTTGCACTCCAGGTATTCTATCTTAGTCATGCTCAACTCGAAACCCTTAGACTCAAGGACTTATCTCTAAACCTCTAATATCTCGTTAACGCCGCCTAGCATCTCATCAATCAGAATTATACTATCAGCGAACAATATACATTATGGCAGCTCCCCTTGAATATGTCGTATCAATGCGTCCATCACCAGAGCAAAGAAAAGTGGGCTGAGCGCAGATCCTTGGTGTAACCCTATAACCCCGAAACGTGCTCCGAGTCGCCTCGCACAGTCGTAACTCGAGACTTAGCTCCATCATACATGTCTTTAATCGCCCTAATGTAGGCAACCGATACACCTTTCGCCTCTAAGCATCTCCAAAGGACTTCCCTAGGGACTTTGTCATATGCTTTCTCCGCGTCAATAAACAACATGTGCGGATCCTTCTTCCTATACTTTTACTACTCCACCAGCCTCCCAATAAGGTGGATCGCTTCCACAGTCGAACAACCCGGCATAGGACCCGAACTGGTTGTCGGATATAGATACAGTTTTCCTCACCCTCACTTCCACCATCTTCTCCCATACTTTCATAGTATGACTTAGTAATTGATACCCCTATAGTTATTGCAACTCTGAATATCGCCTTATTCTTGTACAATGTACCATCTACTCTACCTCTATTCATCCGGCATCCTCTTCATCCTAAAAATAACACTAATCAGTCCGGTCAGCCATTCCAAGCTTGCTCTACCCACACACCTCTGGAATTCTATCTGAATTTTATTTAGTCCGGTTGCTCTACCCCTACTCATCTTATGCATAGCCTCCACGACCTCCCCAACCTTAATACACCTATAGTATCTAAAGTCTCGATAACTCTCGAGATGCCCCAATTCACTTAGTACAATATTTTGGTCCCTATCTTCATTCGGAAATTTATGAAAGTAGGCCCTATTTACCTATGTGTACCACATAAATCTGATATATAAAGCGCAGTAAGTGACTGTGATATTGCGATTTATGAGTCTTTTCAATATTGCGATTTATGAGCCTAGTTCACTGTGATTCCCTACTTGTCTAATGTTTTACAATTTCTTTTCGTTCTGCTTCAACTTCAATTTGTAAGATACAATTTTTTGCTTATTTATGACTCTTAAAAATAACATACCACTGGAATTATTGGGATATATTAACTTTTACTTTACTAGTACTTAATTCTTATGCCAAATCCAACATTAAAACGGTATAATATAGGTAAGATTGTAGATCAGTCAAATTAGTTTATAATTATTTCTTAGTTTATATTTTAGTTTCGGAAATGTTCTCTTTAGTTTTAGAAGGTAAGATTAAGGTTTGCGCACATTATCCTTTCTGTATCTCACCTTATCGGGTTACATTAAATTTGTTGTAATTATTATTGTTGTTATTGTGTGGTATAAACTAAAAATAATTATAAGCCGAATACTTATAAGCTAAAATAAACCAAAAACCATAGATTTATCAGCTTATAGCCGCTTTTGATTTGATAAAAAAAAAATTACCATTTTATTTCTAATATTTTTAGAAATTCCAAATTACACTCCCAAATAAATTCCTAGCCCCTTCTTTTTTATATAAAAATAATTTTCGGTTTATACTTTTGGAATAATTTAAACAATATTTCAATCATTTTAACAAAAATAATATAAATCACCAAGATATAATAACTAAGTAATAGATCAGTTTTAGCAGTTCTTACCTTAACATATAATTATTTATTTTTAAAGTCAATTTTGCCACTTTTAAAACATTATGCTAACTCAAACGAATTCTAAACATTAGCCGTTATAACTAAGTAATAATGGCCTACTAACCACTAAAAACCCGCTCCTCTTCTCTCCTCTCGGCGCACGTTAGTAAACGTACGCCGAAGGTGGTTTCATGGCGAGAGGGAGGGGTCGCCCTCGAAAATCTCCGGCTACCCTAGCTGATTTCGTCCTTCCCACTGTCAAACAACCAGAAAATGCTAGTTTTGCGGTCGATTCTGTTCCACTCCAACCTGCTACTGTTCCATCGACCACCAACACAAACACTGTTCCATTGCATGCTGAGGTTGATACTGTTCCAGTGCCTAATTCTGCAGAGATGACTCCCCCCATCTCTCAAAGTTTACCTAGAAATCAAGGACCTCCAGATGTACCATTGATTCCGATGGTACAACCTAATAGTGGAAGCGAGTACATGCAGCACCATCCACAACCAATTTGTGCAGATCTAGAGAAGGAGACCAAAGAGGAACCAAAGGTATGGGCAAATCTGTTCCCGAAAAATAGACTTGCTGCTAATGGCATGTCCCTAGAGTATATCCCACCGACGATTATCAATGGTAAACCAGTGGGTCAGTTGCTCAAAGAAGAAATCGTGGAAGAGGAACAAAAATGGAAATGTGCTCTAGTTGTTTTTGTATTAGGAAATATTCCTGGATACAATGCTATGAAAAGGTTTATATATCTTCATTGGTCTCATGTGTCAGATCCAGACCTCTATTATCATGAAGAAGGTTATTACATTGTAAAATTTCGATCTCTGGATGATGCCAAGGAAGTATTATGCTCAAGACCATATACTATTGCAAATAGGCCTATAATCTTGAAACAATGGTCGGCTGACTTTGATTTTAAGGCTGCTTTTCCATCAGATATTCCCCTGTGGGTTAAATTTCCCAATCTGCCTCTGTCTTGCTGGGGTAATAGGGCCCTTAGTCGAATTGCTAGTGTTTTGGGTAAGCCCATCTTTGCTGATGAGTGTACGACTAAACAAACCAGAATCTCAAATGCTCGGATCCTTATTGAGGTGAATGTTTCAAAAGAGTTACCTAGTGAAATTGAGATAATGGATCCAGATGGGAAGCCTTTTCTGCAGGATGTAACCTATGACTGGAGACCTTCCTATTGTGGGAAATGCCTTACAGTTGGGCACAATTGTCTGGCTAAGCCTACCCAGTCTAACAACATACAGAAGCCTAAGGTGACTCAGGAATGGAGAGCAAAGGCCCCAGTTCATCCTGTTCAGGATAAGCAGGAAACTCATATCCAGCAACCAGCTCAGAAGGAACAATGTACCACTGAGGTTAAATTTGAGAAAGTGAGAAAACAGAAGGGTATTGGTACTCACTCAGCTCCAATCTTTAACGCCAAAAACTTTCCACCCTTATCCCCTGTTGTGATGGCAAATAGATTCGAAATAGGGTCAGTGAGTTGGGCAGATCACCCCTTAGATGAAGGGGGAACAAGTTATACCCAATGAAGTGGATAGTTTGGAACATTAGGGGTGTAAATAAAAGATTCAAGCAGAAGGAAGCTAAAGAATATTTTAGAGTCAATAAAATTGACCTTGTTGGTCTAGTAGAAACAAAAGTTAAACAGAAAAATGCAACAAAAATAGCTGAGTTCTTACTGCCTAACTGGGGTATGCTAGCTAACTATAGCAGTGCCATAAATGGTCGAATTTGGATCTTATGGGATACAACCAAGCTCTTGGTCACTGGTGTTCAGGAAGAGGCACAATACATCCAATGCAATGTTAGGAAGATCACTGATGAACTAATCTGTTGCCTTACAGTAGTATATGGCCACAATGACATTGTACAAAGGAAATCACTGTGGACAGCTCTTCAGAATCTTGCTGCTAGTATCAGTGTCCCCTGGCTGATAGCAGGGGATTTTAATGCCATTATGTCTAGCTCTGATAGAGAATCTTGTCATCAAGTTAGACTAGCTGAAGTTACTGACTTTATACAATGTGTGCAGCATGCTGGCCTAACAGAACTGCCGTGGAAGGGAGACTTTTTTACCTGGACTAATAAGCAAGGTGGAGATGATAGAGTATGCAGTCGGCTGGATAGAACTTTTGGTAATTGTGAGTGGATGCTAAAATGGAGCCATGTGCATACTGTATATGGAGCCCCATTAATCTCTGATCATAACCCCATGGTTCTAACCTTGACAGATGATATTTCAATCAGGAAAACACCCTTTAGATTCTTTAATGCATGGATACAGCATAAGGATTTCCAACAACTAGTTAAAGCTTCATGGAATGCCAATGCTCAGCCTACCCTTCAAGGGGTGTGGAACAACCTCAAGTCCCTTAAACCAGTCTTGAAATCTCTAAATACCAGAGAATTTAAGACAATTTCACAGAAAATTGAGGTCAGCCGTAAGGAACTGGAAGCTTTACAACACCAGATGTCTAGTGCCTATTCTGATTCATTACAACTAAGAGAAAAAGATCTGATACTCCAACTGGAAAAATGGTCTCTTCTGGAAGAATCAATATTACAGCAGAAAGCTCGAGCCAAATGGATTCAACTAGGGGATGGTAACAGGAAATACTTTTCTGCTGTAATGAAAGAGAGAAACCAACACAAGAAGATTACTGAATTGATCACAGAGGAAGGCTTGAGGATTACACAGCCAGATGATCTGAAGAAGGAAATCACTGCTTTCTACAAATCACTTATGGGGACTTCAGCTCATTCTCTTCCAGCTATTAATAGACTGTACATGACAAATGGCCCTTCATTATCTCACCAACAGAAACTGGATTTGGCTGCTGACATCAGTGACACTGAGATCTTGGAAAGCTTAAAGGCAATTGGTAGTGATAAAGCCCCAGGTATTGATGGTTTTAATGCCCTATTCTTTAAACAAACTTGGCACACTACAGGGTCACAGGTAATGCAAGCAGTCAGGAATTTCTTTGCATCCACCAAAATGCATAGACCAACAAACTGTGCCTCCCTTACTTTGATTCCTAAAGTCCCCAACCCACAAACAGTCAAGGAGTTTTGACCAATAGCCTGCTGTTCAGTTGTGTATAAAATTATCTCCAAATTGCTGGCCAACAGAATGCAAAGAGTTATAGCCAGCATCATATGCAATGCACAAGCAGGTTTCATCCCAGGGAGAAGAATTGCTGATAATGTCATTTTGGCGCATGAGCTCATCAAGCACTATATAAGATCTCATATATCACCTAGATGTATGGTCAAGATTGATCTCCAGAAGGCCTATGATTCAGTTGAATGGTGTTTCCTACAACAAGTATTGGAGGCTCTGGATTTCCCAACTAGATTTACAAATTGGATTATGGAATGTGTGCAAACTGTCAGCTATACAGTGATAGTTAATGGAGAAACTACAGAACCCTTCCAAGCAGCCAAAGGATTGAGACAAGGTGATCCTATATCACCATTCTTATTTGCTATAGTGATGGAATACATAAGTCGAGCTCTGGCAGAACTGAACAAAACTAAGGGGTTCACTTTTCATCCTGGATGCAAAAGGCTGGGAATTACACACCTCAGTTTTGCTGATGACCTCTTGTTATTCTCTAAAGGTGATACCCAAGTTGTGCAGACCATGTTTTCATACTTTGCCCACTTCACTGCAGCATCTGGAATGAAAGCTAATATGCAGAAGAGTGCTGTATACTTTGGAGGAGTAAAGCCTGACCAGCAACAACAAATCCTTACTCATCTTGGTTATATACGTGGGGATCTTCCTTTTAAATACTTAGGGGTTCCACTATCAACCAAGAAACTATCTGTTCTCCAGTGGCAACCACTAATCGACAAGATCACAGCTAGGATTACATCCTGGACTGCTAGGCAGTTGTCCTATGCTGGTCGAATGCAGTTGGTACAAGCAGTTATTTTTGGTATCCAATCATATTAGGCTCAGCTGTTTCTCTTCCCATCCAAGGTCATAAAACTGATAGAGGCAATGTGTAGATCATTCATATGGTCTGCTTCAGCTAATATTACTAGGAAAGCATATGTGGCATGGGACAAGATCTGTCAGCCAAAGTCTGCTGGAGGCCTGAACCTAATCAACCTTCTGCTGTGGAACAAGTCTGCTGTTGCAAAACTAGCCTGGGATTTGGCTCACAAGAAAGACCTATTATGGGTAAAGTGGATCCATACAGTGTATATCAAACATCAACAACTGGAAGACATGAATATTCCTGCACAAGCAAGTTGGATAGTCCGGAAGATCATTGAAAGTGCTAGGCTACTGCAACAACACCAGCTGCTGTATACCAATACGTGTTCTACCAGATTAATCTATCTTCAACAAATTGGTCAATTGCCTAGAGTTCCATGGAATAATCTAATCATGCAGAATGCTGCCCGACATAAAGCACTCTTCAACCTCTTGCTGCTGCTCCAAGACAGGCTTCCTACCAAAGAGAGGCTGATCAAATGGCACTTGAGTGTTGATGGTAGCTGTGTTATGTGTCAACACACAATGGAGACTAGAGATCATTTGTTCCTGTACTGCCCCTTTGCTGAACAACTGCGACACCTCATTTTGCAATGGCTTGGCATGTCTCAACCTCCTGGACAGTCTTGGCCACAATATGTTAAATGGATCACTGAGAAGTCTAAAGGAAAATCTCCCCAAGCTCATGTGTTCAAAATGGTATTTGCAGAGATGCCATATGCCATTTGGCTGGAAAGGAATGCACGTATATTCAGAAACACTTACTGTCCCAGTGAAGTTTTAGTTAGGAGCATTGCTTACATTTGTAATATTAGAGCAACCCCTAGAGTTAGGACATACCTCCAACAATATTTTTTGTAAGTGTGGAGCTCTAGTTATAGTCAAGATAGTTAGCTTTACCTGAAATTTTGATAGGCAGTTTGAGTATGTAACTGACCTATGGGATTGTACGTTGAACACTTTGGTGATTAATATAATCTTTAATTACCAAAAAAAAAGACTAAGTAATAAATGTGTAAACCAAAAAAAAATCTTATGAACAAAGGAACCATTTTTATTTGTCGATTTTATATAAACATTCCAAATTGCGAGTAAATTTTTTCCTATTAATATCCTTATACCACCACCCTTGCTCCTCCCTTACCCACCTTTTCACAAGGGGTGTTACTAAAATTCCAAAAAATCAAACCAAATCAAAAATTAAACCAACTCAACCCAAAAAAGCAGATACTTTTTAAGTTCGGTTTAAGTTTGGTTTGAATTTTAAAAATCAACCAAAATTTATTTTGTTTTGGTTTTAATAAAAAAATAATTTGGTTTGATTTTTGTTTTGAATTTTAAAAACCAATCAAAATTTATTTGATTTTGGTTTTAATAAAAACTAACCGAAAAAATAGACCAAACCCACTATAGAGTATTTATTTAAATTTAGTATTATATATATATATATATATGTATTTTTATATAAAGTTTCTAAAATTTTATGATACATATTAGTCATTTGTATTTTTAATTTAGTTCTCTGCTATAATAATCTAATCCTTACCTTTACATTCTAGTTTGTTTGGTAGCCTTCTTTTGATGATTTATTTCACGTTAAAAATAATCGATTTTATTGAGTACTTAAATTCTCTATCACTATTTAATTCAATTATAATCAATATATCTTGGTAAATGATAGATTTATTATAGAACGATCGATTTCATAGTGTTACATTGAAAATGTAGTCGTTTGAATATGCGTTTGGTAGTGTATGTCTTATATTTAAGGAAAAAAATCGATAAATAACCGAAAAAATCGAAAAATTGACAAAAAATAATTGATAAAAACCGTCTTAATGAGCAACTTTTTGTTTTCTTTTTCCAATTCAACATAATTATGATTTCTTAATCCCGAACATAACTAGGTCAGCCTAAATATGACTATCTCCACTATTAAAGGACCATTTCAATGTAAAGATGTATAATTATCATTTCACTTCGTGCACTACTAAATCCTTGGTCATGAATTCATCTCAACTAACTTATGTGTCTTTTTCATAATCAAATTGAAACCTAATTTTGTGATTGTCCTTTTCATTAACTACTTTTTTCTTCCTTTTAATCCCTACCACATATGATTGGCTAATCAGTGTGTTATCTAATTTTGGGAATAAACCAAATGAAATACTTATTTTATAATTTATATTATGAATAGGAAAACTATCTAAATTTACTCATGTACAATAAGAATTTTGACAATCCTTAGATATCTGGGTCATTCATATTGTTGATGTTAGTAATACATATATATTTTTTAACTTGCCTTTATCTTTAGCATTCACGTATCAAAATACTTTGAAAGGGTATAACTATATCTATTTATCTAATTATATTTCAATTAGAGCTCAAATAATGTCAAATATAATTACATTATAAGTTACTAATTATATAAGCAGAGGCGGAACTAGGGAATGGATGAGAATCATCCGAACCCTCTTTGTCAAAAATTATAAGATCAAAATTTCTTTGTATATATAAATATATATACACTTATATTAATATTATTAATTTATTCACGTGTTTATTTTTTATTTTGAATTTCCTTGACAAAAGTTCTACTTCGGCTATGACATGGTATTTTTGACCATATTGGTAATCTTGACCTTTTCGATTATTAATAAAAAGACCCGCCGCTAATAAACACACTACCTCCTGTTGTACCTCACCTCCACCGCCGCCGCTGTAGATCTCCGGCGTCAGGTCACAGCCTCAAACGACAACGTTTACCTCATCTCAACAATCTCTCATGGCCAGCATTATCGTCCCTCCATCCTCTTCACAATCTTCCGTCATTCAAATCAACACCAAAAACACATCTCTCTCACCTCATACTCACCAAAAGACTCTAGCTTTTCCAGTTATCCCTGGCTCCGGAGGCTCTGCTCTCCGAATCAGAAGTGAAAAATTGCTCAAAAGGACGCCGTTTGCTCTATCACAGTATAGTTCCGCTACTTGTATTGATTTATCGGATGCTAATAAACGGACTAAGTGTCCAATTATTGTTATTGATAATTACGATAGCTTCACTTATAATCTATGTCAGGTAATGCTGAACTTATTCAAATTTGAATCGAGAATTGATTTTTGAATATGAATGAATGATTATGCTTTATTCGTGTTATTTTAAATTTAAATTATAATGAAGCTTGAGAAAAGAATTGATATTTGAAAATTAAGAAACGTACAGAATTTTTAACTTAGTTTATCTTAATTTCGAAGTAGTTGAAGCTTGAGAATAAACTGATCTCTTTTTTTTGAACTGATCTTAGAACATTGAAATATGTTGAGTTATTATCTTAGTTTAAAAAGTTAAGAAAAGAATTAAGTATTATCTTAGTTTTCTTAATTTTGCCTCTCTTTTTTGTTGCTAATGAAGTATATTGAAGTTGTAGCTTTACATTGATTTTGAAATACTGAGGCTAATTATTATTTTAGTGTTTATTAACTTGTTTTTTTTGAAGTATATGGGAGAGCTTGGATGCAATTTTGAGGTTTATCGAAACGACGAGCTTACTGTGGATGAACTGAAAAAGTAATTCTCAAAGTTCTGTGTTTTTTTTTGGTCAAGCTGTTGTAGTATAGTTACAATATTTACACTTTACCAAGTGGAAGCTAACTTGCAATGCTGGTATGGTGCTCAACAACCTTTAAGTAAGGCTTGAATTCATAAAATTTAAATTTGAGACCTTTGGTTTCAGCGCTTCTACCTTAACTATTTAATTGTTAGATTAAGGCTGCGTCTGCATTATCTGATTTTGATTGGTCTTTTCTGTTCTGGATCCGCTGACATGATCACATTCAAATTGAATAAATGTAATGGTAGCGGCACAGACTATTGTAGAACTGAAACTGTTGAGCTTGCACATTGAGCGGAGTGGAAGTTGTAGGTCGAATGATAACTGCATAATTATCAATTCATTTGAGCTAGAATTTACATGCTTGTGTGCGCATGATTAACAGTATAGATAAGAAGACAAAAAGAAAATTGAATTGCTAATTTTCTTTGAATGAGATGCATATGCCCTATAGGTTCCTTCAGTCAAATGATAAATTATTTCTGGCTTATTTCATCAGATTCCCCGTCCCCCTGATCTACAGGGGAGCTGCTTTGGCAACAAGATGCTTATTTGAAATTGGTAAATTATAATGAGAAAAGGACTAGGAAGTACGTTTAATTGAAATGAGAATCAGGTGGTTTTCCGAAATTTTAAGAGGATTTTATGTTTTTCTTCAGGCTGGCAAAGATTGGGTGTTCTTACTCCTTGAATCTGATTGAGTTGATACCATATGGTTTTGCTTTAATTTTTTGCAGGAAAAGTCCAAGGGGAATACTAATATCGCCTGGACCTGGTAAGAAGAATTTACCCAAAAATATCAAGTTATTGTTTTCCTTTTCCTGGAACTTATGGAAAGATCGGTACTTCTGATCTAATTTTATTGGGATTAGGTGCACCTCAAGATTCAGGGATATCATTGCAAACTGTACTGGAGCTTGGACCAACTGTACCGTTATTTGGTGTTTGCATGGGTTTGCAATGCATTGGAGAGGCTTTTGGAGGTGTGTTATTGAATCAACTATGTTTGGAGTTTTTTTGTTTTCTCAATAATTGGCGTATCTGATGGATAGTTTGTTTCTATTCTATTTGAGAAAGAGAAAAAAAAATTAGGTTCACAGTGGCCCTTAAAACATTAGGTGATTTCTTCCCTATTTGCCTATACCTTTTTTGGGGGGGGGGGGGGGGGGTTGAGTTACCTCGTACTTTTGCTGGTGGGAGATAGCAGGTACCTGGTGTAATGATCGACGTGTGCAGAAGCTGGCCCGATCACCACGGTTATAAAAAAAAGAGAAGTGTTCATTATCCCTTTTCAATATCGAAATCACGATCTTCACCAACATTTGATCCAAGAAAGTTCATAGTCACATGAATTTTATATACTGTACAGAACGGTAATACATAAAAATTATTAGATATGTACCATATTTGCAAAGTTAGTGTCATTTGTTTTGATGAGACTGAAACTAGTCCTATTGTGTCATAAATGAGTACTGTTCGGAGCTTAAATTTTCGGTTCTGCTGACCGGTTAGAGCAGAGAAACATAGAGTACTAGTAGAAAATTATAATGCTTTGAGGAGAACCCGTGACAGTGCAAAAGAACAGTTGAAAAAGTATTTAAAGTTTTGAGTATGACAATCTTCTCAGAGTATTATCTGTACTTTCTTCGTTATGTTATTCAAGTAGTCAGTTGTGTGTTACTGTGTTTTTCACTTCCCTATTCCCTAATCCTCTTTCATGTGAATTTGTTCCTTTGCAGGTAGAATTGTTCGTGCTCCATACGGTGTGATGCATGGGAAAAGCTCCCCTGTGTATTATAATGAAGGTGGGGAAGACGGCTTATTTGCTGGGCTATCAAAGTAAGCTCTACGTGATTTGATAATTGATTAGACAAATGTCATAACAAATTGCAGTTTGGTCTTTCTGATTATTTTTTATAATCAAGATAAGTGAATTTCTCCATTGAAAGTTAAGATCATAATTTCCTACAAGTTACAATTAGTTTCCTTTGCAATTGATACAAGCTACATCACCCTGCAATTTGATCTGAAGAAGACCAAAGACTATGAAATAACCGTGATGCTCTTTCCATTAGACCAATGAAAACTTGTACAGTAGATATTCAAGGGGCTTAACAAAACGACCTCGAAATCGGCTTGATTGGCTAACGGGGGTTGTTAACACCGCATTCTTGACCTCTTGTCCATTTTTCTTCCCCCGCATTTCCTTTGAGACCTTCCTTTAAGCTGAAAAGCTTCCATACAATAGAGAATCTGTTACAGAATGATTGGCTGAGCAAGTGGTAAAGCAGAATGAGCTTGTGATCTTTTGCCGTTGGATTTGGTGCTTCTTTCTTTGGACCAGCAATAATCAAGCTTGTGCAATGGATCCAATAGCAGGTGTTATCTCAAGGTGCTCTACTTGAACATGGTGCAGTAGTGGCCTGAGTGTCTCAAGTCTAAAATTCTTCAGGCGGAATTGGAAATACTTTTGCTAAACTTTTCTGATCGACCATCCAATGATACATGCAAAGATGAAACCTCATAACTTTCGGTTTTCCTCTCTAAGAGTTCTCCTTCAACATTAGCAATAATGGGAAGTATGCCCACCGGAGGAGATTCAATAGAACCTCTTAGTTTTCTTGAAACATAGATGATAACCAGTGATGCCGAAAGTGCTAAAATTACAAAAACTTCAATGATAATTGCGTTATTCAGTCCAATTTCCTTGACTTATTCCTCTGAGTCTATTTCAATGTCAAAGCTGCTGGTTTCAAAGTCTGTCACAATTTTCCAAACTCCAGTTAGTTTCTTCAGCTCCTTTTATTTCTGTCTCCGTTAATTCTTCTCCAATGCTTTCCCGTGAGATTCTTCAGAAACAGCCTCTCTACCTCTACGAGGTAGGGTAAGATAGTACATACTACCTTCCCCATACTCCACTTTTGGGATTCCACTGGTTATGTTGTTGTTGTTGCTTTCCTGTGAGATTCTGTTGACCTGTTCAACCTTGTAGTTAGCTTCTGCTTGCTCGACTTTGTTGCTTGAATGAGCAAACTGCGCATTTGTGCGAAATACTTGAAATCTCATCAACCAATGCTTCAAGGTTGATGGTCTCTGGTTCTCTTGATTAGGATCCTTCTTAACAAGAGCTTGACCCCTCTGCAGCTGCTCTTCAGAACCTTCAACTTCTTCCCCATCCACTTCCTTCGGACTAGTAACTTTACTCGCAGCTTTTTAACATCGTCTCCTCCTCTTCATTACCATGTACAGTACTACAGTCGCAGTACTTCAACCTCTGTGCTGTTGGTCCTTTTGTGGCTGAGTTGTTTTTTCCATTTCACGAGTTGCTACCTTCAAGAAACCCACTATATCTTCAACATAATTTGACTGCCTTAGGTTCATAGTGATCTCTCTTTGACTCAACTCCACAAAACCACTTTAAGATTACACCTTCTTATCCATATAATACTTTGGGAGAAATCAGTGGTGGAGTCCCTTTCTGTGGAGTAACACCGTTCATATTTCTTCATGCTTGTCTGTGCATTTCACCCAAGAAACCAATAATGCACTTCTCTGGACAGTAGAATCACTCTCTTGTCGTCCTTTCTTTTTCACTCTGACTTTCTTTCTTGAAAAATTTTGGTAATGGAAAGGGTGAGCAGATAGCAAATACTCAGGTAGTGGAGTGACAAAGGAGGTTTCCTGATTGTTTATAAGGTGGTCTTTAATCTGTCTCTTAAACTATGTTGCTCGGACTCTCCAAAAATGCTGTCACACCTGTGTCGGATCCTCCAAAAATGCACTACATTTGGAGGATCCGACACGCACCCATCAACATTTTTGAAGAGTCCGAGTAACATAGCTCTCAAATTGCTGTCATTGTCTGTCCCCTATCTTACATTAAAGGAAAAGCTTTTGCAGCAACACAAATTTGCTTTCTTCGTATTTAGCATACCAGTTGTTTTGTCACTTTGTTATCACTTTGTGTGCCAACACATTCAAATACAGTTTTTATTCTTTGCTTATACAACTCAAGCAAAGAGAGAACTTTGCAGATACTTCAAGACTTAGGATTGAACACTACTATGTCAATTTTGGTGAGCAATAATGCCTCCAAAGCTTCCTTTCTTTTTAACCAAACTACCTCTTTTGGTAACTTCTGTCTTGACTTCATCTCTTCATGAAAAAAACCAAAAGCTCTGCCTTCCCTCTCTATGTATCCAACCAATGGAAGGGCAGTCCGTTGGTGTCCTGTCCAGTCAAGAATTGGGGCCTCATGGTCACTAGCCAATATGCTTTTCTCTCATGCCTTTCTTCGTTCATGGTTCGATATTCTGGTGTTTCTTAACAAGCCTTCCTAGGAGCTCTAATTTTGATTTGTGGGATCTTCTCTTACATATCAAGCATTTTTATAGAATTTCTCTATCGAGCAACTTTCCCGTCCACCCACTTAATTGGTTCAGGTTAACTTACATTCTACCTTATGTCAGTCTAACAAATCCTTGTAATGCCACTTCTATTATCTTAAAATAAGTGGAAATTTGTCCGATTTATGCTGAAATCTTGATATCACCTCTCTCATTTCAGCCCATTCACAGCTGGTAGATACCACAGTCTTGTAATAGACAAGGATACTTTCCCCAAAGACGTTCTTGAGATAACTGCATGGACAGAAGATGGTCTTATAATGGCTGCTCGTCACAAAGTTTATCGACATCTACAAGTAAAACTCTGCATCCTTTATGAACTAAACTAGTGCTGTTGTCATTCTGCTATCAATTCATTGCTCCGAGCCTCTATTTGACTTGGTGAAGAGTCTTTAAATTTGAAAATTTTATATGGTGATCGATTGTTTGCGTCTTGCTTGGTTAATGTAGGGGGTGCAATTCCATCCTGAAAGTATTATAACAACGGAAGGCAAGACAATAGTTCGCAATTTTGTCAAAATGATAGAGAGGAAAGAAGAAGGAGAAACTCAAGACTAGACCCTCTATATTCATGTACAATATTGGGATTTTGCCTAAATAACTTGGGCAAAAGTATGTAGTTTTTCCTTGTTGTAAACTAGCAAAGGTAATATATAAGTTGTCAATACTTGTATTCTTCTTCTCGTCGTGGAGATAGATTTAATTTTCATTGTGCTTTCTAATAACGGGTTAGAGCCGTGGAAACAGCCACTTGCATTAAGGTAGATTGTCTGGATCAATGCCCTTTGGATGCGGTCTTTCCCGGATCTTGCGTGCAGCGGCCTGCCCCTTATTTCTAGTAACAATCTTTGTACATGTGCTGACTGGCTTGATTAACTCAAGACTTGGGTTTTCATTTAGTCTTTTGAGACTAGACATTTAGGAGTCAGCTACTGATGCAGAGCTTTATCTGTTGAATATTCGTATATCTTTTTTCCTTTTTGTATTTCCTATATTTTTTATATTTGCTGTTATTTTGTTATTTCATGTTATATTATATATTGGGAAACTTACACGAATGTCGCAAATAAATTTTAACTTACTAACATTTAGCCATTAGTCATAGAATTATCAAAACTAGACAACAAAAATTGAAAAACTAAATAATAGAGTTCTTTCTATCAAAAAATCACATGCGAAAATCACTTTCCATATTTTTAAGCGTGATTAACAACATTAGATACAACATGAAAAGGAAATTTCGTAGACGGGGTAGCAAATAAGGTGATGAAATATAAAAATCTATATACAATATTCCAAAAATCTAAACAAAAAGGGAATTTTTCCAAAGGATATAGATGGAATTCATGGAAAATATATAGATAAGTCAATATACAAGATTTGAGGAAGATTGGAGGTGATTTGGACTGGTTTTGTATCAACATTCGTAATCAAATCGAGTTCGAGAAAGTCCTCTACGACACATGTATCAAGCATGTATCAGGCATGTATCTCACATACAAGTATACATGGATATACATATGATACACAATTGTACATGTGTGATACACAAATGATATGTGGTGTGATACACATATCATTTTTTTTCATGTTCAGTTTTTACTTCGAATTTTTAACTCAAATAATAAGTTGAGCAATCTAAATTTATTACTTTTGGTTTAAAAATTATTTCAGTTGAAAAATCACTTGTTTTAAATCAATCTAAACGGGTTCTCAAAAATGACGAAGATTAGCATTATAAACAACTCAGGATGAAATTTTCCAACCCCGTTGGAATTATATTCCTTTATTTATACCAAAAAAAGAAAGAACTACTTTTTGTTAGACCTAATTCAGTTCGATTGGTGATAACAATGTATTTAAAAATCAGATAAATAAAATCCGACGTGAATGCACTTATTCCAAATATGATTGGCCAATCTGTATGTTATCTACTTTTAGGCAGAAACCAAATCCTACATTTCTTTTCTAGGTTAATAATCACCAAAAAATTAAACAATCAATAAACTAAAGGTTCATCTCCTACTACCTACTCTATGTCTGGTCTATGGCTTGTTAACCAAATTAAATACATTATGGAAAAACAAATAATATACTAATTTATTTTTGATAATGAAAAGGGGATAATACAGCTGCCAAACACCATATGCATATATCTAATTTAAGCGATATTGATGGAGTATCGTTAGGAAAAATGTATAACAAATAAATGGTGGATATTTGCATACATTCTAATTTTATCTATAATAATGGTAACCGAGTCAGATTTTGCACACTCGATTAATTTCAATGGATACTATTGTCTCCCACTCTCACTAATACAAGATTACTCTATCCATGAAAACTTAAACAATAAGAAAAAATCACTTAATATTTTTGACTCCCCGTGATTTAAACCTACTAAAATATCTTATTTAATTTCCTTCATGTATAACCTTTCATGTAAATAAAATAACCGTTTGTTTTAGAAAATGCATCAAGTTATTTTAACTTTATATAAGTTCCAAGAGTTGACTAAAATATTTTATTAGTGTGGAAAAACAGCTATGTTCTCTTTACTTTTTGCCATTCCTACTCCATTATTTTTGTTTGAAAATTGTTGAACTATTTGCTGCAATAATCTATAACATTCTCTTGATACTTTTCTCATTTTCTATTTTTGTTTCAATAATGCCTTTTATCATATTTGACAAGAATTTGAAGGAGATCAAGGAAATATTTAAATATTCATTTTCAGCTCATCCACCCAGCCAGATCTCTAGTTCACTTTTTCATATGGGCGACTATTAAAGCTGAAGTAAATCTATTTGAATAAACTATAAAAAAATTTAAAAAAAATTAATCACATACTCTTGATATGCTCTAATGAGTATATTGACTATTGGAATAGGATTAGATGTAAAGGAAGTCTCTTAATTGGAAAAAAAAATATTTATGGGACATGTGATAGGTACAAGACGATGACAGGAGCCTACACTTTTGCAAAAGTTTTTTGGTTATCATATATCCTGTATTTATATTGAGATCTGACTAAAATTTGAATTCGCGCTAAGAAGTCCCACATTAGGAGGTAATGTATGCGACTCTGTACTTAAGACTCAAACGAACAAACTCGAAACCTTTGATGAAAGATGAAAGAGTACTTATCAGCTATTATAACCGTTGTTGGTACTCTTATGCAAGTTGCTATTTCTCTTTCGGTAAAAAGAAAAGAAGGTAATTTTGTTTCTTCCCTAGCTCGAACACTCATGTTACTTAAAAAATAATTATAAGACAATTTATTTCGAATAAAGCAAATAATATGCTATAAGTTAAAATACATCGATCGAAAACTTTGTTTTAGATTGAAAATTTGATTCTCACTAGATCTTTACTTGTTATTAAAAGCACTAGGCTAGATTTTCTCCCTACTGTTACGATAGTTTGGTAAATATTTTATCCGGTTCACAATAACTGATCAATTTATTTTTGGCATGCCTATTAAGAAAATACTAAATTCTATACAGAAATACGTATTATAACTAAACTATTGTTATGAAATAATATAAAAGACAAGAACAATATAGAGAGAATAGGGAGAGAGAGGAGTATTCTTATTGATACTTGGGATGATTTACAATAGGGTAAGACCCCTCTATTTATAGGAAGATAAATGACTTATCTTCAAACTAAAACTCTTAGACATTCACTCTAAATAGAGTTCTATTTATAACACTCCCCCTTGAATGTCTATTCAACAATGTGCTTCGTTAAAACCTTAAAACCAAAACCCAATGGGAAAAATTAAAGAGAAGGAAAAAGAGTACACATGTTTGAATATGCGCCTATTGGTTGCCTCGTTAAAAACCTCGCAAGGAAAACCCAGTTGGGACAAAACCTTGTAAAGGAAAAAGAGTGCAACGCGCATTAACTCCCCCTGATAAGAACATCAATTATATCCTTGAGCATTTGCATTCCAATCTTGTGCACCATCTTCAAAACAATCTTTGGTAGATGTTTGATAAATAAATCAACCATATTGACTTGAATAAATATTCCGCACCTTGAAATCATCATTCTTGATAGATATGAACATCTTCATATAATGTCGTGGAATGACTCTTCAATATCTTCATAGATGCATTCTCAATGCCATCATGCTTATAGTTATAGCAAGATACATATGTACACAAATTGTACTTAGGATGTGGTACTTCAGGACCAAGAATTGTGTATGCTTTAAGCAACTTAAATCTTTCAAGTTAAGTCATATAAATCACATAATAGACTTTAGATGCATATCAAGTTTTCATGTCATGCTAAACAAATAGATATCGAAAACTGATTATACATACCTTTGACTTTATACTTTTAAGTATTTGAACTATATGTCCAAATCTACATGTCTTTCATATGGAATCAAGTATTTGTCTATACGCTTTAAGCGTATCAAAGACTTTGTCCTTCTGGGACTTAATATGAGCATTTGTAGTGAGAATATAGTTACTTTCTTTGGGTCAGCAAATGCGTATAGCATGCTTTGCAATATGTTGCAATTGAATTATCCATTTTATGAACTTCAGGTTCATATCATGATATTCGGGGATTTACATATACAAATGATAATTCATCCCATGTAACCTTTTCTCAAGTGTTTATCATGTCTCCCCCTCATGTTAGAAAAGCTAACTTGTTTCCTCAACTTTGGGAAATCATCTTTGTGCATTATCATGTCAATATACACAGCACATTAATAATAAGATGAAATTATTTGGTTCCTGACCCTGAACCACTTGTGAGGAGAGAATATACTCTCGTATACAACGTATATCAAACTGATATATATAACTTTGTTCTCATAAGAAACAGTTTAGCTATTAAGTGGAGGCACTCAATAATTATCTTGCTAAACCAACTTGATATAAACCAACTTATCAAGATGAACTATCTTGAGTAGAAAATCTGGAAATTATGCTTGAAGTTAGATTACTGAGCAATTTACCTCGCAAGCACCGGCCAGGCTGCGGGTTAATAACAATTGCGCATGTAACCATATCATAGATGCATCATATGTGGTATACATGGCAGGTGAATGGGCCCATATTCACCTTTGATATTTCCAGAATTTATGGGCTTCAACCCGAACTCTTTAGTTGGTCAGTTCATTAATGAGAACAAGTAATACAAGAGAATTCGTAAAGAACTTTCTAGTTTTTTAATATTCACCCATGTGAATTCTCTATTATTGCACATCATACTTAAAATGAGATGGCTAACCCGAATGCCAACTGAATAAATTATCAATATTGGTAAACTTCAAATTTACACCATGACATGTGCACTTATCAATAAACTTCAGGTTTATTATGACATGGGTTTTTATACCAATAGATATCCACTTTATTGTGGCATTCCTTTGTTTGTGTAGTATAAACTGGAGAATAAAGCGGGTAGCTTTTTATATACAAACTATCCCGCTACAAGTTGTAGTGTTAGAAGATATCAAATCTTTCCTTTATTTATAGTCTCAATATAATCAGCGCTTTCGCGTGTACTTTGGAAACTGAATAAGTTTCTTTGAGACTCACTACAACACAATACTCAATTGTGTTTCTCCAACATAGTAATAATTGGCTCTTCTAGAGCTCTCAATTAATTTTGTACTACCACAAATTCATCAACATCCATGTGGTGAATATCTTTCTTAAAGAGAAAGTTATACCGTTATGGTCATGTCAAAATTATATGCAAGATATGTTTCTTGCATTATCGTTGTCCTTTAATAGTCATATTTTCAAAATATTTTGGCGTACAATAGGTACGTGACCAACGATCATTCATGCCATATATCATCTCAAACCTCCTTCTAGGGGTGAGTGTGGTATTATCTCAAACCTCCTTCTAGGGGTGAGTGTGGTATCATCTCAAACCTCCTTCTAGGGGTGAGTGTGGTATTATCTCAAACCTCCTTCTAGGGGTGAGTGTGGTATATTCAATACCAATTTCATGTTCATATTTTTCCAATAATGAATATGTATTCGTGAATCAGATGTTGTCACATTCACTGCGGGGATATGTGATTTTGTTATCCTTTTCAAATCTGTAAATGCGTCTGGCATTCGATTTGCTATTCTTTGCAAATGGATAATATTTTGCGCCTCTTTTTCACAAATAGAGGTATGTGGATCAAGATAAGATAATGATGCATTTTTCCACAAAATTTCCCGTTTGGTTTCACCAACTTCTCCCCCTAATTTTGGGAAAAGTGTCTCATCAAATTGACAGTCTGCAAATCGTGTAGTGTACAAATCCCCTGTCAATGTTTCGAGGTAGCGAATAATGGAGGACGATTCAAACTCAACATATATTCCTAACCTTCTTTGCGGACCCATTTTGGTGCGGGATGGCGGTGCTATAGGCACATATACTGCGCATCCAAAGATTCTTAAATGGGATATATTAGGTTCATGACCCAAAACCAATTGCAACGGGGAATATTTGTGTCAATTCGTCAGTCAGAGACGAACTAGCATTGCTGCATGCAAAATAGCGTGACCCCAAGCCGAAGTGGGCAGCCGACAAACTAGCATTGCTGCCTGCAAAATGGCGTGACCCCAAGCCAAAGTGGGTAGCCTCATTTTCATGAGTAAATGAGGTATTCAAGATTATACTCATGTATTGTCTCAATCTGATATCTATTTTGAATGATATCTTTAAAACTCAACAAGTTCCTTTTAGACTTGGAGGAGAACATTTTGACTGATATCATTGAAACTCAACAAGTTCTTCTTAGACTTGGAGGAGAACATTGCATTCTCTAAAATATCGTTCCTTTAGGCAAAGTTATAGTTGCTCTTCAGGAGCCTTCAATCAATTTAATTTCCATGGTTTGCCATACAAAAGAAAATATACGAACATGAGAATAAACAAATTCAATCCGTTTGTTTCATACTTAAACAATATTTTCGAAATCTGCTGAGGTTATTCGACTAACTAAATCAGATAGTTGACTATCATGCCTTGCGGAAAAGTCCAGTTTTTAATGCGAAATATTAGATAAGATAAAGACTCAAAATCCCAATAACATAACCAATATGAAGATGGAAGCAAACAAATTCTAAAAACATTGATATCTGCAATATAAATGCAACTATTTGTCTGTATGTGCAAAGAAAAGTAAAAACATTGTGAAGGAGATGACTTTAATAGCTAAAAAGAGAGAAGAATCTCCTTTGATCAGCGGTTTCACCACATTAAAACAAGGATAAAGAGCAGTTCGCACATAAGCTATCATATTTTCTTTGCCCAACACAACACAAGAAAGGAAAGCACTACACTTTATATTTTGCCAGTTGCTAATTATATCCACCCTAAAATGCTATATCCGCATACAACTTTAGGTTAAATGTTGGATTGCGGCATTTATTGTTACTACATAAAAGGGGCAACAGTTGATCTTACCATCCCATACACACCACATTGTATAAGAAGAACATAATGCTATAAGCTCCTATTCATATTCACTTTCAATTTAGTTGTTTCCTACGTGGTTTTATCTAAATTTAAACTGTTGACTAATGACTACTGCAAAGTCTTTGGTTCAATCACAAATGCATAAAGCTTGTTCTAAATTTCGGCATGTGTTTCAGAGGGTGAAAATTTGAACACAGAAACAACACTTAGCTACAAAGAGTGCAATTAGATACAACAGCAGGATAATACACGGTAAATTTCGCCCAGTGCTCTTTTCCACCGCAACGATAATATATAGTTTATGAACTATTTGCTTTTGGATTCTCATCGTATCGTGCTTGTGGCAGAGTGACCAACTTCAGGTTGTCATATCTCTCCTTTAAGCCATTCCACAAGATAGGTGGATCTTTGACTGTGATATATTCAATTTTCAAACCTTCATCAAGGTGATGGCGCAAGAAAATCAAGGCCTTAGCATAGTTTCAAACCTTCATCAAGGTGATGGCGCAAGAAAATCAAGGCCTTAGCATAGTCTTGGTATGGCGCAAGAAAATCAAGGCCTTAGCATAGTCTTGGGTGGATGCATTATTTCTGTCTTTAATGGCGTCTCCAGGACCCATTGCATCCAAATGAGTTTCAGCATCGAACACCCATGTCATATAGTTCTTGCCCAAAATTTCAGGGGCAACGAACTTTCCTTTTATAATGTCAGACATGAAATAAAATTACATCAAGAGCGTGTCATACTTACGGGCTCTATTACAATTATCACATTCACTTCAGGGAATGGATCATAATCATCTGTATGTGCTATACACAATCTCATGTCAAATATTACTTTCATAAAATGAAAGATTATTTTTGAGAATTCTTATTGTTCTCATTACCACAATAATGACGATTATAATTTCGTCTATAGCCACGTCCACATCCATTGATACCTTCACGGTAATAATTTTGTCTTCTTTCAGACTTATCACATACTGCTACCACATTCTCTAAAGGGAATGGAGCAAATTCAATTGGACGGATTTTTAATTCTTTGCCCACAATCATACATGAAGTTGATCATGGCAAGGCATAGAAATTTTACCACTTCATGTGAGTGTAATTTTTACAAACTCCATTAGAGTTATAATCAAACTTTGTTATCTTTGCTTGTATATAAAATCAAATTATAGAATTCCAAGAATTTGAATCTAAATCAAAGGGCACGTATCGTAGCAAAGATATAGTTATGATTAGCACCATATCTGTCAGACAAAACAAATTGACCATTCTCAACGTAGAGGAATTGAAGTAACAAAACAAAATCTGGATCTGTGGAAAGAAAAATCTTAGCTATTTCACCTCCCCCCTTTTCATCCCAAACAGTTCATCTATTCCTACTTTGGAGAGGCTTTGGACGTGAAGTCCTTAAAACTTATAAGACTTTGATGTTTCACATATTGGTAGGTTAGAGACTCGTGCTGATAACGTGTTATGAAATAATAAAAAAGACAAGAACAATATAGAGAGAATAGGGAGAGAGAGAGGAGTATTCTTATTGATACTTGGGATGATTTACAATGGGGTAAGATCCCTCTATTTATAGGAAGATAAATGACTTAGCTTCAAACTAAAACTCTTAGACATTCACTCTAAATAGAGTTCTATTTATAACAACTATCTTTAATTAAATATTTAATGTATGGAGTAAGAAAATTTTTGCGGGGTATATATACATAAGGACAATTTTGTAAAAACAAATTAAATTCTTTCTTGATTAAAAAATGAATAATTATTTTGGACCAAAATAAAAAAGTTAATTGCTCACTTATTTTGGACTGGGGAAGTATAAGCTTCTCGTAAGGATAATTTTATTCTTAAAAAAAATTAAAACAAGTTATATTTCTATTTCTAATTAGAAGAAGCTATTTTTTCCGATTTCTTATCTACAAAAGAAACTCAAAGAAGCTAAACCAATCACATTAACTCTTACAATAAGATTTTTACTTTTTATTTTTTTAAGATAAGCACTTTTAATTTCTTAAAAGATTGGCCAAACATTTTATAAAATGCATGTCTCCTTTATAGTGCCGCTATTATTATAATTACAGCGAGATCATCTGATAAAGAATATGTTAAAATGGTTTTTTTCACAATTAAGTATAGATGGAAATTCTTACACCAATATATCCAATTGCTAACAATATACCGCTATATTTGTAAAGTCTATTAAGACCTCGTTTTAACGTTTTTCGATGTATTGACTATTGATCAAAGAATTTTCGGGAGAAATTCAAAAATAGCACAATTATAACGTTTAAGATCTCATTGTTGATACAATGAATATAACCTTATGAAGTGATTAAGAGCTACTAGTATTAGTATTCATGCGATATGCGGATCTAAACTATATTGTAATATTGTGATGTGGATTATATTAAAATAATCTTCAAATTTAAATCTTTCACATAAATCGATATAATTATCGATTTAATATATTTATATATCAAATATCAATAATCGATATATTGAACTAATAACATATATAATCGAACTGAACCGACTGATACCAATCTCTACTTTCGATATGATTCTTCTTGTGTTTAAGATTGCATTGTTGATACAGTGAACATAACCTTATGAAGTAATTAAGAACAATATATGGTGATTTTGTGCCGATGCTGGTTTTAAAATTATATTGTGTTAACTCTTGATTACTTGTTTGAATTGATAACATGAATTGAAATTCCAAATTCCATTATGATAATTCCAAGGTAATAAATGCACAATAGATTTTATTTTTTTCGGGGGAGGGGGAGGGGGAGGGGGAGGGGGAGGGGTAGGGGATAATCTTTATATTAACTAATTGGGGTCTTTTTATTATTCTAATTAGTTAGTAAAATGATGAATCGCCAGTGCTTCGACTATCACAACTTTCCAACAAGATAGAATTAGACTACCATAGACATGAAGCACGTCCCCATTAAACCTCAAGGGCAGGGGCGAAGTTAACTCTTCGTCCCCGAGTTCGACTGAACTAAATAATTAACTTTGATAAAAAATATAAATATGACTAAATTTTTTATTGAATATAAAATAATAAATTAGAATCTAATAGTAAAAAGAAATTAAAATTCCAATGCATTAGTTTTGAACATTAGCTCTGCCTCTCCTCGAGGCTACAATTCCAATATTTGCTTTCCCCGTCTTAGCAGCACACTTTCTCGCGAAAAGGATAGTAAATGTGAGTTAATTTCAACATTCCATCTACGTTATTCTTTCTTTTATAAATGAAGCAATTTCGATGGTCCAGGCTGTTTAACTAAAAATGGAATTTTAAACAAAATTAAAATTTTAAAAAATATGAATTATTGATAATCAAAAGAATATATAAAAGGAATAATTTAGGTAGTAAGAGAGTATTCAATTAATATGATGTCTCCTTTTTATAGATATTTTGGAGATATATGTTTTGCCCAAATCATAATGAGGCTATTATGAGTAATTAAAGACATTGAATGCGACGTTACATAATCATTACAATCAATATAAATTTTCTAACATATTCCACATTTGATGCTTATTAAATATTTTATATGCGCTCTTTTCTATTGTCAGATTCATTCCTTTTGAACCTCGGATATAAATGACTTAAATAGGTACGGGCGCTAAGTAATTTGAATAACTGCCTTCTTCCTCTGTCATTTACTCGTACTTGTTCCAACTTGTGCCTCATGGCTAGTTATAATTCTTTGACCATTTGATCAGTCTACGTGTTTTAACACGTCTCCTTTATATTTAAATACGTTTTTTTTCAATACAGATAGTCCCGCCACTTTTCATTTATTCATCAGTTGAATATTTGGGAAGTGGATTTCATTAAAAGGAATTTTTATCACCATTAATGCTATGACAAAATTGACGCTTTAATATTCGCTTCCATTTAATGGTCAGTACACGTGTCATTTTTCCATTGGTTCTGCAGTTTTGCAGCCCTTTTCAAGGTTTTTTATGGCTCCACTATTCAGGAAGTGCCAGTTATCATTATTATGGTTCTTTCATCACTGCATTTTTTCCTTTGGCGGTTGCTTATCAATATAAATATTACCTCTTTCATTATCTTTTATTACATAAAGCTTTACTGAACACTTAATTACTCAAATCTTTGTTTACTTCTCTCTTCCTCATAACATTCCTCTTCGCTATGTCTTCATCAAAGCCTAACCCTAGGAGAGTTCCTATTGTTAATTCTTTCCCTAATGACCACATTAAGAGTAGAAGGAAAAGTAGGCTTCCTAGCTTAGGATATACTCGTGGTGTTTCTTCAATGCCTTCTTCCACCTCTGGTCCTTCTTCTAGAACCAGAGGTTCCCTTTCTCAGAGATCTTCTTCTAGGGGTAAAGAACCTTTTGAACCATTGCGTGAGCCCTCAGTGGAGGAGATAGTCCCTACTGAACTATCTTTTTACCATGATAGGGAATCTCTTAGGAATCAGGTTTCTACTTTAGATCGTGATGAGGCTTATCCCACTCAAGTTACATAAATCTTGATTCCTATAGTTCGTAAAGAATTCAATTAGAGTAATGATTTTCCTATCATTATTCCTAATCCAAATCCTAAAATTACCTCTTATTTGACTAGGTTCTCTTTTGTTTATACATACCCCTTCACCGTAGGGTTCAGACTAGCTATTGACCCAATTATTCTTGAATTTTGCCGTATCTTTAATGTTTGTTGGGTCAAATTGGCCCAATCGTATGGAGAGTTGTTGCCTGTTTGAGGCATTTAGCCAACATAGTTGGTGTTTCTTTTACCTTCCCTCACTGGATTCACCTTTACTCCCCGAGGCTTTTCCACAAAGGCATTTTTACTTTAGTAGCCAAGAGTAAGAGGGTTTTGGTGAGCCCCGAAGTTGACAAGAACCGTGGCTAGTATGCCCGGTTTGTTTTTGCCCACACTTTAGGTTTAGCGGGTGAAGATAACGTTCTCTTCCTTGAGAAGTGGAATTCTGCACATAAGTCTTTTATCTTTCTCGTATCTTTTTCCTTTAAGTCAATCATCCTTTCAATTTTTGCCTCTTTCTTTTTATGCAACGATGAGAGTTGTGGAGGATGTTTTCAATTTTCCTGGTTGGGTAGATAAATTGCTGAAGACCGCACCAATGGATGGTAGGTGTTGGAAAACACTTTCTAACCGTTACGGTTGGAAAGTAAAGACTTATGGTAAGAGTTTTTATTTCATCTTTCACGCATATATATATATATATATATATATATATATATATATATATATATATATATATATATATATATATATATATATATATATATATATATATATATATATATATATATATATATATATATATATATATATATATATATATATATATATATATATATATATATATATATATATATATATATATATATATATATATATATATATATATATATTTCTTCATTGCTCTAATCCCCATCATTCTTTTTATCTGAATTTGCTATTCGAGGAGTTACTGCTGAAGCAGTTGTGGCCTCTCGTGTTTTTTTTTGGAAACTCGTACTCCTTCGGGGACCCAAATCTCTTTAGAAAGTGCCCGAGAAATAGTCTTGGGTTCTTCTTTTGCGTAAAGAAAAGCTGTTGAGAAGGAAGAATCCAAAGAAGAAGAAGATGGGGGCTACCTGGTGACGAGGCCACGAGCTAGGAGACGCATCGTCTATGATGACGAAGCTGAAATTTCTCCTCAATTTTCTGTTCCTCTTACCGAATCTGCTGAAACTCCAGTAATAATTCCTGACGATGATGTCTCTCTTTATGATAGTCGTGAGTCTATTGATCATCATTTTGTTTTTGGTTTTGGTAGTGGAAATTTAGGGCTTGTTTTAGATGAAATACCCTTATTTTCATTTTCAACTTTCGTGCATGTGATTCCTTCCTTACCATCCCCAGTTGTTTCTGTTCTTTCTTCTACTGTTTTCACTTCTTTTACCGCTCCTCCTTTGACAATTCCCCCTTTTATCGTTCATCATACGGAAGGGGGATCTTCAAATAGAGTGCCGCTATGAGGAGGGTAACTATTAAAGTTCCTGCTAATAGCAGCCTTTTGAGGAAGTTAGGTCAGGCAGATGTATGGCTGGAGCCTTTAATCGGCCCAATTGAAAAAGCAAAGCTAGAGAGTCATAGTTCACTGACTCTAATAAATGATATCGTGCATGCCACCTTAAAGATATTTCCCCTCTCCCTTCTTTACTTTGTAAAAAATTTGTTATCTTTGGCATTCTTATTTTCCTTCATCTTTTTTTAGGCTAATCTTATCAGCACGTAAATGATAAACAGAATCTCCCTCTTAGAGAAGGTAGCACATAACTCAGAGAAGATAGCACGTGATTCTTAGTTTGAGGCGATCAATTGGAAGGAACAATTTGAGAGTGCACAAATTGATATGGAAAATTTAAAAGAGAGCAAGAGTATCTTAGAGCATCATGTTGAGGCTTTAATTTCAGAGTTAGCGATTGCAAAAGCTTCCTCAAGCCAAGTAGAGAAAGAGAAGGAATGTCTCGAATTCTCCTTCTCAAAGCAAATATCTAAGGCCAGTGAAGGGAACAGAGAATTGAAGGCTCTCTTAAGTCAAAAAACAATTTATGCAGGGGAGTACGTGCAAAGCTTAACTCAAGCACAAGAAGACCTTTGAGTCTCCACTGATCAAATCCATGCTTTGGAGAGCTCCCATTCCTTTCTTCAAGCTTCTTATAACTCAGCCTTGGCTGAAAATCAAGAACTAAAGAATGAGATTGCTGATTGGTTAAAAGGATTATGAGATTCTTGAAGAAAAATCTGCTGTTGAGGTAAGTTGGGCATTCTTGAATTCACGTCGTGATACCCTAATTTAAATGAAGCTTGCCAAGAAAATTTCAACCTGGAGTTAGAGTTAGCTAAGATCAATGAAACCATTGAAAAAGCTCAGCAACTTCAGGACTTCCCTTCACCCGTGGCTGAAGCTTCCGTGAATGTTGAAGTTGATTCTGGTATCGAGACTCTTTTAAGCCCATTCGAGCCTATTGCTGAAAGCCAAGTTGAACCCGTAATTGCTGATGTACCTGCCCAACTTGAGCTAGTTACTATTGATGCTTCTACTTCAATTCCACAAACTTCTCAATGACCAGCTTTAATGATTTTGTTTTTGTTTTTATTCTAGAAAAGTGTAATCAAACCCTTAGCTTCATTTTGGAGTTGATCTGGAATGCAAGTCCCCAAGTCTTTTATGGGGCGATTTGTATAAATAATTTTATAGTTTTATGACTAAGTTTGTGCTTAGTCTTAAGTTTTCTTTTATATTAAGAGGTTTTTCATGTTATTATTTCAAACTTCTGTTATGTTTATTCTTGCCTTTATTTTTAAGGACTTAAAGAATAACCTTGCATTTTTGTTCTTTGAAAATGCTTATGTTAATCTCATGACTAATTAATTTAAACATGAGTTTTATGAAAGAAGGCCCTTTTATATTTCCACATTTAATGAAGAAGACGTCTCAGCTTTATAATGGTGTTATCATACGATAAAAGAAATGGAAACACACATGTTTCTTTGGAATAACTTTGACAAGTTTTGAATAATACTTGATAAGTTTTTGGATAATAATTTACATGTATTTGAATTACATCTATAACTTTCTCGCAACTATTTTTCTTATAACAGATTTTTACAAAAGATGAATAATAGACGCGGGATTTTTCCTTATGACCCGTTTTAGTACATAATCTTTACCCTAATTATAGTGATATTTTTCTTTCGCCTTAAATCATGACTTCATCTTGTGACTTTGTGACTTTTTTATATACATGTCTGTGTATATTATGTAGTCCCTCAAGTGTTTGAGTATTGAAGCATGAAGCCCCGAGCTCTCGATAGTTTCTCTCATTTGGCCCTTTTTCTGAAACGAAAAAATATACTGGACTCGAAGGTGCAATTATAGGTGAAGACTGTTCAACAAATTTAAGTTTCTATTAGAATAATTGTAACCCTAGGTTAGAAATTTTAGGTTATTCCATGTGCCTTACAGGTCGTGACTCATCATTTAGTACATATTAGCTTTTTGCCTATCATCTAAAATCATTAGTAAAATTTTAACAATTCAAAATTTTAATTTAAAATAATTATAACTAACCGTGGGTATTCCTTAGAAATAGTATCTCTTCAAATGAACAACATTCCAATGTAAAGGTAGTATCTTGCCATCCATTGTCTCCAGGTCATATGCTCTCTTTCCTGTAATATCATGAACTCTATGGGGTCCTTCCCATGTTGGAATTAATTTACCGGCATTAGCTGCCTTTGTAGATTGAAAAACCTTTTTAAGCACGAAGTCCCCAACTTTGGAGAATCTAAGGCGTGCTTTTCGGTTGTAATATCGTTCTATAACATGTTTTTGTGCTGCCATTCTTATTAGTGCAGATTCTCTCCTCCCTTCGAGTAAATCAAGATGACCCGCATCTCCTCGTCACTAGATTCTTGTGTCACCTGTGTGAACCGTGTACTCAGTTCTCCTATCTCAACCGGAATTAAAGCATCATCTTCATAAACCAATGAAAACGGTGTTTCTCCTGTGCTTGTTTTTGCAGTTGTACGATATGCCCATAAAAATTTAGGTAACACTTCAGGCCAGTTACCTTTTGATTCTTCTAATCGCTTCTTTAAGTTGTTAATCATAACCTTGTTTGTTGATTTTGCTTGCCGATTACCCACTGGGAGATAAGGAGTTGACCTAATTCTTTTAATTTGCCAACTTTGAAAGAATTCAGTGATTTGAGCTCCTATAAATTAAGGGTCATTATCCCACACGATCTTCTTTGGTACATCGAATCAGCATATGATATTCCTCCAAAATGAAATCCTTGACTTCCTTTTCTCGTACCTGTTTAAATGCACCTGCCTCTACCCATTTAATAAAATAATTAGTAAGTATGAGTATAAATTTTACCTGTCCTTTTGCTTGTGGTAATGGACCCACGATGTCCCTTCCCCACTTCATAAATTGCCATGGTGCCATTACTGGATGTAATAATTCTACAGGTCTATGCATATTATTGTCGTACTTTTGGCATTTATCACATTTAGCCACGAAACTTTCTACTTCTTCTTCCATTTTAGGTCAATAATAGCCTGCCCTGATAAGGGTTCTTACTTATGATCTTCCTCCTGCGTGATTCCCAGAATGCCCCTCATGAATCTCTCTCATTACATACTCCATTTGAGAAGGTCCGAGACATCTTGCTTAAGGTCCACCGAACATTTTATGATATAAATAGCCTTGCTTTAAGCAATACCGAGCAGCCTTTTTTCAAAGCGCATGAGATTTTTTCTTATCATCAGGAACAGTACCGTACTGCAAAAAAGCAACAATCTCTTTTCTCCAATCCCAAGTTAAATTATTAAAATTTCCATCAATCTTATGGGGGTCGAGAATTGAATGAAAAAAAATGTATATCTGAGGTGTTTGCATCACTTGACACATCAGTCGCAAATGCGAGGTTAACTACACTGCCCGCTTTAAGATTTTCATCCCTTGGTATTTGCGTAACTTTCCAGGTATGAAATTGCTTTATCAATTCTTGTACCTTTTCTAAATACTTCTGCATCCTCGCTTCCCTGGCTGTATAAGTCCCCAGCATTTGATTAACCACTAGTTGCGAATCACTCTTGATTATAATCTGATTTATTCCAAGTTCTCGTGCCAATTCTATACCTGCAATCACAGCCTCATACTCCGCTTCATTATTAGTTATAAAGTTAAATTTAATAGCTTGTCGACTGGTTCACCCGTAGGTGGTAGAAAAACAATCCCTAAACCTGCACATTTTACGTTAGATGAACCATCAACAAATAAAGTCCAAGTTCCTGGGTTAGCTCCATGAACACCTGTAATTCTTTCTCTGCTTCTAATTGCATGCCTTGGCTAAAATCAGCCACGAAATCAGCTAATACTTGTGATTTTATAGCAGTCCTAGGTTGGTATATGATTTCGTATTCACTTAACTCTATAGCCTACTTAGCCAATCTACATGATAACTCATGTTTATGTAATATATTTCGTAAAGGGTAGGTAGTTACTACAGCAATAGGATGACATTGAAAGTAATGTCTTAACTTCCTAGATGCCATGATTAATGCAAGTGCAAATTTTTCTAACTGAGGATACCACGTCTCCGCATCTAACAAAGATTTACTAACATAATGGATGGGAGATTGTTTACCTTGTTCCTCCCAGACCAAAACAGCACTTACCGCTACTTCCGAACAACAAGGTAAATAAATAGTCTTTCCCCAGCCTTTGGTTTTACCAGTAAAGGTCGATTTGATAAGTACGTTTTCAAATTCCTGAGTTCCTATTGACATTCTTCATTCCATTCAAAATGATCCTACTTTATAAGGGCCGAGAAGAATTTAAAGCACTTCTTTGATGACTTAGAAATGAATCTCCCCAAAGCTGTAATTCTCCCTATTAATCTTTGAACTTCTTTCTTGTTTGGAAGTATATGAGGGATTTCTTCAATGGTCTTAATCTGTGCAGGATTTACTTCAATACCACGGTTAGAAATAAGAAAACCCAAAAACTTACCTGATGCAACGCCAAATGCACATTTCTCGGGATTTAACTTTACATTAAATTTGCATAAAATTAAAAATGTGTCAGATAAATATGATACGTGATCCTTTGAATACTGAGTTTTAACAAGCATATAATCTATATAGACTTTCATGGTTTTTCCTAAATACTCATGAAACATTTTGGTAACTAACCTCTGATACGTTGCACCTGCATTATTTAGACCAAAGAGCATTACTCTATAATAATAAGCCCCCCTGTATATTATGAATGAAGTTTTTTCTTTATCTTCTGGATCCATTTTAATCTGATTATAATCTGAATATGCATCTAAAAAACTTAATAGCTCATGACTTGCAGTCGCATCAATCAATTGATCAATGTGTGGTAGTAAAAAAAATCTTTAGGGCAAGTTTTATTAAGATCAGTGTAATATACACAAAATTGCCACTTACCGTTCTTCTTTGGAACCACAACTGTATTAGCTAACCAGCTAGGAAACTTTACCTCATGAATGGAACTAACTTTTATCAATTTTTGAACTACTTCTTGAATTGCCTGATTCTTGAAAGTTCCTTGCTTTCTTTTCTTTTGCATGACATAAGTGTATGATGGATCTTCATTTAGTTTATGAGTCCTCACCTCCGGTGGTATCCCTGCCATGTTAGAATGGGACCAAGCAAAGCAGTCCACGTTAGTTTTAAAAAATTCAATTAACTTACCTTTCATACCTTGGCTAAGATTGGCCCCCAACGTAGACTTTCTTATTGGGTCATCGACCAAATAACAATGGGCTCTAATTCATCTATTGTTGTTTTGATATTTTCATTCTCTTCTGGTTCTTGAATGGTATCTGGCCTTGAATCTATATCTATTTGCCCATGCTCAGTTGAGGTTTATGTTGCGGTGAACTCAACTGCATTTTGTGGTTGCTATTTATCTTCATTTCTCGTGCTTGTATCTGCAACGGAGTTGATCGCCTGGATATCTGTTGATCCCTACGAGTTTAACAGATTTCCCATGGCGACGGAAATTTAATAACTTGATGTAAAGTTGAAGGAACAACATCAATTTCATGGATCCATGGTCTCCTAAGAATCATGTTGTAAGCCATCTCCATATCTACTACCTGCAACTTTGTATCTCTGACGACACCTTCAGCGAATGTGGTGAGTGTTACCTCTCCTTTCATGACAACACTGGAATTATCAAATCCAGATCGAGTATGGGCCTCTGGTATTACTTTATCTTCGGCTTGCTTCTCACGTAATACTCTTAGCAAAATAATGTTCACGGAGCTACCAGGTTCAATCAAAATTCGTTTCACATTAGTATCATATACAATTAAAGATATTATCAGTGCATCGTTATGAGGTATTAATATTCCATCTGCATCTTCAGCATTGAATGTAATGTTGTTTTCTTCTAAGACGTGACGCACCTGTTTCCCTTGGGTAATTGTTATTTCAGAAATTTTGTTAGTTTTCATACATGATATACCATTGATGTCTTTACACCCACTTATAACATTGACGGTTCTTTTAAGGGAAGTAGGTTTTGGAGGCTACTGCTTATTCTTCATGTAAGCTTGGTTGCCTTTCTCACTGAACAACTCAGTGAGATTTCCTTGTTTCAATAAATGATCAACTTCACTTTTTAATAATCTGCAGTTTGTCGTTTTATGTCCGTGGTCATTATGAAACTCGCACCAATGATCAGGGTTGCACCTACTTGGATTCGATCTCATTTCCTTCGGCCATCAAACCTTATCTCCCATGCTTCTCAAAATAGTTACGAGCTCGGAGGTGCTGACGTTGAAGTTATAACCACAGAATTTTTCTTTTAAATTTCTATCATCATCTCGTGACCCGTAGTTGTTTCGCTTGTTCCTGAATCTTGATGAAGAACCTGATTCTCTATTTCTTGATTTGTGATCGTACCTTTGATTATTCATCTTTGACCGTGAGTCCTTCCCACAGATCCCATGTTAGGCTCGTATCTATTTTTACCAGATCTTTTTTTGGTCTCCGCACGTCTTGAACTTACCTTTTCTTCTTTTTGAAATCGTGGGACAGTATCTTCCTCAATTCTCGGCTTTATGCTATACCTATTATAAACATCATTCCACGTCGTAGCTGGAAATTCTCGAAGGCTTTCCTTGAGTCTCTTCGTAGCTTCTGAGATTTCTTCATTCAAATTGCTTGTGAGAGCTATAGCTGCCCAGTTCTGAAGTACACGTGGCAATGTTATTCTTTCACGTTGAAATCTGCCCACGAATTCTCTAAGAAATTATGAGTCCCCTTGCTTGATCTTGAAAATATCTTCCATTCTTTTTTTCACTTTTTGAGATTTGCAAGCTCAACAAAAGAATTTATATAATGTTAGGGTAAAAAGAATACCATGTTACCGCTCCTTTAGTTGGTGTTTCACCAAATTTCTTGACTGATACTGATTCAATCTCCTGATTAGTCAAATCGTTACCTTTTACGCCCATTGTGAATGCAGCCACGTGGTCTCGTGGGTCTGTCGTTCCATTATATTTTGGAGTATTAGGCATTTTGAACTTTTTTGAAATTGGAAGAGGAGCAACACTTGGCTTCCAGGGTTGTTGCGAATATCAATCCATATCTACCTCTTTGATTATAGGTGGCACCCCAGGTATCTGCTATATGCGCTCACTTTGCTCCTTGAGCTGTTTCTGTAAGGTTAGTACTATGTTTTGTTAATCAGAATTAACTACATTACCCGGTTCTCTATGTTGTCATTCACTGGAAGTTCCACCGCTGTCTGAGTTAACAACTCCGTAACGAGTGCTTTCCAAAGTATTATTATTTGGAGTCGGTGCAGGGGTTGCAACAGGTAATCGATTAACAAGTGTCTCAATAGCTTTATTGACCTGAACAACAATTAATTTTTGCAAAGCGTCATCAACAACTTCAGCATTCTCAAATTGAGCATGCTCGTTTATTTGAGATCCATCAGGAGTACCCTCACAAGATTTTCGGGGAGAGCCTTGTGGAGTAGAAATCGGAGTGTTAATATTTTGTTGATCTCCCTGATTTTATTGGTTTTCTTGGTTTCCTCGAATGTTGTCATTGTTGTTCGACATAGTTGATACAACAAGAAAAGTTAGGCGAAAGGATTATCAGATTTCTTGTAACGGAACCAATTTGTTTAACCAAAAAAATAGAATTTTAGTCAAAGCTAAAATTTAGAAGAACACAGGTTACTGATAATTAAAAGAATGTATAAAAGGAAATAATTTAGGTCGCAAGAGAGTATTCAAGAGAAAAAACGAGAAAATCAAAGTATATTCCAATAGTATTTTGTGTCCCTACAATTGATTAGATGTTTCCATTTTATAGATATCTTGGAGATATACATTTTGTCCAAATCATAATGAGGCTATTACGAGTAATTAAAGACATTGAATGTTACGTTACATAATCATTACATTCAATACGAATTCCCTAACGTATTCCACATTTAATGCTTATTAAATGTTGTATCTGCTCTCTTTTCGATTGTCAGACATTTTTTGATCATCGGATATAAGTGACTTAAATAGGTAGGGGCATTGAGTTATTTGAATAATTGCCCATGCCTCTTCCTCTGTCATTTGCTCGTATTTGTTGCAACTCGTGCCTCTTGATTGATTGTAATTTTTGACCATTTGACCAGTCTACGTGTCTTGACACGTTTCCCTTATATTTAAGTACAATTTTTTTCAATACGAAGGCTAATAGAGTTCATTGTGCTATATACACTGTACCTCAGTCAATATTTCATTCAAACTCAAACAAGGCTTTAAATCCAAAAATTGTTTAAACGTCATGCCGATAATTAATAAATTTGTAATAAGATACTAAGTTAAAAGTGCATAATTCATCTTAGGTAGGTTCAGAGAAGGATCGCACTTCTACAAAGATTGGTTTCATTTTAAACAAAGGGGTTTGCATGGTTAAAAAATAAGTTATCTCATAATTAATTTTTTCGGGATTAGTTATTCTGAGATTAATTATTCTGTCATTCCATAGGAATAAAAAATACTACAATCTCGGATAACTAATCACGAAATTAATTATTCCATAATTAATTATTCCAACCAAACAAAAGATAAACTCATCTTAAAATTTAATTTCAAAATTAATTATCTCTTATCTCACGTACAGTGGTATAACTTAAACCCATATTTTTCTGTAGTAAATACATAAAACTTACTTTATTCTTCCTAAAAATATGACTATCTGTTTCTTTAACGATAGGATTTGGGACTTTGAGGGGGTGCAGGGAGAGGGGTGGGTGGGTGGGTGGTTAGGCTAGTAGTTTTTCTACATATAGTAAATTAAAAAACTATATAAACAACATTCCAACACCAAACTTATGATTAATTCATTCACATCTTCTCTAATTCATTAACAGAAACAAAAAATGCAAGCTATGAACTCACAAATGTCACTACAAGAAGAAAATGGAGCTTCGTCGAGTCAAAATATGAGTCACTCTCATTTTGACCCGACGTCATCCCACGATGACTTTCTCCAACAGATTCTCTCTTCTGTTCCTTCTTCCTCTTCGTGGCCGGACCTCTCCGGCGGCGGTGACGGTCATTTTGACGACCAGTCAATTTTCTTAGCTTCCAAGCTCCGGCAGAACCAGATCACCGGTGGCGGTGGCGCCGCTGCAGCTGCTAAAGCGTTGATGCTTCAACAACAGCTTTTGCTTTCTAGAGGATTACTCGCCGGTAATGGTGACCAAAACGATGACGTTGCAAATCAGGTTAGTCTAATTTCATTTACTAAAAATTCAGTAGATTAATTTTGTTTAATCATGTTTAGGATTCTAATTATCTGGATTATGGTGAATTAATTGTAGGGAAATGAGATTTCAGTTCAAGCTCTTTACAATGGATTCGCTGGATCTCTTGGTCAAACCACTAATCAACCTCAGCATTTTCACCATGCTCAGGTATGCGTTTGAATTTTATATACTGACGGTGTAAAAATATATTTAAAATGTGATTATAAATAAAATTATAGAATTAGTTAATATTGTTGATTGGTAATTTAAAATAAATTGCTAAATAACATGTTATAATATGTTGAGTTACATCGATATTGTAAAAAATCATTACAATATAACTTGATCAGTCCTATTTAGATGTTCAAATATATTATTATCAATATCGTGATTGATTATATGATTTTTCTCTACGTGTTAAAAACATAAGAATTCATTATGTTTACGCTAATTTATAGAGAATATTCTTATCTATATACATTTTTTATATGCAAAAAATTAGTGCTGATGCCGATTAAAAAGATTTAAGTTATATATATTGACAAGTAATCTTTTTATACAGTCAATAAATTTTGAATTGTGATAGTAAGTTAATGATCATTTTACTAAATTATCATTTACGTAAAGTTTATGAAAAGATTTGAATGTAATTATTAAGTGAACTAAGCAGTAAATGTTTTTTACATCGTCGGTCAATGCATGAAACTTAAACTCTAATGTAAAAATATAGGAAGGATCCATGCAAGCACAGAGTTTTGGGGCACTGGCGTTGTCGACAATGAATCAAACGCCGGCGGCGAGTGGTGGTTCAGCTGGTGGAGGGCAGCCAAAGCAACAGAAAGTTAGGGCTCGGAGAGGACAAGCAACTGACCCTCACAGTATTGCTGAAAGAGTTCGTTTAATACTCCTCTTTTCACTCACTAATACTTATCAATCAGTTGTGGGATTTTTTTTTTCTTTTTTTTGTTTTTTTAGTGATTTTATTTGTGGTGGTTTTTCGAATTTCGTTCTGTGTTAGTTAGCTTCTGATGCCGAATTTTGTGGTTTCTGAATTTGTTTTGTTGTGAGACAGTTACGGAGAGAGAGAATTGCTGAGAGAATGAAGTCGTTGCAGGTGTTGGTACCCAATGCCAATAAGGTAATTTCTCACTGTAAAAACTTAATAAAAATTCAATTTTTTGTTGGCAATTAATTCAAATATACATTTTATTTATATATTTTTCGTTTCATTTTATATGGTGATGTTAAGCCCTATTCTAGTTACAAAATGACGTTAGCGAACAAATAGGTCAGCAAACTAACTGGTGAATCAATAGGCTCTGCTCCTGCTTTCTCTTTCGGGAGGAATCTTAAAGACAGACAATTAGATTTTTAGCACATATTAAAAGTATTTTTAGAATTTATGCTATTAAACATGTTATGATATTTATATACTTATAGATAATATGTCAATACAAATAAAATGAAAAATTTAACGTGAAAAAGTTTTAAAAATATCATCCTCTTAATTAAGAAGAATATGATATCATACAATGAGTGAGTATACAATTTATTCATTAAATTTAATTTTACTTATTAGTCATACTATCTTTACTCGTAATATTTATTAAATTTATTTTGAAAACGCTTTTTTTAACTTATTATTCATCAAAAATTATTTCTTAAGAGTACATTTAAATTTTACTTATGGAATTACATTGATATTGTTGTTTAGCTGCTCCAATCGCCAAGTCTAGTCACTAGTGTTTGCGTCAGTGGGCATGTGTGTCATTCCAAATTTGTCGTCCCACGTGACAATAAAGATCTTAATGGGACACGTGTCAGAAAAAAAATAGGGGTACTTAAGAGTATGAATATATGGTAAATGTGAGTGACTTTCAGTGCCTACTTTTAAGTTTATAATCAAGCTGGAGATGAGACATAAATGTAATTAATCAAACTATATAAATGTAAGTATATACTTTCTCCATTCACGCTGTCAAATATTTAAAAAATAAATTTTTATTTATATTTCTTATTTTTCACATATTAAAAAGAAAATTATTTTTCATATTTCATTTTTAGCATTAATTATTTATTCTAAATCATTTTTCAAATTTATGATAGAGTTGGGGCTGTTTACATTGCAAAATTGCAGTGTGTTGGGCTGAACAGCTCCAACTCCAACAATTTATTAAGAATATCTATTAATTAATATGAGTCTTATGATAAATTATATATTTTATTTATTATTTTTTTAAAAACATTAAAAGTTAAAAATAGATAACCAAAAGTGAATGGAAGGAGTATTATTGAAACTCAAAGTATGTGATGTTCTGCTGCGTCAGCATGCAAATAATATTGATCTACCAGATTAATTTTTAGATTATGATTTATATATATTATACACTAATAATTGTGGCTTATGACAATATCAAAATTGCTCTAACATCTAAATTATTTTAATTATTGCTAACGAACGAGATAAATGGGGAACTAACATGATGGTGTTTATGGAATGACAGACAGACAAGGCTTCAATGTTAGATGAGATCATCGACTATGTCAGATTCCTCCAGCTTCAAGTCAAAGTACTCTCTCCCTTTCTTCTATTTCCACATTTATTGCTCTTCGACTTAAAAATAACTGACAAATTGGGATGGAAATGTTCTAGAGATTGTTTTGAACTTGGTTTGTGAATATAGTCCTATATATGGTAAGTGGCGGACCTAAAATTTTATGTAGGCGGATTTAATCTTAAAAATACATAAATTTTATAAAATAATAATTGTCTAGTGAGTTTAAAAAATATTAATACAAAATTTATACAGCTTTAATTGTAATTATATATATATATATAATAATTATATTTTTTGATATTTGAACCCGTTTATCACTACATGCATCCACACGATAATGTTCGGGCTAGTTTTACGTACCTTGATTTCATTGAGCATTTACTATCTCCATGAGCATAAGTACTTTCGGATAATTCTGCCACCAAAACTTGGGCAATGCCAGATTATTCCGGGGTCCAACAACTAGATCAATTACGAATCTCTCATACCCTATTTTCCTTTTTTCAATTTTTTGTGGTTTAAATTAAATGAAAGAAAAGTCGAACATCAGATGCAATAAATCGCTCAGTACTTTTTTTTCTTCTGAAATTTAAATATAAAATTTCATAATACTATTGATCACTTTATCATACATTTACAAATAAGAGGTTCTAGCAAAAGAATTCCTTTTCGCCATATATAAGACTATAACCTTTATGTTATTTGTGCTTTTTCCATTTTATTTTTCTGTGAATATAGGTTCTGAGTATGAGTAGATTGGGCGGTGCTCAAGCTGTTGCTCCCCTAGTTGCTGATAGGTCCTATGAGGTACGTACTATATTATATAATAACAGTAATAATAACAATAATTAAGTATAATTTTATTTAATAGAATTTCGTAAGGATAGTGTGTACATACACTTTATCTCTATATTGGGATGGAAAAGTTATTTTTAAATAGACCTTCAGTATAACTCCCTCCAAAAACTTCTCACCTTACTCTTGGTTGAAAGTTCCCACCTTAAATTGAAACAAATAGAGTATTAAATACCACCTTTCGTCCAAAAAAAGTTATTTTATTGGTATTTTTTTTGCAGTCCAAAATAAATAATTTTTTCAAATTTTAAAAATAAATAAATAAATTTTTTTAAAATAGTGTTGGAATATGTGTTAGGAGTGTTTATATGAGATAGTAAAGATTAATATAATCAATTTCATTGCTAATTAATACTAAAAAGTAAATTTAAAATTTAAAAAATTACTTATTTTAAAGCGGAAAAATAATTACTTGCGCTATTTTAAATGCTTACAATATAATATAGTAATAAAGAAAAAGTAAAACCTATGCTAGAGAATATAGTACCTATTAGGCTTTCCATTTGAAGGCTTTCCATTTATAGAAAAATCAGCAAGAAATGAAAATAGCATAGTACTGTGATCAGTAGGAAAGTATGGGAACAATTCTTGAGCAGACAAAATACCTCTAATCTGTCCCTCTCAAATTCTCTGTCAGCAGAATGTGACAAACTCAAAAAGCATCACGCGTGCTCTCTTTTTCCCTCACCGTACCCATTTTCACCTGCTGTTTTTTTAAATCTATTTAAAGCAGAATAATATTTTGTATTTAAATTTAAAATTTTTTATTTAGGTGTAATTATGACATATTTTTATATAATCATTCGGTACTCCTATTCATTGAAGACATTCCTATTGGTCCGATTAATTCATATTTATGTCACTTTAATCCTATTAAATAGAAAATTTCTATTAGAATTTTTTTCATTTGAAGGTTCGATCTCGAAATTTAGACAATCTTATTAAAAAAAGGGAGTCAATTAATAATTTTTTGTTGAAAAATTATACTGCATAAATATATTAGTTTTTTATTTTATTTTATATAATTAAATATTCTTGGTTTTTTCATGTGTTTATTCCTTTATATGTTGACTCTCATTTCGTGAAAATTCTTGTTCCGCCATTCGTTGAGCATAACCTTAATACCATGTTCGTATTACCGTAAGAATATTTGACTTATTTAAGACTATAAATTCTGAAGAGATCTTTGTACAAATACTCGATTATAATTGCTTATTTTTTTTAGTCATATATATAAATTATACATTGATTATATATAATTACAAACATATAATATATAAAATACATTATAAATAGTTATAACATTAAAATGAAACGGATCAGAAGTATTGTTTAATTTAATAATATTTGGGTTTCGTAGGGAGGAGGAGGTGATAGTGCACAAGCAAACGGATGTGGGAGGGGCAGTAAGGGAACGACGTCGTTGGCTAACAATGACAGCATGACGATGACGGAGCACCAGGTGGCAAAGCTAATGGAGGAGGATATGGGATCAGCCATGCAATACTTACAAGGAAAAGGCTTGTGTCTTATGCCAATTTCTTTAGCCACAGCGATTTCCACTGCCACGTGTCACTCCATGAAACCAAAAAACCCACTACTACACGGCGGAGGCGGAGGCTCCGCCGCCAATGGCGGTGGTGGTGGGCCATCCTCTCCTAGCTTGTCGGCTTCCACTGTCCAGTCAGCGACGATGGGTAACGGCGGGGCTTGAGTTTGTTGGAATTTATGCTATAATTTTACGACGTTGACTGTTTTTCAATTATTCAATTTTCATAGAAACATACCGGAAAATGTGAAAAAAGTAGCGATAATTTTACTATTTTAGAACTAAAATTGCAACGGCCGCCAAAAATAAGGGCTTTTTCACTTGGAAAAAAAGGAAAAGAAAAAAAGGTTAATTGAAATGTTTAGCTCTAAATATTATTGGTAACTTCCGATTTTAGTTCGTGTGATATTTTATTAATTGCATTTAACATTGAATTAATGATAATATGCGTTTTTTGTTTCTTTACATATAAAATATGTTATATCAAGATTTATCTTAAGAACTTTATTACTACATTATGAAGTAAACAAATGTAACATAACAGTAAAGCAATTAAATAATTTAATTGTGAGGAGCTTACTTGGTAATACTGAAGAATTTTAAATATGTAATGATGTTATAATGAGGTAATATGATTATGAATGATTGAATGAGAATTATTAGAAGATTATTAAATTTGCAGAAATCCAGGATGTGGAAAGGGTGGGTCACTTTATCTTTCCTTTTTTAACTTCTTTAGTGCGTGATTAGTTTCTGCCTTTTTGGGAATTCATTTCCTTTGCTTTATTGTAAATTATTTAACATAACAAGTTTGGTTAATATATAGATGGTGCTTTGACTTTTGAATAGCAAAATGACTTTTCTCAAATAAAATAAAAAAAGATTAAAGGGTATTATTATACTTTTCTCAAATTTAAATCTTTGATAAACTGAAAGAGTGAAAATCATTAAACTTTGTCAACATCCAAAAAGTAAAAACTTTAATGTATTTTTCGCCTAGTGTTTCTTTAGTCAAATAGGTAAGGATGGCACGTCATTTTGTCATAGATGATATAATAAAGCAAAGACTATAATAAAAGAAATGTTGTTTCTTATTTCTAGAAGCTACCAAACATCAAGGTTCTTTATATAATGTTTCTAATAAAGTTGAGCTTTTTGTTTTTGTGAAATTATTCGAGATAGAACCACCAAAAGTCATGATGGAGTGGTACGTTGTATTCTATTGTTTGGTCCTTGTGTATTAGAAATTCTTTTTGTTCATGATAGCATCATCAGGTCTTTGTCTAAAATAGCTAGGATGACATTCGAAACTTGGGTTCAATTCATAAGCTCGGGACGGAAACAACAAGTGATTCACGTCGTGCAGCGATGTTAAATGAAGTGCTTGTTGGGAAGCAATCCAGCTTTACTGCTTTATTTTATATTATTTGTGTTTTTTTCTAATCGTATTATTTTTGTAGTATTGATTTTTTTCATTTTTTAGGAGCGTGGAATGCAAAGCCATTGGAAGGATGCAACAACAAACTAGATGGTTGGAACTAAGTGTGAGGTACCCGCACGAAGGACCAAGCTTGGGAGAAATCTGAGTACCCCATGAGCTGTTAGTGCTTCGGCCTATGGCCTACCAGGGAGTTTCTTTTATCCTCATATTAGTATGGTGTGCATCGGGGACAATGCACAATTTTAAGTGTGGGGTGAGGAGATTGTCTGGGTGACTTTCTATGCTATTTTAGTTGTATTAGTTTAATTAAATAATTTTTTTAAAATAGAAAAGATTGGAATTTTCCTGACGATGGATCTATTAGATACTTTTCTTGAGGGATTTAAGTCTAAAGAAAAACAAATAACAAAAAGATTTTCTTATTTTTTTCTTAGGAAGTGTAGCAACTCTCCTTTGACTTTTTTTGGCCGTGGTTCTTTTCCAAGGGTTTAGTTTGAGCCGGGCATAGGTAGTTTTTATTTTGTTAGGGTAAAGGGCTATGAATTATAAAATTGAAAGAGAACCCATAGCATTGACACACCTAAATACAATAGACCCTAGAATGTAATGCTTATTCCTAATTATTGAAACTCATTGAAAGTGTCTTAATTTGTATGTTTGTTACTGAATTGAATGCTCGTAACAGAGCCTCTTGATGAGCTGATCTGAATGAGTCATATGCCATGTGTGGTGAGTGTTTGTGTAGTCCATGTATTGTACTTGTGTCTAGAACTTGCCCCATATGTGAGTTGAAGCGAAATCTTAGGTGATGATCTGTTTGAAAAATGATTTTAGGCTTTCTTAGACCTTTTTGAGCTTAATTGATTATCCCAAATAAAATTTGTCCGTAGTTAACCCTTTTGAGCCTCTAGACTTTAGTTTGGCACCCGCATTACAAGCCTATACCCTTTTGTTTTTAATTGACATTGTTTTGATCTTTTTACCTCTTAAAGCACTTTAATTGTGAGGGGAGTGCTAAAAGAAATAAGAAGAAAATAAGTGTGGGGTGGCTTTTGAGTGGAATCAATAAAAAGAAGAAGGTGCACTTGTTTTTCAAAAGGAATACACCACTAGCGGAAATTGAGTGACAAGAAGAATAAACTGAAAAAAAAAATGAATATATTGCATCTTCTTCCAGCTAGTGGGTATGAATTATTAGAGTGATTAAAGAAGAAAGGGGTATTTGTGTGATGATATTATTTGTGAATGAAAAGTGAGTTGAAAAAATTTGCGCAAAGTTACTCATGTGATGTGTTAAAGTGCTTAGGAGGTTGAGCCACTATTCCTAAATATATCATACTCGTTCCTTAGCCCACATTACAACAACGAAAAGTCCTAATGGATTTTAGACTGACTAAGCCTACATTTATAAAGATTTATATTAAGGGCAAGCTTATGTACCAAATGCATGCATGCGACTTTGTTTGTGAGAGTGAGTGATTTCCTTGATATATGTGAGTATATGAATTGAATGTGTTGGATTGAACTCAGTTTTTGTTGATGTAATTGTGAGGGCATATGATTCATGACGGAAAAGCAAGTCTTGACTTATGTGTAGAGCATTTTGAGGAAGTGTGAATATTGCATGGCACTTGAGAGCTGGCTTTGAGGCTAGGATTCTTCACTGCTAGGTGTAATGTATGTACATTGTTCTAGGTATAATGCGTTAGGGGAAATGGTTGAGTGAAGGATTCTCTAGAGAGTATAGTTTGATTGCTCGAGGACTAGAAATGAATTAAGTTTGGGGTATTAATAATAGACGAAATCTAGATTTTTTAGCTATTGTTCATGCTTCCGCTTGATTATATTCCAACGTAATAATATGGTTAATTTATGAAAATTTGGCTCTAAACGTGATTTGTATACATTGCAGGATGAGGTGCTTATATGATGCTTTCAAGAGGCTATTGGAATGATTTATGAGCAAGAACGAGACAAAGAAAGGAAGAACTCATGCCCCAGATGCACGAGCAGATGCACGAGTTACCACAGTAGTTCGCGCGCCTTAAGGGCTGAGGCAGAATGATGCGCGAAGCGAGCTCCCACGAGGCTGGTCCGGAAAAAGAATTATTTAGGGGTAAAATTGGAAATCTAGAGAGAAACCCACTTACCTATATAAAGTCAAGATCGCCCAAGGTTAAATTATCAAGGTTTTCATAGGGTAAAACTTACTTTTGAGAGTACTTTGGCAAGAGAAACAAGTGTGAGAGATCACCCAAAACATCATTATTCTTATTCTCTTTTATTGTTCATGCAATCTTCGATTATGAATCTTCTAGTTATTTTTTCCTCCATTGTTATGAGTAGCTAAATTCCTTAATCTAAGGTTTTGGTGGAACTCGTTGGGGATGACTTGGTTGTTTTATTAATATAGTTGGATGTGGTTGTTAATCTCTATTTGTTCATCTATGTTTTGATTGTGGTTAGTTGAAAGGGCCCTCAATTATCTGTTCCTATTTATTTTGTATCTACTTGAGAGCGGGTGCATATTTAGGTGATTGTATGAAAAAATCACTCATGGAATATAGACGAGACTTATAATCGAGGGTTTAGAGGTTGGATTAGAGATAAAGATACCTCGGGTGTAATCTAAGTGAACTGTATTGTGAATCTAGGTAGCGTAACTTAAGAGAGTGCGTCTAGTAAATTATCATAATTTCTTGAGAGAGATTTATAGTACCTGGAGAGTTCATGATTGATAGAGGCAACTAAGTCACAGCTATAAGAAATAGACAACGGGGGAAACCATTACCTTAAACCTTATTCCAATTGTTTACAATTCAAGCATAGTTTGTTTTCTACTAATTATTTAATTTTAATCTTGTCTTCTTAGTGATAGTAAGCAGATACAACTAAGCCTTAGTTCTCTGTGAGATTTGGCTCCGGACTTTTAGACCGCATTTTATTTTCAACGATCACTAATCCTTTTTAGAAGTAGAGTTCGGCGTGACCAAATTTTTGCGCCGTTGCCAGGGAACTAACAGTGTAGTGTTAGCTGCGTATATTGCTAGGTTTCGAGTTTGAACTTTTATTTTATTTTGTTTATTTTGTTTTATTTTATTATAACTGATGATTTGAGAAACATGACATCTTGGAATTATGGGAATTTAGGTATAGATAATTCTACTATTGATCTCCATACATATTGTGAAGGAAACCACCTGTGGCAAAATTTTCAAAATATTCCTAAGAGCTAATTATTTACACCAACTCAATCTTATTTGTGGAATGTGTGTGATGTGTGTGGTGGTAAAATAGTCACCTTAATGGTTGTGCTGATGTTTCTTATTTTCCCTCAACCCCTTACTATGATTGTTCTACCTTTTCTAATTAAGTTTATAGGAACAAAGAGCCTAAGAATGCGGACTTGAAGGAGATCAAGGATATGCTAATGTGTCTTCTAGAACAAAACAATGAGACACAATTGCACATATAAAGGCAAGATGGAACTATTCGCAATTTGGAGGCTTAATTGAGTCAAGTAATTGGTGCTTTTAAGGCTCAACAAGCCAATATTGAGGATAGTAGCCAAGAAGAGCATGAATTTGAGGTGTTATATGGGGAGGTCATAGTAGAAAATCAACAACTCAACAAACCACAATTTGAAGATGTAAATGTTGAAGAAGTTAGACTAGAGCCACCCAAGGACGTTGAGGAAATAAATTTTGTTGACTCTACTATCACTGATGTTGAGGATGTTGAGAGTCCTGAAGTTCAAGTGTTTGAGCGCATTCGTCCACACTTCAAGCATTTTTCCACATTATGTTTGGATGATGATATGGAAATAGATGCATCCGAACCAATTGAAGAGTCAAGGAATGAGGAACAAAGTGCATATATTCTGGAATTCTTCTTGCCAGAAAGTCAGTATTATATACCTCATAAAAAGGCCAAGGAGTGCAGAATACTACATTTACTCCTTGGGCCAGTTAGATTTGTCCCACCCGCCATGAACATAACCATAAGCTTGAATCGAAACTTGGGGTTCAATTCATAAGCTCGGGGCGGAAACAAAAAGTGATTCATGTCGTGCCGCGACGTTAAATCAAGCGCTTGTTGGGAGGCAACCCAGCTTTACTGCTATTTTATTTGTATTTTATTTTTTATCGTATTTTTTTGTAGTGTCGATTTTTTTATTTTTTAGGAGCATGGAATGCAAAGCCATTGGAAGGATGCAACAACAAACTAGATGGTTGGAACTAAGTGTGAGATAACCGCATGAAGGACCAAGCTTGGGAGAAGTCTGAGCACCCTATGAGCTGTTAGTGCTTCGGTCTTTGGCCTACCAGGGAGTTTCTTTTATCCTCTTATTAGTATGGTGTGCATCGGGGACAATGCACAATTTTAAGTATGAGGTGAGGAGATTATCTGGGTGACTTTCTATGCTATTTTAGTTTTGTTAGTTTAATTAAATAATTTCTTTAAAAATAGAAAAGATTGGACTTTTCCCGACGATGGAACTATTAGACAGTTTTCTTGAGGGATTTAAGTCTAAAAAAACAAATAATAAAAAGATTTTCTTATTTTTTCCTTAGGTAGTGTAGCAACTCTCCTTTGATTTTTCTTTAGGCTGTGGTTCTTTTCCAAGGGTTTAGCTTGAACCGGGCATAGGTAATTTTTATTTTGTTAGGGTAATGGGCTATGAACTATAAAATTGAAAGAGAACCCATATCGTTGATACACCTGAACACAACAGACCCTAGAATGTAATGCTTAGTCCTAATTATTGATTCTCACTGAAAGTGCCTTAATTTGCATGTTTGTTACTGAATTGAATGCTCATAACGGAGCGTCTTGATGAGCTGATCTGAATGAGTCATATGCCATGTGTGGTGAGTGTTTGTGCAGTCCATGTGTGATACTTATGTCTAGAACTTGCCCGATATGTGAGTTGAAGCGAAATCTTAGGTGATGATCGGTTTGAAAAATGATTTTAGGCTTTCTTAGACCTTTTTGAGCTTAATTGCTTATCACAAATAAAATTTTTCCGTAGTTAACCCTTTTGAGCCTCCAGACTTTAGTTTGGACCCGCATTACAAGCCTATACCCTTTTGTTTTTAATTGACATTGTTTTGATCCTTTGACCTCTTAAAGCACTTTAATTGTGAGGGGAGTGCTAAAATAAATAAGAAGGAAATAAGTGTGCGGTGGCTTTTGAGTGGAATCAATTAAAGGAAGAAGGTGCACTTGTTTTGTAAACGAATACACCACTAGCGGAAATTGAGTGACAAGAAGAATAACTGAAAAAAAATAGATGAATACATTACATCTTGTTCCAGCTAGTGGTCGTGAATTATTAGAGTGCTTAAAGAAGAAGGGAGTATTTGTGTGATGATATTGTTTGTGAATGAGAAGTGAGTTGAAAAAATTTGAGCAAAATTACTCATTTGATGTGTTAAAGTCCTTAGGAGGTTGATCCACTATTCCTAAATATATCGTACCCGTTCCTTAGCCCCGAAAATTCCTAATGGATTTTAGACAGTCTGAGCCTACATTTGTAGAGATTTACATTAAGGGAAAGCTTATGGTACCAAATGCATGCATGTGACTTTGTTTGTGAGAGTGAGTGTTGATATATGTCAGTATATGAATTGAATGTGTTGGATTGAACTCAGTTTTTGTTGATGTAATTGTGAGTGCATATGATTCGTGGCGGAAAATCAAGTTTTGACTTTTGTATAGAGTATTTTGAGGAAGTGTGAATATTGCATGGCATTTGAGAGTCGACTTTGAGGCTAGGATATTTCACTGCTATGCGTAATATATGTACATTAATCTAGGTGTAATGCGTTAGGGGAAATGGTTGAGTGAAGGATTCTCTAGAGATTATAGTTTGGTTGCTCGAGGACTAGCAAAGAATTAATTTTTCGGTATTGATAATAGGCGAAATCTATAGCTATTGTTTATGCTTCCGCTTGAGAGAGATTTATGGTACCTGGAGAGTTCATGATTGATAGAGGCAGCTAAGTCACAGCTATAAGAAATACACTACGGGAGAAACCATTACCTTAGACCTTATTCCAATTGTTTACAATTCAAGCATAGTTAGTTTTCTACTAGTTATTTATTTTCAATCTTGTCTTCTTAGTGATGGTAAGTAGATACAGCTAAGCCTTAGTTCTCTGTGGGATTCGACTCCGGACTTTTAGACCGCATTATATTCAAAACGATCACCTATCCTTTTTAGGACTAGAGTTCGGCGTGATCAAATTTTCGCACCGTTGCCGGGAACTAACGGTGTAGTTGTAGCTGTATATATTGCTAGGTTTCGAGTTTGAACTTTTATTTTATTTTGTTTATTTTCTTTTATTTTATTATAATTGATGATTTGAGAAACATGACATCTTGGAATTATATGAATTTAGGTATAGATAATTCTACTATTGATCTCCATACATATTGTGAAGGAAACTACTCGTGGTAAAATTTGCAAAAAACTCCTAAGAGCGAGTTATGTACACCAACTCAATCTTATTTGTGGAATGTGTGTGATGAGTGTGGTGGTAAAAATAGTCACCTTCATGGTTATGCTGATATTTCTTATTTTCCCTCAACCCTTTACTATGATGGTTCTACATTTTCTTGTTAAGTTAATAGGAATAAAGAACTTGGGAATGCGGACTTGAAGGAGGTCAAGGATATGCTAAAGTGTCTTCTATAACAAAACTATGAGACACAGTTGCACATAGAAAGGCAAGAGGGAACTATTCGCAAGTTGGAGGCTCAATTGAGTCAAGTAATTGGTGCTTTTAAGGCTCAACAAGCCAATTTTGAAGATAGTAGCCAAGAAGAGCATGAATTTGAGGTGTTAATTGGGGAGGTCATAGTAGAACATCAACAACCCAACCAACCACAATTTGAGGATGTCAATGTTGAAGAAGTGATACTAGAGCCACACAAGGACTTTGAGGATATAAATTTTGTTGACTCTAGTATCACTGACGTTGAGGATGTTGAGAGTCCTGAATTTCAAGTGTTTGCGCGCATTCGTCCACACTCCAAGCATTTTTCCATAATATGTTTGGGTGATGATACATAAATAGAGTCATCCGAACCAATTGAAGAGTCAAGGAATGAGAAACAAAGTGCATATATTCTGGAATTCTTGTTGCTAGAAAGTCACGATTACATACCTCATACAAAGGCCAAGGAGTGCAAAATACTACATTTATTCCTTGGGCCAGTTAGATTTGTCCCACCCGCCCATGAACATAATCATATGCTTGAATCGTAACTTGGGGTTCAATTCGTAAGCTCGGAGCGGAGACAAAAATTTATTCACGTCGTGCCACGGAGTTAAATCAAGCACTTGTTGGGAGGCAACCCAACTTTACTGCTTTATTTTATTTTATTTGTATTTTTTCTAATCGTATTATTTTTATAGTGTCGATTTTTTTATTTTTTAGGAGCATGGAATGCAAAGTCATTGGAAGGATGCAACAACAAACTAGATGGTTGGAACTAAGTGTGAGGTACCCGCACGAAGGACCAAGTTTGGGAGAAGTTTGAGCACCCCATGAGCTGTTAGTGCTTCGCTCTTTAGCCTACCAAAGAGTTTCTTTTATCCTCTTATTAGTATGGTGCGCATCAGGGACAATGCACAATTTTAAGGGTGGGGTGAGGAGATTGTCTGGGTGACTTTTTATGCTATTTTAGTTGTATTAGTTTAATTAATTAAATTTTTCTTAAAATAGAAAAGATTGGACTTTTCCTGACGATGGATCTATTAGAGAGTTTCCTTGAGGGATTTAAGTCTAAAGAAAAACAACTAATAAAAAGATTTTCTTATTTTTTTCTTAGGTAGTGTAGCAACTGTCCTTTGGTTTTTCTTTAGGCCATGGTTCTTTTCTAAGGGTTTAACTTAGCCGGGCGTAGGTAGTTTTTATTTTGTTAGGGCAATGGGCTATGAACTATAAAATTGAAAGAGAACCCATAGCATTGACACACCTAAACACAATAGACCCTAGAGTGTAACGCATAGTCCTAATTGTTGAATCTCACTGAAAGTGCCTTAATTTGTATGTTTGTTACTGAATTGAATGCTCATAACGGATCGTCTTGATGAGCTGATCTGAATGAGTCATATGCCATGTGTGGTGAGTGTTTTTGTAATCCATGTATGATACTTGTGTCTAGAACTTGCCTGGTATGTGAGTTGAAACGAAATCTTAGGTGATGCTCGGTTTGAAAAATAATTGTAGGCTTTCTTTGACCTTTTTGAGCTTAATTGCTTATCATAAATAAAATTTGTTCCTAGTTAACCCTTATGAGCCTCTAGACTTTTGTTTGGCACTCGCATTACAAGCCTATACCCTTTTGTTCTTAATTGACATGGTTTTAATCCTTTTACCTCTTAAAGTACTTAATTTGTGAGGGGAGTGCTAAAAGAAATAAGAAGAAAATAAGTGTGGGTTGTCTTTTAAGTGGAATTAATAAAAGGAAGAAGGTGCACTTGTTTTGTAAACGAATACACCACTAGCGGAAATTGTGTTACAAGAAGAATAAATTGAAAAAAAAGAGATGAATACATTGTGTCTTGTTCCAGCTAGTGGGTATGAATTATTAGAGTGCTTAAAGAAGAAAGGGAGTATTTGTGTGATGATATTGTTTGTGAATGAAAAGTGGGTTGAAAGAATTTGCGCAAAATTACTCATATGATATGTTAAAGTGCTTAGGAGGTTGAACCACTATTCCTAATTATATCCTACCCGTCCCTTAGCCCACATACAACCACGAAAAGTCCTAATGGATTTTAGAATGACTGAGCCTACATTAGTGGAGATTTACATTAAGGGTAAGCATATGGTATCAAATGTATGCATGCGACTTCGTTTGTGAGAGTGAGTGAATTCCTTGATATATGTGAGTATATGAATTGAATGTGTTGGATTGAACTCAGTTTTTGTTGATGTAATTGTGAGGGAATATGATTCGTGACGGAAAATCTAGTCTTGATTTTTGTGTAGAATATTTTGAGGAAGTGTGAATATAGCATGGCACTTGAGAGTCGGCTTTGAGGCTAGGATTGTTCACTGCTAGGCGTAATGTATATACATTGTTCTAGGTGTAATGTGTTAGGGGAAATGGTTGGGTGAAGGATTCTCTAGAGAGTATAGTTTGATTGCTCGATGACTAGCAATGAACTAAGTGTGGGGTGGTTATAATAGGCGAAATCTAGGTGATTTAGTTATTGTTTGTGCTTTGATTTGTATACATTGCAGGATGAGGAGCTTATATGATACTTTCGAGAGGCTATTGAAATGATTTATGAGCAAGAACGAGACAAAGAATGGAAGAAATCATGGCCAGATGTGAGAGTAGATGCGCGAGTTAGTGTAGTAGTTCCCACGCGTTAAGGGCTGAGGCAGAATGATGCGCGAAGTGATGCGCGAACTCGTGCGAGGCCGGTCCGCAAAAAGAATTATTTAGGGATATAATTGGAAATCTGGAGAGAAACCCACTTAACCTATATAAAGTCAAGCTCGCTCAAGGTTAAATTATCTAGGTTTTCATAGGGTAAAACTTACGTTTGAGAGTACTTTGTTAGGAGAAACAAGTATGAGAGATCACTCAAAACATCATTATTCTTATTCTCTTTTATTGTTCTTGCAATCTTCGACTATGAATCTTCTAGTTGTTTATTCCTCCATTGTTATGAGTAGCTAAATACCTTAATCTAATGTTTTGGTGGAACTCGTTGGGGATGACTTGGTTGTTTTATTAATATAGTTGGATGTGGTTGTTAATCTCTATTTGTTCATCTATGTTTTGATTGTGGTTAGTTGAAAGGGTACTCAATTATCCGTTCCTATTTATTATGTATCTACTTGAGAGAGGGTACATATTTAGGTGATTGCATGAACAACATTTCTCCCAGAGTATATACGAGAGTCATAATCGAGGGTTTAGAGGTTGGATTAGAGATAACAATACCTCGGGTGCAATCTAAGTGAACTGTAATGTGAATCTAGCTAGCGTAGCTTGAGAGAGTGCATCTAGTAAATTATCATAATTGCTTGAGAGAGATTTATGATAGCTGGAGAGTTCATGATTGATAGAGGCAACTAAGTCACAACTATAAGAAATATACTACTAAGGAAATCAACAACGGGGAAACCATTACCTTAGACCTTCTTCCAATTATTTACAATTCAAGCATAGTTAGATTTCTGCTAGTTATTTATTTTCAATCTTGTTTTCTTAGTGATAGTAAGCAGATACAACTAAGCTTTAGTTCTCTGTGGGATTTGACTCCGGACTTTTAGACCGGATTATATTTGCTACGACCGCTTATCTTTTTTAGGACTAGAGTTGGGCGTGATCAAATACTCTATATAACAACACTTCACTATAAAAGTCAAGCTTTTCCGGAATCAAATTTCATGTTATATTATAATATATGTTCTATATAACACACTTTACAATAATAATATTCAAAAATATCCGGAACAAACGAGGCAGTTATAAAGAGATTTGACTGTATATCTTATGACATAAATAAGATAAAATTTTCCCTTCCCTTTCCTAGTTAATATTTCTTTAAAAGAGAAACACAATATATAATATAAGACGAAAGGAGTACTTGTTCAATACTATTGGGAACACAAAAATCAACGAACAGAAGATGATTATTAAGCAAAGCAGCAAACCAACGATCTTTAAATATTCCCCGCGTTAATCTGCCTCAATCCAAATTAAAGGGAGGGGGGGGGGGGGGGGGGGGAAACCTGACGCTAGAAATTCTCTACATTTTTTACTTAGTATATTTAAACACTTGGATCTATAGAAAATAGTCTCTTTATTATATCGGGGTAGCAGTAAGGTCTGCATACATATTTTCCTCCCCATATCCCACTATATGAAATTTAACTGAATATTTGTTATTGTTATATTCAAATCACTAACATAAAACATAGTCAGTACTAATTTAAAGAAACATTAATGAGCTGAAAGATATTGGTGGTGATAAATGAGTAATGGGAATAACCATTTCAATATACCTTTTCATTTCAATATACCTTTTCAAACAATACCTCCATCTTTCAACTTCAATTTTGCCTTCTATAAAGCACTTTGTTTGTTTCAGATTTTTTTAGTCGTTATGGCGAAGTACTATTATACAGAATATATATTTTAATATAGCATGAAAATCGATTACATAGAAAACTTGATTTTTATAGAGAATAATTATTATATAGCAATGTTATTATAAAAAAATCCGACGGTAACAGCAATAATAACACTGGAATAGACAGGTCGCCTTGGTTTTGCTACATGGGATACAGAGAGAATTGGAATTGAACCAAACACTAGCATTTTTTCACAACAGCAGTTAGCAGGCAACTTAAAGATAGTTTAGCAGAAAAATAAGGTATTTATCCACTTCTGCTAACATTTCACGGTGGAAAAGTCACATTACAAAAGTTGTTTCACTAGCTTTTTTGCAGTAAAAATAGAGGAAAACAAGAACTTCACTTGTCAGAATTCTCTGATTCAACTTTTAAGTCTCGGAGCACTAAACTATCGCTAAGCGCGGGCCGGGGAAGGGCTGGATCATAAGGGTATATTGTACGCAGTCCTACCCTGCATTTTTGCAAGAGGCTATTTCCACGGCTCAAACCCGTGATCTCCTAGTCATATGGCAACAATTTTACCAGTTTGCACCGAGGCTCCCCTTCTGGTACATAGAGGTATTCAACAACAACAACAACTACTACCCAGTATACTCCCACCAGGTGGGGTCTGGGGAGGGTAATATGTAGACAAGCCTTACCCCTACCCGAAAGGGCAGAGAGGCTGTTTCCAATCGACCCCCGGCGCATAGGATAAAGGAAAAACAGCAGTAGAACAAAAACAAAGACAAAGACAAAAACAAAAACAAAAACAAAAACAATAGAGCATTAATAACTCCAGCAGAAATAGCGTAATTAGTGTAAATAATTATCTAAACATACGAAACATAAATTTCTACTAAACAATGGTTAACTTTTTAAGTCTTAAAACAATGGGTCAATGGCTAATGTCAAGTTAAAATAGACTCAGAGATAGTTTACAAGTTCAGAACAACAAAATGGTTTCACTTGTTATGAATCAATCAACTACCACATTGACTGCCTGTAAAAATTATTCAACTTTGAGCTGTGATAACAACACCACAACAAACCTAGTATCCCACATAGTGGGGTCTGGAGAGGTTAATGTGTATGCAGCCTTACTCCTACCTTGTTGAGATAGAGAGGCGGTTTCCAATAGATTATCGGCTCAAGAAAGCATAAGCACCACATTAATGAAGAGAAAAACAAGAAATGCAACAGCGAGAAGCCATATAAAAACAGCGTAAATAACAACCAGATAGTAAGATGACCAAATGAGAGAAACGACAGGTAGTCTGAGCTGTGATACTGGTTGTATTAAATGCCCGGCAGATTTGACGGTATAAAATGTGTGCATACAGAAGCAAAAGAATACAGATACTAACACAAACATTTACCTTTCTGTCTGCTAAATCGAAAAGAAATCATTACATTATTTGACACGTAAGTAGCAGAAAAATACTTCATCTCAAGAAACTGCATAACTATCAAAGTGAAACTCATGTTCCGAACGTAAAAACAAAGACTCCAAGGTACATTTATTTTCAGTCTGCAGGTAAAATACAGTCCCAGGATCTTCTATACTCGAGTTGAACTAGCTACCAATACCAAAAGAAGCAGGCACACTTGAATGGTTGATCACTAGAAATTGAGAATGTTTATACTTCTGTTCTTATATAGAAGTTCTCAACATTGAAAGCAAGAATCAACCAACAAGTTTACCACGATAATAATTATGTACTGGTCTCTTCCTCAGTTGTCAAGCTTTAAACCCCTGCAAGAATAGTTCGACCCACGCCAATGAGGCCAAATTGCTCCGAACAACTTATAAACATTCTTCGTATCCTCAAAAGAATTGAGAAACAGAGAAATTAACTCTCACTAATTAAGACTTGCTATCAGTCATTCACAGAAAAAATGAACAAGCGAGCTAGAAACATCAATGAGAATAGCAGCCATCCAAAAGTAACTATATTTCATAACTGAAAAACAACAATTTATTTTCTTTATTCTATTTTTCTTGTTTTGGCATGGTGAACCCCATAACCACGCACCCCACCCCTCAAACCTTCCCAGGAGTCTAACAGTAGTACTATTTTTCTTGTTATAATACAGAGGAAACTTTGCATCAGCAGGGGCAGAGGCACGTTGATCGAACAAATTTTATAATTACTTATGTAGATAATATTCAACACATACTGTGAATAAATAGAGAAGAAATGACACCAGTTAACAACAGGCCTCCTCTGGCTCAATGGTAAGCGCTGATGTTTCTTGTTGAAGGTCAGGGGTTCAAACTCGTCTGGATTACTAGAATTAAAAACTTTAGATTTTGCGCCCTTTTTTTGGAATAGGAGTTAACAAAGCTGATCTTTCGACTCTTTTCCCAAAAATATTGAACCTAAACCAACTGAGACAACATCCATTCATTAAAGATTCCTGCCAAAATATATTCAATAATGCCTGGAACCTCCCACCCCTTTCCTAATGACTCTATTATGGATAAGGCAAAGAAAGAATTAGTAATATCTTTAATGAGTACTCTATTATAAATACTTTTCAAAATCTTAAATTGTGTTTTATTTATTTATTCTTTCGTTCACTTTTTAAATGTCGCCACGGCTTATGAAAAACTCTGTGTACGCCCCTGTGCAATCAGGCAATGTCTCCCTTGAGCTCATTCATACTAACTTCTGTACATGTTAAAAGTAAGTGAGGGTTGCTCATTTGTCATAAAAATGAAAAGTTTACAAATTTGAACAAAGTATATACAAAATTGAAAAGCCTATAACTCAAAAAAAGCAAATATTGCATATGCAGCCACCAAAAAATGAATAAAGGGGTGTGCAAGCATAAAGTTCAGGAAGTAACAACAGACCTCTTCTTGAATCATTATCATCCAAAAGTCTCTGAACTCTCATCTTAGCACAGTATTGCCTATCAAAGTGCTTAACCTATACATACCAAAAAACACGCAAATAAACACCAATACACCCCAAAAAAAAAAAAAAACTACTCCCTCCGTCCCAATTTCTGTGAGAGTGTTTGGCTGTCCATAGAGTTTAATAATAAAAAAACTTCTTTGAATCTTGTGGTCCAAAACAAGCCGTAGCCAATTTTGTAACTACAAATCATCTCATTAAAAGTAAAATTAGAAGCTTAAAGTTAAATATTTATTAAATGTAGAAAGGTGTGAAGGGGATCCATGACGCAACGGTTAAAGCTGCCGCAGTCGTGTGACCTCGAGGAGGTCATTGGTTCAAGCCGGATACAACCTCTTTCTGCAAGGTAAGCTGGTTATGTAAGACCTATTGTGATCCAGCCGTTTTCATGACCCCGCACACAGCGGGAGCTTAGTGTACCAGACTTCTTTTTTAAAAGAAAGCTATTTCCCTTGTGGTATCTCATACATATTCTAACGATTGGCCGAGCGAATAAGTCAACTTCAAAGTGGATTTGTTCTGCGTAGAGTGCGTTATGACTCGTGGCTGCCTGCCTGGTGGAGGAGGCTCCTCCGATTTGTGCATAAACGGCGACCCTTCCCCGACCCTGCATAAACATGATATACTTTGCGAACTAGATTGCCCTTTGGATTGACAAAAACGTAAAGAGTGTCATATAAATTGGCACAGAGGAGGAGTAAATCCCAGAAACAAGTAAAAAAAAACTTAGAAAAAGAACCTATTTTCATAAAGTTCTAAACTTTAAAGAACTTACCCAAGTGGGTCGACATTGTTTCACATATTCCTCTCTTGTTTTCTTGCATTCAACTGGATATAAAAGCCCAACTGTAGCAATTTCTGTAGGCTTTTTACTCGATTCTTTTTCCAGGCATGAATAAAATGCATCTCTTGCCTTTATAATACCAATTAAATAGCTCTATATTAGCTTTATCAAGATTGATCAATATTTACATGAAAAAATTAAAAGAAAAAAATACATAAAAATCATTTGGACCATACAAAAATTTTACCTTGTAACAAGATATTCGAGCTTGTGAGAGAACATCTGAATGGATTTTATCAGTGCTTTGTGATGCGTAAGCTTCTAACGCCATTGACCTGACTAAAGAGGGAGCTAAACGAAAAAGCAAGACAGTGAAGAAATGAAAAAAGTTACATCAGGATCCGTGTGAGTTTTGAACATGTAATGGCCCAACTAATTTGGGCCTATACAATGTTTATTAGCCCAAATAACATGGGCCTAAGAGACTGGAAGTGTTAATCCAAATAGTTATTCACCTAATGTTTAACTCTTGAAATTTTTCCTAAAGTTCATCTGTTCATGTGACTGTTTCATAACTACTTTGCGTATTTTTAAAATATGTCTATCTTTCATATTTTTTATAATAGGTGGCAATATTCTAATTAACAGCCTATAAAGTAGCTATCTAGTAACATTTTCCATTTTTGTTTGTTTATGTAAGTGCTATGTAATAAAAAATGCTTATAATAATCTTTTGGCCAATTTTTTTGAAATCAAAAATGCATATTTTCTTTAAAAAATATTAATTTTGAAGAATTAAGGTGTTTGGCTAACTTTAAATTAAGCTAATGAAATTGTTATTCTTTTGGTGAAAAGAAATTGGAAAAAGTAGTTTTTGTTATAAACTAAAGCAAAAGACAAGAACAATAGAACAAGAACAATAGCAATAGAGAGAAGAGTAGAGAGAGTTCTTCTTATTGAGTTGAGAGGGGTGTATTACAATGGTAGAGAGCACCTCTATTTATAGGGAGGAGGAAGATCTTGCTACCAATGATAGGACTCTAAAATCTCTCTAATTAAGTACATTAAAGACATTCACCTTAAATAGAAGTGTAAGAATCTTCTATTTCATAACACTCCCCCTTGAATGTCTATTCAATGATGTGCCTCGTTAAAACCTTAAAACAAAACCCAATGGGAAAAATTAAAGTAAGGAAAGAGTACACATGTTTGAATATGCGCCTATTGGTTGCCTCGTTAAAAACCTTGCAAGGAAAACCCAGTGGGACAAAACCTTGTAAGGGAAAAAGAGTGCAACGCGCATTGACTCCCCCTAATGAGTACATCAATTTATATCCTTGAGCATTTGCATTCCAATCTTGTGCATCATCTTCAAAACGATCTTTGGTAGATATTTGATAAATAAATCAACTATGTTGACTTGAATAAATATTCCGCACCTTGAAATCATCACTCTTGATAGATATGAACATCTTCATATAATGTCGTGGAATAGCTCTTCAATATCTCCATAGATGCATTCTCAATGCCATCATGCTTATAGTTATAGCAAGATACATATGTACACAAATTGTACTTAGGATGTGGTACTTCAGGACCAAGAATTGCATATGCTTCAAGCAACTTAAATCTTTCAAGTTAAGTCATGTAAGTCACATAATAGACTTTAGCTGCATATCAAAGTTTCATGTCATGCTAAACAAATAAGGTATCGAAAATTGATTATACATACCTTTGACTTTATAGTTTCAAGCATATGAACTACAGGTTCAAAGCTACATGTCTTTCATATGGAATCAATTCTTCTTGAATTGTATCTCTTCCATTTAGTTGCTTTCTTTGAGTCAGCAAATGCGTATAGCATGCTTTGCAATATGTTGCAATTTGAATTATCCCTTTTATGAACTACAGGTTCATATCATGATATTCGGGGATATACATATACAAATGAAAATTCATCCCATGTAACACTTTCTCAAATGTTTATCATGTCTCCCCCTCATGTTAGTAAAGCTAACATGTTTCCTCAACTTTGGGAAATCATCTTTGTGCATTATGTCAATATACACAGCACCTTAGTAATAAGATAAAATTATTTGGTTCCTGACCTTGAACCACTTGTGAGGGGAGAATATACTCTCGTATACAACTTATATCAAACTGATATATACAACTTCGTTCTCATAAGGAACAGTTTAGCTATTAAGTGGAAGCACTCAATAATTATCTTGCTAAACCAACTTTGATATAAACCAACTTATCAAGATGAACTGTCTTGAGTAGAGAATCTGGAAACTATGCTCGAAGTTAGATTACTGAGCGATTTACCTCGCAAGCACTGCCAGGCTGCGGGTTAATAACAATGGCGCATGTAACCATATCATAGATGCATCATATGTGGTATACATGGCAGGTGAATGGGCCCATATTCACCTTTGATATTTCCAGAATCAAGGGGCTTCAACCCGAACTCTTTAGTTGGTCAGTTCATTACTGAGAACAAGAACTTCTAGTTCTTTGATATTCACCTATGTGAATTTGCACATCATACTTCAAATGAGATGGCTAACACGAATGTCAACTGAATAAATTATCAATATTGGTAAATTTCAAATTTACACCATGACATGTGCACTTATCAATAAACTTCGAGTTTATTATGACATGGGTTTTATACCAATAGATATCCACTTTATTGTGGCATTCTTTCGTTTGTGTAGTACAAACTGGAGAACAAAGCGGGTAGCTTTTCATATACAAATTACCCCGCTACAAGTTGTAGTAATAGAAGAATCAAAGCCTTCCTTTATTTATAGTCTCAATATCATCAATCGCCTTCGCGTGTACTTTTGGAAACTGAATAAGTTTCTTTGAGACTTACTACAGCACAATACTCAATTGTGTTTCTCCAACATAGTAATAATTGGCTCTTCGAGAGCTCTCAATTAATTTTGTACTACCACAGACTGAGGTTCGAGATCCTCACATTCTTGCATTCCGTATTTTCAAGAGTCTCAGGCTCAATAGATTCTTCGTGAATCTCGGAATTAATCAAATCATGAGCGTCCTCATGTGATTCTTTCATAGTGTCATTTAGATCGTTCTTTTTCCTCTTTCTAGGATTTCGATCTTTGGAACCTAATGGTCTGCCACGCTTCTGGCGTGCATTTGACTCATTGGATATGACACTAGATATTTGTCCAATAAGGACTTCAATACGGATCGGAACATTTTCCCGCGTGAATGTGTGATTTCGTTATCCTCTTCAAGTCCGTAAATGTGTCAGGCATTTGATTTGCTATTCTTTGCAAATGGATAATCTTTTGTACCTCTTTCTTTCAAATAGAGGTATGTGGATCAAGATGAGATAATGATGCATTTTTCCACAAAATTTCCCGTTTGGTTTCACCAACTTCTCCCCCTAATTTTGGGAAAAGTGTCTCATCCAATTGACAGTCTGCAAATAGTGCAGTGAACAAATCTCCTGTCAATGTTTCGAGGTAGCGAATAATGGAGGACGCGTCAAACTCAACATATATTCCAAACCTCCTTTGCAAACCAATTTTGGTGCGGGATGGCGGTGCTACAGGCACATATACTGCGCATCCAAAGCTTCTTAAATGGGATATATTGGGTTCATGACCCAAAACCAATTGCAATGGGGAATATTTGTGTCAATTCGTCAGTCAGAGACGAACTAGCATTGCTGCATGCAACATGGCGTGACCCCAAAACGAAGTGGGCAGCCGACGAACTAGCATTGCTTCATGCAAAATGGCATGACCCCAAACCGAAGTGGGCAGCCGACAAACTAGTATTGTTGCATGCAAAATGGCGTGAACCCAAGTCGAAGCGGGCAGCCGACAAACTAGCATTGTTGCATTCAAAATGGCGTGAACCCAAACCGAAATGGGCAGCCTCGTTTTCATGAAGAATTCAAGATTATTCTCATCTATTGTCTCAATATGATATCCATTTTGAATGATATCTTTAAAACTCAACAAGTTCCTTTTAGACTTGGAGGAGAACACTTTGATTGATATCATTAAAACTCAACAAGTCCTTCTTAGACTTGGAGGAGAACATTGCATTCTCTATGATTAACGTCATGCCTTTGTGCAGAGTTACAATTGCTCTTCCGGAGCCTTCAATCAATTTACTACTTCCATAGATTGTAGTAATGTTTGCCTTACACAATTACTCTTCTTTTCTTTGAGTATTGTATGTGTAGTACATAAATCAACTAGGCAAATACTTTTACAATTGGACGTTGGTCCAAGTTCGCTTTGTGAGATATCCATATTTGCTATCCCATAGTTTAACATACAAAAGAAATACACGAACATAGGAATAAACAAGTTCAATTCTTTTGTGTCACATAATATATTCAAAATCTGCTACTAACAGTTGGCTAACAAAATCAGATATGTTATCCATAATCAATTCCTTTGCAGTTTGAAAATTTCAGCGTTTTTCATAAGACAATCGATTATTAAATACACACAATCGATTGTTTGAACATAGACAATCGATTGTTAGACATACACAATCGATTATTTGTTATTTTTGAAAAACTTCAGATCACACTGTTTAAGACAATCGATTGTTAAACATAGACAATCGATTGTGGATGATTTTTGAAAAGTTCCAGATTACACTGCCTAACGACAATCGATTGTTAGATATAGACAATCGATTATGGGTGATTTTTGAAAAATTCCAGACCTCACTATTTCAAGACAATCGATTGTTAGACAAAGACAATCGATTGTTGACTATTTTTGAAAAATTCCAGAACACTGTTTCAAGACAATCGATTGTTAGCCAAAGACAATCGATTGTTGATCAATTGTTTTTCAACTTTAATGCGAAAATAGTTGATAATCGACTAGTTTTTCAGGCTAGTCGATTACCCCCACTGGAAAATAAAAGTTTTATTGATATTTGAGCATATTGAAGATATTCTAAAGAACTACTGCTAACATTGCATCATGAACTAGCTAATACGAGCTAATACTAATGACTATTAGATTATTCACTAACTAATACAAATAAGTAGAACAAAATCAAATAACTCCATCTTCTTTCATCATGGTCCCATCGCCGATTAGGTGGTCTATTTTCCCCTCGGGTTGCTCAAAGAAGTCTGCCACATCCAGGTGGGTGATGTCCTCATTGTCGTCATAGACAAAGTTTATTTCAGGGCCTTTTCTCTTTCGAGATGCTTGATAAAGGTCAACCAAGTGTCTTGGTATACAGCAAATCTTTGACCAGTGCCCTTTCCCACCGCAACGATAACATATAGTTTCTGAACTATTTGCCTTAGGATCTTCGGGATCCCGTTTCTGCTTTCGGTGGTTATCTCTCTTTGGGGGGTGACGGACTTCTTTGGAATTTCTTCCTTGTCCACGTCCTTGGCTTTGACCCCGTTTATGACCGTGATCATGGTCCCTTTTATGTTTGGCATAATGCGAGTGCACCATATCTGCTTCAGGCAGTGGTGTAGACCCAGTTGGTCTATTTTCGTGATTTCTCATGAGCAGGTCATTATTTCGCTCAGCCACTAGTAAGAGAGAAATCAGTTCAGAGTACTTCGTAAAGCCTTTCTCTCGGTACTGTTGCTGCAGTACCATATTGGAGGCATGAAACGTTGTAAACGTTTTCTCAAGCATATCGTAATCGGAGATGTTATCTCCACATAGCTTCAGTTTAGAAGTAATTCTGAACATAGCAGAATTATATTCAGAAACGGACTTAAAGTCTTGTAGCCTCAGATGGGCCCAATCATATCGTGCTTGTGGCAGAGTGACCAACTTCAGGTTGTCATATCTCTCCTTTAAGCTGTTCCACAAAACGAGTGGATCCTTGACGGTGAGATATTCAATCTTCAAACCTTCGTCAAGGTGGTGGCGCAAGAAAATCAAGGCCTTCGCACAATCTTGGGTGGATGCTTTTTCTTTATCTTTGAGGGTGTCTCCGAGACCCATAGCATCTAGGTGGATTTCAGCATCCAACACCCATGTCATATAGTTCTTGCCCGAAATTTCAAGGGCAACGAACTTTCTTTTCATAATGTCAGACATACTCGAAAATTAAATTAGGAAGAGGGAAAATACCTTGGATTTTCGAGAATGATACTTGAGACGGTAGAGTCTCGTGCTGATAACGTGTTATAAACTAAAGCAAAAGACAAGAACAATAGAACAAGAACAATAGCAATAGAGAGAAGAGTAGAGAGAGTTCTTCTTATTGAGTTGAGAGGGGTGTATTACAATGGTAGAGAGCACCTCTATTTATAGGGAGGAGGAAGATCTTGCTACCAATAATAGGACTCTAAAATCTCTCTAATTAAGTACATTAAAGACATTCACCTTAAATAGAAGTGTAAGAATCTTCTATTTCATAACAGTTTTCTTATTGTTCACTTTTTTTAGGACAAGAATTAACAATCACCAAAAATATATGTTTATCAAATTATCGCAACAACACGAATAAAATATATTTTCATGCATTATCGACAATGCATCTATAACCAGAGTCTTATAAGTTTATCTATTTGTGATTTTTCTATAGTTGAAAACTTAATTAATTTCAAGCCATCAAAACAAAGAAGATTATATTAGAGAATGCTTTTGCTTTTAATAAACTATATATGACACGAACCTGAATTAATTCAATACATTCTGAATACCATATGATTAAGAGAAAAATAATACAATTCTCTTCATTCCAGTTTATCCGAAGGTATTTTAATTTCCAAAGTCAACAGTGTTGTTCTTTGATCATAATTTTTTTTCATGTCTTTTAAATATTTTAAACTATTAACTACTATGGCCTATAGACTTACATAGTTTTTAAGTATATAAATTTTATTTTAACAAACTTAACGATTTTATGGTTAAACAAACAATATGAAATTTGATTCACGGAAAGCGAAAAATATCACATAAATTGAGGTTTAGGGAATATTAATTAATTTCTATTTCTTACAATTTTTCTAGGCACCCATAGCTCTGCCACTCATGTTAATAGACTATAATTTACCAATAAGACTTGTAATAGAGTGGTAAGTATTGCTCCATTCTTAATTAGAGGTTTCGAGTTTGAGCTCCTAGGTATGTATCGCCTTTGTTAGGGAACGCTTTACCCCCTAATGTGGGATTTTCTAACACGAATTTGAATCAATCTGATCCTAATATAAGTACTGAATAACAAGTGAAAAACAAAAAATAAAAAAGTTTAAGCTACAATTTAGCTGTAGGTACTCACCCACCTACCTGCCCCCTATTCATTGGCATATTGTCTGGTAGGAGGATTTAGGCATGTGAGTTTCCCTTTTTTGGTAATTATTTGAACTTTCATTGCCACTTTTATATAAAATCAAATGGCCTTTTTGGAGGTCCTAGTTGTACTTAGGTGGCTCTTATTGACGGGAAGGGTTCATTCGAACTTTTTTTATTAAAAAATTATATTATATATAAGGTTAATATTTGACGGAATGATTTTCTGCCTATTATCTATCGTGTTTTTTTTCAAATCGATACATAAATTTTTTATTTTCCCATTTGAACATACACATACGTGTTCATTCATTCACCAAATGATCAATAAATATCTTACACGTTAAGGGCGCGAAAATTATGAACACGTGTCCATCCAGTCCCCTCTTTCATTCCATAGGCCAATCCCCTCCACCCTCATGTTAACCCCTCTCTGACGAAACCCTCCCCTTTCATTCCGAAAATTTGATAATCGGAGAAGGTGAAAAAAAATGTAAAAAGTGAGGGGATCATATGTAAGGCCCGTAAACTGTCATATGTAATGCCCTTCTCATCATGAACTTTCCATAAGTTCGAAAAACCTCGTCGAAAATGGCACTGATCTGCTCATCGTGAATTTGACCCTAGGATTTATAGCAACCACCAAAGCTGCTATTTCCTCGCGACCCTCATCGCTATTTGCATCAAAATTCTAGAAAGTTATTTTCACCTTCTCTGATCGCTAAATTCCAGAATCTTTCACATTCTTTTACCTTCTCCAACATTCATAAAGGACTTGTTTATGGTGGTGGATATGGTGTGAGTTCAGTCGTGCTGGATGAACTTCCAAAACCGACCATATCACTCACTCCTTCCAAAATCGATCATAATATCATACATTTTTTTTGTTTTTGTTTATTATTTTTTAATGTTGTTCTCATCGAGCTTCGTTTGGTCCAAGTGATACAAAATTTAGCTTCAATTCAACAATGACAAAAAATGAACTTTCCACCATTTTCAAGTTCTAAGAAATGAAAAAAAAAATGGAGCTTCAAATTTTACAAGGAGTAATGTAGTTTCAAAATTTTTAAAATGGAGGAAGAAGGTATTTTAGAAGGAATGAATAAGAAAACAATTAAATACAACTCATTTTGTACTGTTGGGTGTTGGGAATGGGGCTTTAACGCTCACGTGCGCTGTGTACCTCATGCGGCCTGCTGATTAGGACCAACAGACGCCACATGGGCATGGTCAATGGTTAAATGTATTTATTAGTTACGGAAAAAATGAGTTCAAGTATTCAAATGAAAAAGTTAAAAATTTACGCATCAGCTTTTAAAACCCGGACAAATTTAAATAACCAGGAAACCATTTCGCTTTAATATTTTATGTATAGAATTTTGAACCTTTATTGCCACTTCTATACGAAAACCAAACGACCATCTTGGAGGTTCTAGTTGTATTTAGGTGGCATTTATTATCACCCAGGGATGAACAAGCGGGAGGGTTCATCTGAACTCTTTTTATTTGTAAATTATATTGTGTATACAAGATTAATTGAATCTCTTTTACTTATTTACATTTTTATTTTTGATTATTCTTAATAGAAATTCTGACTCTCCTACTTATATTATCCAAAAAAAAGATAATTTCCATATACTAATGATACTATAGATTCTTTTGCAGTATCGGATTAACTAAAATACGAGTATAAGTAACAACTCGTAATAAGAGAGATTACTAGCGTGATAAATGAAACGTATAATCGGTTATAACACATCAAAATATATTGTTAATATAAAAAGTATGCCCACTATCAGTGTTTAAAATCAAACAGTATTAAGTTAGAGTTCAATATGTTACAAATATAATTTTAATAACTCAAAAAAATATAATCAAATTGATCTCTAGGTTCATCCATATATGAGTGTTTATTATACCAATATATTAAATATATTTTAATGTCTGAAAATAAAAATAACTTTGACTATATTATCTTATTACCATTGAATGGGTATCAAAATTTGTTAATTTTTATAACTCTGGCCAAAGTTGGTCTTGTATGACTGTTTAATTAACATTAAATTTGATAACCATTTGCTTAACTTTTGTATCTAGCGTTTCTATTGGCCTTAAATGATTGAACATTTTGGTATTTAAAGCCTTAATGGATTTTAATGATTTTTATTACCTATCAGATGTCCGTATCCCTTTTGAACTATATATAAATATGTCTTTTGATATTCATTAGGAGTAGGGTGAAAAAGGTGAAAAGCTTTTTTTTTCTAATTTTCTTTTGGAGGATACGCCTAAATTTATTTATTACGGTATATGCAAAATATCCTTAAGGACAGTATCTTGACACGCCTCAAGCTAAATCTTATTCTCCATATCTGATATTTTTCCCAGCAATCTCAAGAATATTTCCACAATGTTATGGAGAATAACAATTTTAGAATCTCGAGAATAATAAATGACATGTGAACAAATATTATTATTATATTGGTATCATGTATTATTGTTGCTTGTTCTACTTTGACATGCACTCCCAAAAAGTTGTTGTTCCATTGTCGCGAGAAGATGAGTGGTATTCTTTGTGGACGAGGAGTCCACAATTGTGCACCACCAATGAATTGTCAAGATCTTTTTTTCAATTTTCACTAGGCGGTATAAAGATTCTTCATCCATCTATTTTTTCAGAGAAAGTAAAGGTATGATCCTCGGTTATGCATTTTGAAAATCTTAAAAACTTTGAGATAATGTGTTTAACTTTATTTGGACTAAATGAGAAAAAATTAATTTAAAAAAAATGTGTTGTGTGAGCAGGTGATTTTTGCCTCGCATGAATTACTCCTACGAAATTTCCAAAATTAGGATTCTTCTTTTAATTATTTGATTTTTAGGAAATAATTGCATAATTCTCATGTTTGTTTGTATTTTTGTGTTTATGTTTAATTTATGTAATTCATAATATAAAATTATATTGCATTTGCATTTAGGATCCAATTTTCTTTTTTTAGATAATTCGTTAGTTAATGTTACAAAAATAAAAGAGAATAACAAAAATAGTTCATTTTGTATTTTTAACTTTTAATTTTCGAATTTGTTATAGTTTTCTTTAATTTAGGACCTAATTAATTTTTGAAAAAAAAAAAGCAATTAGTCTATTAGTTTAGTTTTGAAATTCAGTTAGATTTTGCTTTTTAAAATTTGTAATTAATAAATAAATAAAATTTGAAAATGAAAAAAAGAGAAAGAAAAAGAAAATGAAAAGGAAAAGAGGTCTTTTAATAAATTTTGAGCCAACCCATTAAAAAATCCGGCCAAACCCACCTCAAACCCAAACCAGACCCAGCCCATACCCGTTTCTACCCGGTCCAGAACCCCCTCCATCCAAACAACCCCGTTTTGTAAATGTCTAATCGTGACTGTTGGATCCCCCTAATCCAACGATCCGGAAACTGGTTAGTCATAAGTATATAATGGGATAAACGCACACCCACCCACCCACATCCACTCGTCTCCCTCACAACCTTCAGTCTCTCACATAACACCATTGTCTGCCAGCGTCAAAAATCGCCCCACGCCGGCAGCCGACGTCCAACCGCCCTGAAATTAACACCATAGCTCCGCCTCCACTCCCTCATCCCAACACCATATCCGTTCCCCTCAAATCACACACGAAAGGTTCAAATTTTCAAAACCCTAGTGTCGCCACAGTTCCTCCGCTGGTGACACCGCCTCCAAACAACCCCAAAACCATACCATGTCACCTTCTTCCCTCCCTCATTCCAAATCCTCACTTAGATTCTCACAAAAACGCCTGGAACTCTTCAAATACCAAATCAGAGATTGAGCCCTAAAACTCTGGAGTCATTTTCTGTGGAACTTGGAATCATGCATGGCTATAAGAGGACGTTTCCTCGAGTTTGAAGGTCGGAGGCAGTAGGTTTGATGTCCTTCAGTCTGTTCTTCACAAAGAACAACTGAGTGACCTTAGTTTTTGGGTCCTTTGTCCTTGTTCTGATTCAAGGTGAGTTGGTAAGTATTTCTCTTCCCCTTTGGTGTTTTCTTTATGTCGATTGGCTTATTCTCCTTCTCCTTCCTTTTCTTTAACTTAGATCTTATAATAATCTATTTGGAAATGTGATTTACTTATCACGCCTAACTCTAGTCCTAAAAAAGATAAGCGAACGCTGCAAATATAACCCGATCTAAAAGTCTGGAGTCGAATCCTACAGAGAATTAAGGCTTAGCTGTATCTGTTTAATATCACTAAGAAGACAAGCTTGAACAATTTACTAAATTATAAATATTGAGATGTATATTTCTAACTAATTAACTAGCAAATACTAGAAAACGGTAATATTATCAACTAATGAAATAAAGGGTTGGAGACTAAATTAAGGAGGTCTAGAGTTATGATTTTCTCAATTGTCGGAATCCTTCTAGCTATGTTCCCTACAATTTTTGTCAATGTATTATCTACTGATCGTGAGAATTTCAGGAGTTGTAATTCTCTCTCAAGAAACTATAATAATTTACTAGACATATTCTCTCGAACTACGCTAGTTGGCTTTATCTAAATGTACTTTATGACCACTCAAGGATTTATTATTTCTAAACCTACCTTTAAACCCAATATATTGATTTCTCACATACTTTAGGAGTAACGTTGTTCAACAACTACCTTATTATGTACTCTCTCTCAAGCATTATACACTAAATAGGCACAGTCAATCTATGGCCATTCAATCAACAATAAAAAACACGTAGTTGAACAAGTAGAGAAATCCAACGGCTCAATTACATAAAAACATAACAAGAATTCATCCTACAAAAGGTTCCATCAAAATCCTAGATAACAATTTAGCTATTCATAATAGTATGTAAAACTACAATACCAAAAATCATAACCAACAATAAATAAATAGGAAGAGAAAGGAAAAACTTATTGAAGAATTTCCCGCCTTGCTCATATTGTTTCTCTGCCTCCTTAGGTCAAATCTGTGTCAAAAATATGTCCAACTCTTCAAAAATATCATTTTTCCATATATATATATACCAAGTGAGGTCGGGCCCAAACAATTATACCTTAGCAAGCAAGTCAAAAATTGAAGGACTTTTAAGTAAAAATAAAATTTAAAAGGGATAAAAATACAAATCTGATCTCTTTTGTGTTGCCCTATTGCCTTGCCTATAAAGGCATCTTATTCTTGCCTTTCAAGGCTGATTTTCAGTGATAAAAAATCCAGAAAAATATAAAAATCTAAAACTTCTACTGTTCCCTTGAAAACTTGAGTGATTTTTGTTTACCTCTGAAAAACCAAAAGTGCTCAAATTTTTTCGCCAAGTTATTGTTCTATTGAATTTGGTTTGGTGACTTTGAAGTTTCCAAGTTCTGAATCAAATTTTTAGCTTATCTGAGGGTAAAAAATGGCTTAAGTATTCCTGTTATTTTAGTACCTGAGGGTTTTAAAAGCTCCTGGGGTTATTTTGAGGTTTAACTTGGGTCATTCAATCTTGGTTTGATATTTACTGGTTGTTATTTGCTCGAAACTGATTCCTAGACTACTTGATATCATTTCATGGGCTTGAAATTGGTCTTAAATTGCTGTTGACTAATGTTTGTTGCTGATGACTTCTTACCTCATTTTCTCTGTTCTTTCAATACCAGGTATGCCTTGATCTATTTCCACGAGGAATACAAGCATGAATGTTTGTAATGCAAATTGAAGAAATGTTTAATACCAGTTTCCTGCTATTTGTTCAGTATTGAGTTTGGTCTTGTGTTAGTTCTTCCTAGCATAGTTATGTTGTATGTTTCGTTTTGTTTCGAGGTCTAAAGTTAACTTGTGGAGACTATAATTGATTTGAGAAGTTTTTGGACCTCATAGCAAATGTTAAGTATAGATTGTGCCCTGCAGTTTAACTGGTTGAAATGTTTGGTTTTCGATCCATCATGATGGGTTTTAAATATATGTAGATGCAGCTTAAGAGTTTAGTTTGACTTTTTCATACTCGGGTGTCTTTTGGAAAGTTTTGATAGGTTTTTTTTAAAAGCTTCATTTCAAGTGGAGGTCTAGTTAGTTCTGATCTGTTTAAAGGCTTAAGTTGTGCTAAATACTAAATAATGGTTGTGAAGTTCTATTGGTTTATTTTTGAAATTGTGGTAATTTCCTTTTCAAATTAGTACGAAATTGCATAAAATTGTCTTTTAAAGACAGTTTTAAAAATCATAATCCAGCATGGTTGTAGGATAATCACTAAGTCCTGAGTTTCTTTTTACAAGTGCATATCCGTTCATCCAGTCTTGAAACGACTTGGAAATTAAAAGGACATCACAATAGTTTGAATCAGATCTATAGTACCTCAGTTGTTTGAAATCGACTTAGGATTATTTGACCGTCTTGCTTGTGTACTAATTGAGTCCCTGCTTGGCCTTTGCATCATGTCGCTAAATTGGGCTTTCTTTTGGGGTCTAGCTCAGGCCATTCAAAATTGTAAAGTTAATAACATTTGCAGCACGATATTGGGCTTCCTTTAAGCCCAGACCTGAAATGGGAATTGGACACACGTGACCTTTATAAATAATTCTGATCTTCAACATCACATTTTGAATTGGGCATTACTTGGAGATTTGGCTTAAATCATTAGTTAAAATTCATGGCTAACTAGCATTTGAAAATACATGGGAGTATTGGGCTCAAGTTTTGTTAAGGGATATGAGTGTTCGTTAGTTATTATGTTTTAAGTTTGAACTCTGATAAAATGCCTTAGATTTATTTTAAGTTTTCTTTTCTTTTAGTTAATATTTTTCAAACAATTTAGGTAAGCCCTGTTACAATACAAATGATTATGGCCCTCATACGTAGCTTAGAAACCTTTTGCTATAATAATTCAAGGCGTACCGTGCCAACAGAAATGATAATTGCATGGCCCTCGTCTAATTAATCATGTTATACATAGATATAAAAATGATAAATGTTTGTAGTTTGCTTTAAGGGCGTTTAAGATACTATCACAGTTGTGGACAAGTTCGTGTAACATGATTGCGATCTCTAAAAATAAAACTGGAGTATGCGTTCGCGCAACTTGGGCTAAACTTTCTTAATAATAATAATAATGCATTATTAATTGTGGACACATTCACATTACATGATTTTTGATGCACCAAATAAATGGGTACACGTATGCGTGACTTGTTTCATGATAACTTTTCTTAATTTAAAAGCAATAAAATCCACATAGGTTCAAAAATAAGTAACTGAACAATTTTATTAAGCCAAGTATGATCAAACCGACTGTGATAGAACCACGAAACTCGGGAGTTACTAACACCTTCTCCCGAGTTAATAGAATACCTTACCCGGATTTCTGTATTCGTAGACCGTAAATAGAGTCAATCTTTTCCTCGATTCAGGATTTGAATCGGTAACTTGGGACACTATGAATTATCCCAAGAGGCGACTCTGAATCTTTAATTGACATAATCCCGTTTCGATTGTCACTTTAAATTGGAAAAAAAACTCCCTTCTACGCCCTTCGCGAGGTGTAGTGCAAAAAGGATGTGTGACAGCTCTGGCGACTCTACTGGAAATTGATCCTAGAATCTCTGGTTCAGGTTTCAAGAATTCGAGCTTGTTTTAAGATTTTCACATGGCTTTATTTATTGTTCATATTACCGTATTTTGTGAACCTTTTTTGTGTTACATGCTATTTATTTACCGCCTTAATATTGTTTGAATTATATATAACTATCTTCTTATGCCATCCATCTGAGTCTTCTAAAATTTGGTGCACACATACGCGTGGCTCACTTTCTGTTAGAAGTCAAACCAAATAGAACGAGGCTGGACAAGCAAAAAGGCCGGGCAGACTTTAGTGCTCCCGGTACGCCGCCCCCTCTTCGACCCTAATTGTCCGCTCCGGTACCCCAAGTCTAGACCAAAACCCCATGATTTAAACCTAGAAGAACACAACCTCACGCCCGATCCCGAGTAAGAGCACTTGTTTGCATCATGTGCATTTGACTTAGGGGATTCAACATAGGGGTTGGGTCCGTCTAGGACAGGTGTACCCCAAAAAATAACAGACCATCCTGATGCATTCTATCTTCTATGTGAACATTTATTTGTTTCGGCTTGCATGCTGACCGACTAAGGAAAATAAAGCAAAAGACAAACCAAGAGTGATGTAGGGAATGGAATAAAACCCAGTTCTAAAAGAAAACCCCCGGTATTTGAAAAAATCCCAAAACTCTACCGAAATTTTCAAAAAGGGTTATTTCAAAGAATCAAACAATGTGTCCTTTTCAAAGTTGGCTCGAACTACGCAGGTCTGATTTTCACCAGATTTGAGATACGTAGGCAGCCTATATAAGGTTCGGCCTTATTTTGAAAAAAAAAAGAAGAAACAAGATGCCAGTGGTCAAGTGAATGTAGTTTGAAGTCTTGGTCAAAAAAACTCGATCCAGCTTCGGCAATATTATAAACCGTTTTTGCCAAAATAACCTTAGAATATTTCAATTGTCAAAGGGCTATTCTCAAAAATAATGGACAAGTTTATGAAGTTGTCATAGAAAACTTCCCCCCCGGCCTCAAATCCATGAGGAATTGGGACGGGGACACATTTGCGAAAATTGTCGTTTGGTTAAAATTGGCATATAAGAGAAGGAATCATCGACTCTTTAATTTTGTTAGAATTTTGTTTTACAAAAGGTCCGCCAGAGTCAACCCTGACTTTTACCTTCCACAGAAACAAATGAATATTATCCAGGATCCGCCGGAAGTGTTCAGGGAGCATGCTAGGTTACACTTGCGTATGTGGTGGAATTATCTACGTGAAGTCAGTCAGAGAAGGGTAAAAAGTAGTTGGGTGCCCTCATAGACATTTTTGAGATCACATCCGGGAAGATTTAATTAAGGCTTTGGTAAAATTCTAGGACCTTGTCCAAAATATTTTTCACTTCTCGGATTCATGAGTTATGGTTCGAGCCCGAGTAACTTCATCACCAGTTATGAGAAGAGAGTAAAGGATTGCAACATGCCAGAAGGGTTTGAAGCATGGGTCTCCTACGTGAAATATCTCAAAGCAGGACTGGTCGAGTGGACTATGGGGTGGCTTCTGGGACATAAGTTGTATACATGACTGCTACCAAGGGCTACTTAAGAATAATAAGGGTAAAGAGTATCCAGCCATATGTACCGCAGAGGGTCTTGAGGTAATTATGAAGATATTAGATTGTGCCCGAAGATGAAGATCTAAACATCCAGGTTATAGAGCTGCATTTAGAATCCGCATTGCCCGAGGCTTTAGTTTAGCAGGATTGGAATAACTATCGGTATCTAAAAGATGGCACTCAGGTTTCGGATATGGCAAAGGGGGAAGTAGATCTAAATTTTGCTGCTATGTTTGAGAAAAAGTCTTGCGTAAACAATGAGCTGGAGCCCGAGCTTGAGAGGCCTGCCAAAATACCTCATATCCAAGCTTGACAACAAAATCCAAGAAAGGTCGGCATGGGGAGAAAAAGAACAAACATATCAAGCCGAGATTCGCACCTTGAAAGAGAAACTGAGAAACATGGAATTCAACAATAACCTCAAAGCACAAGAAGCAGAAGGTGAAAAGAAGAAGTTGGTCAAATAAAATGATGCCCTTTGGGCCTAGATTGGGGAAATGCAAATGGCAGATGAAAATCCCGCCAGAAGGGTAAAAGATGAAAAGCTGATAAAAAACCTTAGGAAAAGGGTGAGTGAGTAGGGTTTTGATCTAAACAAAGCGGAGGGTGAATTAGCCAGGGCCCGAAAGCAGATGGCTAAAAATGCAGAAGAATGAGCACGCCTTCTAAAGAAAAGGGTCATCACCGTTGAAAACAAAATGGTCAAGTAGGCGAAAGACTTTACGGTTGAAAAAGAGCACTGTTATACAGAAATGGCACAACTAGAAAAAGATTTGCAACAATTTCAAGAACAAAGTCAAGTATCCGAATAAACTCTGGAAGCCAGGGCCCAGCAGATTGGGCGTTTATTGCAAGAAAAAGGTTTCATAAGAGAGAGAGTCAGAAGGATCGCTGATTACATCACGATGAAGTGCAGTTATTGTGAAGATATGACTAGGTCCATGTTCTTTGCCACAGCGATGACCTTTGTCCTCTAGGTAATGGAAAACATCCACCACCTCCAAGGGGATTTAGCACGTAGGCCTATTGCTAGGCCGAATGATGTCCCGCAGGCCCCAGGGGCAATAGAGGCATTGATGTATTTGTGATTTTCACCTGAGTCTATAATTCGTCCTCGAGTTTGTATTTTCATCTTGTATTGGAGTATGTCAGTTTGTTCTTGAGTTTGTATCCTCATCCCTTCGTCAGAGTCTGTTAGGTGCTTTTGAGTCTGTTAGTTTTTGAGTCATTGTAATCAAAGCATTTCTTCTTATGAAAATTTCAAAATGCTAGAATATGTCACTACTTATTTTTATACAGAACTACGCTCGGTCTGATTCATGCGGGATCATGATACGTAGGCAATCTCCACAGGATTCTACCATAACCAAAAGAAATGGGAAAAAATGAAAAAGAGAGAAAAAGATAAGAGAGGGAAAATAAGAAATCATGAGAATGAAACAATGGTAAAATAAGAGAGAGAATAACAAAAAAAACAAAAAAAATCAACCAGAAACAAGCATGCATGAGAAAAAGAAAGAGAAGAAGTTGCATAGGGAAATAAGGAAAAGCCGGGATAACGCAAGCCGTCGATCAAATGCATAATTGAAATCGATAACTGCTTTGGTGCATTCATTATCAAATGTGTGGTTGCCTATTTGTTAAACCCCAGTCACTAACAAGTTTGTTGATGTCTTACTAGTAGCAGGCATGCGGTTAGTTTTGTAGCATTCTAGCAACCCACCCATACAACACCCACTCCAAAAACAAGTTGGCCATGACCAACCAAAAGCCTGATTCAAGTATCATCGACCCCTCAAGAGAGATGGAAGAGTTGGATGCTAATGCAATGAAAGAAGAGATATATAAACTGAAACAACAAATGACTGAAATGTACCAAGATGGGCCAAAGGGCAACCACCACCAGCTTATCCCGCCAAACATGCCTTCATCCTGCCATTAGCCCAGCCACATAATCATCCTGCCACCGATTCGCCCCCGAGTTTTCCCATCTACCAACACTACCGGGGCGCAACTTTCTAAACACCACCAGGTCCGCCACCCAAGCCAATTTCATATCCTCCTCCACCAATCACTCCTATCTTTGTTCCAAACCCACCCGCTACACTCCACAGATCTTCTAGCGAGCCTTTGTTCCAGGCATTTGCTTGCCACTTCCAGTACAATCTTGAAACTATTTTGGATCGTTTGTCTTTGATGAAACTTGAGAAAAAGCACAATGAGAGATTTAGGGAGTACGGCTTCCGTTGGAGAGAGCAGGCAGCGAAGGTCGACCTTTCAATGAAAGAAAGTGAAATGGTGGATTACTTCCTACAGGACTTAGAGCTTACTTATTTTGGTCACTTGGTATCGGTTGTGGCCAAGTCCTTTAATGAAGTGGTGAAAATGGGAAGCATGGTAGAGGAAGTGCTCAAGTCTAATAAAATCATGAGCTATTCAGCAATCAAGGCAACCACCCAGGCCATTCAAAGTGGAACTGGGGGAGAAATTGGAAAGAGGAAGAGAGAGGAGGTAGCAAAGATTGATTTATGTGCTTGGTTCGGATCCAAGGGTTCATCATATTACAACCAACCTTGACCCTACCACCAAACCTACCCCCACACTCCATATAGCCCACCACAACACTACTACTCACCGTCAGACCCCTATTTTTCTGTCCATCACGCACAAACATAAACTAAACCTCCCGCCCACACATAATGGCGTGCGTCAACCCCACAAAATACTTACCCATCTCCAAAAAATGCCTATCCACCCCTAAGAGCCTACAAAAACTCCCTGAGACCGGCTTTCCGGGCCAATCAAGCATTTAAGAATGAGAGGTCATAGAAGAAGAAAACTTTCACTCTATTGGGAGAGTCTTATACTAGTTTATTCCACACGTTGATACAGTTAGATATGCTAAGGCCGATTGAAGCAAAGTTGCCAAATCCTCCCCCGAGAAATCATGATTATTTTGTCAGTTGTGAATATTGTTCCGGTGCTCCGGAGCATGACACAGAGAAATGTTGGCATTTTAAAACGCTATCCAGGAGCTCATTGATTCGCATTGGATTGAGGTCCAAGCTCCAAAAACACCCAATATTAACTAGAACTCTCTACCAACCCATCAAGAAACGAACATGATTGAGATAATGCATAAAGAAGGAGAGCCCAAAAAGCCTTCGCAAACCGTCATGATGATCTGAGCCAGTGAGTGGAAGCCAGTTAAAAAACTAACAAACGAGATGTTAACACTCACGTTGAGCGGAATAAGCAGTGAGCCTTTTGCTGTAATTGAGAAGAGGTCCTCAAGTGATGGTGCGGTGAAACAAGATAAAGCAAAGGTTGTGGTACCAGGAATGGAAAGCAAGCCAGTTGTGGTTGTGGAAGGTGCCCGTATAGAGCCCGTCATCATCAAACCTGTAACTCAGCTACCAATAGTCAATAACAGGGCCTTCCCTTGGAATTATGAGTGAGTGACAGTGACTTACAAAGGGAAAGAGGTTAATGAAGAAGTCTGCGAGACCCATGGATTGACCTGGTCAGGGAGGTGATTTGCCCCCGAAGAGTTGAGAAAACCTAAAACCTCCAAAGATAACCTAGTATTGGTGAAGAAAGCTATGACTAAAGAAGAAGCGTAGGAGTTTTTGAAAAAGATGAAGGTGCAAGACTATTCTATTGTGGAGCAATTGAGAAAGATGCCTACTCAATTTGCACTTCTGTCATTGTTAATCCATTCGGACGAGCACCGTTGGGCACTGATGAAGATCCTGAACGAGGCCCACATTCCTGATAAAATCTCAGTCAATCACTTAAAAAGATAGCCAATAAGATTTTTAAGGTAAATAGAGTCACTTTTTCTGATGATGAACTGCCCATAGAGGGTATTGAGCACAATTGAGCCCTTTATCTCATGGTAACGTGTGAAGATTCTGTGGTTACCCGGGTATTGGTCGACAATGGTTCAAGTGCGAACATTTTCCCTCTCTCCACTCTGAACAAGCTGGATGATGAAAGAATTCACAAGAACAATATTTGCGTACGAGGGTTCGACGTTGGAGAGAAAGATTCAGTCAGTGACATAATACTGGAGCTGACAATTGGACCAGTTGATTTTACCCTGGAATTCCAGGTGTTAGATGTGGTTGTCCCTTACAATCAGCTGTTGGGTTGACCTTGGATCCATGCCGCTAAAGGAGCCCCCTCTACTCTGCATCAAATGGTAAACTTTAAATAGGATAGACAGGAAATAGTTGTGCATAGGGAGGACAATATGTATGCCTATAGTGATGCCATTGTACCACTCATTGAGGCTGAGGATGACAAAGGGCCTTAGGTATACTAGGGTTCTAACACGGTATCGGTAAATAAAATTCCAGAAGGGGAGTGCATTCCAGTTCAGAAGGTAGTTGCCGCATTAGTCATGGTAGCCATTGAAATGTTGAGGAATGGTTTTGTCCCAGGGAAAGGTTTGGGAGCGTAGCTACAAGGTATCGTATAGCCGGTGTCTCTCCTCAAAAAATATGAACACCTTTGGTTTGGGATTCAAGCTAACAATTGCAGACGTAAAAAGAGCTAGAAAGATGAAATAGAAAGCGTGGGTCATTCCAAAGCCTGTTCCACATCTCTTCATTTCATTTGTTAGGCCCAACACTAAGAAGTGCCCCATACCAACAATTCACAGTTCTATGGTTGGTCCTGATAAGGAATTTCTTGAAAGGGTTGAGAAGTTATTTAAAGATATGAATACCGTGGAAGCTGGATAGGGTTCTAGTAAGGCGGATGTGCAATTTGTTGGGCCTAGTGCAAAGATCAATAATTGGGAAGCTACTCCTCTCCGGTCCAGAAGGAGTTTTGGTAGTTTGCTTTTATTTTCTTTTATTTTATCTGGATTATTCCAGGGTTGTAATTCAGATTCTATGTTCCATCCGTTTGGATGTATAAACCTTGTTATCTTTCAATTTCAATGAAATGCAATTTCCCTTTTTCATCATTTCTAATAGTTTTTATTTCTTTACTTTTCTTTTCCTTCTTGTATAGTTTTATGCTGGTTTCAATGACATGACATGCATAAGGAATCTTCGGCCCAGTCTTGAGAGCCAATCTAATTCTGAAATAATAACTCAAGAGATAGAATGTGATGATAAATCAGAGTATGATGAGGATGGGGCCTTTGAAGAAATTAGTAAAGAATTAAGACTCTTTGAGGAAATCACCAAACCAAACTTGAGTGATACAAAAGCAATCAACCTTAGGGACCCAGATAACATTAGAAAAACTAAAATAAGTGTTCATCTTGAGTCGTATCTTAGGGAAGAGATAGTCAAAGCACTACTTGAATACAAGGATATTTTTGCATGGTCATATGAAGACATTCCAAGTCTAAGCACTGACTTGGTGGTTCATAAATTGCCACTAACCTTGCATTCCCTCCCGTCAAATAGAAGTGAAGGAAATTTAAAACTGACATGAGTGTAAAGATAAAAAAGGAAGTCACAAAGCAATTATGGAAAAGGTCATTCGAGTCACGCAGTATCCCACTTGGTTAGCCAATGTTGTGCCTGTATCTAAGAAGGATAGCAAGTCCAGAGTGTGTGTCGATTATCGTGACTTCAACAGGGCAAGCCCAAAGGATAACTTCCCACTGCCAAATATCCACATTCTGATTGATAATTGTGCCAAATATGAGATTGGGTCTTTTGTGGATTGCTATGCAGGATATCACCAAATTCTAATGGATGAGGAGGACGTGGAAAAGGCAGCATTCATCACGCCGTGGGGAACATACTACTACAGGGTCATGCCTTTCGGGTTGAAAAATTCTGGGGCAACTTACATGAGGGAAATGACGACCATATTCCACGACATGATACACAAGGAGATCGAGGTTTATGTGGATTATGTGATCATAAAGTCTAGAAAGCAGTCTGACCATGTCAAAGGTTTGAGAAAATTCTTCCAAAGGCTCCGCAGGTACAATCTTAACCTCAATCTTGCAAAATGCCTATTCGGTGTGCCGTCTGGAAAATTATTGGGATTCGTAGTTAGCCGTTGAGGTATTGAGCTTGACCCGTCAAAGATTAAAGCTATCCAAGAATTGCCAAATCCGAGGAACAAGACTGAGGTGATGAGTTTATTAGGAAGACTAAACTACATCAACAGGTTTATTGCTAAGCTTACGACAACTTGTGAGCCTATCTTCAAACTGTTAAATAAGGATGATGTAGTCAAATGGAAGGATGAGTGTCAAGAACCACTTGATAAGATAAAAGGCTACTTGTCAAACCCGCATGTGTTGGTGCCACCAGAACCAGGGAGGCCTTTGATTCTATATTTGATGGTTTTGTACAATTCATTTGGTTATGTGTTGGGTCAGCATGATATCACCAGCAGGAAAGATCAGGCCATCTATTATCTCTGCAAGAAGTTCACATCATACGGGGTTAAGTACACTCACCTTGAGAGAACATGTTGTGCCTTAACTTGGGTGGCACAGAAGTTGAAGCATTATTTGTCGTCTTACACTACTTACCTTATCTCTCGTTTGGATCCATTAATGTATATCTTTCAGAAGCATATGCCTACAGGAAGGCTTGCAAAGTGGCAGATCTTGCTCACGGAGTTTGATATTGTCTATGTGACCAGGACCGTAATGAAAGTCCAAGCATTGGCCGACCATTTGGCTGAGAATCCAGTGGATGAAGAATATGAGCCTTTAAAGACTTACTTCCCTGATGAAGAGGTAATGCACATTGATGAGTTAGAACAAGTTAGTGAGCCAGCTTGCAGGCTTTTCTTCGATGGAGCTGCTAACATGAAAGGCGTTGGGATAGGAGCCGTACTGATTTTTGAGACAGGACATCAATACCCTGTTACGACCCAGCTTCGTTTCTACTGCACTAACAATATGGAGGAATATAAGGCATATATCATGGGTTTGAGGTTAGCTGCAAAACTGGGTGTCCAGGAGGTCGTGGTCTTGGGGACTCGAACCTTCTGGTGCACCAGATTCAAGGGGAATGGGAAACACGAGATTTGAAGCTCATACCGTACCGGCAATATTTGCATGATCTTTGTCTAGGATTTTGATCAGTAGAGTTCAGGCATATTACAAGGATCCACAACGAGGTTGCTGATGCTTTGACTACCTTAGCATTGATGTTACATCATCCAGATAAGGCTTATGTTGACCCGCTGCATATCCAAGTCTATGATCAACATTCTTACTGTAATGTGGTGGAAGAAGAACTTGATTCCAAGCCTTGGTTTCACGATATCAAGGAATATATTAGGATGGGGGTGTATCTAGCACAAGCCACATGTGATAAAAAAGAGAATAATTTGGTGATTGGCAAGCGGATTTTTCTTCAGCAGAGGGGTTTTGTATAAAAGAACTCCAGATCTCGGATTGTTGAGATGCATAGACGCTAGACATGCCATGACCATCATGACTAAAGCACATTCCAGACTTTGTGGATCGCATATGAGTGGATATATGCTGGAAAAGAAGATTCTCCGAGCAGGTTATTATTGGCTCACCATGGAGCGAGATTGTTTCAGTTTTGTGCTCAAATGTCATCAATGTCAGGTGCATAGAAATTTGATTCATTCTCCACCATCTGAATTGCATACAATGTCTGGACCATAGCCCTCCGTTGCTTGGGGTCTGGATGTCATTGGGCCCATCAAGCCCGCAACATCCAATGGGCACAGGTTTATTCTGGTGGCCGTTGATTATTTCACCAAGTGGGTTGAAGCAAAAGCTTTCAAGTCTGTGACCAAGAAAGAGTAGTCGATTTTGTGCATTCAAATATCATTTGTCGGTTCGGGATCTCAAAGGTAATCATCACGAGCAATGGTGCAAATCTCAATAGTCACTTGATGAAAGAGCTATGTCAGCAGTTTAAGATTACACATCGCAACTCCACTACGTATCGCCCTAAGGCAAATGGAGCAGTCGAGGCACCCAACAAGAACATAAAAAAGATACTTCAGACAATGGTGGAGAGTTTCAGGCAATGGCATGAAAAGCTGCCCGTCGTACTGTTGGGTTATCGCACTACTGTTCGTACTTCAGTAGGGGTAACTCCTTATTTGTTGGTGCATGGCATAGAAGCAGTGATACCTGCAAAGATTGAAATCCCATCCCTTCGAATTGTCGCTGAGGCCGAAATTGATGATGACAAGTGGGTCAAAACCCGTCTGGAGCAGATGAGTTTGATTAACGAGAAAAGATTAGGAGCGGTATGTCATGGCCAGTTGTATCAACAAAGAATGGCAAGAGCATATAACAAGAAGGTGCGCCCACGGCGGCCGGTGTCCAATCGCCCTGAAATTAACATCATAGATCTGCCTCTACTCCCTCATCCCAACGTCATACTCCGTTCCTCTCAAATCACGCCAGAAAGCTTCAAATTTTCAAAACCCTTGCACCGCCACAGTTCCTTTGGTGGTGGCGCTGCCTCCAAACAACCCCAAAACACACACCCAGTCACCTCCTTCCCTCCTTCATTCCAAACCCTCACTTAGATTCTCTCAAATACCCCTGGAACTCTTCATATATCAAAGCAGAGATTGATCCCTCAAACTCTAGAGTCATTTTCTGAGGAACTTCGAATAATGCATGGTTATAAGAGGACGTTTCCTCGAGTTTTAAGGTCGGAGGCAGTAGGTTTGATGTCGTTCAGTCCGTTCTTCACAAAGAAAAACTGAGTGACCTTAGTTTGTTGGGTCCTTTGTCCTCGTTCTGGTTCAAGGTGAGTTGGTAGGTATTTCTCTTCCCCGTTGGTTTTTTTTTTTTATGTCGATTGGCTTATTCTCCTTCTCCTTCCGTTTCTTTAACTTAGATCTTATAATAATCTATTTCGAAATGTGATTTACCCTCCAAGGTCAAGTTTATCTTTTCTGTCCATCATTGGTCGCATTATTTCTTTCATCTTTTTCATGAAATCAGTTTTGTGACTTCTTTAACTTCGTCAAAATTTGTGGTTAAGTGTTAGGTTCAACATTTCTACCTAGTTAATTTAATAAGATTCAATTTTGGTTAATTTCTTGCTATGTAAACTGATTCTTGCACCTTTGTTGTCGCTGTTTACATTTTTAAATTGTCTATTTTTTTTAAGGAAAGGTTGGATCAATTTCTTTTAAATTGGAACCACTGTTGGATTTTAATTGGACCCTAAGGAATCAGAAGCCCAAGAAGGGATTGAACCTGGTTTGTTAACCCGTATCAAATAAAGCCTTGGGTCAATTTGACCTAGGCTGGTTCGGGAAGGTAATTTCCAGGGGTAACTAAGGGTAATTTGGGTAGTCCAATAAGGAATCTTTGAATAACAACCTAAGGAAGCTTCTTAGAAGCTGCAGATAGACTTGCTTGGCAAGTAAGTCAAAAATTGAAGGACTTTTAAGTAAAAATAAAATTTAAAAGGGATAAAAATACAAATCTGATCTCTTTTGTGTTGCCATATTGCCTTGCCTATAAAGGCATCTTATTCTTTCCTTTCAAGGTAGATTTTCAGTGATAAAAAATCCAGAAAAATATAAAAAACCAAAAATTCTACTGTTCGATTGAAAACTTGAGTGATTTTTTTACCTCTGAAAAACCAAAAGAGCTCAAAATTTTTCTCCAAGTTACTGTTCCATTGAATTTACTTTGGTGACGTTGAAGTTTCCAAGTTCTAAATCAAAATTTCTAGCTTATCTGAGGGTGAAAATGGCTTAAGTATTCTTGTGATTTTAGTAGCTGAGGGTTTTAAAAGCCCCTCGGGTATATTTTGCGTTTTAACTTGGGTCATTCAAGCTTGGTTTGATGTTTGTTGGTTGTTATTTGCTCCAAACTGATTCCTAGACTACTTGATATTATTTCTTGGGCTTGAAATTGGTCGTAAATTGCTGTTGACTGTTGTTTCTTGTTGTTGATTTCTTACCTCATTTTCTCTATTTTTTCAATACTAGGTATGCTTGATCTATTGTCATGAGGAATGCAAGAATGAACATTTGTAATACAAATTGAAAATATGTTTAATACCAGTTTCCTACTATTTGTTCTGTACTGAGTGTGGTCTTGTTTTAGTTTTTCCTAGCATTGTTTTGTTGTATGTTTCATTTTGTTTCGAGGTCTAAACTTAACTTGTAGAGACTGTAATTGATTTGAGAAGTTTTTAGACCTCATAGCATATGTTAAGTATAGATTGTGCCATGCAGTTTAACTAGTTGAAATGTTTGGTTTTCAATCCATCATGATGGGTTTTAAATACATGTTGATGCTGATTATGAGTTTGGTTTCACTTGTTCATACTAGGGTGCCTTTTGGAAGGTTTTGATAGGTTTGTTTTTGTAAGATTTCATTTTAAATGGAGGTCGAGTCAGTTATGATCTGTTTAAAGGCTTAAATTGTGCTAAATATTAAATAATGGTCGTGAAGTTCTATTGGTTTCTTTTTGAAATTGTCTTTGGAAATTCCTTTTCAAATTAGTACAAAGCTGTATAAAATTTTCTTTTAAAGCTAGTTTTAAAAATCAAAATCCAGCATGGTTGTAGGATAATCACCAAGTCTTGATTTTCTTTTTACAAGTGCATATCTGTTCATCCAGTCTTGAAACAACTTGAAAATTAAAAGGACATCACAGTAGTTTGAATCAGATCTAGAGTACCTCAGTTGTTTGAAATCGACTTGGGATTATTTGAACCCCTTGCTCGTGTGCCAATTGTGTTGTTGCAGGGATTCGACCTTGAGTTCTTGCTTGACCTTCGCATCATGTCGCTAAATTGGGCCTTCCTTCGGAGACTAGCTCAGGCCACTCAAAATCGCTGAGTTAGTAACATTTGCAACATGATATTGGGCTTCCTTTAAGCTCAGACATGAAATGGGAACTAGACACATATCACCTTCATATAAAATTCTGATCTTCTGCATCACATTTGAATTGGGCATTCTTTGGAGATTTGGCTTAAATCATTAGTTAAAATTAATGGCTAACTAGCATTTGAAAATATATGGGGCTATTGGGCTCAAGTTTTGTTAAGGGATAGGAGCGTACGTTAGTTATTACTTTTTAAGTTTGAACTCTGATAAATGCCTTAGATTTCTTTTAGGTTTTCTTTTCTTTTAATTAAGCATTTCAAACAATTGAGGTAAGCCCTGCTATAATACAAATGAATTATGGCCCTCATAACGTAACTTAGAAACCTTTTGCTAAAATAATTCAAGGCGTGCTATGCCAATAGAAATGATACTTGCATGACCCTCATCTAAACTAATCATGCTATACTTAGATATAAAAATAATAAATATTCGTAGTTTGCTTTAGGCCCGTTTAATATACTATCGCGGTTGTGGACACGTTCTCGTGACATGATTGTGATCTCTAAATACGAAATCGGAGTATGCGTTCGCACAACTTTGGCCAAACTTTCTTAATAATAATAATAACACGTTATTAATTCCGGACACGTTCATGTGACATAATTTTTGACGAACCAAATAAATTGGTACACGTATGCATGATCCGTTTCAAGATAATTTTTCTTAATTTAAAAGCAATAAAAAGCACATAGGTTCACAAAAATAAATAACTGAACAATTTTAATAAGCCAAGTATGATCAAAGCGACCGTGTTGGAACTACGGAACTCGGGAGTGCCTAACACTTTCTCCCGAGTTAACAGAATTTCTTACCCGAATTTTTGTATTCGCAGACCGTAAATAGAGTCAACGTTTTCCTCGATTCCGGATTTGAACCGGTGATTTGGGATACCATGAATTATTCCAAGTAGCGATTCTGAATATTTAATTAAAATAATCCCATTTCAATTGTCACTTTAAATTAGAAAAAAACTCCCTTCTACGCCCTTTACAAAGATATAGTGCAAAAAAAAGGTATGACATGCTATCGTGTTTGTTATATTTTCAATTGAAGTGTTTTCACTCTCTTTAAAATTACATAAAAAATATTTATCCAAACCTTTATCAAGACATACATGCTTCAGAAAAAAAAAAAAAATATTCCTAGATAAATTTTCTCTCTTGGAGGTTAATTATATTCCTGTCATTGGAGAATTGAAAAGACACATAAGATCAAAAGGTTTGATTTTTCTTGTGATGATGTATCAGATTTAAATATTTATTTTTAATTAATTAATAAATTGCATGCTTATTAATCTATATGATAATTTTCAGGACGAAGCTATATTATTAACTTATTATTTACAAAGTATATTCTTTATGAGTTATAAAAAAATTATCTTCTTAACATGAAAATTTTAAAAATATGAGGGACCGTGATATCCAGAGTTATATAGCCTGATCCTAAGAAAGAAAAAGTGATAAAAATTATTTATTAATGTCATGATAAAGGCTTACAAAATTGAGATTTTTTGTGGCAAAATTGTATTAGAAGATAAAAAATATATTGTATTTCTTGCTTTGAAAAGTTATGTTGCTCCGGATCTCTTAGTCGTTTGGGTGAAGAAATTGATGAATTATGACCCGTCTCTTATTGATTTGAAATATTTTTATAGAAGATAAAGTTGCTTTCATATTTAAAATTTTATTTTGGTATTTGAATATGGAAGATATCAAAAGAAAATAAATTTGATATGTGTTGAAAGATGTTTTAAAAGGTATTTGTATGGAAGTCAAGTTCCATTTCATTTGAGATGATTTTATGCCATACTTGAGAAATACTATGAGCTAGTATTTTATATGTGAATTATCCACTGTATTAGAAGGATACAATTATAATACTGAATCTCTGATTCATATGAGAAAAGCTTAATAGTGATTGTGTGATCACCTTTTGGTGGGTGTTGTGATATTAAAATTGCCTAGAAGTGAAGTTGATTAAGCAATATTGATGAGTTAAATCGATAATAATTATGTCGATGAATTGTGATTGCAAAAACGCAATAACCATTGTAATTTTTCAATAGGAAGATTAAGATATAATGGGATAAAGAAATTGCTTAGAGAGAAATTTATATACACATTAGGTGTGTATGGTAAAAAGGAAAATGTTTTCGGGGAAAATATTTTTCAATAAAATATTTTCTTGAAAAATAAGTAGTAATCTTATCCATTTTCCGGTGTTTTGTATGCAAATTAAGAAAAATGACTTCTCAAGAGTATTCCTAAATAATTTAGATATAATAAATATGACGCCTTAAACTTTCAAACCAACAACCTTCCGGACCCACAAATTTCATAAACTTTCGAATCGCTAAATTTTTAAAACCACGGAATTTCGAACCCATAAACTTTATAATTTATAAACCCGTAAATTTTATAATTTCTAAATCTGTAAACTTCCAAATACATAAACTTTCGAACTTATGAAAAAAATTTCGGGGGGGGGGGGGGGGGTAAAACAAAAAAAAAACAAAAATTTAAATTAAAAAAAAAACTTTTTTGAAGAGGGGGTAAGGTTGAGAAGGAACTTTGGAAAATATTTTCCCTTCTCTTGATAAGGAAAATATTTTCCTCCAATTAGAGGAAAATGAATTGATAAGGAAAGTATTTTCCAAAATATTTAAGCCAACCAAACATTGGAAAATTAGAAAAAAAAATTCGAAAAATATTTTCCTTCATACCAAACGCACCCATTATGTGTAGTCAAAAGAGGATTTGGCTCCTTTAACTTATAAGTGAAACATCGAGGGACTGCGACTTTTGCCAATTTGAGATGTATCAACAACGATGATGGTAATCCAACCTATGTGATTGGAGATCCCATAAAGTAGGTTCATATGGGTAATAACAAGTCATTAGCTGATCAAATATGCACTATTAAAGTATGTTTCTTCCTATGGTATATGTGTATATAGTGCAAGACTGCAAGGAATGTGAGGCCGAGTTATTAATCTCTTAATCCAATAATCCATAGCCTATTGTAGGTGGTGTATTGTGTTGCAGAATACACTTGATAGATGGACCTATAGAAGTGTGAAGTGGGGCCGCTCCTATGTCATTTGTGGCGAAATTTCTAGAGCACTCATGAAAACCAGGCGCGCGCATGGCCTATTGGCGCAGAACTGCAATAAACAACAAAGTGGGGGGGCGGGGGTATAATGTGATAGATAAGACATTAAACTTTCAGAAGAGTTCTTGGTTCATAGAAGTTTTGAACTTTACCAATTATTCTGTAAGTTTATTTTTATTTTATCTAGGTCTGGTTCATAGTCCAAAAGACACCAGACTCGACGCATTATGCTCAGTTGCGAAACCTAACGATTTTTTTACTTCATTATAATATTATTTTTAAGTTATGTGGGAGGATTGTTACAAATATAATTTTAACAACTCAAAAAGAAATATTCAAATTGATGTCTAGGTTCATTCGTATAATATTATTTTAATGAGTGTTTATTATACCAATATATTAAATATATTTTAATGTCTGAAAATTAAAATAACTTTGAATATAATATCTTATTAACATTGATGAATATCAAAATCAGTTAGTTTTTATAACTTTAATCAAAGTTGGTCTTGTATGACTGTTTAATTAATATTAAATTTGATAATCATTTGCTTAACTTTTGTAACTAACGTTTCTATTGGCCTTAAATGATTGAACGTTTTGGTATTTGAAGTCTTAATGCATTTTAACGATTTTTATTACCTATCAGATGTCCATCTCCCTTTTGGACTATATATAAATGTATCTTTTGGTGTTTATTTGGAGTAGAGTGAAAAAGGTGAAAAGCTTTTTTTATAATTTTCTTTTATTGTGTTGGGTTATTTTTTGTTAATCTTGGTTATTTCTGCTTCTAATTTATATTAGAAGAGCTTGTTGAATTTTATGGGATATATTTAAATTTATTTATTACGGTGTAAGTGAAATATTCTTAAAAACAACGTTGTTGATACACCTCAAACTAAATCTTATTTTCCATAATTCAATATTTTTTCCAACACAATATACGTGAGAATTCAAGATACAATTATTAAGACCAATTGTGTTAAAGTTCGAGAAAACAGAATTGTGATATCCAAAAATCTTTAGATGACTACTACTAACAATATCTTAACAGTTGGGACCGAAAACAAGAGTCCAGAAATGGAAAAATAATAATGTATAGTCATTTCATAATAATAATTTAAAAAATACTTTTTTTGCATATATATGTATAATGTATGTTATATTTAAAAATTACATAAATTATTTATATTTTTTTAACTATAAAATATAAATAATTTATATCACGGACTAAAAGTGAAAATACAACCACAAATTTGAAGCACAATAGTAAAGGAGTGAGAGAAAAATGTTCACATACACTAATGGCTAGTCCCTTGATTGAAGCTTTGGATAAAGTGATTAACTTAAGCTCGACCAATCACTGTTCTGGATAAAGTCATTAATTAACTTAAGCTCATAGGTTATAGTGATTAACTTAAGCTCGACCAATCACTGTTCTGGATAAAGTCATTAATTAACTTAAGCTCATAGGTTATAGTGATTAACTTAATCGTTTTAGTAATCACCATTGAAAAATGCTCCAAGTTGTCCCTTTAATTAATCCTGTCTCCATCAAATAACGCATCTCCATATATACTTGTGGCTATCACGGGCGGATTCAAAATTTCTTGCAAGAAGATTCAATTTTAAAAGTACATAACTTTAGTCGTAAAATAATAATTGTCAAGTGGGTTTACATAAAAACATGTATTAAATTTATACAGCTTTAATCGTAATTTATATTCACAGTATTTTTTTTGATAAAGCGAATAGCACATGCATCCGCTACTATTGGGTGGTGCCTATTTTTGTTTTATCGCTAATAATTAATTCTCGCTCATAAGATCCTATAGGAATTATCGAACCAAAAGTAATAAATTTAGTTTAAAGAAGTTCATATACAGAACAATGCAAAACAATATCAAGATTCAATTAAATTAAATTCAGTAGCTAAAATTTAATCTTTACAATCAATACGTTTAGCTTAAAATTTATATATATATATATATATATGTGCACGCGCAAGCGCGCGTTTAGCTAGGGTATTTATAACACGACCCGAATAGTTATTCGAGGATCGTAATACAGCACTTATGAGAAGATTACCATATAGGAATTATTATAAAGTGATTAATGTTGAGGAGATTATAATACATCAATTATTATTTTTTTGTCTATAAATGGTTTAATTACTGCATTGTCAAAAGACTCAAAACCAACAGCTACATTACACGTGGCCCTCAAACTCTTGAAACAACCAATCATATATCGAAAACTTCCCACAACAAGTCCCACTTATCAATTTCCCAAAAACATCCCCAATGTTCAGCAGCCTGTTGGACATGTGAATTTTTTTCGATTTTTTTAATTATTTTTCGAAATTAGTGTTTAGGCATATAATTTATAAAAATTTTCTGGAAGATGAATTTGAAATTTTTTCAAAAATTTAAAGAATTTTAAAAAGTTATTTTTTAAAATTTATACTCAGATCACTTACAAAACTTAAAAATAACTCAAAATTATATTTATATTCAAACACAACTCTAATTTTTATATACTATTTTCACTTTAAAAAAAATTCACATTTTTTTGAAGTTTTACAATTCCTATTCCAAAACTAAAACTGTTCTTTTCTCCAAAATGTCAGCATAATGAATTTTGTGTCAAACGAATTGTGTACCAAAGACAAGAAGTAGGGGAAAAGAGGCATTTGTACTAGCAGCCACGTGACGTAGTAATCAGAGATGGCTGACAGGCTCAATGGGCAGCCACGTGGATGACATGCTCAATGGGCAACCAGTGCATCAATCAGAGATGGCTGACTTCCAAAACAGCATTGATGACATTGGAGTAAGGCAGATTACCGAAAGAGAAAACAGATTCTCTTGGAGAAATAAGAGAGATGATGAATACAGGATTTACAGTCATATCGACTGGGCTTTTGACAATGATGAGTGGTTCAATTCTTACACTGGGGAGGAAACAGTATACATGCTACCTGGATGCTCAGATCACACTCCTATAATAATAGACACTGAAGTTGTAAAAACTAAAGTGAATAGACCATACAGATTACTAACAACAGTTATGAAGCAAAAGGATTACATGGAAGCAGTTCAGAGAATTTGGAGCCAACAGATACAAGGGTACACTATGTATTTTACTTGGAGCAAACTAAAGAAATTTGAACAAAGTACCAGAAACATTCACAAGGAACACTCCTCTGTTGATAAGAAGCTGCAATAAATGATAGAAGAACTGAATGTAATACAAGGCAGGCTGAATGAAGACCACTTCAACAAACAGGAGATTCAAAAAGAAAAGCAATTCTTACAGAACATTGAAAAATGGGAAGCAATTCAAGAACAAATACTGAGACATAGATCAAGAGCAAATTAGATCCAACTGGGAGATAACAATACAAAATATTTCCATGCTCATATGAAATCCAGACTAGCAAGAAATAAGGTGAGCTGTATCCTCACAGATAGCCAACTGAAGCTTACTGATCCACAACAGATTCAACAAGAATTCACACAATTATTTCACAAGCTATTGGGTACAGCAGCAGTTCAACTACCAGGAATTGACATTAATGTGGCAAGAGCTAGTCCATGCTTAACATTGCACCAACAACAACAACTGTTAGTACCAGTAACAAAGAAGGAGATCAGCCAGATAGTGCAGAACCTACCTCAAGATAAGACTCCAGGTATTGATGGATATCCTGCAGAATTTTTAAAGAATTTTGGCCAATTGTAGGGGAGGAAGTTACAGAGGCAGTGCAACAGTTTTTTCAAAAAGGCAAACTCTTAAAAGAGATTAACTGCACAACTGTTACATTGATTCCAAAAGTGAAAAATCCCAGCTATGTCAAAGACCCATTGCCTGTTGCTCAACACTGTATAAAATCATTACTAATATTCTAAAAAATAGACTTACACTGGTTGTGGATTATCTAGTTGGGCAGTCCCAGTCGGCCTTCATAGAGGGGAGGAACATTCTTGATAATGTTATTATGGCACATGAACTGATCAAATGTTATACTCACAAGGCAGTATCTCCTAGATGCATGATCAAAGTTGACATTAGGAAGGCTTACGATTCTGTCGAATAGGAATTTCTGAAGGCAGTACTACTTGAATTTGTACAAAATGGTAGTACTAATAATGAAATATGTCTCCACAGTAAGTTACTCTTTTTTAATAAATGGAGGATTGACCAACAAATTTGAAGCAAGGAAAGGACTAAGACAGGGGTCCCAATGTCCCCATACTTATTTGTTCTAGCCATGGAGTATCTAACTAGATCTCTGCGAAAGCTAAACAGGAATCCAGATTTTAATTTCCATCCCAAATGCACCAAACAACAAATCACACACATATGCTTTGCAGATGACCTTTTGATGTGCTGCAGGGCTGATGAAACCTCTATGAAGTTATTGATGAATGAATTTGAACAGTTCTCAATGGTATTAGGCCTTCAAGCCAATATGGATAAAAGTTCACTATATATAACAGGTGTTTCAAGGGAATTCAGAGAGAAAATATGTACAGAGCTTCACCTAGCAGAGGGCAATTTTCCGTACCTAGGAGTACCTTTATCTACAAGAAAGATCACAATACCACAATGTATGCCTCTAGTAGAGAAGACAGTGGACATAATTAGAAGCTGGACATCCAAATTCTTATTTTATGCTGGAAGAATTCAACTCATCAAAAGTGTACTGTTTGAAATGCAAATTTATGGGGGCCAAGTATTCCTCATTCCAAAAAAAGTTATAAAACTGGTAAATGGAATTTGCAGGAATTACATGTGGACTGGTAGTCATGAAACTAGTCATAGGGCTCCAATTGCTTGGGAAACACTGAGTAAACTAGGGGCAGCAGGAGGTTTGAACATTATCTTCTATGAAAGATGGAATAAAGCAGCTCTATCTAAACTTCTTTGGGCCTTAATGTCTAAGAAAGACAAACTCTGGGTCAAATGGATCCATTGTCACTACATAAAGAAGAAGGACATTGCTACTATGAAAATTCTTAAACAAGCTAGCTGGCTCGTAAGGAAATTATTTGGAGCAAGAGAATGGTGGGAAAATGATAGAACATGAATGCAAAACTGTACTCAAAATAGGCAATTTAGCATCAGGAAGGCATATATTCACACCACTCCACAATACCCCAAGGTTCGATGAAAATATTATTGATGGTGACTGGTATGCTCCCAAAACAGAAATACATCTTATGGATGGCAATGCATAGGCGTTTGGCAATAGTTGACAGATTAGCTAAATGAGGAATTCAAATTAATCAGTCTTGCATATTATGTGGGAGAGATATTGAAGAAACACATGACCACTTATACTTTGAATGCTTATATTCCCAAACTTTGTGGCAAGGTATGTTACAATGGTTGAAGTATCAAACAACGACAGGCAAATATGAGTCATAAGTGCAATGGTTAACTGCTAATGTTAACAACAAGAATCCCAGAAAAGCCATAATAGGTGTGATGTTAGCAGCAGTAGTCTACAACATCTGGATGGAAAGGAACAACAGAAGGTTTCAACAGTCGAACAGAGACGTCCAAGATCGAGCAAAGGAGATTACACTTCAAGTACACTTTACTGGACTGAAGCATCCGAAATGGTTACCCATTTTGCAGACTATTAATAGCTACCCTTCGTGTGACCCTTGACAACTGTGATAAGAGTCATCTTCTTCTGTGTTAGGATTCTAGCTAAACAACAATAGTTGTAGAGTATCTAATTGATTGTACTTATGAGATATGTTCTATAGTCCAAAGGAACAGATAATGTAAAAATTGCCAAACGGTTGGAATAAATTTTTTTTTTAAAAAACATTAACTCCCGTTTGGATAATTTTAGTTGACATTGGAAACACGAACCAAAGAATAACTATAAAATTATTTTATAGATAATAAAATAAAAAAATTAAAGTTAAATTATTTGTGAGTATACAAAAAATGACTAGAAAAAGTGATAAATGGAGTAGACGAGGTATTTGAAGTTAATATCATATTAACATATTTGCGAAATAGCCTCGTGGTTACTTAAACTTACATTAATTTACAAAGTAGATATATTAATTTAAAGTTTTCCCATTTGACATTCTAACTCGATGGAAATGAGTACTAATAAATATATCCAGCAGAGTATGTATATATATTAATTGCACTGATATACATATCACGTCATATACTAGATTACTTATTATTTAACATTTATTATTTGTGGGTCATATTTTTAAATGCAAAATCAACAAAAAAAGAAGTTACAAAAAAAAAAGAAAGGAAAAAGACCTGACACTTTTCTACTACCCAAGGCACATGCATCCACCTATCTCCCTTCTTATCCGTCAACCCAGACCTCCCTTCTTTTCCTTATTTTTATTCTTATTCTCTCTCTTTTTCTTTATTGTTCTTTCGCTCACTTATTTTTAAATTAAATTCACAATACTGTTATGCTCATGGTTAGACTAGGGAAAAAAAATAATGTTAGAACATCAGAAAAAATCAACACGAATCCGTGGTTTGAAACAATGAAGGCTGCCTAATAACATTGCAAATATCTGCCTTTTCTTTGTGTTTTGGCAAATATGAATTCGATGATAGAGTTTTCTTAAAACCATAGGTTAGCTTTAAAGTGATGAGTGCTTTTTGACCGTCAGAAAACTCCAATGGCTGTCATTTCTGCTTCGTCGACAATCAGTCATATAACTCTATTTTTGTAGAAACTCTAAATTACTTCATATCGAATTTAGCAGGAATTAAACTCTCCGAGTGCTCTATCTCTCCTTGCTTAAGTTGAAGAGAAGCAAGAGAGCGGAAATGAGTACTGGCACGCTAGGGACCTTTTTTTCCTTTTCTTTTTTTATTTTTCCTATTGATTGGAGTATTTTCTATAATCTAATTGTAGCATTCACGCGCTTTTTCTGCATGATTGACACGCATTTTGTCGACACCACCTTTGTTACTGCCACATAAGTATAGTCAATGATCAAAGTGATTTCTTAGTACTCATTTCGTCGAGTTGGAGTGTTCAAATGAGAAAAATATAAGTTTATGTATCGACTTTATAGTTTGCAAACTAGTGCAAATTTAAGTAGCCACGAGGCTATTTCGCCTATAAATTTCACTTGATATACTTTTCAAATGGTTTTTCGACTTAATTTTTTTTACTTTAAGGTGAAGAACTAATAATGGATAAAATCACAAAAAAAAGAGTACTTCTTTTATTTTATTTTATGTGTCTAAGTTTGATTGGCCATGAACAACAATAATAACAGATCTTACAAGTCCTTAGCAAAAAAAAAAGTGTAATCCCATAAGTAGGGGGTTTGAGAAGGATAGTGTGTACTCCGATATTATCCTAACCTTGTGAAGATAGAGAGATTGTTTCTGATAGATCCTCGACTTAGGAAAACCTAAAAAGAAGCAGCAACAGCAAGTAGTAACAACAACTAAGATAATTGAAACGAAAACAATAACTGGAAGGAAAAGTAAACTACGAATAAGGAAATACAAAAATATTTCGAATATTATTGGTATGAAAAAAAATGCGCCTAATTACCTACTAGAGCCTTCTATCATAATTTTCGACCTCCGTACTCTCCTATCAATGGTCATGTCCTCGGTAAGTTGAATCCACGCCATATCTCGCCAAATTAATTACCGCTCCCTAATACTTTTTCGGCCTACTCCTACCGCTTCTCATGCCCATCAATTCTAACCTCTCGTACCTCTTATAGGGGCATATGTTGCCCTCCTCTTCACGTGCCCCAACCATCTTAGCTTTACTTCTGCATCTTGTCCTCCTCCACAAAGGCCACTTCTATCTTGTCCCAAATAACTACATTCCTAATCTTATCTTTCATGATATGCCCACACATCCATCTCAATATCCTTATTTTTGCCACTTTTATCTCTGGTACATGAGATTTCTTGGTTGGCTAATACTTTACCCCATACTTTCATTAGTCCGCTCTAATGCGGTGTATGACATCATAGTCAATCTCCTCATTGCCTTAGATTACCGATTCAGGACACTTGAAACCCGCTCTCTTAGGGATGGTTTGTGAATCAAGCCTCACATCCGCATATGCTTCATAAGTCAAATCGTTGAATTTGTACTCCAAGTATTTTGTTTCAGTCACATTCAATTTGAACTCTTTTGACTCCAAAGACCGTCTTCAAACCTTTGGCCTCACATTAACATCGTCAAACGTATCGTCAACCACTATTATATGCTGTCAGCAAATAACATATATTACGACACCTCAAATTATATGTGATGTATCAGTACGTCCATCACGAAGGTAAATAAATGATTGGAGATGAAAGTTAATAATATAAATAATAGTTTTAAATTTTATAATCTTAAACAAAACGTGTGTAAAATAAAATAAATCTAATTTATGAGTCCTCTAATTTTAACTTTACATGTCAGTTCTATAAAGGAATGTCATTAAGGTAAATTAGGAAAGTTAAATTTTTAAAATTTGTCGAGAAAAACTTTATTTTTGAAGCAGATTAAAAGAAAAAAAAAAGTAAAATGCTTAATTTAAATTAAAATATTAACAAACAATATGTATGTCCAAATTAAATGCCTCCTCATGTTGACTTCCTTTCACCTCACTTCCACCCTTCATTATTTTTAGCGACATGTCCGGTCCTGTGTGATACAGTGAATGAAATTCTTGTTTTTTTAATTGAAGTCTCCGATTCGAGTTTTGATTATAAATTTTCTTTTGGCAGGGAGTATTTTTTTCAAAATAAATCCTACGCGACGTGAATTTAAATATAACCCAAGTCTAATACTGATAACTGAAGTTGGGAGAGAAACAAAAAAAACGATATGTCCGGTCACAGATGCTATGGCCTATATTTTTTGACTGCATGTGAGATGCTGATGATATATACATCAAAGTGTTAGTATTAAAACATAACATGACAAAAAAATAAAGAAAAGAGTAGAAAAAGAGGGTTTCTTTTTGTTAAACCTAACTTTTTTCTTGAGACTCAGTTTGGAGAGTGATTATCAACACAATCTAACAGAGATCTGATTCTTTTGAATTCTGCGGTCATGGGGTTTTTCTACAATATACTTCTTAAATTAAAGGGTGTTATCTTTGGTTTCAGATCTGACAGATTATATATAGTAAAAGCTCTCTCGTTTAATGGTGGATGGCAAGGGGAGGAACCAGACTGACAGAAGAGAGTGAGCACACGCACACAATTGTATACAGTGTATACCTTTGTGTTTATATTATTTGCGTGTGCTCGCTTCTCTATCTGTCACCTATTGCCTTTCCCCCTTCTTTATTTTTTTTTTTTGCTCACAATGGTTTTAGTTTTCTTTTGTTTCCCTTATTTCTTTTTCATTCTCTTATCATATTTTTTTTTTCATGTATTGAAGATTTAGATTCAATACATGAAAGTGCAGCTGCAGAGAATGGTAACACAGAAAAGCCTGTACCTTAATTTTGAGGAATTAACGGACACTGAAATGGCAGTGAACGCGCGTATCTCTTTCTTGAATTCCCTCTTCTTTTGTTACACTCACCATGTAAATATGATCCTGACGCTTGACCTAAATTTGTTTTATTTGACTCCACATGATTCAATGGGAGCTTTAATAGAAAAATTTCAATCTGAGCTATGAACTATAGGTTATGGATTCGAATCGCTCAATATCTCTTGTATCTGTGAAATCTGTCTATATCAAGTCCTTTAACGAACGGCTTTTCTTAGACCATGCGTAAAACACGAGATACTTTGTTTACTGCCATTTTTCTGTATATCATCTTGAATCTTTGCAAGTTCATAATTTTACAAGATTCTAGATGGGTTTTTTGACATAAACTATAGCAGATCAGGAAAAAAAGAAGTTTTTCAGTTTGGGGTTTTTGGGGATTATTATTATTTTTTTTACTGTTGTTTTTCTAGTGATACCCTCAATTAAATATTATTAATTGTGACTTTTTATGTACTTATCTCTGATGGAGAGGACGGACATGGATTTGGAAGGTAACCCTGTTACTGTTCTTATTTAACCGAAAACTGTACTTATTTTATTTTCTTCTACAAATAATAATAAATAAAATTAGTAAACAAGTATAATACTCTAGTACTTTTTCCCTCTTCTCTTGAACTGTCTAGTTTCTTCTGTCCTTTCTCTTCATTTTCCCCTTTTTTTTTTTTCGGAAATTGTAATCTGCTTGTTTTAGTTGACTGTCTTTCTTTTGGATTTTTAACCATAGAAAAGCAGTCTTTTTTCTGTATATTAACTCTGATTGTTTTAATTAAGTTGATGAATCTTGGATCCTTTTGAACTAAGGATTTGTTTATTTTCATGTGTCTACAGGTAATATTTTATGTAGGTTTTTTTGCAGAGGGTAGAATTTCAAATGCTTCTTAGCTATGGAGCTAAAATTTTCCATGTACAGGTTAGAGTTTAAAATTGATAAATTTTCAATATATAGTTACTTATTCTTAATAAAGACAGTATTGTTGTATATGATACTTAAAATGTGTTTTAGGGTTTAAGAATCTAATGGTTATATCGTGTTTTGGGAGCATACAAAAAGCTGCTAACTTTTACCTTCCTTGGACGCTGTGTGAACGTGAGATGCTTTGTGCATCGGGGTGCCCCTTTTTTTAAATCCTATTTGTTATGTTTGTAGGCTATACATTGTAATTTGTTGTGAGTTCTTCAATTTCTTAATTCCCATTCTGCTATTAAAGATAACTTTTGTCTCTTCAAAATTGCACAGATTGGCTTAGTTTTGAAAGATAAAAGTATAGATGCTATAAATTGCTGAAAATATTTAGCAGATTATGGTCTTTCTGAACAGATTCCGTTGTCCGAATAGATTGTTGATGGAAAGCATTAAAAGATGATTTTGATTGTTGCTTTAGCGGAATTTGTTTTGTAATTGCACTCAGCTTATGTATTGGAAAATTGTGATACTATAGAGATGTTGATAGCAGTTGTTTGACTGTAACTTGAGGTAGTTTAGCTGTTTATTTCTATCTATATATTGAGGTAGATATGTTAGATAGAGACACTTAGGGTGGACCTAATTGTTAGATTAGAGGCAATGTTTCTTCTTCTTATGACGTTTTGCTCAAATTATTCTTTTAATTTTTCTTTTGCAGATGTAGCTTACACGCAATTTTCTTGAGCCAGGGGTCTATTGGAAACAACATCTCTACCTTCACAAGGTAGGGGTAAGGTTTGCGTACACTCAACCCCTCCCAGATCCCATTTTGTGGGATTACACTGAGTTTTTTGTTGTTATTGTAGCTTATACCCAATACTTTTACCATACGTCTCTTAACTCTTTAAACGTATTACAACTTCTATATGAACTATGTATAATACTACGAATCCAACAATTCATGTACCATATATACTAATTCATGAACTAAACTTGTTTTATATTGAGAAATCCAGAAACAAAGGATGCAATCTTGCAAAGACTTCATACTTTAATGCCTTAGTAAATATGTCAGTGACTTGATCACAGTCTTGATATAAGTGATTTCAACTTCTTTCTTCTTGATGCTTCCAAATGAAATTGCATATTGTATCGATGTGCTTTACTTCATTCATATGATGTAGGTTTTATCCCAAAGCATTGTTATTAGAGTTACTGTCACAATGAATATAGGAGGTGTATCTTGTGTGCATAACATCTTCAACAAGTTTTGAAGTTAACTTGCATGAAGAAAGAGACAGATGCAACCTAATCGGCTTCACAAGTAGAAAAGCGTCCCAAAAGGTTTCTTCTTTATACACCAAGTAAATGTCGTATTGTCCACACAATCAAAAATTGTAAAGCCCGTAAAACTCTTTCGATTCATCCCCTTCACTGTAGCTAACAAGCTTGATGGTAGAGGCTGTAATTAATTGTACCTTTGATGTATCCACGAGTAGTACCTTTTTCCATCGTCATATGTGATAAAAAAAGTTGCTGTGGCCATAGCATAACTGGTAAAGTTGGCGTCATGTGACCAGGAGGCCACAGGTTCGAGCCGTGGAAACAGCCTCTTGCAGAAATGTAGGGTAAGACTGCGTACAATAAACCTTTGTGATCCGTCCCTTCCCCGAACCCCGCACATAGAGGGAGCTTAGTGCATGTGATGAAGTTGGTGGCCAACTATAATCCATGTTTTATCAGTTAAAGCCAGTTGATGTGTTTTACTCTTAACTCCTAAGCAAGTGCAACCCAACTAAAGAATAAAAGACCACATTCATCATATTGGTAGTATACATGAAGTAGCTTGAGAAAAACAAACTAGTGCACTATAATATATAAAATCCAACTCCTTGAAAAATACCAGGCCTTGTGCCGATTAAAATATCAAGCTTTCGATAATAATCCTGTAGTGAATTGACTCCCCTCTGACCTTCCTCAAGCTTGGATAATTTTTCTCCATAATGAATCGACGTGTTCACTAACTTGCTTTTCTGCATACTAAAATTTTCAAGTATCTTGCTTGCATAAGCTTCTTGTGATATAAAATACGATCAACATATTGCTTCCCTTTAATGCTAAAATTACAAGATGTCAGACCAGTGTCAATTTTTTCAAGTTCCGTTGGGATCAGCCATTTGAAGTCATCAAACATTTTATAGTTATTGACGGTAAAGCTAAGTCATCAATACATTAACAAAGGAAATACCTCCGTTTATATTCTTTTTAACATAAGAAAGTGTGCTCATCATAAGTACATCTGGTAAAAATTTAAATCTGTGTTCTTGGAAGTGTTTGAACAAGGTCTCTTTCAATTTGAAATACTAAATCTTCATGCCCTTTGATTATGCAGCTCATAGGTTGTTGAATAAAAACATCTTTCTCAAGTTAGCCATTCAAAAATGATGACTTATCATCCATTTGATGAATCGTTCATCAATAAGCCACAGGAAAAAGAACATCATCATAGTCGATGCTTTGTTTTTGCTGTGGCCTTGTGCAACTCTTCATTATGGTTCAAAGCATGCTAAGGATAGCTATGACTGGTCTTCTACACTACCCTTCAAGCATTTAGGATGTTCATCTCGATCGTTGTGTACGAACTCTATTCCTTAACATAGGTACCTCGACAATCAAATTATGAGATTCTCAAGGTAGCCATTCAAAAAATGGCGACTTAACCCAATTGATGAACCATTATTGATAGGCTACATGAAAAATGACTTTGTCATAGTCGACACTTTGCTTTTGCTATGGCCTTGCGCAAAATGGAGTGTTTAAATATAAGAATAAAACCTCTTCATTATGGTTCAAAGCATGCTAAGGATGGCCATGACTTGTCTTCTATACTAGCCTTCAAGAATTTAGGATGACCGTCTCGAGAACATTGTGTGTGCGAATACTCTATTCTCACCTCACAATGAAATTATGAAATTCTCACTTTCCTTAACTTATCCATACAAAAAAAGAAGAGATTCTCACTTTCCCAATTCTTTAAGTGAATATCATAATTGGCCTGAGCGCAAATTGTTTCTATTCAAGAATAGCACGTAGTAAACTCGAGAAATAAAGTGGTATTTACCATCCTTTTCTAGGAATTTTCACCTCTCCTTTGATTGGGACTTTGGCATCATCTCTGAAGACTATATTGCAATGACTAACTTATTAAACTTTGTTAAGAGCTCTTGATTGCCTCTCTTGTGATATTTAGGAAGTAGAGTGATAATATTTATTGCTAGTGTGACATTGAACGTGCAATTTACCATACTTCATATGAGGGATGAACTTATCGGTGTAAACTCATTGTTACGAGAAATTTTTCGTTTTCTCCTACAAAATAGTGGCCTCATTCTATTTGGAGATTCAATGGTATGTTTCCTTGAGTTAAAATGATCGTTCTAAGAACCCGTCATAATTTTTCTATGCAAGAAATAACAGCAGATAGAATGATTATCCAGCCTTCTGGTGGCTAACAAATATACTCCTCTTTCTATGTTGACGTGGAATCCGTACCTTGTAATTTGGATTAGTTAGTTTAGTTTACTTTGTCCATCAGTGCCTGCTTAATATGTGATCTGTTTGAATTTGGAATGCCAAGTTGGTCATTATATTTGTGTCAGATACACTCTCCTCGCATAAAAGCATGTGTCGAGGCCTTTAATACATGTATGTCGTGTTTGAGTTTTTCCAACTTTTTGGGCAGGCATGAGTTGCCCAGCAGTTCAGTGGTGGACCAGCTGATCTAGGTCCTGAACTGAGTTTATAATATTGTTTGGCAGTTCCTTTGAAATAAAACAAGGGAAATTTAAAGGATCAGTTCTTCGAATTGTGCTAGTGACCAAGCCTATATTTCGAATAATGCGAATGCATCACATAGGTTGACATAATATGTTTCCTTTCGCGAAGAGAAGTTTTCATTTCTTTTTTTTTTTTTTGTACAGATTCTACATTCGTCCACACTCTACAGTGATGACAGATGAAACTGAATTTATCAAATGGAATCTTTCTTTTGGATATCCAGATCTACTTTTATGTTCCTGAATTTTCCTTTTCAAAGAAAGGAAGATAAAAATAACTATTTTATTAGGTTGTCGGTTCATTGATAATTCAGCAAAACTGAATATCATCTCTATGGAAGTATAAGTGAAAAGAAAAGAATAAAATGTATGTTTGTGAAGTGCAAAGAAAGTAAAAGATTGGTGATTGATCTGCATGAAATCATGCTTTAATTGCACAAGGTAGAGAGAATTTGATAGGGAGAGACATGCAAAACATTTTCCTGTTCGCGCTTATGTAGCCACCTGTAAATTTCAGCGATAAAACAAGTTGACTAAAAGATCCAAACATATGTCCTTGTATAATTATTTATGGTGTTTGGAAAAGATATAAGTGATGCACATATAAATGTGGGAATGTTATTGTTAATAAGATTATGGTCTATTGGCAGGTTAACTTATGATTGTTGAGACCATTTGTACATTTAGTTTAATGAGTTCATATTTGATTTTGTGGAATGTTAGGCTTTGTAGAAATTGCATGCTATCGCAATCTGGTTTAAGGATGGAGCACCTTTTTCTATAAGCTATAAGAAAGAACTCAATACTTCCCTAGATCTTGACCATTAATCTCCCCACCAAACCTCCTCCTCATCTCCCCCCAACGAAAAGAATAGGTAGTTATGTACAAGGTTACTCAGTACTTCATTTCAAAAGCAAAAAAAATGTAGTTGCATACAAGGTTTCTCAGTATTTAATTTTAATATGGTGTAATGTCCGCCTACCCCAACTTTCAGGTATTGGCAAGAAGAGCTCAAGTTGAGGGTTGCAGTTCTGTCCGCCTTTGCTTCCATACGAGATTAGGTAAGTGATCCCCGCCTTTTCTGTTACTTATCCTTGTCCGGCCGTTTCATTCTCACCATGTACCAAGTTTGAGGTTTTTGACGTAATCTTAGCTTTTGTAGTTGGTATGCTGCAACTACTTGTTTGATAGATTTAAGAGGTTAGAAATTTCATAAAATTCTCAGCACGGGTATTGGGAATCTATTGAAAGACCTGCACACCTATGATGTCAGTCTATTACAGCCAAGTTAGTTTAGGCGTTGCTGTGAAAATGTTGATAGGAGTAGAATTGCGAGAATTGTAGTAGTTGTAGCAATTATCACTTGTTAAAGTGTACTATCATTCTATCTATCTGCCATTTGTATAGTGCTGAAGAATGTGAATTTGATGATATAACACTGCGGTCCATGTTAGGGGAGAGTGACAGTTTCCCCATGAACTATACTTCCTATTGAGCAAGCATGTGAAGTTCTGATTTTGATTTACCAATGCAATTTTATTATTTTACCTGTCGAAGTTGTTCCTGGAGTGCAAGTTTAGCGCCGAGCCGAGCGAAGTAGGCAGAGACGTGATGATTGGATCTCAGGTCATCGCCAAGAGGGACAGTGTCAAGTATCTTGGGTCGGTGATGCAGGGAGATGGAGAGATTGACGGGGACGTCACTCATCATATAGGAGCGGGGTGGTCAAAGTGGAGGCTTGCATCAGGAGTCCTTTGTGACAAGAAAGTTCCACTGAAACTCAAGGGGAGGAGAAGTCCTGATGTCCCGATGAGGAGTTGTGAGCGGCTGGCGATTGTCGGTGTTCGGCGAGGCAGAGGGAGGCCTAAAAGGTATTGGGGAGAGGTGATTAGGCATGACATGACTAGAATGCGGGTTTTCGAGGACATGACCCTTGACATGAGAGTCTGGAGGTCTAGTATCAGGGTTGTAGGGTAGGGGCTCGTAGAATTTTTTGTACTCCGCACCCGGGGTTGGGTGAGGCTTGGCAGAGCTATCCATAGATGATTTATGTTTTGGAGTGTGTCTCCCTTATGGTAGTTATTTATGGTAGTTACTGTATGATATTATTGCATGCTATTCTATTTATGGTTCTTATGTTTAGATAATTATTTATGTTATTTCTACTGGATTTAATAATGCTCTTATATATATATATATATTCTCCTTTTCTTCACTGAGCCGAGGGTCGATTGGAAACAGCCACTCTGCCGTTTCGGGTAGGGGTAAGGCTCGTCTACATATTACCCTCCTCAAAACCCACTTTATGGACTATACTGAGTAGTTGTTGTTGTACCTGTCGAAGTTGTTATAATAAAAAGTGAAGTGTTAAATGGAATGGGCCGGAGTGACTGTTCCCGTTATCCACACTTAGCTGCATTTTGAGGGAAAGGGTCCTCAGGAGTAGTATTTCTAGTTCAGTTGTGGCGGGTGTTGGCTTTTGTCTTCATCCTTTTAGTTAAGGGATGCATTTGTTTTAATGACATTATTATATTTGTTTTGTGCGACTACTGTGGTCAACTGAGAGAAAACAAAGCTTAAAAGTAGGCGTTTGTAGCGGTAATTGTTGGTGGTACCTGTACACTAGTCGTAGTGAAGAGAGAGGGAAAATACTGTGTCGTATGAACTAATTGCAACCTACCAAAACCCCTCCAAGTGTTGCTTGTCTGCTCACTTCTGGTTGTAGTTCTCTCATTTTCCTTGTTTTGAAAAGCTTTATGATAATTTCGCATACATACATTTGGAATTAAACTATAGTAACAGTTGACATATTTGTAACTGTCTATTTCTGGAGCCCGAAACCTAAATATTGTATTTTTGGACTCAAAGTACATTAATAAGTATAAAAAAATTACCTTTCTATGTATAGCGTCCAAATACATGACGCTATACCTTAATGGTAACTTTTGCCATTAAGGTACAACGTCTTGTATTTAGACGCTATGTTGCCTGACGATTTGACTGACATATATAGCGTTTTAAATTTATACGCTATACATATAGCGTCCAAAAAAAACGCTATACCCTGATTATGGACCTACCAGTAAGTTGACTGACATAACAATAATTTAAATGTGTATAGCGTGTATTTAAAGTACGCTATACATTAAAAAATTTCCATATCCCGGGCTGGCTATTTCCTATATAAAGTGGTTAGTATTTTAGGAAAATTCGTTCACAAAAAAATTTAACTTCCATTCAATTTTTTCTTCTTGTTAAATTCTTTAGCATTTTTTTTGTAATGTCTGAAGAGAGTAGAATAAGAGTTTCATTATAATTGGGTGTGGAGGGGGGGGGGGGGGTGTGAGGTTGTGATGGAGAATAACTTTGTCAGGATATAATTTATCTCCATAGAGTCATGTTAAATTACCACTTACAATAGAGTACGATAAATTGATATCGTTGTTATGCAAGATAAAAAAAATGGGTGCGAGGAAACATTCAGTGATACTTAAAGTAATCAAAAGATATTCGTATTCCGTCATTCCGTAAGGGGATGCTTTTTACTCGGGGTTAAACATTTACAATGATGAAACTTTGAGGGATTTTCGAGGACTCCAGATGAATACCGGGAATATCTTATAATCAAAATGTTGGATATGTACGTCAAGGTCGAAGACGTTCCAAACAATGAGGTTGCCAAACAGGTCTCGGATAAACCCCAGTCATCAGATAGTTATTTTGGAGGAGTTTTTGCCGGACAGGTTTCAGATGAAAGGGTTTTCCTTGATTTAAACTTATCCCTGCCTGCTTTACATGATTCACAAGACGAGTGCTTCAATTTTCCTTTGTGTTATGATGTACATTTTTGTTGTATTGAATTTGTATTAACGCTCATATAATTAACAAGGGTACAAGATGGATATGAATTTTACAAATTATGAACCCATGTATAGTTTTGGTGTGTTGGATTATGGTGGTCCATCTTGGAGCCGTCACCTAAATGAAAATGTCCATCATGAAATTTTATCACATTACGACTTGTAAGTGAAGTGATACAATTATATGGAAAGTATTTATTAAATTCAGTATCTTATTATTTTGTTGATTGTGTAGTGAAAACGAGCTAGTTGAACCAAATGTACTCACTTAATTGGCCGAAGACGACGTAGTAAATTTGGATATGGTAGATGCACAGAGTAAGGACGAGAACAGTGATTACGACAACAATGCTGATGAATCTGGAGACGAGACACCCTTTCCCCGTGAGGATGGTGATGAGGAGGATGAGAAGGAAGGATCTCATTTACCTAGAGAGTATGCTCCTCCCCCTCCCCCTCCCCCTAGACGAAGAGTGTACGAGTCCCAAGTGCCGTTTCATTGAAGGGAGATTCCTTACCTTGATAACTTGCCAAGCATGCCGGATATGGAAGATCTTATACGAGATTTTGATGAAATTTCGACAGCAATGTGAGATGAGTGTGTTGGCAAAGGGCATGCTTTTTCCTAATAAAGCGCGCCCAAGCAGTGCGTGTAAAATGCACAACGTATAAGAGTGTCGTGAGATGAGTTTATGGGAGTCAAGTTCGGTTGTGTACACGGTTGTTTGTCGTGGGTGGTTTTGGCCATGTCATTGGATGTTGCGTGAGCAAGAAGAAGACAGGTATATGGAAAGTGGGTAAATACATTCCCACCCACACATGCGAAATAGATACATTTAACAGGAATCAGTTCAACTTGGATATTGACTTGATTTCTCTTGTTCTTATTCCGCACATCGAAGCGTCCATAAGGTATAAAATCAAAGAGTGCATTACAGCAGTCCATCAGGAACATGGCTATACCATTACTAATAGAAAGGCATATTTCAGGCGCAAATGAGCATTTGAAATAGTCTATAGTAACTGGGATAAGTCATTTGCAGATCTGCCTAGGTACGTGGCTGCACTGCAGTAGTTTAACCTCAGGACGGCTGTTGAATGGAAGCTTGAGCAGATTCCGGTAAACTAGAATATATATTCAATTACGTGTTCTGGGCGTTTAAACTAGGCTATCGTTGGTTAATGCGACATGACCCTGAAAAGTGGACTTTGCATGTGGATTGTGGCAGACGATGAGGAACTCTGACTACAAATGTGTCAGTCTTTCGGGTTATTGAAGTCGGCAGGAGGATTGCCTATCACAGCCATGGTGCAGATGTCGTTCAAGAAGATGGAGGAGAGGTTTGTTGAAAGGTCCGCAGCTGCAACGTCATTGATGAAAAGGGGTGTTGAATTTATGATAGTGCCGATGAAAAGATTTGAGAAATACAGACGGCGATCGCATTGTCATTCATTTTTGCAGTATGATCATGAAAGAAATGTTTTTGAAGTTCGCACCGCTATCCATCAAAATCGGGACAATAATGTACATACTGTAAATGAATCTACAAGGTTATGTTTTTGTGGGAAATGATCCATCTATCACATACCTTGTTCACATGCCATCAAGTGCTTTCAACAAATTGGTTTAGGTGCAACCACTTATGTTGATTAACAATATAGCGTTGCGAAATACCTAAACACATATAGTTGGAAGTTGCACCCAGTGAGTGCTGAGCATTATTGGTCGCCTGAATTATTTAAAATGGCGTGCAACAAGTCCTATTTGCGTCTAATACAGGTGAAGAAGAGAACACGTATACGGAACTAAATGGATGTTAGTGATACCGTTTATGCGAGCAGATGTGGTATATGCTCGCAAACAGGACACGACCGTCGAAAATGTCTTTTGGGTGGCAATAGTAATCAAGCTCGTGATGGGTGTTCTTCTATTGTGCCTATCTATCAATGAGTTTATGTTGTAATATTTAGTTGTTTTGTTTATGTTGAAAGATTTATAAAATAGAATTATCTTTGTTAATTATGAAGTTAATCTATCCATTTAACTTTTTAATGATAATTAAAAAAATTATATATTCGAAAGAACTGGAAACAACATTGAAATTTCATAAATATGATTAATTTATGATTGTGTGTTGTCTTGTCGAACCAAAAAAAGCTGCCCAACTGACATAAAGCTGTTTCGTATTCATCAGAACATTTAACACGCAAAGCATAGCACGTGTAAATACTATGTTATGTCTATATATAGCGCGGTTAAATCTACGTTATGGCTGTGTGTTGTCTTGTCAAACTGAAAAAGCTGTTCAATTGACATAAAGCTATTTCGTACCTGTCAGAACATTTAACATGCAAAGCATAACGCGAGTAAATACTGTGTTATGTCTATATATAGCGCGGTTAAATTGTACGTTATGGCTATGTGTTATTTTATCTAACTGAAAAAGCTGCCCAATGTACATAAACTGTTTCATACCTGTCAGAATATTTAACATGAAAGACATAGCGTGGTTAAATATTATGTTATATTCATATATAGCGCGGTTAAATACTACATTATGTGTGTTGTCTTGTCTATAAATGACTAGTTCATTCTATATATTTGTTTCACTCAACTACTAACTAATGGTAAATCTTTCAAGAAAAGCAAGTTTTTTAAACACAAAAATGTCTCAATCTCTTTATGTATCAAGGTGCAAGTGCGGATAATGGTGAAGCTGGACGCCATTTCTGGAAATGCTTAAACAAGTTTTCTAAGGTTCCCAATGAACCTGTTTATGATTTTGAGATATGGATTAATGAATCCTGTCATCAGGAATACTACAAAGAATTGTTGAACCGTTTCAATGATTTGTGTTTAAAATAGTGGGAACATGAAAAAGAACTTAAAAAAGAGGTTGTAGAGTTGAAAGTGAAACTTAAAGATGTAGAAGAAGAAAAAAAATAAGCTGTTAGAATAATTTAAGTGGTTGGAGCAGAGAATAATGAGCGGTAGAAACTAAAAAAATGTGTTTAGTGTATCACTTTATCTTTATGTTTCTTGTGTCGTGTATTTTTATTAATTGTACTGGATTTTAATTAGGTTAAGTTGCAATATTTGTGTTCGTGTTGTAGTATTAAATTAAAGTAATTGTAATAAACTTTATTTTCATTCATTGTAATGGAATATTAAGTTTTTGTAACTTGTGTTTGTGTTGTAGTACGAAAAAATAGCTAATTAACGAATAAATAAAAAACTAATGCACATATTTTATAAAAGTTATTATTAATGTATCTACAAAAATATTATTTACATAAAATACAAAAAAAAAAGAGAGCAAAATCAATGTGTCGTGCATCCAGTGTGCTTTAACGCAGCTGTTGGCCTGAGGCGCATCACATCTCGCCTGGGTATGTTATCGGGATTGTAATCATCATGTCGCCTCCTTATGGCCAGATGCGCTGCTGTATGATCATCAAGGGTGCGGACAGGATCAGCAAAAGGGACCGTCAGTCCAGTAGAAACCTATATAAGAATAGAAATCTCAACATTGAATATATAATAAGTCACAACAATTTAAATTATCGTACTACTATCTCATCGGGCTCCTGAATGTAATCGTTTGTTGTAGCCATGTCAATTTAGCGTTCAGCCTTAAAAAGGAAATTAATAAAGTTATGAAAAATAAAGACAAATTCTAATTCAATACTATGAAAATCATACTTGCGCATGTGGTGATGAACCATAACCCAGTCCGCGCCCACTATGTAAATATCGGGTCGGTCGCTCCACAACAATTATAGGCAGGCCTGGAAAGTATGTATCTCAATGCACTCTAGAAAGGTTCGTGCCCGTGATTAATAATTAACCTGAAGGGGTCACTTGCCAAGTCCTTATGGTGAGATCCATCCTAAGTGACGGTATGCCCGTCTCATGTAAGCCACTCTACAAATCGGCAGTAACATAATCAGCAGGGGCCTTAATGCCACCTTGCTGGGGACTACTTCCTCTTCGCCCACCGCCACATCGTCCGGCACCCCCGCCTCGTCGGGCACCACCACCTCGTCGGGAACCACCAGCTCGTGCCACACAAGGCCTCGCTTGTACTGCTCTAGCTCCACATAATCAGGCATGTGTGCCAAGCGCTGATCCTCCCGGGCTCGCTGCAGTGTCCAGGCGGCCAAATCTACAAATTGATGTTTGTGATCCTGCAAGGCATCCGCAGGATTGCAAACATAATCCTGCATATGCATTGCCATCTGATAGACTATATATATTCCAATAGCCTGCACAACGTATAAATTATTAACTACATATAATGCACTAAAATACAGTTATATAATGAATAATAATAGAAAACATACCAGAGCCTCGTGTCCCCTGGCGTATGGAATGTACCGAACTCCAGCCTGATAAATAGGGTTCTCGATAAAAATTTTGGGTGACGTGCCGATACCAGGACATATACCTCTGAATAGCCACCTTCTGGATCTGTGTAGGGGCGGAATCATCTGATCTCGATGGTCCCAAATATGGATTTGCGCCGCTAACCATGCCATAAATGCGCCGTCCGCCCTGTAACCGTCATCCTTCTGATAATGTGTAGGCTCCGATATAGGGCCCCTCGGTATACAGTGCGGGCGGTTAAACTGCCGAAGTAACCGCTCCGAGGCATGATGCTCCACAATATCGAGGCATATGAGTGGGGCAGAAGTGCTCCAAATCAATCGGCCAGCCGAGCAATAAGCTGGCAGGGAAGCTATCAAATTGTCGCTATATGGCGTCTAGATGAACAATCAAATAATAACATGAAATGTGAGAATGCGCCACACTAAGTTAATCTATACCGGAAAAGTTTAGGTACATATTCACCTGTGCGCCCTCCAACAGATCCAACACATCCCTGCAGAGGGGGAGATTATGATGAGCATCATACTCCATGAAAGTGTACGACGGAGAACCCACTTCCTGGGTAGAGGGAGAAACAGATGTGCTACATTAGGAGATAATTGTGGTTGAGGTGGCTGAAGCTGAAAGAACGGCTCCCAGGCCCAAACCTAACATACAAAGTTGACAAAAGGTTTAAAGATAAATTCTAACTAGGTAGAGTTGGAACTGATGAATCAAGTATTTGAATATGTTGTCACCTGTATAAGCGGCATAAAACCACAAACATGTCTCTGAGTTCCCATGCTCACTCGGTTCATCTGCCTATACATTTAGCCGAGAACAGCAGCACCGCAGCTGTAATAAAGTAATTTATCTAGCAGCTGAAGATGATGCAAAAATCTCAGGCTGACTAGGTTCTCCGAAGTGTTCTTAGAAGAAGCAACAACAACCTCGTACACCGGATGATATATACCTCCTCTGTATCATCGGTGATATCAGGGTGGAGTACCTCCACGTACTGACTAATAGGGGTAAAAGTCAACGTCTAGCACTCGACGATGCAATCTCGTCTTGTAGCCTGAAACCCGTGAGCTACTGCAGCATGTCCAAATAAGCATCACGTGACATAGATCTCATAGAAATAGGCAGTGAAACGACCATGCCATCAATGGGCAAGCCATATAACACCTCAACATCCTGAAACGTGATGGTAGCCTCGCCAATGGTAGGTGAAAAGTTAGCATCTCCGGTCGTCACTGCTCATCAATGCGTGAGCAAAGCTCAGTCAAACTGTATTCCCCCGATCTCAATAATCCTAAAGAATCTCGTATCCTGGAGGCGTTGGACTACATGTTCGTGGAGATCCCTGGGCCTCAAAAAATCCCACAGGTCGTCCACTCTCCTAGCGTGGAGAGTCTGGGACAGTAAATCTCCCTCCCATATATGGGCGGACCTATGATCGCCCTGAAGCACTAATAGTTCATGAGAGTAAGGGCCTGGATGTATAGGCCCGTCCATGTCGTCAATTGTATGTTTATTATTTAATTGTATAAAATATATATAACTATTGAGTTCCGGGCTCGATATTTGAGGCCCAGTAGTATCAAACTATCATGAATATTTATGTGTGTTAAATTCAATATTTTGATTATTTTGTGTGTGTTTATTTGTTTTATAATTTAAATTCTTAATTTTTAATTATTTAATTGTACAAAATATATATACCTATTGGGTTGCAGGCTCGATATTTGAGGTCAAGTACCACCAAACTATCATGAATATTTATGGTGTCAAATTCACTATTTTGATTATTTTGTGTGTGTTTGTTTGCTTATAATATAAAATTTTAATTTTTAATTATTTAATTATGCAAAGTATATATAACTATTGGGTTCCATGCTCGATATTTGAGGTGCCAGTAGCATCAAACTATCATGAATATTTATGTGTGTCAAATTCAATATTTTGATTATTTTGTGTGTGTTTATTTGTTTTATAGTTTAAATTCTTAACTTTTACTTATTTAATTGTACAAAATATATATACCTATCGGGTTCCAGGCTCGATAGCACCAAACTATCATGAATAATTATGTGTGTCAAATTCAATATATTTATTATTTAATTTTACAAAGTATATATTTTCATCTACCAATATAAGAAATACTTAAACTACATGGATTCTACGCTAAAATACTATACCTATCATCGCTAAACATTTTTACATTTTACTACGCTAATAAATAAACTAAATATAAACAACAAATACATTTTAATCACATAACATTTAAAAAAATATATATAATATACTAGTTTCGCAAATAAAACACAAAACGACATGGAAACACATTCAATCAATTAATATACATTATTATACAAGTCTCGACATAAAATAAATCGAAATACCTCAATGTAGTGAGTGTTTTGTATGAAAATTTGAAGACGAAGAAGTTAAACCACAATAATACAATGCTCTACTACAAGGTGAGACATACATTCTTAACTTTTGATGTGATGGGAGAGGCTCACAATTTTTAATTAAAAAACCAGGTAGAGGGGGGGGGGGGGGGGAGGGCGTGGTGGGGACCAAAATGCTAACGTTAAAAAAAGGGGGAAAGGGGTTTCTGGTCGGGAAGAAGACGAAGGGCGATATTTAATTAGGGGTATAGCGTTTTCTTTTCATACGCTATGTATAGCGTATGATTGAGGACGTTATATATGTCAGTCAAATCGTCAGGCAGTAAAATGTTGAAATACAAGACGCTATACCTTAATGACAAAAGTTGCCGTTAAGGTATATCGTCTTGTATTTGAATATTATACATCGAAAGGGAACTTTTTTATTTTTTACACTTATTAATATACTTTGAGTTTAAAAGTATAATATGTAAGTTCCGAACTCTCTATTTCTGGCCTTTTGTGAGTTTTATGGTGAATGCTATTCTTGTTTATGTTTTGTCTATGAAGCTTCTGGTGATGCCTTGTTCTGATCGAAGTGTAAATAAACGTTGTGCTCTTGCCAGGAGAGACCTTATTCGATTGCTCGGGTTCGAATATTATCTGTCCTAAGCAGAAACCTTGCACCCCATGTTTGATCCTAACGACGCATAATGTCAAGTTCTTCAAATGCAGAAGAATGTTGTATGCCAAGTTTCACCTTTTCCATAGTAGGTGTCATCGTACCTTGTCATATAAATTCATTTTGAGGTATTTGGAAAATTTAATTGAGAGAAATCGGCAAAGAAAAAAATGGATCAACAACATCAACATGTGATTTTGGTTAAAGTAGCACGGGCTAGCCAATTTTCAGAAAAATAGTCAGCATTTGCTAAGTCATTAAAAAATAACCACTATTTTGCTGTAATAGAGACCGGTCAAACATAATATACTGGAGTTTGATATACCTGTGTATGAACTTCCAGAATATTATATTGGACCGGTATACTTTGTTGGCTCCAGTATAATATACAAGAGATTGGAGCATCGGTGCTCCAATATCTAGTATATTATGCTGGACCGGTATATTATACTGGAACTCCCGTATATTAGACAGGAGTTCCAGTATAATATATTGAAACTTCGGTATATTATGCTGGAGTATTTTTCTGGATTTTGAATATTATTTTCGTTTAGATTTATTTTTACATTAAAAGTGAGTAAATTTCAATTACTTTTGAAACTGTAGCTATTTGTAAATGACCACTTATAAATATAACTATTTTTAAATTTCTCCCATAATTTTCAGAGTGTCCTCGGGCTGCGTAGTGTACGCGTGGGTTTGTTGAGTTGGTTGCAGCCTTGTGATCCCTTTTATATTCTGTTAAGAGTTTGGATTGCTCCACATGTTTCTTATTTCCTAGTTACATGTAGACGTAAACTCAAGATTTACAATTTTCAATATTTAAAATTTTTAATTCTAATAACTTCTTTAGCCAAGCGTTTAATACGGCAATTTTTTTTTTTTTGAATTTGAGGTATTTGGTCAAGTAGAAGCAATTTTGATTTTTTTTTCCTTCCAAAATACTCTTTGCAAAATATTATATATATCAAAATAACCTTACTTAATTTAAACTATAAAGTAATATAAATTAGCATTTGGTATGGACTTTCATATTTATTGAAGATCTTTTAATCTATTTAAATTATCTTGAGTGAATAAAGTATTATTCAATTTTATTTTATATTTAATTAAATAAAATAAAAAACTTAAATATTGTCTTTAATAATAAATATTTATAATTATTTATCTATTTATATAATATTAACTTTTTAAGCAAATTTCTTCATGTCTTTATTTGTAATTGATATTGTAGGCAATACATTTTCATCGAGAAAATAAAATCAAGACCGAAAAATCTCGCAACAATCATAGTATTTTACTTCGAATATTTGAGTGTTACAATCTCTATTAATCCTCTGATTCTTGTTTCTAATGGTAAATAAATTCAAGGGCCTTGGAGCTTGATCTTGAATCTATATTTGTTGCCACGAACGATGATCTTGTTCTTGAGCTTGAAATTGTTTGTTCTTCGTTCTTGAGCTTGAACTTAATTGCTTGAACTTGAACTTGATTGCTTGAAGCTTGGAACTTGTGGAGAAATTTGCAGCATTTGATCCACGAGCTCTTTCTTGCTTCTTGTTATAAATTCTGGTGTCCTTTCTGAGTTATGAAGACCCCTATTTATATTTGTGGAAGGGAAGAGTCATGATAAGAACAAACTCCTTCCGACCAATCAAATTGAAGTGTGACATGGCCGCATTTGATTGGCCAGAACAAGTCACTTGCACACGTGGCGCGATTTTATTGGCCTTTTAGTGTGACTTGGCATGCTTTGTCATCTTGACACGTGGCATGATCCTGTTGGCTCTTTCGTTTGACTTGGCACGCCACGTCATTTGACACATGGGACAAAACTGGGCCCCGTCTTGGGCTTAATGAAATGGGCTCATCACTTTTTTATTGGGTTAGCCCAGTAGATTAAGACTTATTTATTTAATCCGTATATGTTCGACTTATATAATTAATCCAATTATATTAGCCCAATAAATTTATTTGAACTAATATATCTTGAATTTAAAATCTAGTCCAAATTATTTTATGAATTTAATTCCCTTAAAATTTGTATGCTTAAATCTGCTAGAATTTGCAAACAATAAATTTGCGTCGAAAAAATAAAATAAAGACCGAAAAAATATCGCAACAATTGTAGTATTTTATTTCGAATATTTGAGTGTTACAATCTCTATTAATCCTCTGATTCTTCTTTCCAATGGTAAATAAATTCAAGGGCCTTGGAGCTTGATTTTGAATCTATATTTGTTGCCACGAACGATGATCTTGTTCTTGAGCTCGAAATTGTTTGTTCTTCGTTCTTGATCTTGAACTTGATTGCTTGAACTTGAACTTGATTGCTTGAAGCTTGAAACTTGTGGAGAAATTTGCAGCATTTGATCCACGAGCTCTTTCTTGCTTCTTGTTATAACTTCCGGTGTCCTTTCTGAGTTATGGAGACCCCTATTTATAGTTGTGGAAGAGAAGAGTCATGATAAGAAGAAACTCCTTCCGACCAATCAAACCGAAGTGTGACATGACCGCATTTGATTGGCCAGAACATGTCACTTGCACACGTGGCGCGATTTCATTGGCCTTTTAGTGTGACTTGGCATGCTTTGTCATCTTGACACGTGGCATGATCCTATTGGCTCTTCCGTTTGACTTGGCACGCCACGTCATTTGACACATGGGACCAAACTGGGCCTTTAGAAAGATGTCAGCTTGGGCTTAATGAAGTGGGCTCATCACTTTTTTTATTGGACTAGCCTAATAGATTAAGACTCATTTATTTAATCCATATACGTTAGACTTATATAATTAATCCAATTATATTAGCCCAATAAATTTATTTGAACTAATATATCTTGAATTTAAAATATAGTCCAAATTATTTTATGAATTTAATTCCAATAAAATTTGTATGCTAACAAATGCCCACTACTTCTAGACTTGTCGGGGGTATAGAAGCATCGAACTTTAAAGACTGAGCTTGAAGTATAATTGGAGACAACATCATATATATTTTTTCGTCTCCTCTATTCAATTACATGGAATAGGCTTGATGTTGGATAATTTACCAACTTATAGTCTTATTTTATGGAATTAATTTTCAATGAGCTTATTGGCCATGTGTTTTTTAAAATCCCTAATAAATAATAGAATTAGTTTTCAATTCCAGAAGCATATGGTCAAATTGCATTCTAATTACTTTCTGGAACACTACTGCCCGACAGTTTATTTAGAATTTATTCGATCTCAACTCGAATCGTAATTCGTCTTCAACTCGAATTGCAATTCGACTTCAACTCGAATTGCAATTTCTGCTGCATCCCACACCGGCTCTTCTCTTTTAGTTTCTGCCTTTTGACATCTATAAATACGGTACACTCTTCATTATATTAGCATCACTTTCAGCGTTGCAAACCACTTTGAGTCTACTTTTGACGATTTGGAAGCACTGTCGTGAAGGTAATTTCTTCTTTTTTTTCTTGTGCTTTTCTTCTTTTGTCATTTTTTTGTAGTTCAAGCGAGATCCACGCACGAAGAAGGCGGTCTTAGGGTGTGAGGAGATGAGTACTCATCCCTGCCCAATTCTTGGAGAGATTACTCTCAAAATGGCCTGATTCTTGGAGAGATTACTTTCAAAATGGCCTGATTCTTGGAGAGATTACTCTCAAAATGGCCCGATTCTTGGAGAGATTACTCTCAATATAGCTCGATTCTTGGAGAGATTACTCTCAAAATGGCTCTATTCTTGGAGAGATTACTCTCAAAATGGCCCGATTCTTGGAGAGATTACTCTCAAAATGGCTCGATTCTTGGAGAGATTACACTCAAAATGGCTCGATTCTTGGAGAGATTACACTCAAAATGGCTCGATTCTTGGAGAGATTACTCTCAAAATGGCCCGATTCTTGGAGAGATTACTCTCAAAATGGCTCGATTCTTGGAGAGCATTCCATCCATTTAGACTTTTGTACCCATTCTAATATTCTTGATTTGGACTTTGGTAACTCCTCTTTTCTTTCTCTCTCTTTTTTAGCATGAAGAGATGGAAAATGTCAGGGACTATACCTCACCTTCCTCAAAATTTAGATATCTCATCATCGAGACGGAAAATGCCATAGAACAAAACAAGATTTTGGTTCTCACCTCACAAGCCGGCCGGTATGCAGCCACATGGCCTCCTCTAAGGAACTCCCTTCATGTAGAGAAGTGGACCTTGGAGCACAAATCAACATCTAATCCATTATCCAAGATGTGGTCTCTCCAAGCACCAATCCATTGTCATGTAAATATTTCTAGAACCCTTCCAAACTTAGGAAGTTGCATAATTCAAGGCAAAGTACATTGGCGAAACGCAACAACAATCGGGGGCGAGTATCGCCATATCCCAGGATATTGGGAATGGGATGAAAACGTGCTTGGCGGAAGCCAACAAACACTAATTACAACAAAGATTTATGATGCTGTCTATGCCTCACTTTTCACTTACGATCGAAACTCGAACAGTTTGCAAGCATTTTGTGAGGCTTGGTGCCCCAAGACGAACACACTTCTTACATCAACTGGGGAGCTATCTCTATCTCTTTGGGACTTACATATCCCTGGGGGCTTGCCCATTGCAGGTTCTCCATATGAAGAAGTGGCACCTGAGACAATAGAACTCATCGGTTTGAATGAAAAATAAGTCAGATTTATTCCTCGATCTTGTTGGTATTTATTTGCTGCATTTCATCATCTTAAGGAAGGTAAGGGTGCTTCCCAAAAGGTCTCCTTCAGCAAGTGGACAAGTTTTTGGTATATAAAACATTAATATATAGACCTTCCCCATTGCGAAAGAAAAAGAAATCTGCACGCTTAAAGTCGACACATAAACCTAACGGAGTTATTCCCGAGACGACGAGGTGGTCGAGTGATCAAGAAACTACATTTTCTAAGCTTAGGGTGAGGTCTGACAAGAAAGATGAACCATATGTAGCTGCATTCTTATCAATTTGGCTGTGTGCCTTTGTGTTACCCAAGGTAGAAAACTCCATTCGTCCTGAGACTTTTAAGATGGCAAGCATGATGGCAGGCGGGCGACAGATTAGCCTTGCAGTCCCAGTTTTGGCGAGTATTTATCATGGTTTGAATAAGATTTCGCGTTGTGCCCAACTTGATCAGGTCAAAGTTTCTTTCCCCATTCATTATGTTTACGGATGGCTTGCACATTACTTCAAAACCCGCTATCCACTCACTAAGGGTCCGTATGTCACTTTGATGGTGGCATACTCAGGAGAGGGGGATGCAAGATACTTTGACGAGAAAGATGAAAGAAAATGCATCCACAGTGGGGAGGTTATAGTTTGGACACCAACAATGTTGACCAATTCCCGTCCTTATTATTACGTGGATAACGATGCCCCTCAAGAGTTGGAATCAAATTACTTTATGAGCCTATGTTTTAATTACCTCCCTATAAGGTATGGTAACTCATTCATCATCGCGCCGTATAGTCCGCATTGATTTGGTCGTCAACTTGGATTTTACCAGAAATTACCTGACTTTTTGGAGAATGATATCCGTAACTCTTCTCTAGATGAATGAATCAGATTTTTGAGGATTTGCACATTGTATCGATCTATGTCCCGTGCGGTTTTTCCTCCAACGAGAGATCCTATGGAGAAATCCTTTCTCTACTAATTATATGTCTTGGTGGGAGAAAGCGCATGGGAAGTTTCTCGAGAATAACTTACAAGCTTTGGTAGACAATGTTGGGTTAAAGTCTACAACCCCTTTAGGAGGTGAAGATCAAGGTGTTGGAAAGAAGATCTCAAAAGTTAAAAAATATCAACTCCAATCCCAAAAGTAGTTACGCAACCTAAAAAAAGGTAGCTTAAGTCCTCGAAGGCAGCTTTAAAAGAAGTGGTGTGCACTTCAACAGCTATACAGAAACACCCTCTAGTTCTTGCATTTAACACGTGTGTTCCTCAAGACACAAGCCACAATACCAATGAATATCAAAATTGGAAAAGGAAACGGCCTAACCCAGTAGATATCGTAGAGGTTCAAAATGTTGATAGTCCCTCAAGAACGCATACAGCTTGTAACAAAGAGGTAAAATACAATCACCTCGCTCACTCCCCCTCCCCCCTTTTTTAGGAGTAGCTTCACTTATAAATTACTTGCTTATTTTTCCTTTTCTTAATGCAGTTAAACACTATTGGGCGTCCGATGGTATCTCCACGCGACCAGCCGCAAGTGAGTGATGAATCTATTGGAGGGCCTACATGTAAAGTGAAGTCATTGTCAAAGGTGTCATCTCTTCCTCATGATGAATCCCTAAAAAGACAAACTCCAAATGAGATAACTCGCATTTCACCAATGACAAATACATCGTATCTATATTTGAAGGAAAAAGCATTGTTTTCAATCGCAAGAAGGAATTCATTTTGGGACTTTGGGAGGATATTTGCGATAGGCTCTCCAAACTCGTCCAGAATTACTCTCATCTATAGGGAGAAAATCATTGAGATTCTCAAGGATATGAAGAAGACGAATATTCTAGATTTTTCTCCATTAGAAGATATACTGAATTATCTTTTTGAACTTGCCGCATCATATGACCAAGAGAGATCCAATATGGCTGATAAGACGAGTGAAGATGAGAAGCTAGAACTGATTTCCAAAGCTAAAGAGCGTCTCGAATCGTTCAAACTTGAAGAAAGTGAGAAAATCAAGAAAGTTTCCTCTAGTGAAAAGAAATTGAAGAGAGTCATGAAGAAGTTGCAGACAGTACAACAAGAGAGGGAGAACCTCGATGGTGTTATAGAAGAGACTCAAAAGGAGGTTGAAGAGATTCAAGAAAAAATTTCATCTGCTGAGACTGAGGTCTCTTCATATGACAACGTAAATTTGCTGACTGTTGATGATTCGGCCAATTTGGAGGAGAAGAAGAAGAGCCTGGAGACTAGCTGTCAAGAATTGATCAACTACAACTTTTATTTAGATGGTCGTTAGCATTATTTCACCTTTTATCTTTATATTAGGTTGACCTAGTGGATATTTGTTTTATCTTAGATAAGATTGCTTCTCATTTGCTACCCGACATTTATTTTAGTTGCATACCTTTCTACTTTACGCACTTGTAATGAAAGATTCATATCTTGTCGGGGAAGAGTCCAAATAATAAACCATTTGATTTTTAAAAAATTAGAATTCAATATCTAAAATATATAAAAAATTCAGGATCAAACACCTTCAGAATTGCCCCAGATAGTATTTTGGAACTAACTTTAGATTCCACCACGTTGCAAGTTTCAGATTTGCACAGTCTCACCGAAAAATTCATATCTCGGTGTAAAAATGTTGGAATTGCAAACCGTTTAATTTCAAGAAAACCATACATCAAGATCTAGAGCATATCCAAAATTATAAATCAAACAACTTTGGGATCGTTCCGAATAATAATTTGAAACCAACTTTTATATTGCACCTTGCTATCAATTCCAGATTTGCGCAGTCTCTCTAAAAAAATCATATCTTGGTGTAGGAACATTGAAATTACAAACCGTTTGACTTATTGAAAACTAAACTCCAATATCTAGAACATATCTAGAATCTCAATCAAAAAACTTCAGAGTCGTCCCAGATAATATTTTGAAATTAACTTTAGGTTCCACCACGTTGAAAATTTCAGATTTGCGCGACTTCGCCAAACGTTTTATATCCTCAAGTAGGAATGTCGAAATCATGAACCATTTATTCTAATGGAAACGTAACTTCCAAATATATAACATATTTAAAATTCAAGATTTAATTCCTTACAGACGCATTCAGATAATATTCCAAAGTCAATTCTAAATTTTGATACACCGACAACTTCAGATTCGCGTGACTTCACCAAATATTTTGCATCTTGATATGGAAGCCTCGAGATTGGAAGACATATTACTTTCCATAAATCGAAATTTAAGAACCATATCCTCACAAATATCTTGAGGTTCAAATCTCACTGAATTTGAAACGTTGTACCAAGCAATCATTTCCTTATACTCGTGCTTCCTTTTGATGCCTCGCTTCTCTTCCCTTTTTTTGGTAGAGGGCTGAGTTGAAGACCAAAAAAATTGAAGGTTTGGCAAACCTGAAGACACAGAGAATCCCTAGACTTAAATGCAAATAATTGACATCCTTCTAAAATCGGCCCATTGAAGGTATCAATTTACCAAGGAGGGTTACCTCCTTTAAATCAAATGAGATCGAAGTTCAACAGGAGGATGACATTTCAGCTTGATCTTGTGTTCCTTCATACTTCATTCAAACAACAATTAGGGTAATATGTATCTTTTGAACTTATGTGACTGAACTTAGAATGAAACTCTAAGCTGCCTACGTACCCCGGTGAAAAGGATCAAGTCATACCGTAGTTCAGACGGGGTGATTCTCTTTTTTTTCGCGTCCTAACTTTTGCCTAGGCCGCCTCTTTCAAGGTTTTCAACCTAGCAGACTCTTTGTTTTGCACTGTACAGTTTATACTCTTGCGGGCCAGAAGTGTAGCAACATGCAGTTTAGGCTAGTGCATCAAGGAGCGTCATGACTTCAAGGATAATACTTCTTCAAAAACTTGCCATTTATAGGGCCAATTCTCATACTATCTACATCAACCAGCTTGTAAGCCCCACTTGAGTAAGCTTCTTGCACGACATATGGCCCATCCCACTTTGAAGTGAACTTCCCTACAGGTTTATGGGAAGTAATTATGGGTCTTCGTACGGCAAGGACTTGATCTCCTACCTGAAAGGATCTCGGGCGAACTCTTTTATTTAAGGCGCGAGATAATCGAGCTTGATAACATTTCAAGACTCTGTTGAGCTTCCAATCTCTTTTCACCAAGAGCTTCCAACTCTGCTAACCGAGGTCGAGCATTTTTTTCATCAGTGATACCTTCTTGAATAGCCAGTCGTAACGAAGGTATTTCACGCTCAAGTGGCAAGACGACTTCGACCCCATAAACGAGTGAATAACGAGTCGCCTGTGTTGGTATGTGGTGAGTCGTCCTATATGCCCATAGAGCTTCTTCCATGCGATCATTCCAATCTCGTTTGGATTTGGAGATGACTTTCTTTAACAAGTTGCATAGAGTCTTGGTTAATGCCTCGGCTAGACTATTGGCGTCAGCATTGTACATTGAAGAGTTATGTTGCTTGAAGCCAAAGAGCTCACAAATCTTGTTCATCAACCTATTGTCGAACAGCTTGCCATTATCCTTTATTATGTAACGGGGAATGCCAAAGCGATAGATGATGTTCACTCGGATGAAACTTGCAACATTTTCCTTCTTTACCTCCTTAAGAGCAACATCTTCCGCCCATTTTGAGAAGTAGTCAGTTGCCGCCAAGATGTATAGGTGGCCACCAGAGGACTTTGGCAGTGGTCCAACAACATCCAATCCCCAGGCGTCAAATGGCTAGGATGCAACAGTCGGGTTCAACATTTCAGGAGGTTGATGAATAAAATTCGCATGGAATTGACAAGCCTTGCATCTTCGAGCGTAGTCCAAGCAATCTTTTACCATAGTTTGCCAATAATATCCCATCCTTTTTATATGGAAGTGGAGCTTTGGTCCAGACTGGTGTGACCCACATACCCTAGGATATGCCTCTTGCAAAGCTTGGAGAGCTTCTTTTTCTCCTAGGCATCGCAAGAGTACTCCCTCGAATGACCTTCTGTATAGAGTATACTTATAGTAAAGGAAGCGAGGCGCACCGGCGGATTTTCAGTCCTTCTCCTCGGATTTTCTGGAAGTATCCCATAGCTTATGTAGTCGATAATGAGTTTGCGCCATTCTTCTTTCTCAACTTCAGAAATAGCAAAAGGATGCTCGAGTTAGTTTTCTTCATCGTCAGCCTCATTTGGGAGTGGTACTACCCATATTTGGAAAAGAGTAACTTGCGTTTGACCACGCAGGGTTAAAGATGAAGCTAGGGAAGCTAAAGCATCAGCCTTCTTATTTTCTTTCCTTGACACATGCTGAATAGTCACATTACCGAGCCATCCCATCAATTTTTTAGCGTAATCATGATATGGGCGTAGTTCAGGCTTCTTAACCTCGCAACTACCCAAAAGCTGGTTGACCACTAACTGAGAGTCACCAAAGACTTGCAATTTCAACTGCTTCATATCAATGGCCATTTCAAGCCCAAGTATTAATGCTTGATCCTCAGCAACATTGTTGGAACAGAGTTGTGTCAAGGTGAAGGAGTAGGGCAATACTTCACACTGGGGAGTGACAAATACAACGCCAGCCCCAGCTCCCCCCCTATGCCCAGCACCATCAAAGTACATCTTCCATGGAGGTTGAACTTTAACGATCATTGCGTCCTCATCAGGCAGTTCATCAGTAAGCTCCCAATCATCAGGTATTGGATGATCTGCCAAGAAATCTGCCAATGCTTGTCCATTTACAGCCTTTTGAGGGATGTACAAAATATCAAATTGTTGAAATTGGAGGTACCACCTCGCTAGTCTATCACTAAGAACAGGTTTTGACATCACGAACTTGATGGGATTTGCTTTAGAAACAAGACTGACAACATGAGCTTGAAAGTAGTGCTTCAACTTTTGAATTGAGAAGACTAGCACCAAGCACAACTTCTCAATTGGAAAATAATTCAACTCGTTTGGTGTCATCATCCTGCTCAAGTAGTAAAGAGAATTTTTTCCCCTCACTATTTTCTTGGCCCAACAGTGCTCTAACAGACCTTTCTTGTGACGCAATGTATAGTATCAATGGCTTTCCAGGTACAGGGGTTGCTAAAACGGGAGGCTTCATCAAGTAGGATTTAATGCTCTCAAAGGCATTACTGCATGCTTGGTCCCATCTGAAAGGGATACCTTTCTTCATAAGGCGATTGAATGGTTGGCACCTCCCAGCTAGGTTCGAAATGAACCTCCTAAGGTACTCTAGCTTTCCTTGCAGACTTTTCAATTCATGGATATCTCTAGGCTCAGGCATTTTCAAAATGGCACCCACTTTGGCTTGGTTGATTTCAATCCCTCGATGTCGGACAATGAAACCAAGGAACTTTCCAGAAGTAACTCCCAAGGTACATTTCAACGGATTCATCATAAGTTGGTATCTCCGGAGCAATTCAATTACCATCCTCAACTATTTCATGTGGTCTCCCTTCTCTCTTAATTTCACCACCAAGTCGTCAACATAGCATTCGACATTCTTGTGGAGAAGATTGTCGAAAATATTTTGCATAGCCCTTTGGTATGTAGCACCAGCATTCTTCAAGCCAAAAGACATTACCTTGTAGCAGTAAATACCTTTCGGAGTGCAGAATGTAGTAATCTCTTCATCTTTTGGTGCCATGCGAATTTGGTTATAGCCCGACAAGCTGTCCATGAAAGACATTGCCTCATAACCAGTAGTAGCATTGATCATGAGCTCTGGAATAGGAATCAGGAATTCATCTTTGGGACATGCATTATTGAGGTCCCTGAAGTTAATGCATACTCGAATCTGGCCATTCTTCTTCCTTACACGGACAATTCTTGAAACCTATGTTGGGTAATTAACTTCCCGAATAAATCCAGCTTCAACGAGTTTGTTAACTACAACTTTAATCAGGGGAACCAAGTCCGACCTGAAGCGCCTTTGAGCTTGTTTAACAGGGCGAGCACCATTTTTGACTGCAAGGTGATGGGCTGCTACTTTCGGGTCCAAGCCAGGCATCTCTTTGTAACTCCAAGCGAAGACATCCCTGAACTCTTTGAGTAACTCAATATAGGCGCTTTCTTCATCAGCTTCGAGTAAAACACTTAGGTAGGTGGGTCTTGGTTCTTCATCGGTGCCAAGGTTGACTTCTTTTAAGGCATCAACCGTTGTCTTCATTCCTTCTTCAAGTTCAGGTGGAGCATCTTTCGCATCTTCATCTTCTTGAGGATCCCCATCATTGAAGGATTTGCGATAACATGGTGAAACATGCTCCAATTCTGCGTTATCCTTCATCGAAGACGGAACACCATTCTCGCTTTGTACAGTGACATGATACGAAGAACCTGCACATTTTGTTCATCTTCGTCACGTTCCTTAGTGTAGACCACAGTATATTTACCTTCAATATTTCTTCGCATGAAACTACAAGTTTTGTTTGTCGCCTCATTCTAGAAGGAACAAGACTTTGGAAATCTTTAGAGATCTCCTGGATTTTGGGTGAAGCGGATGTTCTTATGCTTTGAAAATTTCTCTGGAACTTGTTCCCCTTCTTTATTGGACCCAATATTTCAAACACGGAGGTCCTCGCAGGTGATCTTCCAAGTCGAACAAAGACAGAAGGCTTGTTAGAAGCGGCTGATTTATCTTCTACAGTGATATACTTCCTGCTCTCCCTTCTTATCGAAATGCGTACTGGTGACGGTTACTTGTATCCCAAACCTTCACGTGGTTGCCTCGTTGTAGTTTCTGACGGGAGTTTCCCTAACTTTGATGGCTCATTGGGATTGTATCCAGCTTTTGCAAATAGCTTGTAAGCATTAGGGTCAAAACCTTCATCTGTCCGCTTTGTAGGGAGTGCCACATTCTGCAAATGATTTTGGGCTACAAACCCTACAAGCGGCATTGAGGACCATTTTACTGCCTCAATTCGTTTAATCGGAAGAGTTAACTCCTTTGGCATGTTGATTTGGATATTATATGACTCGCCCTCGTCTTTCTTCCTTTTAGGGACATATTGGAGTAAGAGACTTACTTTCTTTCCATAGGACACAATGCCCCCTTTATGAGATTTATTCGTGTTGGCAGGCACCTCCTTTGTAACAACTTTGGCTTTACCCATGGTCACCTTAATGTTTTTAGTTATTGGTTCATCATTCTTGCTTTTCATACCATCATCGGCTTTCAGCTCCTTCACAATGCGGTTCTTCAAGTAGAACTTTGCATCGACGAAGTGTGACTCAGCCTCGGTGTATGGCTCATCATCAGCAACTATCGTCTTTTCGACTTCACCTTGGTAGTATTCTAAACATTGATGATAGGTAGATGGAACAATTTTATTCTCATGTATCCAAGGCCTCCCAAGCAAAACATTGTATGAAGTCTTCGCGTCGATCACATGCAGCCATGCACTTGATTGCATATCTTCAATTGTGATTCCTAGCCCGATTGCACCTATGGCTCTCTGTCCCCTTAGTTGAATCCTTGGATCATCACACGACTTTCTGAGAGTTCGTTCATGACAATACCAAGTTCTTTCACAGTGTGCATTGGAAAAATGTTCACTGAGGATCCTCCATCAACCAAAATTCGATTTACCCTTTCATCGCATATATAGCCAACCAGGTACAATGGGCGGTTATGAGGAGTGTCACCTAGCAAAAGATCGTCATTTGTGAACGTGACCTTTTCCTCACAAGCATTAACTTCTTGAGGAGTGGAGTCGATAGGCTTTTCCGAAGATGGTGCCAACGGTAGGTCATCACTCTTTTTGTCCCCTTTCTCAGCGAGGCAACAAGAGGCATCAATGTCCTCATGGAATTCTTTGTGCGGAACCAACTTGGTAAAAATTCCTCCAAGGTTACTGGATTTCGTGGCCTTTGAGGGTGGTGCATCTCTACCTTTGCCTTCTTCAAATGCCTAATTGGATTTTTTTTCATTAGTTTTTTTACCATCATCTTCCTTATTGGTTGTTCTACTGATTCTCTTTGTGGCTCCTTTTGCGGCGCCTACGACAAGTCACCAACGTCCATCCTTTATCATCATCAGGATGGTTGACTTCAGATTTGTCGCTCTCTAATAATTCTTCATATTTAATTTCTTTAAAACCACATAATTCATCCGGACTGAATGAGCCAAAGGTGATAGAGACTTGGTTTGTGCTTGCTTTCTCATCTTCAAGAACGGTCTTCTTTTCGCAAGCCAAGTCCATGACCTTATCCTTGAAGACAAAGCACTTCTCCAGAGGGTGGCATACAAGTCTGTGGTATTTGCAGTAATTTGGGTGATTTCTTTTCCCAGCTTCATTTGGTCGCTTCATATGCAGAAGCTCAATGAGATTTAACTCGCGGAGCTCTTCGAAAATGGCTGGCATATCAGAATCCAGGAATGGGTACTTTTATCTTACATTACTTTTAGAGTCAACTTTCCACTTGGCCTGTCTTGAAAAGAAGTGGATTTCATACTCTGCTTCTTGCTCACCTTTGCCGTGAACTTCATAAATGATGTATTGACATTCATTTCATACGAGTTGCAAGTTCTTTAAATGTGCTAGGCTTGATACCTTGCAAGATATAGTGCAATCTCCAATGCATGCCTTGGATGCACATCTCTATGCTCGAAGCTTCACTAAGACTGTCTTTGCAGTTGAGGCTTGCATTCCTCCAATGATTGATAAAGTCGATAACTTGTTCCCCCTATTTTGACGAGTATTTGTGAGCTCTATCATACTCATAGTGCGTCTCGTTCTATAAAATCGATTGAGGAGATCTTGCTCTAGTTGATACCAAATATCGATAGATCCAGCCTCGAGGTCCGTGTACCAATCAAAGGCGTTTCCTTTTAATAAGCGGACAAACTGTTTGACGAGGTAGTCTCCATAAGTTCCAGCATTGTTGCATGTCTCAACAAAGTGCACCACATGTTGCTTTGGGTTACCTTTACCATCAAACTGTTAAAACATTGGAGGTTGATAGCCAGCAGGCATCTTCAACATATCGACCCTCGCGGTGTACGGCTTTGCATATGCTAGGGAGGACTTAACAGTGACTTCATATTTGTTCTTGATGGTTCCTTCAAAGAACTCCTTCAATTGATCGATTGGAATCATCCCTTCAGATGAGATAGGGATAGCCTTAGTGGATGCTGCTTGTCTCGGGGGAGAGTCACTCTCTAGAACTTCTGGGAGCTTGCCGGGTGCATGGGTAGATTCTTCCTCCATCAAGATTCCCACCCTGCAGTTAGCTTGTCAATTCTAGCCTCTTGATTTTGCATGCATATAGTCAAGCCAGCGATTGCTTCCGTCAAATTTGCCAATTGCTCCTCCATAGATGAAGTGCTTTTCACCATGGCTTCCATGATTGTCGTTGATGACGGAGAGTAGCATGGATTTTCACACAGATTGATCCTTGATTGGCTCCCGCTATGTGGTGTAAGTGGGTAGGATCTATCACTTGAAGCATCATCATCCTCCTTCACGACAGAGTGCTTGGAGCAGGAGAGGTCAAGTAGAGCTAGTGTTTTCCTGATCTTTTCAGCAAAATCGCTTCCTCCTTCAGATGCGTTTGTGGTAGATCTTGCTCCTTTTGAGGATGAAGATACAAAGACAAGGGTTGATGCGGATGAAGCTTGGGGTGCTTGTTGTCCTAAAAAGTTTTCTTTGCTCCTCGTAACTCGGTCGAAGCTTCCAAAAGTAATATCGATAATGCTTTCCACATCAACGTAGTTACTGGAATTGGCAGCCTTGGTGGAAGTTGAACCGGAGTTGATTTTCTTTGGAGCCATTTCAATGTTCTTGAACTTTAGTGATTCAAAAGTTGAGATGAGAGGTAGAGATTTTCCTACTGGACGTGCCAGAATTTGTAGACAATAAATTTCCGTTGAGAAAATAAAATCAAGACCGAAAAAATAGCGCAACAATCGTAGTATTTTATTCGAATATTTGAGTGTTACAATCTCTATTAATCCTCTTATTCTTCTTTCCAATGGTAAATAAATTCAAGAACCTTGGAGCTTGATCTTGAATCTATATTTGTTGCCAAGAACGATGATCTTGTTCTTGAGCTCGAAATTGTTTGTTCTTCGTTTTTGAGCTTGAACTTGATTGCTTGAAGCTTGAAACTTGTGGAGAAATTTGCAGCGTTTGATCCACGAGCTCTTTCTTGCTTCTTGTTTTATCTTCCGGTGTCCTTTCCGAGTTATGGAGACCCCTATTTATAGTTGTGGAAGAGAAGAGTCATGATAAGAAGAAACTCCTTCCGACCAATCAAATTGAAGTGTGACATGACCGCATTTGATTGGCCAGAACATGTCACTTGCACACGTGGTGCGATTTTATTGGCCTTTTAGTGTGACTTGGCATGCTTTGTCATCTTGACACGTGGCATGATCATATTGGCTCTTCCGTTTGACTTGGCACGCCATGTTATTTGACACATGAGACCAAACTGGGCCTTTAGAAAGATGTCATCTTGGGCTTAATGAAGTGGACTCATCCCTTTTTTTTATTGGGCTAGCCCAATAGATTATGACTTATTTATTTAATCCATATACATTAGACTTATATAATTAATCCAATTATATTAGCCCAATAAATTTATTTGAACTAATATATCTTGAATTTAAAATATAGTCCAAATTATTTTATGAATTTTATTCCAATAAAATTTGTATGCTTACAGATATTTAAAAATACTTTTTGAAAAGCTTGGCCAAACACAATTTATTGTTCAAAAGTGCTTTTCAAATTGATTAACCAAACACAATTGCTTTTCTTCAAAAGTATTTTTTTTAAAAAGCACTTCTCAAAATAAGTTGATTTTTCTAGCTTGGCCAAACAAGCTATAAGAACGTTGAACTCTAGAAATTGTGAGTTCAAAATATAATAGTTGTACAACTTAGGTGATTTTTCTCATATATTAGATCTCTCTGTAATAGTTACTATTTTTTATAATAATACTTTATTATAACAGCTAAAATTTTTTTAGAACTAATTTTCATTTTTAGTTTTAATATATAGTTTTTTATTTTTCACTTTTTATTTTTTATAAAAACACTTCATTGTAGCAATTAAAATATACTGGAACAGACAAACTATTTTAGAGAGGTTTGATTGTATTGAGATTAAAACTCTCATTTGTAATTGCATATTCTCTTGTCATGTTCGACTTCTAGATTTTAAAAAAATAATCCAAATATATTCAGATCCATAATAGATGGTAGCTAATAGAGGATTGTTCAACTTAAACATATAATTGAGTCATTATTAGTTTTTTAATAATCACGAAGAAATCGATGTGAAAGTGTCGTACTGTCTTTTCACTCAAGTAATAACTCAAAGATGTATTTAAATATGTCGTATTTAGTTATTACAAACTTGTCTGATAATACATTTTACTAAAAGAATTAGTCACCTCGAATCTGAAAATATCATCATATTTGGAATTAGTGCCTAGACTACCATCCTTGCAATTATTTACCTTATTATTATATTTAATACACATGCTTAGTCTTGAGAAAATTATTAACGAATCTATATTGATTTCTTAGTTCATAGACAACACGATATAATAATTATACTTGGTGTAAAGAAATCTTGTGACTAATTGAATCTTTTGTGATTTTGTTATTAATTATAGTTCTCCTATTAAATTAAATCCATACTTATCATGTGGATGACTCCTATTAGTACTACTTAAAAGATATGCCCCACAATAAATACTGAATAAAAAGTCATTTTCTTATAATCAGGAGATCCTGTCATCTTTCAATCATATTGAAAAAAGTCATTCTTCAAAATCACACAGTCAAAAATAGCCAAGTACAGAAAAGGTGGATAAGGTACTATTGAATTATCAGGCTATAGCCTACAAAAGAAGAAATCAGTTGATATTATATTAATGTTATGAAATCTCCTATTTAAGGTGAATGTCTATAATTAGAGAGATTCTAGAGTTCTATTCTTGGTAGATAAATCATCCCCCTCCCTATAAATAAAGGGGTCTTCTACCATTGTAAACCATCCCTAACAATCTCTAAGTATCAATAAGAAGAACTCTCTCTACTCTTCTCTCTATTGCTCTTGTTCTTGTATTATTGTTCTTGTCTTTTATATTATTTCATAACACGTTATCAGCACGAGACTATACCGTCTCAAGAAGCTCTTTAAGAAGATTAAGCCGCCGTCAATTTCTCCGCATCGGAGCCGCCGTCGTCTGCATCAGTGGAGAAAAGGAAGAAAACATTGAAAATATAATTGGTATACCTTAAAGGTAAGTATTTTATTTTTCCCTTTCAAATTCTTGAAATTCTATAATTTGATTTTATATACAAACATAGACAACAAAGTTTGATTATAACTCTAAAGGAGTTTGTAAGAAATTATAACCACACGAAGTGGTAAAATCTCTATGTCCTGCCATGATTAAATTCATGTATGATTGTGGGCAAATAATTGAAAATCCGTCCCATTGAATTTGCTCCATTCCCTTAGAGAATGTGGAAGCAGTATATGATAAGTCTGAAAGAAGACTAAAATATTACCATGAAGGTATCAATGAAATGTGGACGTGGCAAAGAATTCCGTCCAATTGAATTTGCTCCATTCCCGTTAGAGAATGTGGTAGCAGTATGTGATAAGTCTGAAAGAAGACTAATTACCGTAAAGGTATCAATGGATGTGGACATGGCAATAGACGAAGTTATAATCGTCATAATTGTGGTAATGAGAACAATAAGAATTCTCAAAATAATCTTTCACTTTATGAAAGTAATATTTGACATGAGATTGTATAAAGCACATGATTTTGATCCATTCCCTGAAGTGAATGTGATAATTGTAATAGAGCCCGTAAGTATGAACACGCTCTTGATGTAATTTTGGTTTATGTCTGACATTATGAAAAGAAAGTTCGTTGCCCTTGAAATTTCGGGCAAGAACTATATGATATGGGTGTTGGATACTTAAATCCATTTTGGATGCTATGGGTCTTGGAGACGCCATTAAAGATAGAAATAATGCGTCCACCCAAAACCATGCTAAGGCCTTGATTTTCTTGCGCCATCACCTTGATGAAGGTTTGAAACTATGCTAAGGCCTTGATTTTATTGCGCCATCACCTTGATGAAGGTTTGAAGATTGAATATCTCACCGTCAAGGATCCACCTATCTTGTGGAATGGCTTAAAGAAGAGATATGACAACCTGAAGTTGGTCACTCTGCCACAAGCACGATACGATAAGAATCCAAAAGCAAATAGTTTATAAACTATATATTATCGTTGCGGTGGAAACGGGCACTGGTCAAAGGCTTGCCGTATACCATGACATTTGGTTGACCTTTATCAAGCATCTCGAAAGAGTAAACGCCCTGAAACGAATTTTGTCTCTGACGACAACTTTGACATCACCCACTTGGATGTGGCAGACTTCTTTGAGCAACCCGAGGGGTAGATAGACCACCTAATCGGTGATGGATCCGTGATGAAAGAAGATGGAGCTATTTGATTTTATTTTACTTGTTTGTATTAGTGAATGAATAAACTAATAGCCATCAGTATTAGCTCGTATTAGTTAGTTCATGACATAATGTTAGTATTAGTTCTTTAGAATGTATCAATATGCTCAAATATCAATAATATTTTTACTTTCCAGTAGAGGTAATCGACTAACCTGAAAAACTAGTCGGTTATCTCATATTTCGCATAAAAACTGCAAAACAATCGATTGTTGATCATCAACAATCGATTGTCTTTAAAACAGTGTGATCTGGAATTTTACAAAAACAGTCAACAATCGATTGTCTATGGTTAACAATCGATTGTCTTTAAAACAGTGTGTTCTGGAATTTTTCAAAAATCATCCACAATCGATTGTCTTTGTCTAACAATCGATTGTCGTTAAGACAGTGTAATCTGGAATTTTTCAAAAATCATCCACAATCGATTGTCTATGTCTAACAATCGATTGTCTTAAGACAGTGTGATCTGAAGTTTTTCAAAAATAGCAAATAATCGATTGTCTATGTTTAACAATCGATTGTCAATGTTCAACAATCGATTGTGTGTGTTTAACAATCGATTGTTTTATGAAAACGTTTAAACTGAAATTTTCAAACTGCATAGTAATCGATTATGGAAAACATATAATCGACTATCTGATTTTGTTAGTCAACTGTTAGCAGCAGATTTTGAAAATATTATGTGACACAAACGAATTGAAGTTGTTTATACTCATGTTCGTATATTTTCTTTTATATGTCAAACCATGGGAAGTAAATTGATTGAAGGCTCCGGAAGAGCAACTGTAACTCTGCCCAAAGGCATGACGTTTATCTTAGAGAATGCAATATTCTCCTCCAAGTCTAAGAAGAACTTGTTGAGTTTTAAAGATATCATTCAAAATGGATATCATATTGAGACAATAGATGAGAATAATCTTGAATTCTTCATGAAAACGAGGCTGCCCATTTCGGTTTGGGTTCACGCCATTTTGCATGCAGCAATGCTAGTTCGTCGGCTGCCCACTTTGGTTTGGGTTCATGCCATTTTGCATGCAGCATTTTAGTTTGTCGGCTGCCCACTTCGGTTTAGGGTCACGCCATTTTGCATACAGCAATGCTACTTCGTCTCTGACTGATGAATTGACACAAATATTCCCCGTTGCAATTGGTTTTGGGTCATGGACCCAATATATCCCATTTAAGAATTTTTGGATGCGCAGTATATGTGCCTTTAGCACCGCCATCCCGCACCAAAATGGGTCTGCAAAGAAGGTTAGGAATATATGTTGGGTTTGAATCGCCCTCCATCATTCGCTACCTCGAAACATTGACAGGCGACTTGTTTACTGCACGATTTGCAGACTGTCGATTTGATGAGACACTTTTCCCAAAATTAGGGGGAGAAGTTGGTGAAACCAAACGGGAAATTTTGTGGAAAAATGCATCATTATCTCATCTTGATCCACACACCTCTATTTGTGAGAAAGAGGCACAAAAGATTATCCATTTGCAAAGAATAGCAAATCAAATGCCTGACGCATTTATAGATTTGAAAAGGATAACAAAATCACATATCCTCGAAGTGAATGTGACAACATTTGATTCACGAATACATATTCATTATTGGAAGAATATGAAGATGAAATTGGTATTAAATATACCACACTCACCCCTAGATGGAGGTTTGAGATGATACCACACTCACCCCTAGAAGGAGGTTTGAGATGATATATGGCATGAATGATCGTTGGTCACGTACCTATTGTACGCCAAAGTATTTTGGAAATATGACTATTAAAGGACAACGATAATGCAAGAAACATATCTTGCATATAAGTTTGACATGACCATAATGGTATAACTTTCTCTTTAAGAAAGATATTCACCACATGGATGTTGATGAATCTGTGGTAGTACAAAATTAATTGAGAGCTCTAGAAGAGCCAATTATTACTATGTTGGAGAAACGCAATTGAGTATTGTGCTGTAGTAAGTCTCAAAGAAACTTATTCAGTTTCCAAAGTACACGCGAAAGCGATTGATTATATTGAGACTATAAATAAAGGAAGGCTTTGATATCTCCTATTACTACAACTTATAGCGGGGTAATTTGTATATGAAAAGCTACCCGCTTTGTTCTCCAGTTTGTACTACACAAACGAAATAATGCCACAATAAAGTGGATATCTATTGGTATAAAACCCATGTCATAATAAACCTGAAGTTTATTGATAAGTGCACATGTCATGGTTACCAATATTGATAATTTATTCGGTTGGCATTCGTGTTAGCCATCTCATTTTAAGTATGATGTGCAAATTCACATAGGTGAATATCAAAGAACTAGAAAGTTTTTTACAAATTCTCTTGTATCACTTGTTCTCATTAATGAACTAACCAACTAAAGAGTTCGGGTTGAAGCCCATAAATTCTGGAAATATCAAAGGTGAATATGGGCCCATTCACCTGCCATGTATACCACATATGATGCATCTATGATATGGTTACATGCGCAATTGTTATTAACCCGCAGCCTGGCCGGTGCTTGCGAGGTAAATTGCTCAATAATCTAACTTTGAGCATAATTTCCAGATTCTCTACTCAAGACAGTTCATCTTGATAAGTTGGTTTATATCAAAGTTGGTTTAGCAAGATAATTATTGAGTGCTTCCACTTAATAGCTAAACTGTTTCTTATAAGAACAAAGTTATATATATTAGTTTGATATACGTTGTATACGAGAGTATATTATATTCTCCCCTCACAAGTGGTTCAGGGTCAGGAACCAAATAATTTGATCTTATTATTAATGTGCCGTGTATATTGACATGATAATGCACAAAGATGATTTCCCAAAGTTGAGGAAACAAGTTAGCTTTACTAACATGAAGGGGAGATATGATAAACACTTGAGAAAAGGTTACATGGGATGAATTATCATTTGTATATGTATATCCCCGAATATCATGATATGAACCTGAAGTTCATAAAAGGATAATTCAATTGCAACATATTGCAAAGCATGCTATACGCATTTGCTGACCCAAAGAAAGTAACTAAATGGAAGAGATACAATTCAAGAAGAATTGATTCCATATGAAAGACATGTAGTTTTGAACCTATAGTTCAAATGCTTGAAAGTATAAAGTCAAAGGTATGTATAGTCAGTTTTCGATATCTTATTTGTCTAGCATGACATGGAAAACTTGATATGCATCTAAAGTCTATTATATGGCTTATATGACTTAACTTGAAAGATTTAAGTTGCTTGAAGCATATGCAATTCTTGGTCCTGAAGTACCACATTCTTAGTACAATTTGTGTACATATGTATCTTGCTATAACTATAAGCATGATGGCATTGAGAATGCATCTATGGAGATATTGAAGAGTTATTCCACGACATTATATGAAGATGTTCATATCTATCAAGAATGATGATTTCAAGGTGCGGAATATTTATTCAAGTCAATATGGTTGATTTATTTATCAAACATCTACCAAAGATTGTTTTGAAGATGATGCACAAGATTGAAATGCAAATGCTCAAGGATATAAATTGATGTACTCATTAGGGGGAGTTAATGCGCGTTGCACTCTTTTTCCCTTACAAGGTTTTGTCCCACTGGGTTTTCCTTGCGAGGTTTTTAACGAGGCAACCAATAGGCGCATATTCAAACATGTGTACTCTTTTTCCTTTCTTTAATTTTTCCCATTGGGTTTTGGTTTTAAGGTTTTAACGAGGCACATTGTTGAATAGACATTCAAGGAGGAGTGTTATGAAATCTCCTATTTAAGGTGAATGTCTATAATTAGAGAGATTCTAGAGTTCTATTCTTGGTAGATAAATCATCCCCCTCCCTATAAATAAAGGGGTCTTCTACCATTGTAAATCATCCCTAACAATCTCTAAGTATCAATAAGAAGAACTCTCTCTACTCTTCTCTCTATTGCTCTTATTCTTGTATTATTGTTCTTGTCTTTTATATTATTTCATAACAATTAAAATAATATTTTATTTTTTGTGTGGTGGTTAAAAAATGAAGATATGCACCCAACTCTCAAAACTATTTACAACCTTGACTAAAAGGGCAGTTCAGAGGCATTCCGTATTCATATAAAATTTGGAAAAAAATCGCACTCTAAGAAATATATTTACAACATTGATAGCTTGATTTACAAAATACCCGTATTCATATAAAATTTGGAAAAAAATCGCACTCTAAGGAATATATTTACAACGTTGATAAAAGGCAGTTTGATATACAAAATATCCGTATTCATGTTAGTTTCGGGAAAAGCTGCACCCTAATCTACCCGAACAAAGACGACAATGGCTGATTGGATGGTATGCAAGGTACGAAGAAGGATCGCACCTTAAGGAATGTGAGCCAGTCTGCCCAAACCAAAGCATAACTGGCTGATTCGACAACCGCTCGAACACTTAAGTAATCAATGGAATTCTAACAAAGGAATCACTCAAAGCAAACACCAAATCACACAAACATTTTCAAGAAAACACAATTGGATTGAAGGAACTATCAAAGGATGCAACAACAGAAGCCTAGTTTCATTACAAGAGACATACTTCAAATTCAATCTAAAGCATGAATGTATAGCTTTAACTAACTCAAGCAAGAGTTGAATTCTCAGGTGCTGAAGTCCAAAGAATATCCTTAAGAGCTGGCCTAAGCTCTTTGCTTGCAAAACTGGTTGTACTCCAATGTATCACCACTAGCTTTCTTCACTTCCACAACCAAAAATGAAGGTGTCACAGCAAATATATCAGCAGCAATTCCTAATTTCCCTTTTCTCCCACTCTCTTGCCCTTGCAATCTAACACTAGAATCACTCCTCTTTAAACTGAATTTGGTCGTCTTCGCCACTTCTTCTAGCTTTGATATCACACTACTAGCTGGTATTGTTGTTGCAAACCTCAATTGTTCCTTCTCCATCTTCTTCTTTTCCTCAAACAAAGGTGACAAATCAAACCCCTCCGATAAAGATATGATATGAAAAGCATTTAAAGACTCAATCGTTTTCGCCTTTCCTACGCCAAATTCTTCTTCCTCTTTAGTTATCAAAGTCTTTGGTACAGATTTCTTAAACCAAGAGGAATCCATAATCTTTGAAGCAGTAATTCTAGTATTCGGATTCGGATCCAACATTCTTGTTATCAACTTTCTTGCATCTGATGAAAACCATGGTGGACACTTAAAGTCACCCCTATGAATTTTCTTATACATAGCCATAATATTCTCATCTTGAAATGGTAAAAAACCAGCTATAAGTACATAAAGAATTACACCACATGACCAAATATCAGCTGTTGCACCATTATATCCATTTTTACCAATAACTTCAGGTGCAACATAAGCAGGGGTACCACAAGTTGTATGTAACAAACCATCTTGCCTTAAATGATCCGAAAACGCGCTAAGCCCAAAATCTGTTACCTTAAGATTACCTTCTTCATCTAACAACAAATTCTCAGGCTTTAAATCCCTATGATAAACTCCGCGGCTATGACAAAAATCAATAGCTGAAATCAATTGCTGAAAATAGCCACGTGCTATATCTTCCCTTAATCGTCCTTTGGCGACCTTCGCGAACAATTCACCACCTTCAACAAATTCCATGGCGAAGTAAATCTTTGATTTACTCGCCATAACCTCGTGAAGCTCAACTATATTGGGGTGGTTCACCATTTTCATAACGGAGATTTCTCGTTTGATTTGCTCCATCATTCCTACTTTTATCACCTTTTCTTTCCCTACTACTTTCATGGCTATATTTTCCCCTGTAACCACGTTACGCGAATGGTACACTTTTGCAAAAGTACCTTGGCCCAAAATTCGTCCAAGCTCGTATTTTCCATACAAAACTCCATTCTTTTCTTCTGGCCCCATTTGAAAAGACTGAAAAGGGTGTTCGTTTTTTTGCAGAAAAGATTGCTTTTTTGAAGCAGATATCGAAAAGGGTGTTTTATTTTTTATTTTTTGGCAAAATGACCTGTTTTTGAACACAAGATTGAAGAGGGCGTTAGTTTTGCAAAAAGATTGTGTTTTGAGCAAAGTTTCTGAAGCAAGATTGAAAAGGGTATTTATTTTTGCAAAAAAAAAGATTGATGGATATATATGGGGGTAAAAATGGTGGATGGATGGGTGGGTTCAAGAACCTTCAGAAAAAAGATTGACGTGTTTCCGGTGGCAATTCCGGCCGCCGGCGAGGGAAATTTGGGGCTTACAGCCTCCTGAAAGGGTATTAGAAAATGGGGATTCTCTTACCATATCTCTGCATTCCCTAAATAGGATTTCACTCTCCACAAATTGGAAAGAACTTGGGATTTTTTTTTTAGGGTTTGCAGAATCAAAGATTCTGTGTATTTGGTTGATGTAATATCTCTGGAATGGAGGAGGTGGACATGCATTTATAGCTGGTTTAAGGGTAATACTGTCTTCTTGCAGACATCATGAGGTGTTCGTTGATTTTGACATGGCGTGATACAAATCTGCTTGATCTGTTTGGCAATAAGAGTCTGAAACGTGTACTGAGCACCTTGTAATCAGTTGGTCTGGTTTTTATGATTGAAGTGAACGAGTTTGTATTTTCGTAACCGACTCTTTGGAATTTAAATGACCATTTTATCCGTATAATATTTAATTACTTTTTCTCATGGTTGTATTAAGATTTAACTTCAGTGCAGTAGCTCGCAAATTACACGAAGAAGATAAATTGCATGCAAGCCGCGTGTGCAGAGACGGTGCTATAGTATTGGTTATGGATTCGATCAAATTTAATAATTTAGATTCAAATCATATATTTGTTGTAAAATTTTCATTAAATATATATAAATTATTAATTTAAAACTTATTAACTTAAAAGATTAAAATTTCGAACAATTTATAAATTTAAAACCCTGACTTCGCTTGTGTCAGTGTGACGAGCTTGACTGAGAAAGCATGTAAGAAATTTCGAATCTTCGATCTCATATTCGTGAGATCTCCTCTTCAACCAACTCGATCACCTTTATAAATTTTTGGGGTATAGTTATGTATTTTTTCCGATCTGTAATAAATAATTTTTGGATTGTTTCATGTAAATTAAGAAATTTATATTTTAACATTAATTAATACAGAAATTAACCATATTCGTCATAGAAATTGTAAAAAAAGGCCAAAAAATTAATTGTGGACGGGAGGAAATAGTAGGAAAATAATCATTGTCGCGTACCAGAAATGGAATGAGTGTTCTATGACGAATAATAATAAATTGTCTACTATATAAGAATATTTTTATCTTTATGTAACTATAATTAAGTAAGTATTGTTATATGTATTCTATATTTACGTAATATTAATACATATTTCTAAATAGATTGATTGCACTACTAGACTTAGTAACAGAAAATATTTTTTTCGTTTAACATTTTTTTTATCTTTTCAAAGAGGTCGTAATAGCTCACCAAGTTGATTTGAACGTGAGATATGTATGATTGAAGAGAAGCAATAATAACCATTGGTAAATCGTATATAGGCGACACGTTTTTCTAAAACTTAATATTGTTGGCTCAATAATTATCTTAATCATCATTAATAGAAAGAAAATCTGAATTAATTATATCTTCCATGTGGTATATATAAGATAGTGCTTAGAAAGAGGGTTAGTTATGGTGGTATATATAAGATAATGCTTAGAAAGAGGGTTAGTTATAGGTGCATGGAGATTTGAAATTTATGGGTTCTGAATTTGTTACTGAATTCATATCATTTTTGTTAATAAATTTGCAACTAAATATTTATACATATTTTGAATTTCCTAATACAAATATACTATCTAATAGCTTGTTTGTATGGTTGTTACCTGTTGTACTATATTACATTGTTACTTAAATACGACGTTTGTTTTGATTGTTACTTATCTTTTAATGTATAGTATCATTAAATTTGTTGTTACGTAATAATGAAAAGTATCACTTTATGGAATATGTGGTCGCGTCGTTACCTTATTCTTTTCCTTCCATCTTTTTTTTTGGTAACAATTTGAAATTGCCATTAACATCAACAAACAATTACACTTGCAGAGCACCTAATTATCTGATCTCAGAATAATAGGCCTCCAATAAATAGAGAAGAACCTAAATACAAGTAATCTGTCTAACAAAACTCCTACATTTCTGCGCTTTTTTTTATTGTTGCGGTAATTCTATCCTTTCTGTCACTTCTTTCTTAATTTGTATAATGGCTTCTTCAGTATTTACACATCTTCCTTGATTTTTTTTTGTATTTCTTGCTCTCCATGTATAGTATATCATCGCTACATGCACTGCAACAATCACATCTTTTTTGAACTGTCTCCAATGCTTCCTTTTAATATGCTCCAACATTTGCTTAACTCCTGTATACTTTACTTCTTGCCCTACCCATATATTCAACTCTTGCCTTACTGCTTTTATCCATCCTCATTTAGCAAAGACATGGTCCTGAGATTCCAATATATCCTCATTACACAATATGGTGAATATCTTCAACCGTATTTGCATCCCAATCATCATATCATTTGTCAGCAATTTTTCAAGTGTTGCTAGCCAACCTATGAATCTATGCTTAGATTGAGCTACTGTTGTCCATAATATATCTGTAACTTTCAGCTTTTGTTGTCAACCAATTATTGTAAGATAGCTGTGATTAATAGAGTACTTCCCTGCAGGATTTAGAATGTATCTGCCCTGTGAATATCACTCCCTCATCCCTTCTTTTACCGAGTTTAGTTTCCTCCAATACCAGCTGCTATATGAAGGTGGTGAATGAGTCCATATATCATGATTTGACTTCATATAAATCCCATGAACCCCACTTAACCAAAGTGACTCCTTGTTCAATATTAACTGCCATACAAATTTCCTAACTGAAGCTATATTCCATCCTTACATCCCTTGATGTTTGGACCTCCCATATTTTTAGGACAGCAGACTTTATACCATGCAACCAAGGAAACCTTCCTCATCTCTTCCTTTTTGCCTCACAAATACTCTCTGCATAACCTGTCTACTCCTTTCACCATACTTTGAAGGAGCACAAAAATATTCACCCAGAAGCTATGGATAGAGAATATGACAACATTTACTATTTGAAGACTTCCTACATATGACTATATTTAGAATATGTGACATTAATTATGTGTGTAATCTTCCCAATCAGCACTTGACAGTCCATCTCATTCCATCTCCTAGGGGATACATGCAGTCCCAAATATTTGATAGAAAAAACTCCTTCAGTGAATTTTGTTCTATTCAACAGTTGTGCTTTGATACCATCTCCAACCCCAGCTACAAAGATGTTGGACTTCTCCTTGTTGGCAATCAATCCTGAAACTTTACTGAAGTGATGAAGGGCTTCCATCACTTTATTCACAGGAATGGTATTTCCTTTGCAAAATATCATCACATCATTAGCAAAAATAAGAAGAGTCAGCTTGATCTCTTTTCACATTGGATGAAATCTGAAGTCTAGTAACCTGCTGATTATACTCAATGTTTTGGAAAAATTACTCCATGACCAAAACAAGCAGTAATGGTGACATAGGGTTACCTTGCCCCAGTCCTCTCTTACCAGCAAAATATCCATACCCTTCTCCATTAACTTTGACTGTGAACTTTACAGTAGAAACACATATCATGATCCACTATATAAATTTGTGAGGAAAACCATATCCTTTTAAAGCTTCCTATAGAAACTCCCAACTCACCATGTCATATGCTTTTCTTAGATCAATCTTCATTAAGCATCTAGGAGTAGTCCTCCTATTATAATGCCTAAGTAGAGCATGCCATATTAACACATTATGCATCATAGACCTTCCTTTTACAAATGTTGATTGGTTTTCTGCTACTATATAGCTGATTTTTGGTTTTAATATGGAACATATCATCTTTGATATACATTTATATAACACATTACAATATGAAATAGGTCTATATTGGCTTGCATTTCTAGGAGCCTCCACTTTAGGTATCAAAGCAATGTTAGTGGTGTTTATCTGTCTAAACAATCTTCCATTTGAAAGAACTCCAATATTGCCTCAGTAATATCTCCTCCCACTATTGGCCATGGTACTTTACAAAAATCACTCCCAAATCCATCTTGACTGGGACTCTTATTGTTGTCTATCTGGAACATAGCTTGCTTCACTTCCTTTCCCAAGAAAGGTTGCATTAATTCATCTTGCTGTGCTTCTGATAATATTCTTCCATTCTGATTATACAACTGAAGTACATTACTCTGTCACTCGCTATCCTCCTTAGTAAATTCTCACAGTAATCAACAAAAGTATCCGCAATTCTATCTCGATCCATTATCCAATTACTAGAGCTATCTTTTATCCGACTAACTGCCTGCTTCAGTTTTTTGTGCTTTATTACTGAGTGAAAATACTTGGTATTTGTTGGAATAGTTATGTAAATAAGAGTAAATAACCCTAATCTAATATGTATTGGGAGTATGACATATTATGTGTGTATATATATATAAGGCTCATTGTATCATGTTAAACACAAGTAAATAGTATCAATAATATTTTCTCCCGTACTTTATCACATTGTATTAGAGCAACAATGAGAAAATATCCGGGAAATTCACCGTGCTTCAATTCCGACAACCTTTTTAGGGCTATTTTTCGTCAAACTAATTTATATCGGTGTTGTGCAAAAACCAACACCACCACAAGGTCCCCCAATCCCCGATGACCAAACCCCAAAAAATACCTTCGCAGGCAACCTTCTCACGCACCTCCACGTGCCGATCAGAAGTTTTTTTTTTCCAGCGAGATCTACTCCATGCGCCAACACGTGGAGTACTTTATGGGAAGTTTTTGACTTCATTCCTTCAGAACAGTTGAATCGCCCTCCAATTCCGAGCCTATCCATAATTTTATAGATTCATTCCGACCACTTTGAGTTTTTCTAGCGACTACATTGATTTTTCCTAGCAGATACAGTAATTTTCTAGAAAAAATAGTATTTTATTCATCTGTTTCAGCGTGTTATCATTTGATTCTTTCTGTTATTTGGTGATAATCCAAATATGTCATTGGGATTCAATGCTTTTGGGTCTATAAACCCGGGTTCTGGCAGTCACGATGTTACGATTACCTCAGAACCTTTAATAGGAGGTTCAAACTACTTAGCTTGGGCTTCTTGTCGAGGTATGGTGTAAAGGTCAAGGAGTTCAATATTATTTAACAAAAAAGTCTAGCGACGGTGATAAAAAGGTCAAAGAACTGTGAGAGAAGGTCGATGCTCAGTTATGTAGTATCCTGTGGCGATCTATTGATTCCAAGTTGATGCCCTTGTTCCGTCCATTCCAAACATGTTATTTAGTTTGGGAAAAGGCTTATAATTTATACACTAATGACATATCTCATTTCTATGATGTAATATCGCGAATGACAAGCTTGAAGAAACGGGAATTGGATATGTCTACTTATTTGGGACAAGTACAGGCAGTCATGGAAGAATTTGAGATGTTGATGCCAGTTTCTGCTAGTATTGAAAAGCAACAAGAGAAACGACAGAAGATGTTTCTAGTTCTTACACTCGCCGGACTCCCTAATGACCTCGATTTAGTATGTGACCAGATTTTGGCTAGTCTGACTGTCCCAACAGTTGATGAATTATTCTCTTGATTACTCCACCTTTCCGCAGCACCAAGTCACCCAGTGAACTCATCACAGACACTTGATTCATCTGTCCTCATATCATAATTAGTGGACAATCGGGCATCTCATACTATGGAGAATAGACGAGAAGGAGGTTGTTTTGGAATATCAAGACCCAAGTGATCTTATTGTTGTAAACTTGGACATACTCGTGGCGTGTGCTATTCTTACATGGTCGCCCACCCAAAAATGCTTATGTTTCTCAGACTGAGACTATAGGTAACCAGGGATTTTCTTCATCTGAAGAGGAGTATAATGAATTCCGTCAGTATCGAGCAAGTAAGCAAACATCTCCATAAATAGCCTCTGTTACTTAGACTGATACTTCTATTGCTGGTAATTCTTTTACTTGTGTTTCCCAGTCTAGTACTCATGGACAATGGGTTGTGGACTCAGCCGCTTCTGATTATATCTCTGGTAATAAATCACTTTTGTCAAATATTGCGTATTCATAGTCTTTTTGCACTATTACTTTAGCCAATGGGTCTCAAACCAAAGCCAAAGGAGTTGGACAAGAAAATCCCCTACCCTTTGTCACTCTAGATTTTGTTCTCTATGTCCGTCTGTCCTTTTAATCTTGCATCTATTAGTCGTTTGACTCGTGCCTTCATTGAGGTATATATTTTATTGATGATTCCTTTATTATGCAGGACCGCAGTACGAGGCAGACGATTGTAACAAGACTTGAATCAGAAGGCCTTTACTACCTTCACTCAATTCTTCCAAGGCATGTCTAGTTACAGATACCCTGGACCTTATTCACAGACATTTAGGACATCCAAGTTTCAGAAGATGGTGCCTGGTTTGTCTAGTTTATCTACATTAGATTGTGAGTCGTGTTAGCTCGGGAAATATACCCGAGCCTCTTTTTCTCGTAGTATTGAGCGTCATGTAGAGTCCATTTTTTATTTAATTCATTATGATATATGAGGTCCTAGTAGAGTCAGTTCAATCTTGGGATTTCGTTATTTTGTTAGTTTCATTGATGATTATTCAAGATGTACTCGGATTTTCTCAATGAAAGATCGTTCTGAGTTGTTTTCTATATTTCAGAATTTTTGTGCTTAAATTAAAAATCGATTTGGTATTTATATTTGCACTTTTCGCAGTGATAACGCCTTAGAATTTTTGTTCTCTCAATTTCAGCAGTTTATGACTTCTCAAGGAATTATTTATCAGACTTCTTGTCCTTATACCCCTCAACAAAATAGGGTTGCGGAGAGAAAGAATAGGCACATCATTGAGACTGCTCATACACTTCTCATCGACTCTCATGTTCCATTGCATTTTTGGGGCGATGCAGTTCTCATAGCTTGTTATTTAGTTAATTGGATGCCTTCCTCTCCCATCCATAATCAGGTACTGTATGCAGTATTATTTCCCCAATCACTCTTATACTCTGTTCCCCCTCGTGTTTTTGGGAGCACTTGTTTCATTCATAACTTAAGACTGGGAAAGATAAGTTAGCTCCTCATGCTCTCAAGTGTGTCTTCCTTGGTTATTCTTGTGTTCAGAAGGGATATCGTTGTTACTCACCTGATCTTCGTAGGCACTTTATGTCCTCTGACGTCACATTTTTGAGTCTCAACCCTTTTTTACCTTTTCAGACCATTCTGACAACTTTGATATATCTGAGGCCTTATCTATACTGACCTTTAAGGAGTATACTATAGCTCCTCCTTCACCTTCCGCCATAGAAGTCTTACCCGAGTCTATTAGAGCTCCTTCTTCATCTTCTGCTATAGAAGTCTTACCCATTCCAACCATTGAGGAATCTATTGTGGCTCCTCATAGACTCTTTGTTATAGGAACCCCTCTCTTGACATATCATCGTTGTCCGCACCCAACATCATGCCTGGCTGATTCATGTCCTGCACCCGACCTTGCTCCTACTGCAGACTTGTCTCTTTCTAGTGCACCGATTGCACTTCGGAAAGGTATACGGGCCACCCTTACTCCTAATCCCCATTATGTCAGTTTGAGTTATCATCATTTTTCATAACCTTATTATACTTTTCTATCTTCTTTTTCCTCTGTTTCCATCCCTAAGTCTACAGGTGAAGCATAGTCTCATCCAGGATGGCGACATGCTATGATTGACGAGATGTCTGCTTTACATACAAGTGGTACTTGGGAGCTCGTCCCTCTTCCTTCAGGTAAATCTACTATTGGTTGTCACTGGGTGTATGCAGTCAAGGTTAGTCCAGATGGTAAGGTTGATCGTCTTAAGGCTCGTCTTGTTACCAACAAATATACTCAGATATTTGAGCTCGATTACATTGATACTTTCTCTCCCGTGGCTAAGAGAGCATCAATCCTCCTTTTTCTATCCGTGGCTGCTGTTCGCCATTGGCCTCTCTATCATCTGAACATTAAGAATGGTTTTTACACAGTGACCTTGAGGATGAAGTTCATAAAAAGCAACCACCTGGATCTGTTGCTCGGGGAGAGTCTCGTTGCCTTGTATGTCGCTTGCGCTGGTCACTTTATGATCTAAAGCAGTTTCTTCGAGCCTGGTTTGGTAAGTTCTCCACAGTTATCCAGGAATTTAGCATGATTCAGAGTGAAGCTGATCACTCTGTATTATATCGGCATGCTACTTCGAGTCTCTGTATTTATCTGGTGATCTATGTTGACGACATTGTTATTACCGGCAATGACTAGGATGGTATTACTAAATTGAAGCGACATCTCTTTCAACAATTTCAATCTAAGGATCTGAGCAATCTAAAGTATTTTCTGGGTGTTGAGGTTGCTCAGTGCAGCTCAAGTATTGTGATCTCACAACGAAAGTATGCCTTAGATATTCTTGAGTAGACATGAATGGTATGTTGTAGACCTGTTGACACTCTGATGGACCCGAATTCTAAACTTCTGCTAGGACAGGGGGAGCCTCTTAGCGATCCTGCAAGATGTAGACTATTGGTTGGTAAATTAAATTACCTTATAGTGGCAAGACCTGACATTTCCTTTTCTGTGAGTCTTGTGAGTCAGTTTATGAATTCTTCGTGTGATAGTCATTTATATGTAGTTGTTCACATACTTCAGTATATAAAATCAGCTCCGGGCAAAGGTTTATTGTTTGAGGATCAAGGCTATGAGCAAATCGGTGGATACTCAGATACTGATTGGGCAGGATCACCTTCTGATATACATTCTACATCTGGTTATTGTGTCTTAGTAGAATGAAATTAGGTGTCCTGGAAGAGCAAGAAACAGAATGTGGTTGCTCGGTCTAGTGCAGAAGCAGAATATCGAGTGATAGCTATGGAGACATGTGAGCTAATTTGGTTTAAGAAGTTGCTCAAGGAGTTGATATTTGGTGAGATTAGTCAGATGGGACTTCTGTATGATAATCAAGCTGCTCTTCATATTATGTCAAATTCAGTGTTCTGGCTGCTCTTCATATTATGTCAAATCCAGTGTTCCATGAGAGAACTAAACACATTAAGATTGACATTCACTTTGTTAGAGAAAAGATACTCTCGGGAGATATTGATACAAAGTTTGTGAAGTCGAATGAATAACTTGTAGATATTTTCACCAAGTCCCTCATTGTCCTCGTATTAACTACATATGTAACAAGCTCGGTACATATGATTTATATGCACTAGCTTGAGGGGGAGTCTTAGAATAGTTATGTAAATAGGAGTAAATAGCCCTAATCGAATATGTATTAGGAGTAGGACATGTTATGTTTGTATATATAGGGCTCATTCTATCGTGTTAAACACAAGTAAATAACATCAATAATATTTTCTCCCGTGCATTCTCATAGTAATATCATCTCCCAATCTTATCCATTTTGCTTTGCTCCTTTATTGTAAATATACTTCAGCTAAATAGGATGACTTCCTAGACTTTTGATATGCTTTAACTTCAGCTTGTTGATACTCCATATTTAAGGGTCTTCTCTGCAATTGCTATTGAGCCTTCTTTAGATTAGTCCTGTCTTCATTTGTTTATGTCTTTATATTATTAAAAGCCTATGTATTTAATGCTTTCAGTCCCTTCTTTAACAACTTCATCCTTTTAACAACCTTGAACATTTTGCACCCTTCCAGATTAATTTGCCAAACCTTCTTTGACTATCCTCATGAATTGTGGATGCTTTGTCCAAACATTGCAAAATTGAAAAGACCTTCTCATACTTTGCCTCTCTTCTTCAAGTCACCTTAGCAGGACAATGATCACTAATTCCTTCAGTCAAGAATCTGGCAGTACGCTATGGCATAGTAGTAAGCCATTGATCATTGGTGAAAATCCAATCAATTTTTAAGAATATTCTACACTCCTCATGTTTATCACTCCAGGTATACCTATTCTCTTGTGCTGGCAATTCCAATAATCCACACTCTGACGAGTGTCTAACGTATATAAAATTTTAACTCGTACTCTGTCAAATAGTAGTATAGAAAAATGTCGAACCCACAGAGATTGATTTATCTATTCTACATATGTTTCTTGTTTTAGTTACTATTTGAAAAAATCAGAAAGAGTTGAGTTTTAAATTAGCTAAATAAAAATGCACGAATGTAGCAATAGAAATTATTTTATTTTTCACAAATATAATAAAAAGGTGTTAGGATCCTAACTTAACTTAATATTTTTTATTATATAGTAAACATATCACGACCCAATCCCTGACCCCGACCGTGATGGTGCCTCCCGTGAAGACAAGACCAGCCAGAACAACACAAAAACCTTTTTTAAACAACCAATTAACATTAACAAGCCTAAAACATGCTTAAGACGGCCAATATTGTGGAAAACAACAATAATAACAAGGGAAAACCATCCCGACACAGCCCAAACCGTAGTGTCACAAGTCATGAGCTATTATAGAGTCTGCTATAAGTGTACAAAGTATAAAATATGTTACAATAGTCTGAAGAAAACATAAATGATAGAGGATAGGGGAGACAAGGGGTTGCGCACGTTAACAGCTACCTCGAAACTCCAAATCGCTGCCTGGTCTGGAAGGAATCAGTGCTCAGGTGTAGACTCTGCTATGCCTGAATCTGCACACTTGGTGCATGGAGTAATGTGAGTACTCCGACCCAGTGAGTAATAATAATAAATAACAACTGAAATCATGGAAACCCATAAATGTACAAGGCAACTCTATACTAGGTAGTAAATCACTTAAAACAGTAAAACCGTAAAGAATCAAATGAAAGCTCCTTTTAAAAACAGGTAAATAAGGTAAAACAACAGGTAAACAACAAAGACAACAACAACCCAGTATAATCCCACTTAGTAGGATCTGGGGATGGTAGTGTGTACGCAAACCTTACCCCTACCCTTGGATAGACAACAACAACAAAAACCCAATATAATCCCACTTAATGGGGTCTGCGGAGGGTAGTGTGTACGCGGATCTTACCTCTACCTTTGGGTAGAGAGGCTATGAAAACAACAAGTAAACAATGTATAGTAATCTGCCTTTCGGCCCAGTATCAATCGCTCAGCATCTTATCAGCCCCTCGGGCTCACTCTCAGTCACTCAACATAGTATCAGCCCCTCGGACTCAGTATCGGTCACTTAGCATAGTATTAGCCCCTCGAGCTCAGTATCAGTCACTCAGCATAGTATCAGCCCTTCGGGCTCAGTATCAGTCACTCAACATAGTATTAGCCCCTCGGGCTCACTCACATATCATATGGGTACCCGCACTCAATGTAAGTGTGCAGATTCCGGAGGGGCCCCTTACGGCCCAAGCGCTATATCAAACCACCTTGTGGCATCATCACTCAGCACTCGGCCTCACATCACTTGGCCTACGATCACTCAAGCCACCTCGTGGCGTATAAAGCATCTCGTATCACTCAGCATATCCTCACATATGGCCCTCGGTCTCACTCAGTCCAGAAATCATCACTAGCCCCACGGGCATCAGTAAAATAGTAGTGCTCAGCCCAAACAATAGAGGAAATATCATTTAAGTCTTATAAATTCAATTAAAGCGGTTCAGTTTGTAAAACAGTATAATCAATAGAACTGAGTTCTAGTGATATATCAAAATAATGAGGAAACAGCGATAAAAGTACATGAAGGATTAAAGTAGTCGGCATGAAGCCCAAAATATGGCAATAAGCCCAAATCATGTTGATAACAAACATATTTTAGGTAAGTACGCGGTAAAAACATAAATATGGACGGACCACGTTATAATTCCCAATAGTAAACAATCTCGCGCTCGTCATTTAGCGCGTGTTTCACCTCAATATAGCACTACATTGTGCAAATCTGGGGTTTCAAACCCTCAGAACATCATTTACTATCATTACTCACCTCAAGCCGGCCAAATCTCTAGCTCGTTATCCCCTTGCCTCTCAAATCAGCCTCCTCGCGCGTCGAATCTGACCAAAGCCACAACGAATATGTAACAACATGCAAAGGGAACATAACCCAATTGAAAAGAATTGAAAAATAGTAAAAATCAGGAAATTGGCAACACCCGAGCCCCGGGACCACTTTTCGAAATTAAGAAATTTTCACATCAATGGGTTTCTTATATCGCCACGAGTCTATACATATCAAGAACTCTCAAATCTGAGCTCAAATGGCCCTTCAAATTCCAATTTAAAATGTCAAAAACTCAAGCCCTAGTTCTTCCCATTTTTGCCAAGTTTTTATAAATTTCTAGGTTGATTCTACAATTAAATCATGTTTTTAGTTCATAGTCTTCACCTCCAATCAATACCAGTCAAAACCCTCTTCAATTCCCGTCCAAAAGATCTCAATGATGCTCAACAATTGAGGGAATTAACCTAGGCTCGCAGATGAAATATTATTAAAAACCATTTCGCCAGCTGACCTCTTACTCTATGTGAACGCGAGGTCCCAGTCGTGTTCACGATTAAAAAACTTTGCCTCAGACCAAATTACCCATTGCAAACGCGGTCCCAACCCGCAAACATGAAGCATACACAACCCCAAACTATGCAAATGCGACCCCACAGTCGCAAACACGATGAACAAAATCAATGGGGCCTCGGATCCTCCTATGCAAACACGGGCAGCCTTCCGCGAACGGGAAGCACAAACTACCAAACCCATGCGAACGCGAAGAACAAAAACCTCAAGGCCCCAAATCCTTCTAAGAGTTTGCGACTCGTCCTATGCCAACACGAAGGCTTAAATCTCTGCAACACAGAACTGGAAAACCTGCAACTTCCAAGAGCCAAAATTGGTCTGATTGACCTTCCAAAACTCACCCGAGGCCCCCGGGACCTCGACCAAAAGCACCAACACCTCCTAAAACATCACCCAAACTTGTTCCAATCCTCAAAACAACTCAAACAACAACAAAGCCATCAATTCACACCGGATTCAAGCCTAAGTTCTTCTAAAACTTCTGAAATACGCATTTGATCAAAACCCCATCCAAAATACCTCCGAATGACTTGAAATATTGCACACACATCCCAAATCACCTAACGAAGCTACATCAACTCTCGGAATTCCTTTCTGACACTCGGATCAAACTCTCACCTACCAATTAGAAATTTCCAAAATACTAACTTCGCTAATTCAAGCTTTATTCTACATTGGACCTCCAAAACTATTTCCTATCACTCTCCTAAGTCACAAATCATCCCCCAAAGCTAACCGAATCACCGGAAATCACATCTGAGCCCTCTAACTCATAAGGCAATATCCGGTTGATATTTCCAAACCAAATCTTCCTTAAAGAGACTAAGTGTCTCATTTCCCACCAAAACCTCTCCAAACCAACTCGATCACATAAGATACATATAATGAAGCATAAAGATGTATAAAATAGGGAATCGAAGAGGTAATTCATGAGACGATGGGTCAGGTTGTCATATCCTCCTCAACTAAAACAAATGCTCTTACTCGAGCGGTTCAAGAAACATACCTGAAGTCTCAAACATGTGAGGGTAGTTGTGCTGCATCTTCTGCTTGATCTCCCAAGTAGCCTCCTCCACGGTCCGACCTCTCCACTGCACTTTCACCAAAGCTATGTCATTTGATCTCAACTTTCGAACCCGACGACCCAAAATAGCCACTGGCTCCACATCGTAGGTCAAATCATCATCCAACTGAACCGTGCTGAAGTCCAATACATGGGACGGGTCCCTAACATACTTTCGGAGCATAGAAACATGAAATACCGGATGCATGCCCGACAAGATAGGTGGCAAGGCAAGCTCATAAGCCACCTCCCCAATCCTCCTAAGTACCTCAAAAGGCCCAATAAATTGCGGACTAAACTTCCTTTCTACCCGAACTATATAACACCCTTCATGGGCGAAACCTTCAGCAAGACCTTCTCACCAACCATATAAGACACATATCAAACCTTTCTGTCGCCTAACTCTTCTAACGCTATTGTGCTGTATGAAGCCTCTCCTCAATCAGCTTCACCTTCTCTGAGGCATCCTGAACCAAATCTGTCCCCAATAGTCTAGCCTCGCCGGGCTTAAACCAACCAACTGGGGATCTACACCACCTCCCGTACAATGCCTCATACACAGGCATTTGAATGCTCGATTGATAACTATTGTTGTAGGCAAGCTATTTAAACGGAAAAAACTCATCCCAAGAACCTCTAAAATCAATAACACAGTCACACAACATGTCCTCCAATATCTGAATAGTACGCTTGGACTGCCCGTCCGTTTGAGGATGAAATGCTATGCTCAACACCACCTGGGTACCCAACCTTTCGCTGAAATGTCTTCCAGAACTGAGAAGTAAAATGAGTACCCCTATCTGAGATGATTGACACTGGAATACCATGTAATCAGACAATCTCCCGGAAAAAGATCCCTGCCAGCCGCTCCGAAGAATAGGTAGTACATACTGGAATAAAGTGCACAGACTTGGTCAGCCGATCCACAACAAATTGAATCAGAATTTGAACTTACAAAATCCATAGTGACTCTCTCCCACTTCCACTCGGGAATAACCATCTGCTGAAGTACACCACCCGGTCTGTGATACTTATATTTCACCTGCTGACAGTTGAGACACCGAGCTATAAATCCCACAATATCTTTCTTCATTCGTTTCCTCATATAGTACTGCCTCAAATAATGATACATCTTCACGGCACCCAGATGAATGGAATACCGCGAGCTATGGGCCTCCTTCAGTATCAACTCCTAAAGCCCATCCACATTGGGCACACAATTATGGCCCTGCATCCTCAACACGCCATCATCACCAATGGTCACATCTCTAGCATCACCATGTTGAACCCTGTCCTTAAGCACAATAAAATTCGGATCATCATTCTGGCGCTCTCTGATGCGATCATATAAAGAAGACAGAGAAACCATAAAAGCAATACCCGACTAGGCTCCGAAATATCTAGTCTCACTAACCGATTGGCCAAGGCCTGGACATCAACTGCCAATGGCCTCTCCCCAACTGGAATATACGCCAAACCCCCATACTAACTGCCTTTCGGCTCAAAGCATCGGCCACTACATTGGCCTTCCCTGAGTGAAACAGAATAGTAATATAATAATCCTTAAGTAACTCTAGCCACCTTTGCTGCCTCAAATTAAGATCTTTTTGCTTGAACAAATGCTGAAGACTGCGATGATTGGTTAATACCTCACAAGATACGCCATACAAGTAGTGCCTCCAAATCTTCAAGGCATGAACTATAGTAGCCACCTCCAAATCATGAACAGGGTAGTTCTTGTCGTGGGTCTTCAACTGACGAGAAGCATAAGCAATAACTCTACCCTCCTGCATCAATATCACCCAATCCCAACTCTCGAAGCATCACAATATATAGTATAAGAACCTAAAGCTGACGACAAGACCAATACTGGAGCTGTAGTCAAAGCTGTCTTGAGCTTTTGAAAAGCTCTCCTCGAATTTGTTCGACCATAAAAATAGAGCACCCTTATGATTCAACTTGGTCAAGGGCGATGCAATAGAGGAAAATCCCTGAACAAACTGGTGATAATAACCTAGCAAACCAAGGAAGCTACGAATATCCGTGGACAAGGATGGTCTAGGCGAACTCTGAACTGCCTCTATCTTCTTGGAGTCTATCTAAATACCCTCGGTGGACACCACGTGTACCAAGAAAGCCACTGAACCGAGCCAAAACTCACACTTGGAGAACTTTGCATAAAGTTTCTTCTCCCTTAATCTCTGCAATACAACTCTCAAATGATGTATGTGCTCCTCCTGACTATGCGAGTACACCAGATTATCATCAATGAAAATAATAACGAACGAATCCATATAAGGCCAAAATACACTGTTCATCAAATGCATGAACGCTGCCGGGGCATTAGTCAGCCCAAAAAACATAACAAAAAACTCATAGTGCCCATATCTACTCCTGAAAGCACTCTTATTAATATCTGAATCCCTAATCTTCAAGTGGTGATAGCCCGAATGGAGATCAATCTTGGAGAACACCCTCGCTCCCTGAAGCTGGTCAAATAAATCATCAATGCGAGGGATACTTGTTCTTCACTGGTACTTTGTTCAATTGCCTATAGTCAATGCACATTCTCATAGTGCCATCCTTCTTCTTCACAAATAGAACCGGTGCACCCTACGCTGACACACTAGGCCAAATGAACCCCTTATCTAGGAGTTCCAGAAGCTGATCCTTCAATTATTTGAACTCCGCTGGTGCCATATGATATAGAGAAATGGAAATAGGCTGAGTTCCCGGCACCAGATAAATACCAAAATCAATATCCCTGTCCGGTGGCATGCCCGACAGGTCTGCAGGAAATACTATGGGAAGATCCCTCACAGCTGGAACAGAATCAATGCTAGGAGTCTCGGCTCCAACATCCCTCACAAACGCCAAATTTGAAAGCAAACACTTCCCAACTATACACTGGGCCTTTAAGAATGAAATCACTCTACTAGGAACATAATCAATCACACCAAGCCCACTTGATCCTCAATATATTCGGCATAGACAAAGTGACTGTCTTAGCATGACAATCTAAAATAGCATGGCACAGATATAACCAGTCCATGCCCAAAATAACATTAAAATCCACAATGCTCAATAACAATAGATCAACTCGAGTCTCTAAACTCCCAATAGTCACCAAACATGACTGGTACACATGGTCTACAATAATAGTATCGCCCACTAGGGGTAGATACATGAATAGGTAAAGTAAGACACCCTCGGGACATACCCAAATGATGAGCAAAATATTAGGCACATAAGAATAGGTGGAACCGGGATAAAATAAGACTAAAGAATCCCTGTAATGATAGCATCTGAGGCAATGGCATCTGTCCTGCCTAGCATAGCATAAAAACGATCCTGACCATCGACTGATCGACCTCCACCTCTGGGGTGACCCCTGGCCGCCTAACCCTCACCCCTAGCTGGCGGGGGGGGGGGGGGGTGCTGAAGAAACTGGACCAGAAGACAAGGGCTGACCCCTCTACTGAGATGAGCTAGCAGCACGATGAGTACACTGTCTCCACACATGCCCAAACTCTCCACACTCAAAACAACTCCCAGGTTCTGGAGAATGGGACTGAAGGGAATCCTTAGTGATAGAGTGACTAGTTGACTCACTCGGCCTTGAAGAACCCTGAACAGACGGGGCATGAGATGAACTGTGTGCTGGAAGAGCACTGAGCGAAGGTTGACCCTGCTGAGAACCATGATAACCACGACCTGAATATGCCCTACAACACTCGGAATGGGCTGACTGAGTGGGCCTGAAAGAACAACCCTTACCATACTAGAACTAGCCGTTGAAGGAGTGCCACTGTAACTGCCAGAACCTCGAGGCCTCATGGCCTCCTTGTTCTCTCGATCTTGACGGTGAACCACCTCAATCTCTCGAGCTATATCAACCACCTCCTTGAATGTAGAACCCAACACTCTCTCTAGTCATCAGAACACGAAGATAGTAGCTAAGGCCATCAACGAATCTCGTGATACGCACGTGATCAGTCGGAACCATCCAAATGGCATGACGAGCCAATTCTGAAAACCTCATCTCATACTGAGACACAGTCATATCTCCATACCATAGCCAGTCAAACTGCCTACGTAGCTCCTCTCTACGGGACTGCGGTACATACTTCTCCAAGAAGAGAGTCGAGAACTCCTGCCAAGTCAGAGGTGCTGCACCAGCTGGCCTACGCCTCTCATACGCCTCCCACCAAGTGAAGGCAACCCCAGTAAATTGGAAGGTGGTAAATGCCACACCACTTGACTCAAGAATCCCTACTGTATGGAGCATTCTCTGACACCTATCAAGAAAACCCTGGGTATCCTCGCCCTTAGCACCAGTGAATGTCGGAGGCTGGAGTCTACCAAATCTCTCAAGGTGGCGCTGCTCATCCTCAGGTATAGCTGGAACCCTGAACTCCTGCACTGGTGCAACTGGCTAAGCTGGAGGTGCCTCTTGAGTCTGTAATCCCTGTACTACCTGCTCAGCTATTCGGGCAATGGGGGTCTGATTGCCTCCCCGGCCTGTAAAGTAGCTGCTGCTGTGGTGTCTGAAACTGCCTGAGCCAGACTAGTGCAAACTGTCAAGATCTGAGCCAAGGCTTCCTAAAGACCTGGAATCACAATGAGCACAATTGATGCTTGAACTGGTGCTGCTGGAGCCAGGTCCTGAGCTGGGGCAACTGGAGGATCTACAAGTGCTACCACTGCTGCTCTGCCTCTGCCACGACCACGACCGCGTTTATGGAATCTGGTGGCCTCAGTGGGTGGTATTGGTGGTCGTCTGCCACGTCCGGTAGCTCGTGTCCTCACCCTTGGATCAACAAATTAGCACGACAAGAGTTTCAAGAAAATGAAGTTTTCCTAAAGGTTTTGAAGCCTCTCGAGGATAAGTACAGACGTCTCCGTACCGATCCATGAGACTCAACTAGACCTGCTCATGACTCGTGAGGTTTAGTAACCTAGGCTCTTATACCAACTTGTCACGACCCAATCCCCAACTCGGCCGTGATGTCGGCTCTTGAGAAGACAAGGCCAGACAAAACAACGCAAACACCTCTTTTAAATACCAATTAACATTAACAAGACTAAAACATGCTTAAGATGGCCAATATTGCGGAATACAGCAATAATAACAAGGGAAAACCATCCCGACACAGCCCAAACCTGGTGTCACAAGTCATGAGCTACTACAGAGTCTGCTAGTCTACAAAGTATAAAATCCGATACAATAGTCTAAAGAAAACATAAATAACAGAGGATAGGGGAGACAAGGGGCTGCGCACGTCAACAACTACCTCGAAACTTTAAATCGTTGCCTGGTCTGGAAGGAATCAACATTCAGGTCTGGACTTTGCTATGCCTGAATCTGCACACATGGTGCATGGAGTAATGTGAGTACTCCGATGCAGTGAGTAATAACAATAAATAACAGCTGAAAGCATGGAAACACATAAATGCACAAGGCAATTTTATATGAGGCAGTAAATCACTTAAAGCAGTAAAACCGTAAAGAATCAAATGAAATCTCCTTTTAAAAATAGGTAAATCAGGTAAAACAACAAGTAAACACTGAGTAGTAATATGCCCCTCGGGCCTAGCATCAATCGCTCAGCATAGTATCTGCCCCTTGTGCTCACTCTCAGTCACTCAGCATAGTATCATCCCCTCAGGCTCAGTATCAGTCACTCAACATAGTACCAGCCCCTCGAGTTCAGTATCAGTCACTCAGCATAGTATCAGCCCATCAGGCTCAATATCAGTCACTCAGCATAGTATCAGCCCTTCGGGCTCACTCTCAGATCATATGGGTAGCCGCGCTCACTGTGGGTGTGTAAAATCTGGAGGGCCCCTTACAGCCCAAGCACTATATCAAACAACCTCCTGGCATCATCACTCGTCACTCGGTCTCACATAACTCGGCCTCCCATCACTCAAGCCACCTCATGGCACATAAATCATCTCATATCACTCAGCATATCCTCACATTTGGCCCTCAGCCTCACTTAGTCCAGAAATCATCACAAGCCCCTCGGGCATCAGTAAAATAGTAGTGCTTAGCCCGAACAACCATGGAAATATCATTTAAGTCTCAAAAATTCAATTAAAGTGGTTGAGTTTGTAAAACAATATAATCAATAGGACTGAGTTCTAGTGATATATCAAAATAGCGAGGAAACAGTGATAGAAGTCCACGAAGGATTCAAGTAGTCGGCATGAAGCCCAAAATATGGCAATAAGCCCAAATCATGTTGATAACAAACACATTTCAGTTAAGTACACGGTAAAAACATAAATCGGGATGGACCAAGTCACAATCCCAATAGTAAACAATCGCGCACTTGTCATTAAGCGTGTGTTTCACCTCAATATAGCACTATATTGTGCAAATTCGGGATTTGAAACCCTCAGGACATCATTTACTATCATTACTTACCTCTAGCCGGCCACATCTCTAGCTCTCTATGCCATTGCCTCTCAAATCGGCCTCCTCGCACGTCGAATCTGACCAAAACCACAATGAATACGTCATAAATCCTTATCTCGAAATTGGCAAAACCCGATCCCCGAGCCCACTTCTCAAAATTCAAAATTTTTCACATTATCGAGTTCCTTATCTCGCCACGAATCTATACATATCAAGAACTCTCAAATCCGAGCTCGAATGGCTCTTTAAATTCCAATTTAAAATTTCAAAAACTGAAGCCCTAGTTCTTCCCATTTTTTCCAAGTTTTCATGAATTTCTAGGTTGATTCTACTATTAGATCATATTTTTAGTTCATAGGACTCACCTCCAATCAATCCCAGTCAAAACCCTCTTTAGTTCCCATCCAAAAGCTCTTAAGGATGCTCAACAATGGAGGAAATTAACTGAGGCTCGCAGATGAAATATTATTAATAACCCTTCTGCCAGCTGACCTCTGACTCTAAGCGAACGCGAGGGCCCACTCACGTTCGCTATGAACAAACTTTGCCTCAGACCAAATTACCCTTCGCAAAAGCGGTCCCTACCTGCGAACACAAAGAATACATAGCCGCCAACTATGCGAACGCGACCCCACAGTCGCGAACACGATGAAAAAATCAATGGGCCTCAGATCCTCCTATGCGAACGCAGGCAGCCTTCCGCGAACACGAAGCACCAGCTACCAGACCTATGCGAATGTGTGACCAAGCCGCGAACGCAAAGAAAAAAACCGTAGAGCCCCAAATCCTTCTACGCGTTCGTGACTCATCCTACGCGAAACGCGAAGGGTTAAATCTCTGCAACCGAAAATTTCCAAAATACTAACTTCGCCAATTCAAGCCTAATTTTACACCGGACCTCCAAAACTACTTTCGATCATGCTCCTAAGTCACAAATCAACCCCCAAAATTAAACGAATCACCAAAAATCATATCCGAGCCCTATAACTCATAAGTCAACATCCGGTTGAGTTTTCCAAACCAAACCTTCCTTAAAGAGACTAAGTGTCTCATTTCCTACAAAAACCTTTTCAAACCAACTTGATGACATATGATACGAGTAATGAAGCATAAAGAAGCTGAAAATGGGGAAAATAAAGAGGTAACTCATGAGACGATGGGTCAGGTCGTTACAGTACATTTATACTTCAACTTCTATTTCTCATAAATGTGTAATTCCTCTCACGATTATATTTATATATTATTATTATTATTATTATTATTATTATTATTATTATTATTATTATTATTATTATTATTATTATTATTATTATTATTATTATTATTATATGTTGACAATTAAGTGAACTCCTCTCGGTTATACAAATTAATTATTAAAATGGTAATACTAATGAACCAAAAATATATACTTGAACTAAAGCATGCTCTTTTTTAGTAATTCCCCTTCGGTTACCCTACTTATTATAATTGATTACTACAATATTCGTCTCTTTCGATTATAAATAAGTATATAATCAATTTTAACATATAAGAGCTATGTCACTAAATATAGGTTAACATCTATCAATACCTAAATTAACTATTACCTCCTCGACCTCTTTCGATTACAGAATTAGTAAGAAGTTAATATGTAGTACTAAATAGATAAATGTTAACAAATTAAATAACACCCAAATATAAAGCAAATAAAATTGAAATAAAAAGCTTTAGTTAAAGTATGTGAAATTGAAGAATATTATCTACTATTATATAAAAATATTAAGATCCATCATTTTTTCAACACAAAAAAAGTTACTCCATATTGAAGCCAATATCGACAACGGAAATAATCTTGCCATTAAATAAAATGTAGAAAGAAATATTCAAGAGAATAATCTTTCCGATTTAATTAAAAATAGGAACTAGAGTAATTTTCAATACTAAAATTTATTCAGAACTAGAAATAAAACCAGTTTAATGGCTAAAAGAAGAAACAGAAGCAATATTAAAGAGCATAGAGAAATGAAAAACTTTCTGCTCAATGTTACACTTCTCCGATCTCCTCCTTCTTTCCTGCACGAACGATGCCTCTTTATAGGCAAGCCATGATAAGGTTTTCAATCATCTTCTGGATATGAATTTGTCATGGCTTGTTGTGGCATTGTTATGCTTGTTTATTAGCTTCTTTGGTTATGGATCGGTTATTGTTTGTTGTAGCCGATTGTGAGTGGGAAGTTTGTTGTAGCCGATTGCGAGTCGGTTATAGTTTGTTATAGCCGGTTGTGAGTCAGTTATCCTTTGTCTTGGTCGATCACATTTATACAATCTTTCTCTAGATAATTCAATGCTTGAACTTTACTTGTCAGATATCTCCTTCGTTAATGAACTATGAATTTTCTTATTAAAGGCTGAATACATACGGAAACAGTTAAAATTGACAGGATTTTTTATTTAGACAACCGAACTCAAGGGTGTTCCTATTGAGCACTTATACTATCGAAAACGTATTCCAATTGAGAACTTCTTGCTGAGTTGGCATATATAGTAAGTTTCACCCGATATAAGCGCCTGAAGACCCTAAGAATAAATTTTTTTTCTTTTTTTTCTTTTTTTTTCTTTTTTTCTTTTTTAATTCCTTATTCTGTCTCCCTAAAAAACAAAACAGATCTGCCCATGGTCTCTTCACTACTGAAATCTGACGAGAGAAACTGGCAACTTATCCTCTCCAAAAAAACCAACGAACCCCCTCTTCTTCCTCAACCCTAAGAAATTGAAATCTTATCGCACTAATTTTGCACTGCTTTCGAAATTGAAAAAGCAACCGGTGGATCATGCTTACAGAGTTTACAAATTGAAATACTGTTGCACTGATTTTTCTTACATAGTTTGTAAAAGAAGAAGCATATCTTGTTGCACTAATTTCGAAATTGCGAAAGAAACCGACAGCTCATGTTTACATAGTTTACAATTCGAAATATTGTTGCATTGATTTTGCTTACATAGTTCTGAGACTAAATGAAAGCCATCGTTAATGGGTCTTTACAAAGTTTGAAGGTTTGAAATGGGTTACTTGATTTGATGAAAGTTTGAGAAATTAATATTGAAATTGTCCTTGAGTCGTCGTGGGGAATCATTAACTTAAGTTATAACAAATTTCGAGGAGTTTCTCTTAAAAATTTGAATTAAAATCGTGCTTGAAGCAAGAAATCACATAAAAATAGTGAAGAACACCATGACCACTAATTTATTTTGTTTACTAAATAAATTTAACATAGTTTTTCTTTTTTTAACTCAAATACTATATGTCTTTTTTTAGTCGTCATTCACCATGTCAGCAGCGAGTGCATTGCACAATCTTTATAATTTTGGCTGATTGTTAAAAAAATGCTCAATTGAATTAAGTTTCAGGTAGTATAAGTGTTCAATGGGAACACCTTTTAGTTCGGGTTTCTAAATAAAAAATTATGCTAACTTTAAGTGTCTCTGTATGTATTCATCCCTTATTAAATTATAATATTTCCTGCAAAGAAAATTAAAATATTAGTATCTAAAAATTAAATAACAACTTAATTTATATATGTAATTTTATTTTATCAAATTATCCCACACTTAAATATTTGCTCGCCTCGAGCAAATAAAATAGCTAGACATAACACTACATAATTTAACCGAAATCGTGAGAACTTTCGCCAAAATAAAAAGTAACTAAGACCAATTCACAAGTTCATACAACTTTTAACTGTACTCATATTCACCCATTGAGAACTGAAATCATAATATTTCCTAATACCTCGTGTGTCTTACCAAATGAAGAGAGATGCCCATATATTACACAATATATGGATATAGAACAAAGAAGGTCATAGATAGAAAAATTCGCCCACTCTCAACAAAGAAGTACCTAAAGCTACTGAAAATTGTCATATGCTTGACTATCATGTGGTTCTCCACTAATGTAGGAGTCTTTGAGTCAAGATCATGTAGGACTTTTATAAGGTTTTCATGTAGGCTTATGAATAGGTATGATGGACATGTTTAATAGTAATTTAAATTCCCTATGGGTACTACACTTTATTTCATCGCTTAAGCACATTTATCTTTGCTCTGATTTAAAAAATAAGCTCTATTTTCCCCTTCCCTCTCATATTTTTTTGGACGGAGATGTCGACATTTCTTTGTTGCTATTTTCTCCCTTTTTTTCCGGAAGCAACTATCTTTTTCAGTTCTCATCGAAACATGTCAAAAGATTGACAACCTCAAACAATTATTCTTTCATCAATTATTTTTACAATTACACCTCACCTCTATATTTTTACATTTAGATCACCTCTGAAAGTGCCCAAAAGAAAACTTGATGAACGAAGAACAAGTCATAACAACAAACATGATAAGGGTTAAAGCTTGGTGATCAAAAAATAAGAGATAACTTCTTTAGGCTCAATTGGACTAACTAGGGATAAAAATCATTAAAGTAAGTAAATTTAGGTTATGGCTCAACAAAGAAGGCCTACATTCATTTCTTAACTCAAAGATCTACATAGAATTTCTCCTCAATCCACATTCAAGGAAAGTTCTATATTTCCAGATAAGCAAGAGAACTAAACAATATAAGCTAACAACACAATAAACTTGGGCTAACGAAAACTATGATTTCAATCACCAATAAGTAAGTATGAGCTTAGAAAAGTGATAATAAAACTCGTGAATGGTACTTAATCAAATTCATATTTTCTAAATCTCATGCTTTATAAGTCAAATTAAGTTTAGCCAGCTTATTTCACAAAAACAAGTTAAAATAACTAAAAGTCCTAAAAAATATTCAGTTCAAAATATCATGACCATGGCAAAGAATTGAACAAGAAATCCATGGAAGTATATGAAATAAGTTCACTTAAGAACAAGGCAACAACATTTTTTTTCCCATTTTTTTATTTTTTTAAAATTTTTAAAATTTATTTAAAATATATCTCTCATTTGTAAAATATATATTTCTTATATTTAACCGAAAAAAACTTAAAAGAAACACACATATAACAAACATATTTATTTTTACGATAGGAGAAAACTTTCATTGTCTCAATCATGAGAGTGCTTCTTTATCATAAAAAAATATATTAATACATAGTACACACACACACACACACACACACATATATATAAAATACAAACATGCAATTATTATTATTATTATTTTCATTTTTACTTTTAAAAACTAATTTTATTATATATATTTACGAAAAAATATTATATGTTACTACTAATATTTACTTTAAAGATTAAGGAGAGGGAAAGAAAATAGTTTTGAGTTTAACGTCGCCATCTCGACTTATTTTAAAAATTAGGCAAAAGGATTACTGAAGCCTGTTTGTCGAAGAATCTGCTAATATAAGGCTTCAAACGATGACCGTTTATTTTGAATTTGTCTCCCCCATCTGCATGTTGTACTTTAATGGCACCATAAGGGTCACTCCTATTACTGTATATGGTCCTGTCCAGCGTGACTTAAACTTTTCTGGGAATAATCTCAATAGGCTATTGTACAACAGAACATGATCTCCAACTTTAAATCTTTATGGCGGATGAGCTTGTCATGCCATTTTTTTGTCTTTTCCTTGTACAATTTAGCATTTTTGTATGCTGTAAGTCTGAACTCTTCTAACTCATCAAGCTGCAATAGACGATTTTACCTGCATTTAGTAAGTTTAGATTCAATAATTTTATAGTCCAATATGCTTTATGTTCTAATTCCACAAGTAAATGACAAGCTTTCTCAAAAATTAGTCTATAAGGAGATGTGCCTATGGGAGTTTTACAAGCAGTTTTATATGACTACATCGCATCATCCAATTTTAAAGACCATCTTTTCGAGAGGAACCAGCTATTTTTTCTAAAAAAATTTTTAATTCTCTGTTGGAAACTTCTACTTGCCCGCTTGTTTGAGCATAATATGGAGTTTCCGTTTTATGAGTTACTCCATATTTTAACAATAAACTAGAAAATTGCCTATTTATTAAATGAGTTCCTTGATTACTTATTATAATTCGTGGAGTTCCAAATCTAGAAAAATATTTTTCTTGAGAAAAGCAAAACAATATAAGCATTATTTTTTTCTAGTAACAATTGCTTCTGCCCATTTTAAGACATAGTCAATAGCTACTGAAATATATTCATAGCCATTTGAAGGAGGAAAAGGATCCATAAAATCGATGCCCAAAACAACAAAGATTTCATACACGAAAATAGAGCTAAAAGACATTTCGTCCCTTTTTGAAATGTTACCGATTCTCTAACATTTATCGCAAGTGACGACATAATTTCTTGCATCTTTGAATAGAGTAGGCCAGAAAAATTCAACTTCAAGTACTTTAGCTGATGTCTTTCTTCCTCCATAGTGTCCTCCTACAACTCCATCATGACAGTGACTAAGATGTTGTTCATTTCTGTCTTCGGTACACTTCTCCTGATTATGTCATCTGCACGAAATTTAAACAAGTAAGGATCTTCCCAGTAATAATATCTTGCTTATTTTTTATGTTTTTTCTTTTGTTCATAAGAAAAATCTTTTGGAATCCATCCTCCAGCAAAAAAGTTGGCAATATAAGCAAACCATGGTGGTCGATTTATAATGGTTGTGACTGAAAATATATGTTCATCAGGTAATTTCTCTTTGATATCTTTTATCTCAGTCGGAGGATTTTCCAAACGAGACAAATGATCAACTACCCGATTCTCAGAACCTTCGATCTTTTATTTTAAGATCGAATTCTTGCAAAAAAAGCATCCATCTTAGCAATCTGGGTCTAGCATCTCGCTTTGCTAAGAGATACTTAAAAGATGCATGATCAGTATAAACATTTGTTCCTATCAAAATAGGAACGAAATTTGTCAAACACAAATACTACTGCTAGTAGTTCCTTCTCAGTTGTAGCATAATTCTTTTGAGCTTCATTGATGGTTCTACTGGCGTAATAAATAGGCCTGAAAATTTTGTCTCTCTTTTGTTCCAATATCGCTCCAACTGCTATATCACTATCACGACCCCAGTTCACCCTCCATGAACCGTGATGACACCTAGTTCCTAAAACTATGTAAGCCTAACAATGCAAAAATTTAAGATAACTTGCGGAACATTTAATTAAATTAAGTAAAAACTAGAAGAAAAAGGGTATATAAGTGCCACTTGGCATATACAACTCAAAATAAATAAAATGCGGAAGTCTACAATCTCATCCCAAAACCCAAAAACTCACGGGAACCATAGGCTAATAGAAATGTAATATATTGCTCTAACTCCAGAATGTCTAAAAAACTGAAACCAAAGGATAGAATAACTACTAAAGCTAGAACAGAATAGAGACTCCTGGTATGCGGACGCGGCAGATATCCTGTGAAGTCTCCACTAGATCTCTCCGCCTCTAGGATAGTACGCTTGAGTGGAGGTACCTGGATCTACACATGAAAAACATGCGTAGAAAGGGCATGAGTACACCATAGCGGTACTCAGTAAGTGCAAAGCCTAACCTCGGTCAGGTAATGATGAGGAAGGTCAGGGTCCTGCTGAGATTAAACAATATAATAAGAATGCTGACACCATTATGAAATAAGCAAAAATAATGGAATACAACTGTGAAGTAAGTCAGGTTACATAAACATCAATAAAGACACCGAGAATAAGATAACATAGAGTAAAATAACTCAATATCAGTACCAATTACGAGGATCTCCAAGAATACCGTCCTGTAGTCCATTGCCATGTCAATACCAACAACGAGGATCTCCCAGGATACTGTCATGTAGTCCATTTCCATATCAATACCAATAACGAGGATCTTCCAGGCAAGTAGGAAAGTTAAATCAACTAGACATGCTTTTCTAATCTCACACAGGTTATAATTGCAACTAAAATAAAGCAAATACGAAAGAAAACTCAGTTTCAATATCATATGTAAAAATTGGATTTTTAACAATTAGCTCAAGTCTTCATCTCACGTACAAGGCACTCAATTACCAAATAACATATCCTAGGGGAAAGGTCCCCCACACAAGGTTAGGCAAGCCACTTACCTCGAATCGGCTCCAAAATCAACTCGAAATCACACTTTTGCCACAAGTATCCGACTCCAAATGGCCCAAATCTGTTCAATTCAATTACATTTCGTAAATAACATCTCAAGCAATAGATTCTACTATTTAATTCAAAGATAAGACGCGAATTTAGGTAAAATAACCAAAACGCCCTTCAAGAAAATGTCTTAGAATCGAATAATTTTTACATTTTTAGAACCCTCGTACTCTCAGGAGTGTAACCATACAAAATTCTCCCAAATCGGAGGTCAAACACCCACTCAAAACTCAATAGTTTAGCCTATAAAACTTTACAAAATTTTCCAATTTTTTGATCCTCAATTCGAATTTTAATGTTGGATTTAACTACATAATGATGAAATATAACTACAAGGGATTAAAGAAACATTACCCAATAATCTTCTCTTTAAAACCCTCTCAAAATCGTCCTCTCCCGAGCTCAAATTTGATTTTTCCAACTTTTGAAATTAAACCCTCGACTTCACTTTTTATGAACAGGGATTTCCGCTTCTGCGGACAAGGGACCGCATCTGCGGTTTCTGCTTCTGCGGAACAAATGCCGCTTCTGCGGAAACTAAGAAAGCACTCGATCCCGCATCGGCGATGCCTGAGCCGCTTCTATGGCTCTGTTTCTACATGAATAACATCGCCTATGTGATTTCTAAGGGAAAGGAGTAAAGCCGCTTCTGCGGCGCCGTATCTACGGTTCCCAAGCCACATATGCAAAAATACCAGTAGCAACAATGGTTCAGCTGCTGCAACACATCTCCTATCTTCCCGTTAACTACCCGAAATCATCCCGAGGCCCCCGGGACCTCAACCAAAAGCACCAATAACACCTAATAACTCAATTGAACTTGTACTAATCCTTAAACCACCTAAAACAACGTCTAAAACTCGATTCACTCAAGGATTAGAGCCCAAGAACTTCCAACTACATCAAAATACAACTTCAATAAAAAATCCAACCAAAACACGCCTGAATGACCTAAAGTTTAGCACACATCCCAAATGACATGACAGAGCTATTGCAACTTCTGGAATTTCATTCCGACCTCGGATCAAAAACTCACTATCGGACCGGAAACTTCAAAATTTTAAACTTCGGCATTTCAAGCGTAAATGAGCTATGGACTTCCAAAGTACATTCCGAACACGCTCCCAACCCCCAAATCACCTAATGAAGCTAACGTAACCATTGGATTTCCATTTCGAGACTGTCTTCGCACTGTTCCGACTACGGACCACTTTCAAACACTTATGCTCCCATTTAGGGACTAAGTGTCCCAAAACTCTCCGAAACCCAACATCCAACGTCCCGGAAAACCAAATAGCAGAAATAAACTTAGGGGAAGCACTTAATGGGGGATCAGAGCATAAATTCGAAAAATGGCCGGCCGGGCCATCACATCCTCCTACACTTAAACATTCATTCGTTCTCGAAAGAGCATATAGAACATACCTGAAGTAGTGAAAAGATAAGCGTATCGGCTGCGCATATCCTGCTCGCTCTCCCAAGTCGCCTCCTCGGCCTGCTGACCCCGCCACTGAACCTTTACTGAAGCGATGTTCTTTAATCTCAACTTCATCACCTGTCTGTTCAATATAGCCACTAGCTCCTCAATATAGGATAGATCATTGTCTAAGTGAACTGAGATGAAATCCAGTACGCGCGACGAGTCACCGTGATACCTCCGGAGCATCGAAACATGAAATATTGGATGAACTCTTGCCAAGCTGGGAGGCAAGGCAAGCTTATTAGCAATCTCCCCAACACGTCCCAAAACATCAGAATTTCCAATGAACCTCGAACTCAACTTTGCTTTATTTCCAAACCTCATGACGCCCTTGATAGGCGAAACCCGAAGCAAAACCCGCTCTCCGACCATATATGCAACATCACAAACCTTCCGATCTGCGTAACTCTTCTGTCAGGACTGGGCCGCACGGAGTCTATCCTGAATCACCTTGACCTTCTCCAGTGCATCCTGAACCAGCTCTGTGCCCAATAGCCTGGCCTCACCCGCCTCAACTAACCTATCGGAGACCTGCACCTCCTACCATATAAAGCCTCATACGGCGCCATATGGATGTTGGATTGATAACTGTTGTTGGAAGCAAACTCCGCCAATGGCAAGAACTGGTCCCAAGACCCTCCAAACTCAATCACACATGGACGTAGCATATCCTCAAGAATATGGATGGTGCGCTCGGACTATCCTTCCGTTTGGGGGTGAAATGTTGTGCTCTACTCTACCCGAGTACCCAACTCCTGCTTAACGGCTCTCCAGAACCGTGATGTGAACTGAGTACCTCTATCCAAAATAATTGAAACTGGAATACCATAAAGACGAACAATCTCCCAGATATAAATCTCCGCCAACCGCTCCGATGAATAAGTAGTAAACGCATGAGTAAAATGAGCGGGCCTGGTCAGCTGGTCTATAATCACCCAAATGTCATCAAACTTCTTGCAGTCTGAGGGAGACCAACTACAAAATCCATGGTGATCCTCTCCCATTTCCACTCCGGAATCTCTATTTTCTGAAGCAACGCACCTGGTCTTTGGTGCTCATACTTCACCTGCTGACAATTGAGGCATCTAGCTACATATCTAACTATATCCTTCTTCATACGCCTCTATCAATAGTGTTGTCTCAAGTCTTGATACATCTTCCCGCCGCCGGGATAGATAGGATACTGCGAACAATGAGCCTCTGCTAAAATCAACTCCAGAAGCCCATCAACATTAGGCACACAAATGCGGCCCTGCATCCTCAATACCGTCATCTCTAATGGTCGCCTCTTTCGCATCGCCGCGCTGAACTGTGTCTCCGAGGACAAGTAAATAAGGGTCATCATAATGCCGCTCCCTGATACGACCGAACAATGAAGACCGAGAAACCACTCAGGCTAGAACCCGACTGGGCTCTAAAAGATCCAATCTCGCAAACTGACTGGATAAGGCCTGAACATCCATTGCCATAGGTCTCTCTGAAGCTGGTAAATATGTCAAACTCCCCAAACTCTCTGCCCGGCGACTCAGGGCATCCGCTACCACATTGGCCTTGCCTGGGTGATACAGAATAGTAATATCATATTTTTTAGCAACTCTAACCACCTCCTCTAGCGAAAACTTAGATCCTTTTGCTTGAAAAAGTGTTGCAAATATCTATGATCAGTATAAATCTCACAAGTTACATCATACAAATAATGACGCCATATCTTCAAGGCATGAACAATAGCAGCTAACTCAAGGTCGTGGATAGGGTAGTTCTTCTCATGTATCTGAACTTCCTAGACGCGTAGGCAATCACCCTACCGTCTTGGATCAGCACCGCCCTGAGGCCAACATGTGAGGCACCACAATCAACTGTATTAGACCCTGAACCAGTAGACAATATCAAAGTAGGGGTTGTAGTCAAAGCTGTCTTGAGCTTCTGAAAGCTCACCACACACTCCTCTTTCCACTGAAACGGAGCACCCTTCTAGGTCAACCTAGTCATAGGGGATGCAATCGATGAAAACGCCTCCACAAAAAGACGGTAATAACTTGCCAAGCCAAGGAAATTACGAATTTCTGTGGCTGAGGACGACCTGGGCCAACTCTGCACAATCTCTATCTTCCTCGAATCTACCCAAATGCGCTCGCTAAAAATCGAAGGCCTAATAATTCCACTGAATCCAGCCAAAATTCACATTTTGAGAACTTCACATATAACTTTTCTCCCTCAAGGTCTGAAGCATGGTCCTCAGGTGCTGCTCATGATCTTCTCGACTCCTGGAAAACACCAGAATACATCAATAAAAACAATAATAAATGAGTCAAGATATGGCCTGAACACACCGTGCATCAAATGCATAAAAGCTGTTGGGGCATTGTTCAGCCCAAATAACATAGCAAGGAACTCGTAATGACCATACCGAGTTCTGAAGGCAGTCTTCGGGATATCTAGCTCCCGAATCTTCAACTGATGGTAATCTGAGCGCAAGTCAACCTTAGAGAACACCTGTGCACCCTGAAGCTGGTCAAACAGATCATCAATACGAGGCAAAGGATAACGGTTCTTCAAGGTAACCTTGTTCAACTGGAGATAATCAATACATATATGCATAGAACCATCCTTCTTCTTTACAAACAAGACAAGATCACCCTACGGGGAAACACTAGGTCAAATAAAACCCTTATCAAGCAGTTTGTGTAACTGATCCTTCAACTCCTTCAACTCAGGAGGAGCCACACTATACGGAGGAATGGAGATGTGCTGAGTGTCCGACAACAGATCAATTCTAAAATCAATGTCTCTATCAGGCGGCATGACCGAAAGATCACCTGGATACACATCGGGATAATCTTGTACCAGTGGGACAGATTCAACATAAGGGGTATCCACACTAACATCTCTCACATAGGCTAAATATGATGCACACCCCTTCTCAACCATATGTTGAGCTTTAAGGAAAGAGATAACTCTACTAGGAGTGTGATCTAAAGTGCTACTCCACTCAATACACGAATACCTGGCATAGCAGCGTCAGGGTCTTGGAGTGATAATCAACAATAGCATAATGGGCCGACGACTAGTCCATGCCCAAGATAATATCAAAATCAACCATGTTGAGTAAAAATAAATCTTCCCTGGTCTCAAAACCACGATTAGGAACTAAACATGACCGATAAATACGGTCCACAACAAGGGAATCCCTCACAGGAGTAGAAACATAAATGGGGGCACTTAAAGAATCCCAAGGCACACCCATATGCGGAGCAAAGTAAAAAGACACATAGGAATAAGTAGAGTCCGGATCAATTAGAACTGATGCCTCTCTATGGCAAGCCAATATAATACATGTGATAACAGTACCGGAGGCAACAACCTCGGCACGAGCAGGAAGGGCATAATATCTGGCCTAGCCTCCCCCTCAAGGGTGACCTCTACCTCCCCGGACTCCACCCCTAGCTGGAAAAGCGGGTGTGGCGGCAACTAGAGCCGTAATCATATCTTAGGAACCTTGTGAGGCACGCTGTGGCTGAGCAATCTGTGAAAATCGCAGAGGCCGCAGTACTCGCAGATGAGACTAACACTATAGGAGCATATAACATTTGTACTGTCACCGATGCAGGAAATGATACGCTCACGGCAATCCTGAAAAAAATGAAAGAGATGGAAAATGAGAACAAAACGCTCCGTGACCAGATGAAGGAACATCATAAAAGGGTCGATAAAATACCAGGCGCTCTGAAGTTGTTAGCAAAATGCAATGTGGGTCGGTTCGTTGAACAGCCATATAGCGAAGGAGTGACTCTCATTCTATTCCAAAAACCTTCAAAATGTCGCCATACTTGAAAATATATAATGGTACCACGGATCCAGAAGACCACTTGATCCATTTCGTCACCGCGGTAAAAGGTAATGATCTATCAAGGGATAATGTGCCATCTATATTGCTGAAAAAGGTTGGCGAAACTCTAACAGGGGGAGCTTTGACATGGTATTCCCAACTACCATCACGTTCAATATCAATGTTTGAAGAAATGGCATATAATTTCGTCACCGCCCACACGGGAACGAGAAAGGCAGAAGCTCGAGTCAATGATATATTTACCATTAAGCAAACAACGAGAGATGGACTTCGAGACTTCCTAGCACTATCCAATAGGGTAAGAATGAGCCTACCAAATGTATCAGAGGGAATGGTGGTAGCAACCTTTCAAAATGGGCTAAACAGAAATGGGTCAAAGGAAACCAAAAAGCTACTGAGCAAACTCACGAAATATCCCCCCCCCCCCCAACCATGTGGGAAGAGATCCATAACGCCTATTGCGCCAAAGTAGGGGCACATGAGGACGATCTGAACGTCTCTCTCCAGCGATTTACATCAGTACAGACCGAGCAAAGGAGAGATCACCACAACGACAGCCGAAGGGATCTCCATCGTGTTTTAATCGGGAAAGGCACTAGCACTAATCCAAACCTCCAATCCACCTCCTCCACAATATGCAGACGTCATGCCTAGACTTGCCGCCCCTCCCCAAGGCGAAAGAGGTATGTCCCCACTATTATCTGCTCATAACTATTTTGTTTCTCCTTCAGAAATAGTGTACGCACTAGAGAAGCTTGGCATGAAGGTTCAATGGACACAAAAAATGAAGTCAGATCCGAGCGCCAGGAGGTCGAACGTGCTGTGTGAATTTCACCATGAAAGAGGACATAAGATCGAAGATTGCATAGGTCTACGATAAGAAGTGGTAAGAACGTTAAACTAGGGACACCTAAAAGAACTGCTGAATGACCGAGGAAGGGCCAATTTCGCCAATACCATACAAATGATTATTAGCGGCAGTGATGAAATGGTAATCAACCATACGAAATTCACCACCACGCATAAACTCAAACGGATGGTTCACAAACGATATGACGACCTCGAAGATAGCATCATCTTCGGTAAGTCAGATATTAAAGGTTTAGTCTTTCCTTACTATGATGCTTTAGTTATAACTTTATGAATTATGGATACTGATAAAGAAAGAATAATTGTGGTTAACGGTAGTGGAGAGTGCATTCTTCCCCCAAAAGTTCTCATGCTAATGAGGCTCGATGATAGAATAATACAAAGTGCGTAACACTAATCCGTTTTAATAATGCAGTAGAGCGAACCTCTGAGGAAATAGTGTTGCCTATCCTGACAGAGGGAGTCACCTTGGAAATGACATTCCAAATCATGAACCAAGAAATCGCCTACAATGCCATCATAGGACGACCATGGATACACGCCATATGCGCCGTTCCGTCAAGTTTCTATCAAGTAATCAAAATTCCCACCCCATGGGGGATATTCAGCATTCAACGCGAGCCACACACCGCCCAATAATGTTATCAGATATCCCAAGACTGCATGAACACTAAGCAACTAAAAGGGGCAACTGTGGAAGCATAGCAATCAACCATGTCGGAAACCAAACCCGACGCACGAGCACAAACTATCAAACACCTAGATATCGTAGAAGCTTGCAAAGAAACCGTAGAAGATCTTGATCCCATTCAACTGGACCATTCTGATGACACGAGAAAGGCCTATTTCGGATAAAACCTCTCGGAACCAGGTAAGTATCGTGAGTTCTTGACTAACAATGCTGATTTGTTTGCCTTTTCCCACTCAGATATACTAGGGATCCCAAGATATATCGCCATGCACAGGCTGAATGTTGACCCTCTCTAGCCTCCGGTAAGGCAGATGAGGAGAAATTCAATATTGCCATCAATGAGGTGGTCAGTAAAGAAGTTGATAAATTGCTCTCCAACGGTTCCATCAGGGAATCAAAATACCCCCAATGGGTCACCAATGTGGTCATGGTAAAAAAGAAGAACGGGAAATGGGATGTGCATTGACTTCAGCGACCTAAACAAAGCATGCCCGAAAGATTCCTAACTGCTATCGCACATCGATCAACTCATCGACGCAACATCAGGACACGAATTACTGAGCTTCCTGGACACCTATTTTTGCTACAACTACCTCGAATTGGTATAAAACCGCTAAGAAACAATGACCTTGCCAAGAGTATCCGACTCCGAGTGGCCAAAATCTATTCAAACCAATTTCACATTGTAAATAAAATCGCATGTAACTAATTACACTGTTATAATTAAAACTAAAGCGCGAAAATAGGTAAAATGACCAAAATGCCCCTCAGGCCAACATCGCGGAATTGAATAATTTCTACATTTTTAGAAATCGCATACTCTCACGAGTCTAACCATATAAAAATCTCCCAAATCGGATGCAACATCACTCACTGAGGCACGTACTGCTACTAAGTAATGTCGTTCGGACACAAGAATGCAGGGGAGACATATTAAAGGTTAGTCACCAAGACATTCAAGGAACAACTCAGTAAGACTATGAAGGTATACATCGATTTTATGCTAGTGAAATCAACAAAGAAAGAGGATCACGTTGGCCATCTGAAGGAGGCCTTCGAGATATTGAGGCAATACGGGATGAAATTGAATCCCAAAAAATGTGCCTTCAGCATAATATTCAGAAAGTTCCTGGTTTTCCTAGTTTCACAAAGGGGTATTAAAGTCAACCTGGACAAGATCAGAGCCATCGAAGGATACCGGAGATACTAACCAACAAAAAGCAGGTGCAGAAATTAACATGGCGAATAGCCGCCCTGTCATGGTTTATCTCACAATCGTCAGATAGATACCGCAAATTCTTCAATGTGCTAAAAAAAGATCATGAATTGCAATGGAATGCAGAATGCATCAACGCATTGAGAAATCTAAAACTGTACCTATCTTCACCACCCCTACTCGAGTAGACCCAGGTGAATGTTTTCTTGTGTATCTAGCGGTATTCGGAGTCGCTGTAAGCGCCGTCCTAGTCCGCGAAAATAAAGGTATGCAATCTCAAATACTTCCATTTCTGAAGAAGACGTCACCTAAGTCATACTCTTTTTCCCTCATTTGGGCTTTTTCCCAATCGTATTTTCTCGGTGAGGTTTTTAAGATGTCTCGAGGTACGGAGTATTGTTCATTACCCCACCCATTAATACAATCTCCGACGCGGGGTAATGAAGGGATTGGATATAAATTGTCAAATCTCCATTGTATGTACAAAGTCGGCATGTGGTTCTTATGAAAAGGTAATCAAATCTCCATTGTATGTACACAGTCGACATGTGGTTCTTATGAAAAGGATAATCAGATCTCCATTGTATGTACAAAGTCGATATATGGTTCTTATGAAAAGACAATCAAATCTCCATTTTATGTACAAAGTCGACATAAGGCTCTCACAAGATACAATCAAACCTCCAATGATGGGATACTACTTCGACGACAGTTCGAAGAAACATCCCAATGGAACTTAAAAAGAGCACCAACCCGTCAGCAAAATAAAGTCTACATTGTACAAATACTATCTACACCAATTCTTACAAAAGAAGTCCCAAAACAAAAGAAAAACACAAGCAAAAGGCTATACATCATACCCGACAAGGTAAACATTGTTGTACCAAGAGTCTTAAGTTAAACGGTTCACCTCATCCGAGTGGATGTCATCACCATCAGGAGTATAAGGTTCGTACCCGCATGCCTCACGAGCGGCACGAGTTTCATTATGCACAATTTGAACCTCCACCTTGTTTGCCCTCCCTTCGGTATGAAAATCCTTGTACACGTCAAGATGGGCCTCAGCAAGAACCGACAACTCATATAAGCAACGAGACACGACTGGGTTAGCTGAAGGGTGGGACGTGGAAGGTTGAGAATGTCGGGTTGCATCCTCTGCTCTCAGCGCGACCACCTACACATTTGATGAGGATCGCTCTGCCTCCAACTCTTTTACACGACCCTCAAGCCCAGCAACCTTAAGATTAGAGGGCTCCCTAACTCTGAACTAGAAATACGAAGGGCGACTTCCAAAGATATCATTTCAGAAATAGCTATCGCCAGCTTATCACTACTAACGTCCAGCTTGCCCTTAAACCCCTCAATCTCCGCTGACTTAGCATTTAACATGGCGGTCAAGTCTGCCACCTTCACTTGTAAGTCGGAATTCTTAGCCATCACCCCCATGCTCAACTCCAGCTCATCCTCATTCGCCTTAAGGGAGGCGTCAAGCTCACTATTGCGGGTGACAGCCTTCACGATCTCCTCATCCCTCACGGCCATTGCAAGATGCTTAGTATGATACTGTAGACTTGGACGATATCTTCTTATATATAGCTGTCCTCTTCCTCTCCCTACGCTCGTCGCTCGATCTCCATGATAAGGGTCTAGCAGGAAAGGAAGTGATTAAAAATAACATGGGCTGATAATCATTACACAAGCCCAACAACGAAAGGATAAAAAGAGAAACTTACCCGGAATGCCATGCTAGCGACGTTTCAAGACAACTCCACATCGCTCACTGCCCTGAGCACCTCATTTTCTGGGACCGCACATAGAGGAGCCAAAACGGATGCAACTTGCTCACAGTTCGACAACAAGTTAAAATCCCTTCTCGATAATTATATGGCGATCAGGACCCTCCGGTCTGACCTCCATGTGAGTATGCTGACCTATAAATTCGCTGACCTCTTCCGAGTGAACGTCTGAACCTGAACCTCTCCCCTCGACGTGGCGGCCTCCAACGTGGGATGATACACCACACTCAGCTGAGCGTATAGAGCCGGTTCCTAGGTGAACCCCCTCGGTCTGAGGAAATTTCCCCAACAATATGGCATCGGCCATAAGCTTAGGCGCAGGTGCCGTCGGTGATTCCTTACTTCTATCAGCGTCAACAATTACACTTTTCCTAAGCTCCATTCTCCTTCTTTCCCTCGACAACGGCTCGTCCCTATTAGAGGACTCGTGAAAAAGATGGGGAGCCGACATTAAAAAAGCCTCCTCCCTACGACCACGACTTGAGAAGGACCCTCTAATTGAATAGGTCGAGGATGAACTTCCCGAATAGATTCATTCAAAATAAATTGTGTGGCCACAGCACCAACGTCATGTCAAAATACGGGAACTAGCGCCCTCCGCCTGGAAATTCCTCGGCCTGCCATTGCAAAGAAGACGAATTAATGGACGGCGACATATAACCAACAAAGTAGTAAAGGGAAATGCATTCACCAGTTCTAACTCTGGGGTGTAACGCTTTGAAAAAGAAGGCCAATCTCGTGTCTCCAGCGTATAGGGTAACAAACGAGCCACCCAACCCCTTATGCCCGTAATAGGGTGGGGAGTACGTCCCAAAGCTGAAAACAAGACACAAACCATCTTTACAATGGATAACGAATGAAGGAAGAATAAAAAGAGTGGCGGTACTTACAGGTTTCATTCCATCGCTCCGGGAATATGGCGGAGTCAAAGACGATATACTCAGTTTTGACGAAGAAATACTTGTGCCAAAACATGCGATTTGCTCAATCGTCTGTCCCAACTACCAACCCTTTCATGCAACGCTGCCTCAAATGCACCATGGTACCCATGTTGAAGCCGGGTGAGAATAGGTGCAAAAGGTGGTAAACAAAAACATTACTTCCCGCCAATTTTGCATACTTAGTCAGCAGTAAAAACACCTTAAGGGTATACGGCGAAAGTTGCACCGGGCAAACGTGGTAGAACCTACAGAATTCCTCCACTAATGGCAAAAGAGGAAAAGTATAGCCAATCACGAAAGGGTACTCATAGAAGGCGCAGCACCCAGGCATGTGAACGTTGACAAAGTCCCTCCTCACTGGAATCATGTTAACATGAGCGGGAATGTTGTATTTTGTACGAAAAGCATCAATATGAGCATGCTCCACCTCAGAAAGTATGGGGGGGCAGGAGTTGGAGAAAGAGCTTTTAAGAAGTCACTACGAGACATAGGATGTCTGGGTCATAGCTCCTCCGCCATGGGAAGACTATCACCCTCCTCCATCCTCATGTCCTCGTCCTCTAGAGAAGGCGCTGCAGACAATGGGGTGGCCTCAGTGACCCCTTCACGAGAACAATATGAACATGGCATCACTTAGTTCAATGAGATACTAATGCAGAGAAAAGGAAGATAAGGGGATCGCGAACGAAGAACGAGAGAAGAAGAAGCGAAAATGTAACAGAGCAAATTCGGAGAGGTTATCTATAGTGAAATGGCCAAGAACTTCATAAAAACAAACCCTCTACCTATTTGTAGGGTTGGGTGGCACCATAATCGAAGCAGAAAGTCACAGAGTGGTGCTGGGATCGAAGCATCAAACCATCAACTCCTGCCTCAAAAACATGCGCAATGATGAAGTACGTGAGGATGACATTATTTCTTGGTAAAATGCTTTGTCCGGTGTCTTATCAAACATGCCAATCATCTCCCATTGGCCATGTCATAATGTCTCAAAGGGTCAAACTTCTCCATAGGAATGCATGAGGTCCGCTCATCGAGGATGCACCAGGTTGCAATCCTGACAAGCGGCGGGACTAAATGTATGAGTCCAAATTTGACCAATGACAACCATTGATGAGCACGACAAATGACGGGTTTTTTCCGACTCGACGTCCTGAGAGAAACGACCTAAAGATAGACGAAAGACTATACGCCCCTTGCAAGGGTGCATGCGCATTAGGGGATATTAAGAATATCCTTGTGCTTTGTGTTTTATTGCTTAAGAGGTGTTGATCCTTGTATATAAAGGAGGGTAATAGCCTTGTAAAGGAGGGAGGAGAATATCATCTTTACGAGCGAGAATTTTTCATTTTTATCTATCTTTTACTCTAGAGATTATTACATTTAGCTAAGATTTACCTATTCATTTGTTCGAAAGAATTTTGATAACTTTTAGTCAAATATATATCACAAGGAAATAGTGGGAAAGAATGCCGGAAAGCATTCTATCGTTCTATGCTTGTGTTAATAAGGGCTCGCATATTTGATTTTATTTTGTGAACCATAAAATTGCTGAAGAAAACAAATAGTACAGAGTATTCTCTCGATTTTTATGAAAGAGGGAAGGATGGGAATTTTAATTATCAGGAATTGCTTTATGAAGCATTAAATGATGGAGTTTGAATTGAGTGGTCATTCCTTACTTATCTTAAAACAGATAAGATATACAAAATTTTGAAATGAGAGGAAGTCTTCTTTTCTGTCAGTCATTTATGTTATAAGATCTAGGGCAAATTATACAAGTTAATGAATTTATTGTTTTCGAATCAAACTATGTTTATATATGTTAAAAATTTTGAAAATATATTTATTCAGAATTCATCAATTCTAGATCCTGCATCAGCTTGTAGTCCTTTTCAACTTGATGTCACCTCCAAGATCCAATCATAGAATATGTTTATTTGGTTAAACAGAAAGACAGGACGTGTCAATAATGCTAAATAATATACTCTTTCCAAGCAACCAAATAAGTTTACATGAATAATTAATACTATAGTATTGAAGAATTTGGCAGCATGGGCATAGAAAAAATTTGGGAAGGAAAACAAAACGTTGGTTTGTTAGTTTGTTATAACTTTTTCGAGCTCGCATAACATGGCTGATTGATTTCAAGTATATCACTAAAAGATTCCATAGTAATTCAAGCTGAGGAAAATAGCTACCCAAGATAAGATCAGGTCATATATGTGTTTTTAACACTTCTCATCTCTTTAACTAAAAGATTGTCCATTTACTGCTGCATTAATCTGGGGATTTTGTTTAAATAATAACTTTTCTTATAAACTATTTAAGGTGTAGAAAATGCCAGTATTAATAGCACTGTATCCAATAGTATATATATTTGTACTACATGAATTGGATAGTTTTGTGCTAGCTATTAATTAACCTACCGTAAGCTTTTTCTTTTATTCAGGTTTGAAACCGATAATACGGGCGAGGTACAAATTTATTTGGGATTGAAGCGTTATTATTGTTATTACAGTCAGGGGAATATCTACCTTGCTTCGAGCGGTATTCCGTGACACTGCTCGGTGATTTTATATATATATAAAATCTATAAATAAAAATATTACATATAACTATAATATATAAATTTATTTGTTATTGTGTTTACCTTTTTTAAAAGTAAATACCATTTAAAAAAAACACGTAGGCTATTAACCGTGGCAAACAGTATAGAACTATAGATCATGCATAAAAACAGCGCAAAGCACATAATATTTTTGTGGTTGTAAAAACTTGCAAAAGAGCACAAACAAATGAGGATTCGAATGGATATTCTCACATTCAGTTAGTACATAGTTTTTTGGTATATCATAAAAGGTTACGTCTGTGGGCTGCACAGTTCATGAAATCAAGACTACTGGCAGCTGAAGAGTCTTGTAAACCCATGTGAAGCTGTTATTTTCATCACTTGACTCTCTTGTCCTTTCAAATAATTGATGAAACCTTGTGCTATTTGAATATGACATTTAAATTCCTCGTCCTCGGACGGTGCTTGTGTGGATATTGTGCCATGAAAAATTAGGTTTGAAACCTCTCAAGTCAAGAGCTTATGATTACGGATTCGACCGAACTAGTGTCGGAACGGATTTATCAGAGAATGACCATATTACTTGAATGGTTGTTATGTATCGTATCATTATATTGTATTGTATTGATTTGTCTTAATATGTACAATGTTTGGATAAATTATATTTGTCGTGTTTCGTGATGCCAATGCGCCAATAATGTGAAGAATAAGCTTGCAATATTTAAAAAAAAAAAGGTACGAGGTAAATTTATTATATATAAAGGTAGGGTAAAAGATATAAAAATAGGATTATTTAATAATAAAAAAGAGCAAGATGAAAAAAAGTGCGATTTTCTCACAATTGAACAAAAAAATATTTCTCTCTTTAAAAGGGCGATTCTCTCTCTCAGTGCATGTTAAGTAACTTGCATCTACCACGGGTAAGAGAGCACGTATACCGTCTCAGAGACCATTAATGACGACGGAAACAGAGAAATTATGTAGCAAAAATCAACAAGGAACTAAAGAAAGTGTAATAATAACTGAAATTCTGGAGATGAACAATTGAGCCCTAATATCAATGGAACGGTAACAAAAATGTCGAAAAATGAGAAGCAGAAGGAAATTGAAGCAACTCAAATATGGGAAGAAGTTCAGAAAGCATCAACAAGAAGTAATCCAATGGTGCATGCAGGTGATGGAAGAAAATCATGGGTCAATGAGGTAGATGAGATGAACAAAGTACAAGAGAAGAAGAGCTCAGTGTGGGATAACTTTGATATTCAAAAATATCAAATGCTGGGTACAAATTGGAGTATGTCCAACCGAAATCGATAGATGAGATTCATTTTGTAAAAATTGAGTTGGATGATATAAGTACAGAGGTTGAATATTGGAGAAATGTTGTGATATGTTATGTACTTGGGGCTCATCCACCATTTGCAGTAATCCAAGGTTATATACAGAGGTTGGGAGGGAAACATGGGTTTGATGGGATTGTAATGCTAAAAAAATTGGGTAATTGTTGTTAGATTCGATACTATAATAGGAAACCAAGAGGTAATTGAAGGTGGCATATATCACTTTGATAATAAGCCTCTTATTGTCAAAGCTTGGCACCTAAGCTGAAATTCACTAGAGAGGAACTCTTGACAATACCATTTTGGATTAAATTACCATATATGGACTTCAAGTATTGGAGTCAAAAAGGGCTAAATAACATAGGAAGCTAGATTGGAAAACCTTTAACAATGGACCAGAACATAGAGAAAATGATTGGATTGAAGTTTGCAGGGCTGTTGTTAAAGGTTGAAATAAATACTAAACTACCTGACGTGGTGATGTTTAGGAATGAAAAAGGCAAAATAATAGAGCAAGAGTTTAGTTATGATTGAAAACCATCTTTTTGCAGTCATTGTTTTAAGTATGGTATGAGGAAGATGCTTGTAGAATTAAGAAAAAATTTCAGAAGATTGAACAGATGCATAGAGAGAAGTTGGAAGATACACACGTGGAGAAGCAAGGTCAAGGGAAAAATGAGAACAATGCAAACCCAGAAGTTCAGAAAGCAAATGGAACTGAGAATATATATGATGCAGGAAAAGGAGCAGTAGGGAGAACAGAACAATATGTAGCTAAGAATCATGGGGCACTAAAGAAAAAAATGGAGAACAAGACTGGCAAACACCTAATAAATATGGTAAGACTGCGGTAAGGCAAATGAAACAAGTGAAGAAGCCTAACTAATTTTAGATACTCAACAAGCAAAATGAACTTAATTTGATCAAAGAAAGGGAGGGGGAGGGGAAGGAAGTACTTTGCGTGGTCTAAGTATTCCTCACAATAGGGATGGTTAGTCTACTAAGCTGGAATACAAGGGGGCTTAATGCTCCTAATAAGCAAAAGGAGACTAAGCTCCTTTGCAATGAGGAAAGAGTAGGTTTGATAGGCTTACTAGAAACAAAAATCAAAAAAAGAGAGAATGGAGAAGGTAGCAGAAAAGATGTTTGCAGGATGATAATATGTAACAAACCTTGATTGTGACTATAAGGGTAGAATCTGGAGTACCAGTTAAATCCTAAGGAAAAAACAGCTCAATTAATAACATGTGAAGTTCTGTATATACCACTAAAGCTAACTTCTGAGGTAACATATGTTTATGCTTTTAGTACAAAGGAGGAGAAAAGGAGATAGTGGGGCGATTTAATTAGTCATTGCAAAGGATGTAGCAAACCATAGATGGTAATAGGTGATTTTAATGTAGTGTTGAATGCAGATGATAGAATAGATGGAAAGGAAGTGACATGGGCTGAAGTGGTGGATTTTTACAACTGTGTAATGGAGTGTGATAAAATAAAATTTCATGTATAAATTAAGTTATTATTTAATTTTTAGTTAATAATATTTTAATTTTCTTTGCAAGAAATATCCTAATTTAATAAGAAAATTCATAGTTCATCAATGAAGGAGATATCAGACAAGAAAAGTTTAAGTGCTGAATTATCCAGAGAAAGATTGTATAAATGTGATCTACCTTGACAAAGAATAACCGACTCATAAACGGCTACAACAAACTATAACTGACTCCCAACCAGCTACAACAAACTATAACTGACTCAGAACCGACAATATCAAACTATAACCAATCCATAACCAAAGAAGCTCATAACCAAGCATAACAAGGCCACAACTAGTAATGATAAGTTCATATCCAGAAGATAATTGAAAACCTTGTTATGGCTTACTTATAAAGAGGCATTATTCGTGAAGGAAAGAAGGAGAAGATCGGGGAAGTGTAATATTGAGCAGAAAATTTTTCCTTTCTCTTTGTTCTTTTGTTTTGTTTCTGTTTCTTCTTTTAGCCATTACACTGGCTTTATTTCTAGTTTCGAATAAATTGTAGTATTAAAAATTACTCTAGTTCCTATTTTTAATTAAATAGGGAGAATTATTCTCTTGAATATTTCTTTCTATTTTCTTATTTAATAGGTAAGTTTATTTCTGTTATCGGTATTGGCTCCAATATGGAGTAACTTTTCTTGTGTTGGAAAAATGACGGATCTTAATATTTTTATATAATAGTAGATATTATTCTTCAATTTTACATACTTGAACTGAATTTTTTTATTTAAATTTTATCTGCTTTATAGTATGTGTGTTATATAATTTGTTAACACATATCTATTTAATACTACATATTATCTTCTTACTAATTCTGTAATTGAAAGAGGCATAAGAGGTAGTAGTTAATTTTGGTATTGATAGATGTTAATCTATATTTAGTGACGTCTAGCTCTTATATGTTAAAATTGATTCTACACTTATTTGTAATCAGAATAGAGGAATATTGTAGCAATCAATAAGAACATTCACCAGTTCTAAAAAGAACATGCTTTACTTCAAGTATATATTTCTGGTTCTTTAAATATTACCATTTTGACAATATATTTGTATTGACTATATAATAAAAAATATTAAGTGAAGTCAGGATCCCAACACATTTTTATTATATTTGTGAAAAACAGAATATTTTCTAAGGCTCCATTTGTGCATTTTTAGTTAGTTAATTTAAAACTCAACTCTTTCTTATTTTTTCAAATAGTAACTAAAACAAGAAACATATGTAGAATAGATAAACCAATCTCTGCGGGTTCGACATCTTTCTATACTATTATTTGACAGAGTCCGAGTTAAAATTTTATATACCCTAGACACTCGTCAAATTTTTTGCACTGTTGCGGGGGGATTGGCTAAAGTCTACTACATATTAATTGTTTTACTACTAATTTGAGATTTTTTTTATTGTCTAATTATTCTAACTTTTCTACGGAAATTTCAGAATGTGTATGACACGTTCCTCTTCTAGAGAACTAGTCAAATACGATCCTTAAATTGAAAAATTCTTACGGTTGTTGCAAAAAAAGACAAACCCCACGATCGCAAATTTTCACATCAGAGGAAATAGAAAATGAAGAACTCAATAACCAACTTCCACCACATCAAGTAGAAGAACAGTTTGATGCTGTGGCACTACGACGTGATAGAATACTTCGTGATTATGCAAGGCCTGATCAGTTTGAATGAGAATCAAGTGTGAGGAGACCACCAATTACAAAAAACAACTTTGAAATTCGCACAAGCTTGATTTAAACCATTCAAAAATCATGTCAGTTTACTGGTGATGCAAGTGAAGATCCCTCAAACCCATTTAATTAATTTTCTTGAATTAGTTAAAACTTGCAGGTGTAATAGAGTCACAACAGATGCTATCAAATTGCGGCCTTTTCCTTTTCATTAAAATGTGAAGCCAAAACATGGTTGCAAAGTCTACCAAGAGGTTCCATTATAACATGGGACCAAATGACCCAAAAATTCTTAATAAATATTTTTCACCTGCAAAAATATTTAAAATGAAGCAAGAAATTAATAATTTTATGCAGACAGATACCGATTTGTATACCAGGCATGAGAATATTAGCAGCAATGTTAAGAGAATGCCCACACCATGGTATCCAAGACCCTGACATTTTATATATTTTTTATCACGGTCTTAAGCCCTCTGCTAGAAATATAATTGATGCGGCATCAGGAGGATCAATAATGGGAAAATCCACTACAGAAGCAATGCAACTACTTAACAAAATTTCAAAAAATTCTATTCATTGGCCCTCGGACAGAATGATTGTCAAGAAAACGTCATACGTAAATAAAATTGAAGCTTTGAATTCATTAGCACAAGAAATTGCGACCTTAATACAAAAAGTCGAAGCTTTTCAGGTAAGTGCTTAATCATCATCCCAACTTGAGAATTGTGATATTTATAAAGGTAATCATCAAAATCATGAATGTCACATGTAAATGTGATTGGTTATAGAAATAATTACTCATTGGTAGTCCCATGGCACAAAAACATCTTGGATTTCAGTGAAGTAATCCTAATGGTGCTGTAAATCCTCAAAAATTTTTAATCAAAAGCAATAGGTACAAGGACCACCTGGTTTTCATAATCAAAATAGAGGGCAACATAATTTTCAACAATATTAGCAGCAGCCTCAAAGAGTTCATTAATAAATCCTTGAAGACCTGATGTACAAATTCATTAAGGCAATTGACGAGAAGGTTGGTCTATTGAAAATAACCTCTCTACCTGTATTAGGTAGGGGTAAGGTTTTCGTGCAGATTACCTTCCCCAGATCCCACTTGTTGGGATCAAACTGGGCTTATTGTTGTTGTTGTTACTACTGACGAGAAGGTTGAAAGTCAACATTCAGCTAGCAAGAATTTGAAAATTCAGGTAAGTCAATTAGTAACCCTCATTTCTGGACAAATTCAAGATGTTCTACCAAGCGACACCAAGAAAACCCCAAAAGAATACCTCAAAGTCATATATCTACGATCAGGTAAATCTCTTGATGATCCATTATGCTGATAGAGAAGGATAGCCACAAGAAGTGGAAAAGGTAAATCAAGGGTGAGAATAAAATAGAATCTAAGTTTCTAAAGAACAAAAGGATAAAAGGAAAAATGTACTAGAAAATGAATTGATAACAAATCCTCACTCTGTACCTCTCCCTTTCCCCAAAGAGAAAAACTTGAAAAACAGTTTTCAAAGTTTCTGGATATTTTAAAGCAACTTTATATTAACATATCTTTCACAGATGCTTTGACACAAATGCATGCATATGCTAAATTCCTTATAGAAACTCTATCAAGTGAAAGAAAATTAGAAGAAGTTTCAATGGTTAAGCTTACAGAAAAATATAGCGCTATACTTTAAAATAAGCTTTCACGAAAACTTGGTGATCCGGGAACTTTTACAATTCCTTGTACTGTGAGAGGTACTCACTTTGAAAATACGTTATGTAATTCAGGTGCTTCTGTAAATCTAATGTCTTTTTCAATTTTCAGAAAATTAGAACTTGGTAAAATGAAAGATATTGGTGTGTCTCTTCAATTAGCTGATCAAAGTACTAAGAGATCAAAAGGAATTATTAAAATTATCCTTGTAAGAGTTGACAAATTTGTATTCCTGGTAGATTTTATAGTACTTGAAATGGAAGAAAATACTGAGCTACAGGGCGAGCAATTATTGATGTTCATCAAGGACAATTAATATTGTGAGTTGATGAGGAAAGAGTGAATTTTGACATGTAGAAAATGATGAATTTTCCTGGGAATGAGTCATCATCATCTTGTTTTCAAATTGACTTACGATATGACCTTGTAGATGAATACAAAGATAATTAGTTGATTATTGATTCATTGGAGAGATTTGTGGCTAGGTCAAGTACCATAAGTGATGATAACCCCATAATTAGATAACAAGCTGAATTTCTAGAAAAAGAGTCAGAAAATGAGAAAATCTCACAAGAAGGAATTCAATTAAAAATTGAACTCAAAGAACTTTCTTCTCATTTACAATATGTATTTCTTCAACCTGAATTATTTCCAGTAATCGTCTCATATTCTTTGATTATAGAACAGGAAAGCAAGCTGGTTGGAGTCCTGAAAAAACACAAAAAAGCCTTAGGGTGGACTATAGCTGATATCAAAGGAATCATTCCAGCTATTTGTATACACATGATTCTTATGGAGAATTATTATAAGCCAATACTTCAACCCCAAAGGAGACCAAACTCAGCAATGCAGGAAGTCGTCACGAAAGAAGTGGTGAAACTTCTAGCAGCAGGTATCATTTATCCAATATCTGATAGTCCTTGGATAAGTCATGTACAGGTAGTACCAAAGAAAGAAGGTATAACGGTGATAAAAAACTAAAAACAATGAACTTACATCTACTAGAACAGTCACAAGATAGATTACAGACAATTTAATGATGCCACAAGGAAAGATCATTTTCTTTTGCCTTTTATTGATCAAATGCTTTAAACAGTTGCAGGCCATGGTTTTTACTATTTTCTTGACGGATATTCTGGGTATAATAAGATACCAATTTCTCCAGAAGATCAAGAGAAAACCACATTCTTATGCCCCCAAGGTATGTATGCTTACTGAAGAATACAATTTGGACTATGCAATGCTCCTGCTACATTTCAGTGTTGCATGTCAGCAATTTTTCAGATATGACTGAAAAGATTCTTCAAATATTTATGGATGATTTCACACTTTTTGGTATGACATTTGAAAATTATCCCTATCATTTAGCGTTGGTGCTTAAAAGATGTGAAGAGACAAATTGAGTTCTTAATTGGAAAAAATATCATTTCATGGTAATGAAGGAAATTGTTTTAGGACATAAAATTTCTGCTAAAGGGATATAAGTTGATAAGGCTAAAATTAATCTTATAGAATGATTACCTCCTCCTATCACTGTTAAAGGTATTAGAAGTTTCTTAGGGCATGCATGTTTTTATAGAAGGTTTATAGAAGATTTCTCAAGAATTACAAAACCACTAACTAACCTACTGATGAAAATATGAAGTTTGAATTTTCGAATGATTGCAGAAAAGCATTTGACATTCTCTAGGAACATTTTACTAATGCTCCAATTGTTGTGTCTGCTGATTGGAGCGAACCATTTCAAATAATGTGTGATGCAAGTGATTGTGATGACCCGGCTGGTCGTTTTTGAAATTTACGCTCTGATCCCCATTAACTCCTTCCCCAAAGTTTATTTCTACTATTCGGTTTTCCGGGATGTTCGGTGTTGGGTTTCAGAGAGTTTTGAGACACTTAGTCCCTAAATGAGAGCTTAATTGTTGGAAAGTGGTCCGTAGTTGGAATAGAGTGAAGATGACCTCGGAATGGAAATTCGATGGTTTCGTTAGATCTTTTGGGTGTTTTTGGGGTTCCATAGCTCATTTAGGCTTGTAATGCCGAAGTTTGAATTTTTGAAGTTTTCGGCCCGATAGTGAGTTTTTTATCCAGGGGCTGGAAAGAAATTTCAAATGTTGCAGTAAGTCCATCATGTCAGTTTGGATGTGTGTGAAAAATTTCAGGTCATTCGGGCGTGTTTTGGTTGGATTTTTTATCGAAATTGTATTTTGATGAAATTGGAAGTTCTTGGGCTCGAATCCTTGAATTAATCGAGTTTCTGACATTGTGTTAGGTGGTTTAAGGATTGATACAAGTTCGAATGAGTTATTAGGTGTTATGGTGCTTTTGGTTGAGGTCCCGGGGGCCTCGGGATGATTTCGGATGGTTAACGAGAAGATTGAAGATATGTTGCAGCAGCTGAACCATTGCTGCTTCTGGTATTTTTGCATCTGCAGCTTGGGAACCGCAAATGCGGCATTGCAGAAGCAGCTTTGCTCCTTTCCCTCAGAAACCGCATAAGTGGTGCTATTCCCACAGAAGCGGAGCCGCAGAAGCGGCATAGGCATCGTAGATACGGGATCCAGTGCTTCCATAGTTTTCGCATAAGCAACTTTTGTTCGGCAGATGCGGTCCCTTGTCCACAAAAACGAAAATCCATGTTCAGAAATAGTTAAGTCGCTGGTTTAATTTCAGGTGTTGAAAAAATCAAATTTGAGCTCGGGAGAGGGCAATATTGAGAGGGTTTTGAAGAGGAGATTATTAGGTAACGTTTCTTTAATCCCTTCTAGTTATATTTCATCATTATGTATTTAAATCCATCATTAAAATTTGAATTGAGGATCAAAAATTAGAAAAATTTGGTAAAGTTTCATAGGCTAAACTATTGAGTTTAGAGTGGGTGTTTGACCTCCGATTTGGGAGATTTTTGTATGTTTAGACTCATGAGAGTACGAGGGTTCTAAAAATCTAAACTTTATCCGATTCCAAGACGTTGGCTTGAAGGGCCTTTTGGTTATTTTACCTAATTTCGCGTCTTATCTTTGAATTAAATAGTAGAATCTATTGATTGAAATGTTATTTACGATATGTCATTGAATTGAATAGATTTGGGTCATTTGGAGTTGGATACTCGTGGCAAAAGTGTGATTTTGAGTTGATTTTGAAGCCGATTCGAGGTAAGTAGCTTGTCTAACCATGTGTGGGGACCTTTCCCCTAGGATATGTTATTTGGTAATTGAGTGCCTTGTACATATGCTGACGACCGAGTACTTGAGCTAATTGTTAAAAATTCGATTTTTACTTAAGATATTGAAACTGAGTTTTCTTTCGTATTTGCTTTATTTTACTGGCAACTATAACCTGTGTTAGATTAGAAAAGCATGTCTAGTTGATTTAACTTGCCTACTTGATTCAATTGCCTTGACTATAGTACATGAAGCATGTTGTGCTAGTACTACCTGTTGTTTGTCTTTTTGTACTTCCCTTCTTAATATCTCCTGGTTGTGGTTGCGCAATTATATTGGGACTACGGATGTAGGATTTCGGTAGATCCCCCCTGCACATTTACTTTGAGACTACGGGTTAGATTCCCAATAGATCCCCCCTGCACATTTACTTTGGGACTACGGGTTAGATTTTCGGTAGATTCTCCCCCCCCCCCCCCAGCTCATTGATATTGAAATGGACTACATGAAGGTATCTTGGGAGATCTTGTTATTAGTATTGATATGGAAATGGACTACGGGATGGTATCCTGGGAGATCCTCGTTGTTGGTATTGACATGGAAATGGACTAGAGGACGGTATTCTGGGAGATCCTCGTAATTGGTATTGATATTGAGCTGTTTTACTCTATGTTATCTTATCCTCGGTGTGTTGATTGTTGTTTGTGTAGCCTGACTTACTTCACAGTTGTATTCCATTATTTCTGCTTATTTTCAGCATTCTTATTATATTTTTAATCTTAGTAGGGCCCTGACCTTCCTCGTCACTACCTGACTGAGGTTAGTCTTGGCAGTTACTGAGTACCGCTGTGGTGTACTTATGCCACTTCTGCACATATTTTTCATGTGCAGATCCAGGTACCTCCACTCAGGCATACTATCCTCGAGGCGGAGAGATCTAGCGAAGACTTCGAGGTATATCTTCCGCATCCGCAGACCATGAGTATCTAATCTGTTCCAGCTTTAGTAGTTATTCTATCCTTTTATTTCAGTTGTTTAGATATTTTGGATTAGAGCAGTATATTACATTTCTATTAGCCTGTGGTTCTCATGAGTTTTCGGGTTTTGGGATGAGATTGTATACTTTCGCACTTTTTTTTTTGAGTTGTATATTCCAAGTGGCACTTATATACCGTTTTCCTTCTAGTTTTGCTTAATTTTATTAAATGTTCCGCAAGTTATCTTAAATTTTCGCATGGTTAGGCTTACCTAGTTGTAGGAACTAGGTGTCATCACGACATGTTCATGGAGGGTGAACTGGGGTCGTGACAAGTTGGTATCAGAGCTCTAGGTTCATAGGAGTCAAGGAACATATGCCGATTATTAGAGTCTCGCTGATCGGTACGGAGACGTCTCTACTTATCTACGAGAGGCTATGTAACTCTTTAGGAAAAACCTTCACATCATTGATTTCCTTGTCGTGCGATATTTTTGACATCGGATCTAAACTTCTATCTTCTATTCTCTAATAGATTATGAGGACACACACTGCTCAGGATGATCAGGCACCTGCACCCCCTTTTGCAGCCGTCAGAGGTCGGTGCCAGGGCAGAGGTCGAGGACGCGCACATGGTGCAACTAGAGCACCTGCACGAGCTTCCACCGAGGCACCACAAACAGATCCAGCCGGAGCCCAAGCACCTGGCACGCCTACTACTGCCACTACTACTCCAGCGCTTCAGGAGACGCTGGCTCAGTTCATATCTATGTACACCACCTTGGCTCAGGCAGGGTTGCTTCCCCTCCTACAGCCACATCCCAGGCCGGGGGAGGAGCACAAACTCCCGCCGTCCGTACTCCTGAGCAGTAAGTGCAGGTTGAGCAGGTCCCAGAGATCATTTTTGTTCCGCCTGTAGTGCCAGTTCAGCCCGTGGATGAGGCAGCTACTTTTGAGGATGAGCAGCGGAGGTTGGAGAGGTTTAAGAAGTATGATCCTCCGATTTTCAGTGGATTAGCGACAGATGATGCCTTGGGATTACTAGAGGGGTGCCACTGTATTCTTCGCACTATGGGCATAGTAGAGTCCAGCGGGGTTTTCTTTACTGCTTTCAGCTTCCGGGAGTCGCCTATGATTGGTGGCACACTTATGAGATAGATAGTCCAGTCAAGGCTGCTTCACTAACTTGGACCTAGTTCTTGGAGATTTTTATGAGAGAGTTTGTTCCCCAGAGTCTAAGGGATGCATGGCGCACTGAGTTTGAGCATTTGCATCAGGGTGCTATGACCATTTCGGAGTATGCTATCTGTTATACCATATTAGCCATGCATGCACCGGCTTTGGTTGATACAGTCCGTGAGAGAGTTCGCAGGTTCATTTAGGGTCTTATCCCACCTATCAAATCTAGCATGGGTCGAGAGTTGGAGATGGACATTCCTTATCAGCAGGTAGTGAGCATTGCTAGGAGGATCGAGAGTATGCACGCTAGAGGGCGAGAGGAGAGAGAGTCCAAGAGGTCTCGAGAGTTGGGCCACTATTCTGGTGCCCGTACCCTAGCATCAGGTCGACATGGTAGAGATTTTGTGGGTCACCGTCATTCAGCTCTTCTAGTAGCCAGCAGTGCTCAAGCTCCGTCAATACCTCAGGAGCCTTACTATGAATCTCTAGTTTCTAGCGCGCCTCCTGCGCGGGGTACTTCCAGAGGTCAGTTCAGCAGACTTGGCCCTAGTTAATCACAGGCACCGCGCCCTCCCAGAGCTTGTTTCGAGTATGGTGATACATGCCATATGGTTAGGGACTGTCCCAGACTTGATATTTGGTATCTCTCTAAGCGGGTTTCTCAAGCATGTTGCTCTGGGTACTTGTCAGCAATTCTTCTAGTAGCTTTTTGACGGCCGGCGGCATTCCTCCTGTTGCAGATGTTAAGGTTTCACTCTCACGCAGGATTGTTAGATCCCCATGCGGAGGAGGTGGGATATCTCCCTCAGGTGTGGCGCTTATTAAATTATTTTTGTTGTTTTCTATGCTGGCTTCGTTGAGGGAGCTCATGAGATTGTTTATGATATTCGCTATTGCCTTTAGCCTCGCTTCTCCCTTTTTTCGCCATAGTTGATTTTTATGAAGCTGAAGAAAAGTGATTATTTCTCTCGAGAATCTAGGTAAAAACTACGATTTTAGCTTTCGAAATCCCCACAGACGACACCAAATTATTTGACTCAAAAATTATCAAAACCCTTTCAAACAAATCAATCTAACATGAAGGGGTAAATCTTAGCTAAGTGTAATAGTTTCTAGAGTGGAAGATAGATAAAAATGACGACTTCTCGTTCGTAAAAATGATATTCTCCCCCCCCCCCCCCCCTTACAAGACTATTACCCTCCTTTATATAGAAGGAATCCGCACCTCTTACGCAATAAAAGACAAAGCACAAGGAATATTCGAGAAAATATTCTTAATATTCCCTAATGGGCCTACAGCCTTGCAAATGTTGTACAATCTTTCGTCTATCTTTAGGCCATTTCTCTCATAACGTCGAGTCGGGGAAAACCCTTCATTCTTCGTGCTCATTAATAGTTGTCATTGGTCAAATTTGGACCCATACTATATATAGGAAAATAAATTAGTATGCATGTCATACTCGGTATCGAAGCCAGAATTTTCACAAAAAAAATTGAAGGTTAAAGAAGTAAATGCAATTAAAGAAGATTCATATATATATATATATATATATATATATATATATATATATATATACCGTACAATTTTTCGACAAAGGTATTATACCCGGTAAATAAAGGTTGCTCTGTCACTTTACCTAAGAAACAATTACGTACACTTAAACGTAAACATTCAGGGCCTCAAGAAATTTTAGTCGATTGTAATTTTTTGAGAGAAAGAAAAGAAATATTATAATTGCTATGAAGTTTTAATGGTTCGGTGTAAAAGAAGAGACGAATCGGGAACGAAAATAAAATAAAAAATACGTTGAGACTTCTCAAGCACAATATTTTCATGGTGCTATTTAACTTCTTCACCATCCCCCCTCCCCCACCCCCCAACCCAAACTCAACAGGCAGGAAAATAAAACTAATAACTGTTTATTAGTCAATTATTTGCAAAATTCAGAAAAGTCATGATTAAAAATATGAAAACAGTAAATTGGACAATTGTTGTTACACATAATGAAAAGACAGTTTGATATATAAAACATCTCAGCATTCATGCAAGATTAGAAAAGAATGGTACCATAAAAAATATGATATAGGTAATCTATTTTTATGTAAGTGTCCATAACTCGAATCTGTACCCTATAAATCACACCCAAATAGTTTTATTGTTGGTCTCCCGTATGCTCCTTGTAACCATATATAATTTAAGGGATATTTCACATAAATACAGCTCACACATCTCACTTGCAACATAATAGTCCAGTCATAACTTTACAAATCTACAGTCCAAAATAATCGGTTAATATTTGAAAAAAAAGTATTTCTAGCTTTTTTATTCGGCAACGGAGTTTAATCCGGACAATTATCTTATTTAGATGAAGTCATCAGATTTTCTAATTCTTCCGTTGTATAATTTTGATATGTCTCCCCCAATTTGTCTTTACTGGTGCAAGTTGTCCTCCAATTTTTCACTGATTCTACTTATATGGTATAATTTAAAAACAATTGCTGCAAGTTCGTGATTTGTCGGAGAATCAACAAGGAAAGTAAATTTATACATGAATTATTCCAGAAAAAGGAAGAAAACATGAAAAAAAATTAATTTGATTATACATATGCAGTACATATATTATAAATTTGTATATAGAATATCTAATAATGTATATCAAAATAATAAAAGAAAGAGAAGAAGAAGATAAGTGATGTTATGAACATATATATATATATATATATATATATATATATATATATATATATATATATATATATATATATACACACAATTATACATATTTGTACACACTTATATAATAACGTAAAGTGTGCATAAATAGTGGTTATACAATATTTATACCAGAATACATCTTATGTTCAATATTACACCTCTATTTCAGTATTAAAATATCAAAGGAGAGTTTTTCAGAGGAAGTTAAATCTAAAAATTAAAGAGGAGAGAAAGATGGAGATGGAATTGTTTTATAAAAGAACATTCAACTGGAACATCATTGAAGAACTTAAAAAATTATCTGAATACAACACAAGACCTTTTTTTTCATTCTCTGATGACTTTACTGACTTCATCGTCGACTTATTTACCTTGAAAATTGAAGGATGTCTTCAACTCTTCAACCTCTTTCCAGCAATTTGAGAAGAAACAAAAAATTATTAATGGAGGATAAATGCATTTTGTCTTAAAAAAATTCACATTGCACAAAAAAAAAAAAAAGAAGAAGAGGACTCCAAATATGAAATAGCGATTTAGTCTCCTTGAAGAGATGTTTATTGCAATAATGGAAAAAGCCTTCGTGTTAGGTTGAATGAGAGAATGACTGCTGCAGTTAAAAGAGGAAGAAGCATTTAGATATAGGTTTTCGTGAAAAGTTGAACAAAGAAAAAAGAAGGATAAAGGAGGCTGTCGCTAGGTTAAGGTAAAGTTTCAAAACATGGGATATTTTTTATTGGAAAAATGGGCCGACTGACATAGGATATAATTCTGTCATAATTTAAATCTTTCGTCTAAAGGGTGTGATATAGACATGCAGTCTATCCTTACGCAAGCGTTCGTGTGTTATTCTATAGCTCAAATTTGTATCCTATAAATCACACGATAATAATTTTAATGCGATAAATAATTTAGACTTTGACCTAATTAACTGGTTTATCACTCTTAACATACGAAATTGGATGTCTGACACATCTATTTTCAGGTAGTTTATGGTCGTAACCAATTGCGACAAGCCATAAACTTTATCTAATTGTCTCATTATTCCAGAAAACATGATGTTAATCTAACAACCATTCAAATAGATAGGTTCTAATTTCCAGCTTGCGTTGCCACTCACCAAAAAGACACACTACATTTAGTACAATTTCTAGTTTCTTAATCATATAATGTAGGAAATACCAACATAAATTCTATCGAAGTCACGGTCCTAAGAATGAATGTAGTGTCTAACTAGTGGTTATTTAAGATGGGACACGTGTTAACATTTAAGTAATTCGGGTATATGGACCATAGTCAATTTCGAGATAAACTAACAATTGAATGTTACACTTGGGAATTTAGTATCCACAAGACAAGAATTTGACAACATGAAAAAAAATCTACATACAAAAACAAGGTCCGCCTTGTGTCCGCGTGACACAACTATTCAGCAGATTTGTGGCAGAGAAAGGGCTTAAAATAATTCACAGCTCGGTGTACAAAGTATTTTATATTTATATAAAATTATTTGAAGGGTCGCATTTCAAAAGAGGGTAATATCGGTAATTTACCCTGACACAAATATTAATGATTGATTTTACCGTTCGAAATCTATAACCTATAAACCACACGTGACAACTTTACGGCTGCTTCAATAGTCCCTTTAAAGGACTTACAAATGTTATATAAGAATTTATTAGTTACATTCCTTCTCAAGTAGGTGGTGTCAAAAAAATTAGAAATAGCTTTACAACTACTAATTAAAAATTAGCTATGATTTCAAAAATAATTAAAATTTAGTAATTTTTCATGTAAAATAAAATTTTAACAAAAATATTCTTTTAAATCTGAAAATTTAAACATAATATGTTGGAATTCGAATTTTTTACATACGTTATTCTAGCATAATCTGCTAGAGTTTCAATATAATATATTAAAAATTTATAAACGAAAGCTCCATAATTCAATATATTATATTAGCTAGCATGGTAATAATTTGAATGCGTAACAAAGTACTAGTGTACAATAGCTAAAAATCAATCAACCTTTTTCAGAAAGTAAATGAATAGTTTCAAAAGGGACACATGAATGATTGGATTGTCTGAATCATGAACCCTATCTAATGTACTACTATCTTCTCATATGGTTTGAGATGAGAAAGAAACGTCGACTAAACAAAATGAATAAATAAGAAATTGACAGCACAGGCTCGTTGTTGCATTGTATATGGATGTACGGTTGGAAAAATATTGAATGATACGGAGAATAGAAAATTTAGTTTGAGGTGTATTTAAGATATTATTCTTAAGTAGTGACGGATTTAGAATTTATAGGTTATGGATACTTCATTAGTTTTAGTTTAAATTTTAGATGGTCAAATATAATCATAATGGGTGCTCATGGTCATTTATTGAATTTCTTTAGGTATTATATTTATGAGTATATTATATAATTTGGCCAAAGTTATTGAATGCTTCAACACCCATATCTCCAAAGATGAAACCGCCACTGCCTTTAAGAATATTTTGCCTACACTATAGTGAATAAAATTAGGTATATTCTTTAGGATTCAACAAACTCATCTAGTATAAATCAGGAGCAAAAATAAAAAAATTGAATAAGAAAAGCCCAACACAAAAGAAAATGGAAGAACAATTTTAACTTTTTTTTCACTCTACTACTCAAAGTAACACATAGGAAAATATATATATAATCCAAAGATGTTAACTTCATATTGTAAGCAACGTTTTAAAATTTATTAAATGCCATCCAAAGGCTATTGAAATGGCTGTTAAAAATTAAAGCCATTAAGGCTAATAAAAAGTTAGTTATAATATTATAATAATAGCTATTAATCATGGATAATAAATGGTAATAAATATGCTATATTTTCTTTTTGAGATATAACAATTATCTTCTAACATGTACTTCTTCAAATAAACTCTGATTTTTCTTTTTAATTAAGTTTTGAATGCAGTCTAGACAAAAATATTTACTAATACACACAAAAAAGTGAATATAATTACAAATTTGTATTGCATGACTTCAAATTGTTATAAATGAATCCAAAAATCATGGTTAGCAATATGTATTGATCACTAGGCTATTTTCTATGGACCTACAGAAATTCAGGATAATCGGAGTTCGTAAAAAACTTCTATAAAATCAGCATGTACTAATACACACGAAAAAAATATAATCACAAATTCATATTGCATGACCTCGAAACGCCATAAAATAAACTCGGAAATCATAGCAAAGCAATGAGTGTTCCAGTCGAATCGCAATCCATTAAAATATTCAACAAATAGGCATGTATAATACACACAGAAAAGTGAATATAATCATAAATTCGTATTTCATGACCTCAAAACGCCATAAAATAAATCCGAAAGTCATGGTAAGCAACAAGTATTGGACACTAGGCCGTTCACTATGAACCTGCGAAAATTCAAGGCAATCGACATCCATAAAAAAACTTCTACAAAATAAGCTATACTAATACACACAAAAAGTTGATATAATCACTAATTTGTGTTGCATGACTTCGAAGCGCCATAAAATGAACTCTAAAGTCATAGAAAAGCAATGTGTATTGATACTAAGCCATTTTCTTCCTCCTAAATTTCAAGTCTATTAGTGTCCGTAATTTTTTTTAAATAAAATAAGCACGTACTAATATATACGAAAAAATGAATAAAATCATAAATTCGTGTTGCATGACCTCGAAATGCCATAAAAAGAACTTGAAAATCATTGCGAAGCAATACGTATTGGTCACTAGTTGTTTCCTATGGAGCTGTGAAATTCAGGCCAATCAAGAATCCGTAAAAGAAATCTACAAAATAAATTTGTACTAATACACAAACAAAAAAATAGAAATAGTAATTCATGTTGCGTGACTCTGAAATGCCAGAAAATGAACCAAAAAGTCATAGCGAAACAATGAGTAATGGTCACTAGGTCATTTCCTATGGACCTACAGAATGTAAGGCCAATCACAAACCGCCAATTTTTTTTTTTTACAAAATCAATACTGCCTCCGTTTCAATTTATGCGAACCTTTTCTTTTAGTCCGTCCCAAAAAGAATGACCCATTTTCTATTTGAACAATTTACCATTATGCAATGCTTTATAGCTACACAAAATATATGTACCTATTTTATACCACAAATTCAAAAATCTTCTCTCGTTTCTCAAACTCCATGTCCAGTCAAATGGATTTACATAAATTGAAACAGAGAAAGTATATACTAATACAAGAATTACTATTATGCAATGATTTATAGCTACACAAAATATATGTACCTTATTTTATACCATAAATTCAAAAATCTTCTCTCGTTTCTCAAACTTCATGCCCAGTCAAATGGATTTACATAAATTGAAACAGAGGAAGTATATACTAATACAAGAAAAATAGATGTAGTCATACATCATGTTGTATGACTCCAAAATACCAAAAAATAAACTCTAAACACTAAATACCAACATTAGTTATACTGAAGCCATGAGTACTGTCACTAGGTCATTTCATGTGAACCTCAGAAATTTCAAACCTATCAGAGTTTGCTAGTTTTTTTTCTATAAAATTAGCATGTATTGATACACGTGAAAAAGTAGAAATGAGCACAAATTCATGTTTCATGATCACAAAATGCCACAAGATGAACCTAAAAGTTTTAGTAAGTAATGAATGACCTCTAGAGAATTTCTTATAGACATATAAAAATTCAGGTCAATCGGAGTCCTTCAAAAAACTTTTACAAAATAGCATGTACTACATATTAATAAACTAATATAATCACAATTTTAAATTGCATGACCTCGAAATACTATAAAATGAACTCGAAAATCATGAAAAGCCAATTAGTATTTGTAACTAGACTGTTCTCTTTGGACCTAAGAAATTTCATGTCAATTAAAGTCAATCAAAAAAGAATATCCAAAAAACCAATATGCACATGGAAAAATGGACATAATCACAAATTGTGTTGTATGACCTCGAACGTCATAAATGAACTCAAAAGTTATGGCAAAAAATAAGTATTGGTCACTAGGTCATTTCCTATGGACCTACAAATTTCAGGCCAATAAAAGTCCGTTAATTTTTTCTGCAAAATCAACATGTATAATACATACAAAAAAAAAGATATCATTATAAATTCATGTTGTATGGCCCCGAAATACCAGAAAATGAACTTGAAAGTCAAGGGAAAGTAGTGAGTATTGATCATTAGACCATTTCCTTTAGACTAACAAAATCTCATGCCAATCAGAGTTCATTAAAAAAATTTAAAATTAGAATTTCATTCGATTTTTAAAATTTCATGTGCTATAATCTACGCCTAATGCACGAACCCACGTCCCCCCTCCCCTTAGAACGCCTAAAATTTCATCGGCCATTAAAAATTACCTAAAGGATAATAGTTACTGCCTCATCATGACTAATACTGAGCGCCTGCTCTCAAATTTTCTTTCGTTACATCCATGCCTCATGCATGGGCCAGGCACAAGGATCCAGATCACCTAATTTTACTAGCCCATAAAAAATAACCTAAGGAACAATAGTCACCGTCTCTTCATGACCGTTACTCTTTTTTTTTTGGGCGTTTTAAGACCATAAAATTGGAATTCTGCTCCATTTCTAGATTTTTGTTTGCTATAGCCACACCTCTTGCATGGTCCTCGGACCTGGATTGCCTAATATTTTGTCGACTCATCAAAAACAATCTAAGGAACAATAGTCACCGCATCGCCAAGATTGTTACTCATTTTTTTAAAATTTTAGGGCCATAAACAAGAATTTTCACTCGATTTTCAAATTTTTATATGATATAGCCCACACCTCCTGCATGGGCCCGGACAATCAAAACTGGATAACCTAAAATTTTTCCGGCACATAGAAAATGACCTAAGGAACAATAGACCGTCTCGCCATGACCTCTACTAGTTTTTTTATTTTTTTATTTTAGGGGCATAAAATTTGTAATTCCGTCCGATTCCTAAATTTTGTGTGTTATAGCTCACACCTCCTGTATGGGCCTGGACGACTGGACGTGTATCGCCTAAAATATTGCCCGTCCATAAAAAATGACCTAAGGAACAATAGCCATCATTACGTCATTACGATACTAGTTTTTTTTGTTGGTATTTTAGGGGTATAAAATTGCGAATTCCGTGTAATTTCTAAATTTTCAGGTGCTATAGCTCGCACCTCCTGCATGGGCTCGGACGATCGAACCCGAATCGTCTAAAATTTTATCTGCCCATTAAAAATAACATATGGAATAATAGTCACTGCCTCTCCATGAACGTTACTCCTTTTTAGCATTTTGGGGCCATTAAAATAGGAATTTCACCTGATTCCCAGATTTTCTTGTGCTATAGCCCACGCCTCCTGAATGAGCCCCGGCAACCGAACTCGGGTCACCTAAAGTATTGTCAGCTCATCAAAAATCACCTAAATAAAAATAGTCATTTCCTCACCATGACTATTACTTATTTTTTTTTTAGCATTCTAGGTTAATAAAAAAGGATTTCCGTCTGATTTCTAAATTTTCATGTGCTATAGCCCACGCCTCTTGCATGGGTCTGAGCGCCCTAACCCAATTGCCTAAATTTTTTTCGGCCCATGAAAAATGACATATGGAACAATAGTCACTACCTCGTCATGACCAACTCATTTTTTGGTAATTTAGGACCATAAGTTTTGAATTCAGCTCGATTCCCCGATTTCGTGTGTTATAGCCCACACCTCCTACATAAGCTTGGGCGATAGGATCCAGATTGCCTCAAATTTTGCTGGCACATAAACAATTACCTAAGATATAATAGTTACCGCCTCTTCATGACCGCTACTAATTTTTTGGCATTTTAGGAGCATTAAATTTAGAATTTCTCCCAACTTTTAGATTTCGTGTGATATATCCCATTCCTCCTGCATGGGCCCAAACGACTGGATCTGGATCGCCTAAAATTTTGCTGACCCATAAAAACGAACTAAGAAATAATAGTCACCACATCACCATGTCCGTACAAAATTTTTCTTGTTTTAGCGCCATAAAATAGAATTTCTTGCAATTCCTAGATTTTCATATGTTATAGCCCACTCTTCCTGCATGACCGAGAAACTAGGCATGGATTTCCTAATTGTTTTCCGGACCATCAAAAACGACCTAAGAAATAATAGTCGTCGCATCTCTATGACTGTTACTTGTTCGTTAACATTTTAAGGCCATAAAACTGGAAATTCACTCAATTCCTAGATTTTTGTGTCCTGCATGGGCCCAGGCGACCGAGCCAGGTCTCCTAATAAATAATAGTCACTGTCTCGCCATGTCCTTTGCTCATTTTCAGGTGTTGTAAGGCCATAAAACTGGAATACCGCTCAATTCCTTGATTTTCATGTGTTATAGCCCACGCCTCCTACATATGACTGGGCGCCTGGATCCATATCCTCTAAAAAAATTTCAGCTTATTAAAAACAACCTAAGAAATAAGAGACACTGCATTTCCATGACCGTTACTCTTTTTTGACATTTTAGGGCCATAAAACTGGAATACCGCATAATTTTTCAGATTTTCGTGTACTATAACACACACCTCCTGCATGGGCCCGGGAAAATGACATCCAGATCGCTTATAAAAAAGGGTCTATGGAACAATAGTCGCCGCCTCGGCATGACCATTGATCATTTTTTACGTTTTAGGGTCATAAAACTGAAATTCTGTACGATTCTCAAATTTTGTCTTTTATACTTACGCCTCCTACATGGGCTTGGGCTTCCGGACCCAAATCGCCTAAAAATTAGTCGGCACATAAAAAATGATGGAATGACAATAATCACCGTCTCTCCTTGACTGTTATTCGTTCTTGGCATTTTAGGACCATAAAACTGAAAATATGCCCGATTTCCAGATTTTTGTGTGCTGTGGCAACGCCTCTTGCATGGGCCCGGGGCAACCGTATCCTGGTCACCTAAAATTTTACAGGTCTATCAACAACAACCTAAGGAATAATATTCACCGTCTCGTCATGATCGTTACTCATTTTTTGGCGTTTTAGGGTCATAAAACTAAAATTCCGCACCATTCCCAGATTTTCTTGTACTATCGCCCACGCCTCTAGCTTGGGCCCAAGCGACCAGATCCGAATCGCCTAAAAACCCTATAAAAAATGACCGAAGGAACATTAGTCACCGCCTCTCCATGACTGTTATGCGTTTTTTGGCGTTTTGGGCATAAAACTGGAATAACGCCTAAGTTCTAGATTTTCATGCTATAGCCCACAACTCTTGTGTGAGCCCGAGTACTTGGACCTGGATTGCCTAAAATATTTGTCGGCCCATCAAAATGATCAAAGGAACAATAGTCACAGCTTCTTCATGATCGTTACTCATTTTTGGCGTTTTAAGGTTATAAAAATTGAAATTCCTCCCGATTACCAAATTTTTTGTAGTATAGCCCATGCCTCCTGCGTGAGCCTATGCGACCAAGCCTGAATGGCCTAATAATTTTCCGGCCCATAGAAAATAACCTTGCGACAACCCGTCCAGTCGTCTCATGAGTTACCGCTTCTGCTTCTTATTGCTTTGTCTAATGGTTCTATATGTTGTGAGCGCGTGATTTTTTCCTACGTGAATTACTCCCACGAATTTCCTAAAATTAGGATTTTTCTTTTAATTATTTAATTTTTAGGAATTGATTGCATAGATTTTATGTTTGTCGTATTTTTGTGTGCATATTTAATTCATGAAAATACAAAATTAGAGCATTTGCATTTAGGACCTAATTTCCTATTTTTTTAGGTTAATTATTTGAATGAAGTTATAACAAATGGAAGAAAACACCAAAGATAGTTCATATTGCATTTTTACTCTTTAATTTCGAATTTTTCAATTTTTCTTTTAAATTAGGACTTAACTAATTCTTTGAGGAAAAATTAGTTTAGTTTTGGTTAAATTAGATTTTTCTATTTTTATTTGTATTCTAAAAAGTATGAAAATAAAAAAGAATAATAAAATGAAAGATAGATGAAAGGAGGGAGAATTCCCAGTTTTTGGGCCATTATTCCAAGCCCGAAAACCCAAAATACCCGTTACAACCAGCCCATTGTCACACCTCCGTTTCCATTAATACACCCTCCGTAAGGGTATAATAAAGGGAGTTTTTTTCCAATTTAAGTGACAATTAAAACGGTATTCATTATTAAAAATAAGAGTCGCTACTTGGGATAATTTATGGTGTCCCAAGTCACCGGTTTAAAATCCCGAATCGAGGAAAGAATGGCTCTGTTATTATAGTCTGCGAATAAGAAATCCGGGTAAGGAATTCTGTTAACCCGGGAGAAGGTGTTAGGCACTCCCGAGTTCCGTGGTTCTAGCACAGTCGCTTTGATCATACTTGGCTTACTAAATTATTTAATTACTAATTGTAGATACTATGTGCATTTACCTCTTTCATCGCCTTTAGTTAAGAAAATTATCTTATGACGAGTTACGCGTATGTATACCCGCTTGTCTGGTGCGTCAAAAATCATGTCACACGAACGTGTCCACAATTGATAATGCTTAATTATTATTAAGAAATTTTGGCCAAAGTTACGCGAACGCATACTCCGATTTTATTTTTAGAAGTGTAACTATGTTACGCGGACGTATACAAAATCACACTGAAATTCTAAACGGCCCAACAGAATATGCTACGCAATTTAATCAATTTCATATCTAATTTATGAAATTAATACGGGGCTATATGTGATTTAATGAACATATGTAAGCTAAAAAAAACTTGTAACCTATTTTATTATTAAGAAAATATTAAGCGAAGTTGTGCGAACGCATAGTGCAAATTAAATAAGGATCATAGTCATGTTACGCAGACGTATACACAACCACAATCGTCTTTTAAATAGACCTAAAGGCATGCTATGAAGATCTGTTGCCTATTGTATTTATATCATGAATTTAAGACGGGCCAGGAGAAAAGTACCTTTGGATCGCCCATTACAATTCAACCCATGCGACAAGTGGGCTCCATATGAAACCCAGCATGGCAGTCCAATTATAAGGACCCCAGCTGCGTTTGAAATCAGCCCAGTTAATTAGGCCTCCTTAATGTAATTGGCAACATACTAATACGAGCGAAAATTAAAGCACAGGGCTGGAGGGAGATCAATTTATTTACATATATAACACAAACCAACCGTACCACACAAACTTAAGAAATAGACATTTTCCTTAAACCCAATAAATCTAAATACATCAATTGAACTAACACAAAAGGAAAAAAAAACTCTTAAGCTTGCGGGGTTGATTTTACATATACAATTGCACCGCAGGTTTATAACTTGAAACTAATCAGAAGACTATAGCCAGCATGAAGGAGGTAAAATAAATAGAGCTCGACAGTTTAAATTCGTATAAGTCCGGACAATCCAGTCATAACACTTCTTACAATACATTACTACATCAGTCCAAGTGTAGAACAAATGAAAAAGAATTAAACTAGGCTAACAGTTATGCAAATACAGAAGGATTAAGTGAGAAAATATATTAATTCTATTCAAGTGAAACAATCTACACATTTATCTATTTGTACACTGTGAGATGAGACGAATATCTAGACAAAGGAAACCAAATATTAGCTCGAAGTTAAGGGTGAAGCAGCAGAAATAAGTCAATATCAGCCAAATCTGACCACACTTCAAATGCAAACATTTGAAGTGTGGACAGAACAAATCAATGGAACTGTAGGATTTTTCAATATTTCTGATTTTCAAAGCTTATGTAATACTCAGTGAATAGCTACATTTCCTGTATTTCTAGCCTAAAACTATTTGTGTGTGTTCTCAACCCCAAAACCTTAGTCTATCTTTTCTGAATATCCCCAAAAGCTGCTTTTTCAAGCCAAGAAGACATGCCTTTATAGGCAAGGCAAGTAGGCAACCCTCCAATTTTAAGTTTGCCTTTTAGTCCTCTTTTATTTCTTGTTTTTATTGCTAGTCCTTTATTTTATGGCATTTTGCCCAAGTCAGTTACTTAATGGTCCATAAACCACGTAAAATCCCCTACTAGAAGCTTCTAAGTTTGTTATGAAAGATTCTCTACCCTTAAACTACCTAAGTTGTCACTAGATCAAACCTAAATTACTACCTTACTGAAATCAGTCCCCAACCCCGGTAACTTAATCATAGTTGACCTTAGTTAGTCAAACCATGGGCTGGTAATGACTGGTTATACACTAACGATTCTACTTACACTAAAAGAAGACCTAAGATTGAACTAATAAGCTGATTATCCTATTTTAAGTATCACGGTCAAAACTAAAATTAAAACAAGAATAAAAAAACATGGAATGCACTAACTGGGTCATCTGACTAATGCAAATTAAAGACTAAAAGTCTATTGAATGGATGAATAACTTAATAATGAAGTTGCACGCAATAGTGACTAAAAAAATCAATAGCGAATAGAGAAATGCAATCAAAATTAGTCATGTAAATCATATTACCCTAAGACCAAAACTTAAAATTATGCGGCTGCCAAAATGCGAAAGTGAGAGACCCTTATTGAAACACTCTATTCACCCAGAGATGGAAGAAACACTGAAGGTGGAAGAAACACTGAAGGTGGAAGAGACATGCAGAGCACACAATCATAGAGAAAGTAAGAAAAGAACAAGAAAATAGAAAACTCACTTCTTTGGAAGCTTTGAACATAGCCGACTTCGGATTTGATCCTCGAATAATGTTATGTATTTGTTCTTTACAAAGAAAAACATATAGCAGTGTTCTAGACCCAAATCAAATGGTGGTGACCTGGGAAATCTAAATAGCCTTGAACGAACCCTAGATTTAAGAAATGTTTAATTCTGGATGGTTTTGAAGGAAAACAACAACATATTAGGCATGAGGGAGGCAAATGGGTTATGGGGTGTTGATAGGGTGGTGTTTGGCAGCGGCGCCACCATGGGCGGCGTAGGCGGCATCCACAAAGTTGAAGATTCAAGGAGAAGGGCGGGGATTCGAGACACGGGAGTTTGGGGTTTGGAAAGGGGAGGTTATGGGGAGCACATGGTGTAATATTGGTGCCCTTTGGGTGATTAACGTCGGCAGAGGCGATTTCCGGCCGGCGATTTGCGGTGGAGAGATGGTGGCGTTACAGGTCTCTGATAACAGGTGAGAGACGGGGGTGGGGATAAGTGTTCTGAGGAGGCGGGGATCATTTGGACAGTTAAATACTAAATGACCTAGTCTTCCCAGCCATCCGATCATCAAACCTCGACGGCTGGGATTGATCCTAACCAGAACGGCGTCATTTGGGGTACTAGGTTAGTTATACCGGGTTGAGGGATGGGTTTGGGCCAATTGGGGCGGGTATTTTGGGTTTCAAAGGAAAACTAGGCCAACAAAATCAAAGGCATTTAGCCGAAAATCGGAAGTCTCATTCCTTTTATATTTTTTTCTTCATTCTAACTTTCCTTTTCAAAAATCTTTTGATTCCTTTTATTTTTGTATGATTTTATTTTTTTCTTTTAATTGATTTAAGACCTAAATTAAATCCTAAAAAAATTTTAACCTATTAAAACCACTAATTAAATCTTATAATTTATTAAAAGTAATTCAGAAAGCAAATTAAATGACTACACAAAAATTTAAAAGTGTACACTAAGCCATTTTATTTTTGCAATTTTTCAATTATTTTAAAGTGTATAATTAAATCCTAAATGCAAATGCCACGCATTTTTATATTTTTTATTAATTTAGATGAAATAAATATGCATAAATAAATCCAAACAAATAGACGATTATGCAATTAAATTCTAAAAGTCTCATAAACAGATAAAAATCCTAATTTTACGAATTTATAGGAGTAATCTAGGTTAAGCAAAATGACATGTTCACAGCTGCCCCTCTTTGCTCGGATGGACAAAGGGTTTTCGGGAAAAGATAAGTGAGCAACCATGAGAGATTTTTGTCTGGCCGACACTCCATGAGAAGCGTTTTGAAAAGTTTGACCGCACCCTGCTTCACAGGTTGCCTACATATCCTCGGCTAAGTAAGATTCATGTCACTGTAGTTCAGGAGTGTTTGGTAGCTGGGACTACCGAAGTTGTGATCTCATTGTTTCTGTTGTTGCTGCTACTTCTGCTAGACACCTTGTGAAAAATAAAGAAGCTAGACTAAGCTATGAGCTTTGGATCAAAAAAGAACCTATCTATGTCTTCAATCTTGCTCTTGATCATTGTTGCTTTGTTGCCTTGTATTTCTCCAGTAAATTTCTTGTTGCCTTGTTGACTTGTATTTCTTCCTGTAAAACCTCATGTTGCCTTGTTGACTGGTGTTTATTCCTGTAAACGTCGTGTTGACTTGTGGACTTGTTGTTTTCTCTTCTTCTATGTTTGATTCCGAATTGCTGGACTTGAAACGTATTCCCTTGTTCTACAGGTGGGCGCCTGATTACCAAAACTTGAATCTTGAAAATATTCCTTGTTCTACATGTGGTCACCTGATTACCAAAACTTGAAACTTGAAAACTATTCCCTTGTTCTATAAGTGGGCGCTTAATTACCAAATCTCGCAACTTGAAAAACATTCCCTTGTTCTACAGGTGGGTGCCTGATTACCAAATCTTGCAGCTTCAAAAATATACCCGTGTTCTACACATGGGCGCCTTATTACAAAATCTTGCATCTTAAAAAATATTCTCTTGTTCTACAGGTGGGCGCCTGATTACCAAATCTTGCAGCTTGAAAGATATTTCATTGTTCTATAAGTGGGCCCCTGATTAACAAATCTCACAACTTGAAACACATTCCTTTGTTCTACAGGTGGGAACCTGATTACCAAATCTTGCAACTTGAGAAATATTCCCTTATTCTACAACTGGGCACCTGATTACCAAATCTTGAATCTTGAAAAATATTCCCTTGTTCTACAGGTGGGCGCCTGATTACCAAATCTCGTAACTTGAAAAACATTCCCTTATTCTATAGGTGGGCACCTGATTAACAAATCTCGCAACTTGAAAAATATTCCCTTGTTCTACAAGTGGGAAACTGATTACCAAATCTTGAATCTTGAAAAATATTCCCTTGTTCTACAGGTGGGCGCCTGATTACCAAAACTCGAATCTTGAAAAGTATTCCCTTGTTCTACAGGTTGGTGCCTCTTTTCCAAAACTTGCATCTTGAAAAGTATTCCCTGAGACTGCTGCATGTGTACCTGATCACAACAAAACAAACAAACACAAGAAATTCATTCTGCCCTGTTTGGTGCTGGGCGGATCTGTAAGTGTATATCTCTAGTTCTAAGCTAAGTCCCATTATCCAGGAGGGTCCTGATAATCTTAACTGCTGACAACTTTAATATTATGCTATGTTTCTCAAAAAGTATTATTTTCCACTATGTGTTGTTATTAGTTATATCTGATGGGGATCTGTTGGTGATTGGTGATTAAAACTACTTCCCATTATCTGGGCGGGTCCTGACAACTCTTAATTAGATGACAAAATGTGTCTGCTGGGGGTTAGTATTTAGAGCTGCGTCCCATCATCCAGGCGGGTCCTGAAAGCTTTTACAATTAAATCCTATTATCCAGGAGGGTCCTGATGACTCTTGTTAGGGAAATTTGTGGGTTTGACCATGCTACCCGACTGTTTGTGTTCTAGGCTAAGTTATATTTTAGGAAGGTCCTGATAACTCTTAACTGAATCCTACTTCAATATGCAAATCATTTTATGCTCTCTTGCTATCCATGATTACCTCTAACCTTTAAACAAGTCCCATTTTCCAAGTGGGTCCTGAGGGTTCCAGATTAAATGCCAATTCTAACTTCTAGTTGTTTCTGCTAGTGATCATTGTTTAGGAGGGTTTGAGTGACTCTTACTGGGGAAGGTGTTTGTGCTTGCCCATGGTGCCCGTGCCTATTTGAGTTTTAAATTGACTCCCATTTCAACTTCCACGCCCCTTTTAACCCTCAGTTGTTTCTGTTGGGGTTTGCTAATAAACGTTTATCCCCACATACTCTTGCTGGGGAGAACATCTATGTCGGATTATGTTCCTTATTGAGTTTTAACTGACTGGGCCCCATTTTCCGGGTGGGTCCTGAGATTTGATCATACCTGCCATGTGCTTGCCTTCCCCTGCAGATGGCCTCCCTTAGGATCTTCCGGAATTTTCCTGCCCCTGTGTCAATCAAAGAAAACTTGTCAGTTTGAAAAGGGGTGGTTAGCTTGCAACATTCTTGTTGTAAGCAGCCTCCCCACTCGCGTGTTCCGTTGTGTTCAAATTTCCATGTTGATGATGAGTTGCCTGAGTTGGTTGGCTGATAAGTTGCCTAAGTTGGTTGGCTGACCCCCGAACCTTTATGGCTTTACTTTGTTCCCCCATTGTTGTGTTACACTCTTGGCCCCTTTGCCAGAATTCTTATATCTTTCCTGATATTATCAAGTTAATGTATTATGCTTGGCTGACCCGCTGACCCTCGTGGTTTACTCTACCCCCCCCCCCCCCCCATGTTTGTGTTGCATTTCCGACCCTCTTGCTAGAACTATTACATCCTTTCCTGAGGTTGCTGAGTCAACGCATTACGCTTGGTTAATCCTTGTGGCCTTTCCTACTTCGTGTTGCGCTTTTGACTCCTTCTCCAGAATCCTTGCATCCTTTTTGAGATTACCCGGTCAGTGTGTTATGCTCATATGTCCCCTGACCTCATGGTTTTACTTTTCTTCCCCATCTTTGTGTTGTGCTCCTTCACTTTGCCAAACTCTTGTATCTTCAATCAATTTTATCATTGAAGCGCTTGTGAATCCCTCCCCTTGCTGCTTCAAACTTTACTGCCTTTATTACGTTTTTAGATGTCATGCGCTTCGTCCCTTTGGGAGCTGATAGTTAGCTTTCAAATTTCTCCCGTTTGCTTAAACAAAAGACTTTAAAGACTCGAAACAAATATGAAATGCAATGACTCAGTACTGTATTTAGGATAAAGAATTCCATATTTAATTACTATTGGGGGGAAAAGAAAAGAAACTTAACTGAGGAAAAGCAATTGGTTTTTCATGACCATGACATGCACTTCGGCCTAATCGACCCAGTCTGTCCCGATGACCGGCCTTCGGTTGCCATGCTTTTGTTGTTGCTACTATTTTAACCCGATTCCTCTGACCAAACCCCAATTTTGCTTGACTTACGGTGTTCTGAACAGATTTCCACCCACAGCCCTTTTTGCACTGTTCATTCCTTCCCTTGCCTTTGCCTAGTAGAGCCCGTGAGGGTTTTCACCAACAAGACTCCCTCTTTTTTTTTCTCTCGACTCTCGTTGCCTTATGGTGCCCGTGAGGGTTTTCACCAATAAGACTCTCTCATTTTTATTTCTTTCAAACTCTCGTCGCCTTATGGTGCTCGTGAGGGTTTTCACCAATAAGACTCTCTCAATTTTATTTCTCTCAGACTCTCGTCGCCTTATATTGCCCGTGAGGGTTTTCACCAATAAGACTCTCTTATTTTTATTATTTTCCATCGGAACTAGAGTGTCGCCCCGAGTTATGGTCCACCTCTCCTTGCTTGCCCCGGAATTTCTTACAGATTGATCAAAAGGTCTTTCCTTGGACTGTAATGTAGGATTTTGGATAACGTTAGAAAGAAAGGGTATGAAAGGCTCAAAAATCGCTTTTGTGGATTCAAAATTTACAACTTTCGGAATCCAAACCAATGCAATTTTTGCCCGAGTTTCATTGCTTGGGGCTTTCGGATTTTATTTGAATATGACCGAGTCGTGAGGCTGCCTCGTACCCTTAAAAGGAATCAGGTCAAACATAGTTCCTGTTGATTCCTTACTTTTACTATTGTTTGTCTGTTTTCCTTTCCCATCTCTCTTTCTGTAACTTCCTTTTTCCTTCTCTTTTTTTTCTTTTCTTTTCTTTCTTTTTCTTTTCTTTTCTTTCTTTGTTTTGTTTTTTTTCTCTTTTGTTCTTGTCCTTTCACTGCCTTCTTATAATTGTGTTTTTGACTTTCGTTTCTGATTTTGAAATAGGGATATGAAAAGAAAATAATTAAAGTTCAAGAGGGTTAACAAAGGATAAAGTGTTTAGATAGCTGAATAAAATGAATTCGTCATTTCAATCTCTACAACATGCCAAGTACAAACAAACATGCCAAGTATAGACAATGGTTCAAACAAAAGAAATTCATACTTAATATCTTTTGACTGCATCTGAATTGATAGCCATTTCTACATATTTTCCTTCCACATCTGTTAGATACAATGTCCCATTGGACAACACTCTTGACACGACAAACGGTACTTGCCAGTTTGGAGCTAACTTACCCTTTGCCTCGGCATGGTGAGGGTGGATGCATTTCAACACCAATTGACCCACTTCAAACTTTCTTGGATGCACTTTCTTGTTATATGCTATGGCCATCCTCTGTTGATACAACTGGCCGTGACACACCGCTGCCAATCAAACTCAATTGCTCCAAACGAGTTCTAAACCATTCTTCGTCATCGATTCCTACTTCAGCCATGATCCGAAGGGAGGGGATTTCAACTTCAGCGGGGATTACTGCTTCTGTGCTATATACCAACAAATATGGGGTTGCCCCTACCTAAGTTCGGATAGTAGTGCGACAGCCTAACAATGCAAAGGGTAACTTCTCATGCCAGTGCCTGGACCCTTCCACCATTTTAAAAAGTATCTTTTTTATGTTCTTGTTGGCTGCATCGACAACTCCATTTGCCTTGGGGCGGTACGGGGTGGAATTGCGATGTGTAATCTTGAACTGCTGACATACCTCTTTCATCAAGTGACTATTAAGATTTTCCCCATTATCAGTGATGAGAATCTTGGGGATTCCAAAACGACAAATGATATTTGAATGTACAAAGTCGGCTACTGCTTTCTTGGTCACTACTTTGAAGATCTTGGCTTCAACCTATTTGGTGAAGTAGTCAATAGAAACCAGGATGAACCTCTGTCTGTTAGAAGCTGCTGGCTCGATGGGCCCGATGACGTCCATGCCCCAAGCAACGAAAGGACATGGTGCAGACATCGTATGCAACTCAGACGGCAGGGAGTGAATCAAGTCTCCATGCACCTGACATTAATGGCATTTGCGCACGAAACTACTACAATCCCGTTCCACGGTGAGCCAATAATATCCTGCCCTGAGAATCTTCTTCGCCAAAACATATCCTCTCATGTGCAGCCCACAGAATCCAGCATGCACCTCATTCATGATGGTTGTCGCCTACCCAGTAGCTACACATATTAACAAACCAAGATCTGGCATTCTCTTGTATAACATCCCTCCATTGAAGAAGAAACCACTTGACAAACGACGGATTGTTCTCTTCTGGTCGCTTGTGGCTTGTACTGAGTACACACCCCCCTGATATATTCTCTGATGTCGTGGAACCAAGGCTCACGGTCAAGCTCTTCTTCCACCATGTTGCAATAAGCATGTTGATCATGGACCTGGATATGTATCGGGTCAACATAAGCCTTATCCGGATGATGTAACATTGACGCGAAAGTAGCCAAGGCATCAACAACCTCATTGTGAATTCTGGGAATGTGCCTGAACTCTATTGACCAAAATCGTTCATTATGCAAGCATTGCCGGTATGCTATGATCTTTAAATCTCTTGTTTCCCACTCCCCTTGAATTTGGTGTACCAGAAGGTCCAAGTCTCCCAAGACCAAGACTTCTTGGACACCCATGTATGCTACTAACCTCAAACCCAAAATACATGCCTCATATTATGCCATGTTGTTGGTGCAATAGAAGCGGAGTTTAGCTGTGACTGGGTAATGATGACCTTCTTCAGAAATGAGCACTGCTCCTATTTCGACACCTTTCATGTTGGCAGCCCCATCAAAAAACAATTTTCATCCCGATTACTTGCCCCTTTCTATTTCATCAAAATGCATTACTTCATCGTCCGGTAAGTATGTCTTTAAGGTTTCATATTCTTCGTCTATAGGATTCTCAGCTAAATGATCATCCAATGCATGTGCTTTCATTGCAATCCTGGTCACATAGACAATGTCAAACTCAGTGAGCAAGATTGTCCATTCCGGGAGCCTTCCTGTGGGCATAGGCTTCTGGAAAATGTACTTCAACGGGTCTAGACGTTAGATGAGATAAGTGGTATTGTCAATTAATATGTGAATGTACGGCAGGGGGAGGTTTTCTTTCAGACTTGCTTTGTTGAGGTTATGATAATCGACACACACCTTAGTTTTACCATCCTTCTTTGGCACGGGCACAATATTAGCTAACCAGGTGGGATATCGTGTGACACAGATAACTTTTTCCTCAAATTGCTTGGTCACTTCCTCTTTGATTTTCACGCTCCCATCAGTTTTAAACTTTCTAAAATTTTGTTTGACGGGGGGACATGCTGGGTCGGTGGGCAATTTGTGAACCACCAAATCAGTGCTCAATCCGGGCATATCATCGTAGGACCATGCAAAGATTTCTTTGTATTCAAGCAGTACTTCAATTATTTCATTGCCAAGTTGTGACTCCTGATGGACACTTATTTTGGTTTCTTTAACATTATCTAGGCTCTCTAAATTCACTGTTTCTGTATCGTTCAGGTTTGGTTTGGGTTTCTCCTCAAATTTTCTCAACTCTTTACTAATTTCATCCCATGCTCCTTCCTCATCGTACTCTGGCTCATCCTCATGTTCTATTTCCTGAATTATTATTTCTGAACTAGACCTATTTTTAAGACTAGGCCGAAGAGTCCTTATGCATGCCAGATCATTGGAACCAGCATAAAAATAACTATACAAAAGAGAAAATAAAAAGAATTAAAAAAATATGGAAACTATCAACACTGCTGGAAAAGAAATTGCATTTCATTAGATAACAGAGTTTAACATCCAAATGGACGGAAATAACAACTGCATTAACAACATTGAAGCTAATCCAAACTAGACTGAAAGGAAAAAATCAAAGCCGACAACCACGTTTCCCTCCGGGTTGGAAGAGGAGTGGCTTCCTAGTGATTGACTTTTGCGCATGCTCCCATAAACTGCACATCTCCCCCGCTCGATCCTTGTCCTGCCTCGACCATATTTACCTCATTGAACAACCTTTCTAATCCCTTATCCAAATCCCTATCTGCACCAATCATCGGACCAGAAATCTTAGGCACTGGGAACTTGCTAATACTAGGCTTGAAAAACGATCTGGACAACTTTGGGATGGTCCTTGGGAGGGCCCAAGCCCTCTGCTTTACTTTTCTGGCTTGCCTTGTGTCTGCGGCTGTAGGCTTGAACCCTAGACCAAAAGTGTCCAGATTTGTAGGGAGCGACACTGGTTCTTGTAGAGAAGCACCTAATCCCTTGCCCGACATGAAACCATTCTTCAACATTTCTGAAGCCACAATTACTGGCGCGGCTGCTATCTTCGGAGTTGTGACAACTTCACCGTCTGGGATCTTCTCAACTAACATCGTGTCGAATACCTGGTAGACCTATGGACCTTTGCTATCTTCAGATTCAATAAAAGGTACAATAGCATCACCTGAAACACACTGATTATCTTCACCGTGTACCAAAATCTCTTGCATGTCCCATTCAAATTTGACCATCTGGTGCAAAATAGATGGCACTGCCTTGGCTGCATGAATACAGGGTCTGCCCAACAACAGTTTATACGAAACTACCGCGTCCAGTACTTGAAACTCCATGGTGAACTCAACGGGCTCTATTGTCAACTCCAACATTATATCCCCTACTGAGTCTTTGCATCTGCCATCGAACCCCCGAACACAAATATTATTCTTATGGACCCTTTCATTTTCCACATTTAGCTTGATCAATGTGGAGAGTACGCAAATATTTGCACTGGACTTGTTGTAAACTAGAACTCGGGTAACCACAGCATCTTCACACTTCACTGACAAATAAAGGGCTCGATTATGCTCAGTACCCTCCATGGGCAGCTCATCATCAGAGAACGTGACCCCATTGACCTCAAATATCTTGTTTGTAATTTTATCCAAATGATTCACTGTTATTTTGTCATGGACGTGGGCTTCGTTCAAAATCTTCATCAGCGCCCGGCGGTGTTCATCTAAATGGATCAACAAGGACAGTAAGGAGATATGAGCCGGTGTTTTCCTCAACTGCTCTATGTTGGAGTAGTCCTGTATTTTCATTTTCTTCAGGAATTCTTCTACCTCTTCTTCTGATACAACCTTCTTTACCAATTCTAGATTGTCCTTGGGGATCGTGCCTTTTCTCAATTCCTCAAGGGCGAAATATCTCTTTGACCGAGTCAAACCCCAGGTTTCACAAACTTCCTCCCTAACCTCCTTCCCTTTATACATCACTATTGCTTGTTCATATCTCCAAGGAATGGCTTTGTTCTTGACGACTAGCGGATGGATTACTGGTTTCACAATGACAGGCTCTATGTGAGCACCTTCCACAACTACGACGAGCTCCTTGGCTGCCCCGTGTACTATCGCTTTTGCCTTTTCCTGTTTTGGTGCAACCATGCATGATGACCTCCCTCGAACCACAACAAGTTTGTTGTCTATTCCCTTTATCTCGATCACTGACTTCTCACTGCTCAAATTCTCAATTGGCTTGACTTCAATGAATTTGATCATCATTACCGTTTGTGAGGGCTTTTTAGGCTCTCCCGCTTTCTCTACGATCTCAATCATGTTGGTCTCATGATGGGCCGGCAATGAGTTTTGGATAAAGTTGGGTGCCTCTGGAGTCTGCACATCAATCCGGTGGGAGTCAATGAGTTCTTGGATATCATTCTTCAAATGCCAACACTTTTCGATATCATGCCTTAGGGCGCTGGAGCAGTATTCACAACTAACCGAATAATCTCAGGGAGGATTGGCAATATTGGTTCGATTGTCCTCAACATGTCCAGTTGCCTCAATCTGTGGAACATGCTAGTATACGACTCTCCCAAGGGCTTGAATGTTTTCTTCCTCTACACTCTTTCAGCTTTCAACACTTGGTTGGCTCGAAACGCTGGTCTAAGAGGTTGTTGGTAGGTTCTTGGAGGGTAATTGTTTGGTGGAGTTGGATAATTATTTTGTGGAGCTGGTGCACGCCATTGTGCATGGGCGGGAGGTTGGGTATATGCTTGACCGTGATGGACTGAGAAGTGAGGTTCTAACGGTAGATAGTAATGTTGTGGTGGGCCGTATGGAGTGTGTGGGTATGTTTGATGGTGAAGACGAGGATGGGCTGAATGGTCGCCTTGATTGCAGAGTACCTCATGATATTGTTGGATTTGAGGCCTTGCTCGACCATACTCCCCATTTTAACAACCTCGCTAAAAGATTTACCTACCGCCGACACCAAATGCACGAAACAGGTACGCTCCAGAGCTTGCTGGAAATAATCCACCATCTCACTCTCCTTAATTGGGGGATCAACCTTGGATGCCTGTTCTCTCCAACGGAAATCGTATTCTCTGAAGCTTTTGTTGTGTTTCTACTCTAGTTTTGTCAAAGATAGACGGTCTGGGACAATTTAGAGATTATATTGAAAGTGACAAACGAACGCCTATGCCAAGTCATCCCAAGTGTACCACCGATTATGATCCTACCAGGTGTACCATTCCAACGTCGACCCTCTTAAACTTTGGCTAAATTATGCCATTAGCAACTCATCTTTTCCCCCTGCTCCTCTTATTTTGCTACAAAACCCCCTTAGATGTGGGACTAGATCGCCATGTCCATCATATAAGTCTATTTTAGGAATCTTAAAACCTGGAGGCAACTGCACGTCTGGAAATAGACAAAAGTCCTTGAACGCCACGCTCACGTGGCCACCTAACCCTCGCATGTCTCTGAATGATTTTTCGAAACTCCTGACCTTTTGAGCACCTCCTCTTGCTCAGAATTTTTAATTGGCTTTTCAACTCCCCCCGGGATTTCGAAACGGGGAGCATAAGAATAAGGTTCATGGGCTTTGTAGGTGGGTGCTGCTGGGTAGTGATGGTTGTCATAAGCTTGAAATAAGGGCTCACTTGATGATCTATGGAGTCCTGGAGGAGGAGGTGCCACATAAATATGAGCAATTGGCGGGGGATGAGGAGCGGCTTTGGGTAGTAGAGCTAGGGGTGGTTGAGAGGTTGTTCCCTGGTGCTGCGAGTAGACAGAAAATATTAGGGGTGGATCAGTGGTGGAATGGTCATGAGCTTAGGCCAGTGGGGGATGAAGGTTGGATTAGCAGGGTAGGCTGGTGGTGGCTGTCCTATCGCCCACGCCTGATACATCTCAGCCATTTGGTGTTTCAGTTTTTACATTTCCTCCTTCATGGAATTAACATCCAATTCCTCTACCTATTTCGAGGGGTCAATAATGCTGACATCGGCTTCCTGATTGGCCATGACTTGCTTGCTCTTAGATCGCTTGTTGTAGGAATGGGTTGCCAGAATGCCGCAAGTACTAACCACATGTCTAGTCTGGATGCAAAAACACCAAAACTTGTTAATGGATAAGTTTTGACATGTAAGCCGACACATATTGGGGAATGAATTCACCTAAACAGTTATCGGTTACTTCATGCATCGGTTGCTTGCATCATTCTAGCTTTCCTGTTCTTCATTTGCAATGTCTTTTTAGCTTTATTCTCTTACTCTCTCTCCTGCTTCTTCCTTGTTTATTTCTTTTCTCTTTTCTTTTCTTTTATTTTGTTATGGTCTAATCCTATGTAGATTGCCTACATATCATGACCCCGCATGAATCAGACCGAGCGTAGTTCTGGTGGATATGAAAACAATAAAACGCAAAATATTTTTTTTTTGAAATTCTCGATAAAAACAAACACCTTGACTACAAAGACTCAATACTCACAGACTCGAAACAAACTAACAAGCTTAGAAAAGATCAATTCAAAAGACCTAACAGACTCCAAAATAACTTAGAAAACACAAAAAAAGTACCCACTCAAGCAAAGATCACTAATACATTAAAGCCTTAAACACTCCTGGAGCTCCCGGGGTGTTGTTTGGTTTGCTACGGGCTTGTCTGCAAGATCCAACTGGAGCCTTTCCAAATCTATCATTACCTGCTGGACAAACGTCATGATTGCCACGAAGAACGTGATTTGGGTCATGTCTTCACATATTTGACATTTTACCACAATATACTCTGCAATCGCTGTGACCGTTTCACGGATTGTACCCTTTTCCCGTAATAAATCTCCAATTTGTCGAGTTCTTGCTTCCACAGTTTGTCTAGCTAGATGGCTTTGTTTTTGAAGGTGTTTCAAATCACTCTCTAACCGTGCTATCGAAGAGTAACAGTGCTCCCTTTCGACTTCGAAATCTCTTCCCTACTTGGGTATTTGATTTTCAACGATCTTGACCTTTTTCTTCATACTTGCCATCCCATTGTCGCATTTCTCCTTCAACTGATGGGCAAAACTTGCTCGTTTCCCTGCATCATTGGATATCTTGGCCCGAGAACTTTCTAACTCCTTGTCAGTCTTCTGTAAATCATCCTCAAAATCACGTGCCTTCTGGGTAAGGTTGTAGATGAGCTTCCCATACTTTCTACTCCTTCCCGGGTTGTCAATTGCTATTTTCATTTTCCGGATCTGTACTGTGATTGCTTCATTTTCTTGGATCAATATTCTTTTCTCACCCTTGGCTTTCTGAACCCATAGATTATTGTTGAATTCCATATTTCTCAACTTTTCTTTGAAGGCATAAATCTCAGCTTTATACGCTTTTTCCTTTTCTCCCCATGCAAATCTCTCTTGGATTTTGTCTTCGAAAGCTTGAACATGAGGTCTTTTGGTAGGTATTTCAGGTTTGGTTGTATGCTCAATGGTCACTGTCACACCTCTTTTTTACCGCTTACACATGGTTACCCCGAAAGGCGACACGTGTATAGGAGCTTTTCCAATTAAAGTGACATTATTCGAAATGGGATTAATTGTTTATTTCAAGAGTCGCCACTTGGAAGGGCTTGGCTTTTGGTGTCCCAAGTCACTGATTTATTTAAAAATCCCAAATTGAGGAAATTTTGACTACCCAATTGGAGTCTGCGAACCAGAAATTCATGAATATGGAATTCTGTTGACCCGAGGAAAGGTGTTCGGCACCCTCAGATCCCATAGTTATAGAACGGTCGCTTAAACTCATTATAAGTGGCTAAATATGATTTGCTATACATGTTAACTCGTATTTTTAGATTATTAACCGCTTTTAACATCTATTTTAGGGAAATTTTCAATGTTATTAAAACATGTCACGAATCGCGTCACATAAATGCACCCACAATTTCAGACATACTATTATTCCATTGAGAATAGGATTTGGGTCACATAAATGCATACCCGAGTTTTAAGAAGGTATTTATATTAAACAAGCGCCTATAGCAACTACGTCTATGGCATTTATGGGAAGGCCGTGAAATTTTCTAAACGGCACTTCCTATTTTTCTATGTGTTTTAATGAATTAAGGAGTCATCGTATAGTATTTGCTTGAATTAACGCAGCTCACATTAGTTTTCATGGGGCATTCTAACGTATGCTAAATTCTCTATTAAGGCTGTGCTTAAATACACTAATTATTTCATGTATGACTGAGTGCTTGGGAGATATTATATAATGTCTTAGCCTCGTTCGTGGCCAATTTGCACATAATAAATCGAGTTTGGGCCAGCCTAGGATCACATATTGCTCAGGCTGTGACTAGTTTGAGTTTTTAATCACTCAGCCCAAAAGACGTATTGGATTACAACATTTGGTGCTTACTGGGCCTCACGAATGAACCCAGTGTTGGTTTGGACAAAAGAGAACAATTCTTAGCAATCATTTTGGTTCAAAATTATATACAAAATCGAATCTCCACACTTTCACGAAGGAAATACTAACAACCATTTTTATATCAATTTTTAACCTTAGATTCGAATTGAATGATTCAAGCTACTCATTAGTCAGAGTATATGAATCCAATTTGAAAATTCAAATGTGATTCGAGCTACACTACATGGGAAAAATTCGAAAACAAATTGTTACTAAGCATGTTGAGATTTAAATGAACAGAAATACTTCACAGCATATTTTTATTTATTTTACATGATTATCAAAAACGCTACTTCCTAAGTCCAGGAGCTCTAAGTGCACAGGATCAGCACTTGAACCCAACTAGACTAAAATCGGAACTGATGTTAATTAAACACATACAGGAAAAATTGAGTCGAATGTTCAATTATTCGCATTGAAAGAGTCCCAAATGTCCAAATTATTACAAACATGGATCAATCTAACATTTAACTACAACCTGATGATCATTCTATTACTACACATATATTCAGAATTAAGTTTGGGAAATGGAGGGGGGTAAACTTCAAAATACAATTAGCAGCTAGACATCTTCACATTTGATAATATATTTCATTCGAACTTCATGGATACATGAACATTGAGTGTACCTGTAATGCAGCAGAAGAAGCAAGCCTATGAGTAACTAAAAGAGACAAGCTTAGCAATCAACAGCCAATCAAACACTGTATCCAGAGTTCAGCAGGATTTTTAGAGGACCAAAGCTTTCAAAAATTGAATCTCACATCACTAATGGTGTATTTTTGCAGATATAGAAGCAATTTGTATGTATTTTAGTTCTAGGATTCAAGGGAAGGTTTCTGGATCCCTTCCAATACCCCAAATGGTTCATTTTATAGTAAAACTGTTAGGGCATCAGATTTACCTTATTTTCTTTTTTAGTCCTTAACTCAAAATGTATTTTTGCCTAAGTGATCCTTCAATTTCTAACTTGTTCCACAAGTTTTAGGCAAGAATTATGCTTCACTCCTTGCTAGAAGGTTCTAAAGGATTCCTATCTGATTTTTACAAGTTCAAGTCCCTCTTATACGCTCACTTGCTTTCCTAAATTACCCTACCCCTGAAATTTGACCTTAGTCAATTCCTTGACCCTGGTTTAGTCACAATTGACCTTGGTCAATCAAACTTGGGTCACATCTTAAACTTAGATTAATAAACTCATGAGGGTTCAATCAGCCAACATTAACAGACTTTTATACAGGATTAACAAAACAAAAGATCAAATATTCAGAAGAATGCATATATCTATCAACACTTGACTCTCAGAAATGATTCAATCAAGGATATTCAGAAATACTTAAGAACGAGAAGCTCACAACAAAATGAACAATCAGCTTATGAATCAAATCAGAAGAACAAAGGCTAACCCTTGTAACTGAAGGTCTATACCATCAATCAGCCTAAGCTAGACATCAAACCTTTAGGAACATGAATCAACTAAGCATAACAGAAATCAAAGAAAAATCATCAGAAGGAGGTCAATTGAGCCCTAAAATCATATTACTGAAGAATAAACAAAATTGAGCTTTCTAAAATCAGGGAACCAATACTTAGCAAGATATCAATATTACCCAAGAAAGGATTTCAGATTGGTGACAAACAAAACATATGAATATTGAAGCCCTTTTCAAATGAACGTGTGGATAAACAAACAAACAACCAAGAGATAATCCAATAAAAGAAGGTCAGATTATTACACATGTAACTACAGGACCTAATCAGTCATTAAAAACAATCAAGCATTTAGTCAGCTGAAAATGAAAATATATAGAAAAACTTATCTTTTTCATTCTTGTCCGTTCAGACCATTTCAAGCCGGCTTTTGACCCTTCCACTGGGTTTCGAACATTCCCATGGATTTTCAAAGGTTCAGGAGGGTTTTCGAAGTCCTAAGACCTCAATAAGGTCTCGGATTTGGAATTCTTCAGTGGTTGGGGTTATCTGGGACTCAAGGGTGGCATGGTTGGGGACTGGAGAGATCAAGGATCGTCTAGGAGAATTTTTAGGTTTTTCCGGCATGTTTAGTGACTTAGGGTTGACCTTTGGATTGATAATAGAGGGGTTTCAAGTGGATTCAAGAAAGGTGACATATATGGTTGGAAAGAGGGGATTGAGGTGCCTTAGTGGTGTAAATTTGGAAGGCTTTGGAGTGGGGTCGCCAGAGGTAGGGTTTCCGGAAACCTTTCAGGGGATATTTGAGATGATGGAAGGGGATTTGAGGGTAGTGGATTACAGGACGGGGAAGGGGGTGTCCTAGTGGTCTTGTGGTGTTGAGGTGGGAGAGATTAGAACAGGGTCGCCAGAGACGGTTGTTCCGACGGCCCTGTTTTTGAAGATTCGAGACGGAGCAGTTATATTCGATGGAAGATAATTACATGGTGGGATAGGGGAGGTCGTGATGGTTTAACGGTGTTAATCTGGGGAGGTTTGGTTGCCGACCACCGCTATGAGGTGATTTCTGGCGGCGACAATAGGGTGGTGAGCCGGTGGTCAAAGGGTGGTGATAGGGTGGTCAATGGTTGTTTGTTAATCGGAGGATAATGGTACGATGAGGGTAACATTTGTCTCTAATGTGTATTACAGGTGTTTTGGACATATGTATACAATATGAAAGAGGCTTACGTGGCTGTTGGATGAGATGGGGATCAATGGTTGTGATGATAGGGTCCTAAACGGTGTCGTTTGGTTTAGTGGGTGTGGGCATGGATCAGGCTGGTCGTTTGGGCTGGGTTGTGTATAGATTTAGAGGAGGAAACAGGTTGGGCCACTCATGTCTAGCCCAATTGTGGCCAGCCTGAGTGGCTGCATATATATATACATGTATTGTATTTTTTTGCCTTTTCTTTTTAATTCAATTTAATTACTAACTTTTTCAAAAGAAAAACCAACAATTTCCTAATTACCACAAATAAACTAACCCAAGTAAAAATTAACAAAATAATTTCCAAAAGCCGGACATGTGTATATATATATGTTTTGTATTTTTAATTTATAAAACCAATTTATTTAACAATTAAATCTTAAACCATCTTAAACATGCAGTAATGAACATGCATATGCAGTTAAATCCTAACAATTAAAATCCTACCATTTAAGAGAAAAAATCCTAAGCTTAAAGAGTCCTGTAGGAGCTTGTTTCGACCGTTCAAAAATCATATGCTCGCATTCACACAGGACCTCTTCTCAAACAAAGCAGCATAGTGTGGATCCACTTCTCCCTTTGCGACATCTAGTAGGGTGCCATTTTTAAGGTACCGGCAGCTATTCCAATCCTATTGAACTAAATCTTCGGGCAATGCGGCTTCCGGATGCAACTCTATAACTTGAGTACTTGATCTTCATCTTCGGGTACAATTTGATACCGTTCCAATTATCTCATGACCCTCTGTGGTGCATATGGTTGAATACTTTTCACACCTATTATCCTCAAGTAGCCCTTAGCAGTAGTCATGTATATGGCTTCTGTCTTCGGGAGCCATCCGATGAACCACTCAATTTGACTTGCTTTGAGAGTTTTCAAATTAGACACCCATGCCTCAAACCCCTCTAGCACATTGTAATCCTTTACCCTCTCTTCATAACTGATGATGAAATTATTTGGGCTCGAACCATAACTCATGAATCTGGGATGGTGGCGAAGATGCTCGATCATCCACATTTGTAGGAGGATATTGCAACCTTCGAAGAACTAAGCTCCAGCTTTGCATAAAGTCAACGCACGGTATATATCCGCCAGTACCAACGGGGCAAGTGTATGATTTTTCATGGTGGTGAGGATTTGTGCGATTCTAGCCATGCGAATATCCACGGTCCCTTTCTTATTTGGAAAAACCATTACCCCCAATAATTCCACAACAAATGCGAACCGGCGATGAAGTTGCCAAAGACCCTTATCTTGTTTGTTGCTAAACCCTTTTTCATGTGTCTCGAAACCAGAAGAATGCCTAAACCTGAAGTATAAGAAATGGAAATCACAACACCCGTTGCTTACGCGGTTTTTACTTGTTTGTTTGCTGATATTCAAGAGGTCAAAAAACTTGTGCACCGATAGGGTCCTTGGAAATATAAGTTGTTGCTTCCTGAGATCTCGTCCAAACTAAATGTACCCGACTATCTCCTCCAAAGTAGGGGTAACCTCGAAGTCTGAGAAGCAAAAAACATTACGAGCAGGATCCCAGAAAGTTATCATAGCCTTGAACAGATCGTCCTGTGGTTTGATCTCCTAAATGTCTATAAGAGCGTCCAACTGCTGTCTTACCCATTCCTGACCATCTTGATCCAAATCATTCCACCACATGGGCAAATGTATTCGAGCCTGCTCCATGATCACTTCTGGTGGGTCCTGGATAATATTCATTCGTTCCTGGAGAAAGGTAAGGTTAGGGTTGACTCTAATGACCCTTTTTGAAAACAAGTTTTTGGTTTTAAAAACAAAAAGACCATGATTCCCTACTTGATATGCCTGTTTTAGCTAAATGGCCCTTTTGCAAAAATGACCTCTTCACAATTCCATATGAATTTTTAGGCCGGAGAGGGTTTATTCTGCGACATTTCTCAATTTTGTCCATTCTTTTACGAAGATAGCCCTTCGATAACGGGAGAATATTCTAAGGCTATCTCGGTAAGAACGGTTTGAAACATTATGGACACTTAATCGGCTTATTTCTCTCTTTTTTTCTTTTCCAAAATAAGGCCGGACCTTATGTAGGTTGCCTACGTATCCCATATTCGATGAGAATCAGACCCGCGTAGTTCGGCCAAATAAAGCTATTTTTTTAAAACAAGACTCTTTTTCTCTTTTTTTTTCAATTCAGAGGCAAATAAAAAACAAACTAACTTTGAACACAAGACTCTTTTTCTTTTCATTGGAAAATAGAACAAATACAAAACCTTTTATTGGCAAAAAGAACAAGCTATTTTTGAAGACAAAACTTGTCTTTATTTTTATTGGCGAACAAACTCTTCCCCTTTTCTTCTCTCTTTTTTTTATTCCTTATTTTTTCTCTTTTTTAATAAAATCGACAGAGATTCGAGATATTTTCAAGCATTGAGTTTTCTTTAGAACCGGCTTTACTTCTTTCCTACATCACTCTTGGTCTTTTTCTCTCTCTGTTTCCCCTTTTCCTTGTTTCTCTTTGAATTTTCCTCACACTTTTCTTATTTAGCCGGTCAGCACACAAGCCGAAATAAATCAATTTTCACATAGCACATTGGATGCATCATGATGGTATGTTCTTTGGGAAAACCTATCCTAGACGGACCCAACTTGTTGAGTCCCCTAAGTCAAAATGCACGTGATGCAAACAAGCGCTCCTACTAGGGATCTGGCATGAGGCAGCATTTTTCTAAGTTTGAATCCTGGGGTTTTGATCTAGACATGGGGTAGCCGAGCGGATAACTGGGTCGGAGGAGGGGGCAACGTACCGGGAGCACTAAAGTCTGCCCGGCCTTGTCGCTTGCCAAGCCTTACTCTATTTGGTATAATTTCTACAGAAAAAACAGGCTGTGCAAATGTATACACCACTTCTAGAAGACTCATAAGGATGGCGTAAGGAGACAATTATGTACAATTCAACAATATTCAAACGGTAAACGGATAGCATTTTAGCATAAAGGCTCAAAAAATACAATAATATCAACAATAAATAAGCCAAGTAAAAATTAGAAAATAAGCTCGAATTCTTGAACCCTGAACCCGAGATTTTGAGTTCGTCCCCAGCAGAGTCGCCAATACTGTCACACCTCCTTTTCCATTACTACACCCCTCGGAAGGGCATAATAAAGGGAGTTTTTTCAAATTTAAGTGAAAATCGAAACATAATTAATTATTAGAAATCAGATTCTCCACTTGGGATAATTTATGGTGTCACAAGTCACCGGTCTAAAATCCTGAATCGAAGAAAGAATGACTCTGTTATTATAGTCTACGAATCAGAAATTTGGGTAAGGAATTTGTTAATATGGGAGAAGGTGTTAGGCACTCCCGAGTTCCGTAGTTCTAGCACGGTCGCTTTGATCATACTTGGCTTACTAAATTATTTATTTATTGATTTTAGAACCTATGTGCATTTACCTCTTTCATCGCTTTTCATTAAGAAAATTATCTTGAGACAGCTTACGCGTACGTATACCCGCTTTTCTGGTGCATCAAAAATCATGTCACGCGAACGTGTCCACAATTGATAACACTTAATTATTATTAAGAAAGTTTGGGCCAAAGTTCCGTGAACGCATACTCCAATTTTGTTATTAGAAGTGAAACTGTATTACGCGGACGTATGTGCAATCACATTGATATTTTAAATGGCCCTAAAGGATATGCTACGCAATTTAATAAATTTTATATCTAAATTTTATGAAATTAATACGGGGCTATATGTGATTTAATGAACCTATGTAAGCTAAAAGTAATAATAAAAACTTGTAACCTATTTTATTATTAAGAAAATATTAAGCGAAGTTGCGCGAACGCATACTCCGAATTAATTAAGGATCATGGTCATGTTACGCGAACGTATACGCAACCAGAATTCTATTTTAAACGTCCCTAAAGGCTAGTTACGAAGATTTGTTGCCTATTGTATTTATATTATGAATTTAAGACGGCCCAGGCGAAAAGTACCTTTGGATCGCCCATTGCAATTCAAACCATGCGACAATTGGGCTCCATACGAAACCCAGCATGGCAGTCCATTTATAAGGACCCCAGATGCTTTTGAAATCAGCCCAATTAATTAGGCCTCCTTAATGTAATTGGCAACATACTAATACGAGCGAAAATTAAAGCACAGCGCTGGAGGGAGATCAATTTAATTACATATATAACACAAATCAACTGTACCACACAAACTTAAGCAATAGACATTTTCCCTAAATCCAAATACAACTACTTGAACTAACACAGAAGGGAAAAAAACTCACAACCTTGCAGGGTTGATTTTACACATACAATTGCACCACAAGTTTATAACTTGAAACTAATCAGAAGACTATAGCCAGCATGAAGGAGGTAAAATAAATAGAGCTCGACAGCTTAAATTCATATAATCCGGACAGTCCAGTCATAATACTTCTTACAATACATTACTACATCGGTCCATGTGTAGAACAAATGCAAAAGAATTAAACTAGGCTAACAGTTATGCAAGTACAAAAGGATTAAGTGATCAAATATACTAATTCTATTCAAGTGAAAAAATCTACACATTTATCCATTTTGTACACTGTGAGATGAGACGAATATCTGGACAAAGGAAACCAAATATTAGCTCGAAGTTAAGGGTAAAGCAGCAGAAATAAGTCAACATCAGCCAAATTGGACCACACTTCAAATGAAAATCATTTTCAATTCCAGAACTTGAGATAAAAAACAGCAAAAATCAAACCCAACCCAACTGAAACTACAGCACCTTAAACCAAGTTACAAATCCCAATTCAAACTACTTTCAGCAATTTATTCAAAACTTGTTTCCCAGGACAAAACTAATCAAAGCATATTGGAGCAAAAATGCAATGGAACAGTAGGATTTTTCAATATTTCTGATTTTCAAATCTTATGTAATACTCAGTGAATAGCTATATTTCCTGTATTTCTAGCCTAAAACTATTTGTGTGTGTTCCCAGCCCCAAAACCATAGTCTATCTTTTCTGAATATCCCTAAAAGCTGCTTTTTCAAGGCAAGAAGACATGCCTTTATAGGCAAGGCAATTAGGGCAACCCTCCACTAATTCAATCTAAATATTTTTCAAAATTACTTCAGAAAGCAAATTAAAAGACTACACAAAAATTTAAAAGTGTACACTAAGCCATTTTATTTTTGCAATTTTTCAATAATTTAAAAGTGTATAATTAAATCCTAAATGCAAATGCCACGTATTTTATATTTTCATTAATTTAAAAAAAATTAATATGCATAAACAAATGTAAACAAACAGACGATTATGCAATTAAATTGTAAAAGTCTCATAAACAAATAAAAATCCTAATTTTACGAATTTATAAGAGTAATCTAGGTTAGGCAAACATCACATGCTCACACCCATACCCGCCCATAACCTGGGTCCAACCCGATCCAGCCCCTGTTGCACCCAAACGACGTTGTTTAGCTCCATTAAATCATAGCCGCCGAGGTTTGGAGATCTAACGGCTGAGAAGTTTGGATCGTTTGGTATTTAAATGTCCAAACACACCCCCTACCCTCTCAATCTGTTGCCGCCGAAAATCGCCTCACGGCGGAGGTGAGTCCCCAATAGCCACCAAAGACTCATATCCTCCTCCTCAGACCCGTGTCACCATTCATTTCCTTCAAACCTCACTAGAAAATGCCGAAATCCCCAGACCCTAGGACGACACCCTTGATTCCTATGTCGCGGCCGGCGGTGCCACCTCCAATTAACTCCAAAAGTACACCCTGCACTCTCCTCCATCCTCACATCCCAGATCTGCAAATGCTTTCCCTCGAATAACCTCAAAAATTCTCGAATCTTAAGTCTAGTCTCCCCTTAAAAATTCGAAACTTTCCAATTCAAGTGTTCGCCAAGATTTTGGGTTCATTTTGAGGTTATTCGCGTGTTTTGGTGAGAAAGCACGTGCTTAATCTCTGAGTGAACCAAGATTTGAAAGTTCTAAGAGTGAATTCAAGTTTAAGCCCGTCCAGTCTCTTTAGGTATTTTCCAATTTCTTTTCATTATTCTTGCAATCTTATTTCCTATTTAATTAAGATGATCTTTATCTCTTTTTCTATTTTTTTTTTCTTTTCCTCGCTATGTGGTCATCTTCTGTTTGCATGATCAGTTAATAAAAAATTTAACTTATTTGGTCTAATAAGTTCACTTCCTATTTTCTTTTGTTCTGGTTTCATCTAAAAGTTTTTATGGTTCTTTTTTGGGGAAATTTTGGTTAGCCCGTTAAATTTTGGTTAATGATTAGGGATCGATTGGGCTTCTAAAATTGTAAGCCCCAAAGGGGCATGGGTTGGGATTGAATTTGGGTCTGCAGATCCATTAGCCTGGGCAATTTGACTCAAGATGGTTTTTAGGGTAATTTTCAGAGGTTAAAAGGTTAATTTGGCCAATCAAGGTTAGGGAATCTTAGAATAACAAAAATGGAAAGTTTCTAGTAGGGGTCTGTATCTAAATTTCATACCTTAGCTTGGTTGACAAGGCACTAAATGAGGGACTAAGTAGCAAAAACAAAAATGGAAAAAGGGTAGAATTGAAAGAAATAAAATCTAAGGGTTTCCCTATGGCATCTCATTCTTTCCTTTCAAGGCAAGAATTGGAGGTTAAAAAAATCAGGAAAAAAAAAGCGGGCGGCTAAATTTAGGAGAAATACTAATCCATTAGCACTCTACCTAGAATTTTTCTGTTTCCTTGGTTACCAAACGATTTTCTGAGTCTTTTTGATTGGAAATGGCTTGATCGTGTGTTGGAAATGATTTGGGTTCAATTTGTTTGAAGTTTTTCACTATTCCATTGATCTCTTGTTTGGATTTCTGAAATTTTTCCAAGTTCTGAAGCTTTTCCTGGTTCACTTGAGGTCGAAAATGAGTTGATTTGGGTTTAGAAACTAGTTCAAGTTAGGTTTTGGGGTTTGCTGTGTGTCAACTTGTGTTGAGTTTGGGTTTTTGCTGATTGTTACTCCAATCTACTGTTGTGCTACTAATTTGCTGCTAACTGACCCTGCTTAGCTTTGGTTTTATCTCATTTCATGTACACACTGTAAAGCTATCGATTGTTGAAAGTTGAATGTGAAGAATATAAAATGAGAAAGAAGGATTTGAAAGTCCCACCTCAACTGTCCTTTATTCCATTCTGTTTCATTTTAGATTTCTATTTAAGCATGCGATATTGTTTAGATAATCTGTATGTTAAGTAGATCATTTCACTTGTAATTGAATCGAAGCTATTGTAAGGCTAAATAAACATTATGGTATCCACACATGTGGAAGTAGTCTGATAGCTGTAATCGGTCTTGCTGAAATTAGTATTGATTCCTTCTTTAGTTTGGTATTAGTTTAGTCGTATTCAATTGCTCATTTGTTCACCTATTAGTTTGGCTGAATGGGTTCTTGGGTTTCTGAGCATTGCAATTGTGGTTAAAATAAAAGGGGGTCCATAGTATTGATTCTTACTGCATATTTCTCAAAGAATTGTTGGATTTCATTTAATTTTTTCATGTGTTCCATAGTTTGTCATTATATGTAGCAATTCATCATCACTGCGGTGTTTCATTTTTTTTCTTGGATACGAATTTGTTTAAGTGTAATAGTTTAGGGCTATTGGGATTTTGAAGTGAATCATCTGATGGGCTAATGATCTTAAGAGTCAAGTAATGTACAGAAGAATCATGTTGTATTCATGAGCATGTTTTAGGTTAATTGTTATGCTAAATTGTCCATTTGGAAATCCATGAGGTTTGGTTGAGCATTCATTTGTTTCGAATTTGAGGGAATAGGTAATTTTTGTCGTTGGATTTGATCTTGATATCCCGTTTGATGTTCCAAAACGAAATGTGTGCCAGGAGGTTCGAACTTGGGGTTCGTTCATGTACCCTCTTAGTTCCTCAAAGATGTGGACCCATTGTAGGCCTGAGCAGCAGGATCATTTGAAATTGAAAAGAGTCCTATCGCCTTTAGGCAGCCTCTTAATTTGAGGACCTAGATATAGGCGTCAATGTGAAGAGTAATTAAAGTTGTGTATAGGCCACATTCAGTTATCATAGTCAGTGGAGGTGAGCCATAATAGCCACACAAATAGTTATGGCCCTCCGAATTTTAGTTCGAATATCTTTTTAAAATGGAATCGAGGTGCACCGCGCTAAATAAAATCTCAATTGTGGCCCTTATTTAGTTATTTCTTTTTCTAATATCCTTAGAATTTGAGGCGTGCCGTTTAGCGAATTTTCACGGCCCTCGCAAAGTTGCAAACGCGTAGTCACTTTAGCCACGTTATTTTAATAATTAAATTACTTAAACTCGGTTGTATATTTCATGTGACCCAAATCCAAATCCTAATAATGTTGAGTAAAATATGTTTCAAAATGCGGGTACATTTCATGTGGCGCGATCAAAAGACATATTTTAGACGACTTTAAATCTTCTTTAAAAATGATTAAAAGTGGTTCAATAGCTAAAATTGCACATAGGTTCAGAATGTTCTAAAACTAGATATTATGCCAATTATAATAGTAGAGCGACTATGCTAGAACCACGGAACTCGAGAGTGCCTAACACTTTCTCCCGGGTTAATAGAATTCCTTATCCGGATTTCTGAATCACAGACTGTAATACAGAGTCAACCTTTTCCTCCACTCCGGATTTAAATCGGTGACTTGAGACACCATTAATTATCCCAAGTGACGACTCTGATCTTTTAATAAATAAATTCCATCTCGATTGTCCTTTAATTGGAAAAACCCCCTTCTACGCCTTTCATGGGGTGTAGTATAAAAAGGAGGTGTGACATATGTAATTAATTGATCGGTTCGGGTTCGGAAAGTATTTGGTAAGTTTTGAGACACTTGGTCTCTTTTGAGAGAGCTTAAGTTGGAAAAGTCAATCGAAATGACTTATGTCTGAGAGGGCTCGGATGTGTGTTCTAATGATTTGGTTAGCTTCAGGAGGTGATTTAGGACTTAGGAGCGTGATCGGAATGAGTTTTGAAGGTCCGAAATAGATTTAGCCTTGAATTGGCGAAAATAGATTTTTGGCGATTTTCGGTTGGTAGGAGATTTTAATATAGGGGTCGAAATGGAAATCTGAGGGTTGCAGTAGTTCTGTTGTGTCATTTGGGATGTGTGTGTAAAGTTTCATGTCATTTAGACGTGGTTTGGTTGGGTTTTTTATCAAAAGCGTAATTTAGAAGATTTTGGAAACTTAGGCTTGAATCCGATGTGTTTTGGTTGACTAGATGTTGTTTGAGGTGTTTTGAAGATTGGTACAAGATTGAATAAGGCTTTGGAATATGTTGGTGCTTTTGGTTGAGGTCCCTGGGGCCTCGAGGTGATTTTGGATGGTTAACAGAGAGTTTGGAATTTTGAGGAATGTTGCAGATTTTCTGCTTCTGGTATTTTCGCACCTGTGGAGAAGAGAGATCGTAGAAGAGAAAAATGCATGGGAAGGCAGGAACCACAGATGCGGATGTGGGACCACACCTGCGAAGGCGCAAGTGCGAAATTTTCATCGCAGATGCGATTTTGGCTGAGTTAAGTGAAAGCCGCAGAAGCGGCTCATTGACCGCAAATGCGGTACCGCAAAAGTGGAATCAAGGCCACAGGTGCAGAATCTATGGTCCAGAAGGCATATATTATTTTCTTCGTGAAATTTTGCTAAATACTCCATATTTGAAAACGGGAAAGAGGCTAAGGCAGTGGATTTCAAGAGAAATCAAGGGATATCAGTTGGGTAAGTTTCCTAAGCTTCATTATTTGGGTTTATGATAATTTTTCCATTGTTTAATCATGGTATTAGTGGTGATTGAGGGAGAAAATCATGAATTAGAGCTTGAGATTAAGAGACTTTAAAATGGAAATTTGAGAGGAGGTCATTTGAACTCCGATTTCAGTATACTTGGTATGTAGGGACTCATGGAAGGATAAGGATTCCGTTGATGTGATTTTTATCGAATTTCAAGACGTGGGACCGAGGGTCGGGTTTGGCCAATTTCAAGATTTTTGGTATTATTTGATTGTTTTCTCTCAGGCTTCGTTCCCTTAGCATATTTTGATGTCGTAGTTCTGATTTTGGATAGATTCGACGCTTTTGGAGGCCAATTCGAGGGGCAAAGGTGTTCACCGGTTTGAGGTAAGTAATCATTGTAAATCTAGAATTCAGGGTACAAAACCCCGGTGTTTGACTTGTTTTTAAATGGGGTGATGCACATGCTAGGGGACGAGCATGTGGGCGTGCACCAGTAGGGATTGTGACCTTGTCCATCCCATAGTGTCTATTAAGATACCTATTTGAATTGGAACCTTATGATATTCCGTACTTTGGTCATTTATACTATACTATGGGTTGTATGCCATGTTTGGGGCCTTATGCCGACCTGTTGAGACCCTTAGGGAAATTTTACTGTTTTTCCTCACTCTACTTGTTGAAAGAATATCCTTAGTCATGTCTTACATGTTTAATTGTTTAAAACTGGTTTTATCACTCTACTTCTAAATGTGAGGATTGTTTGGACTGATTTCCCTAATTTCTAGTGTTGTGCCCGAGAGGCTGTAAGGTTAATGATTGAGAGAGGTTGATAACCTAGTGGTGAGGATATTTATGAATGTATAAATTATGGATCGGGTTGCACGCCGCAACGATACTTATATGGATCGAGTTGCACACCGCAATGATATATATATTGAATCAGGCTGCGCGCCGCAATAATATAACCCTTGGGCTATAGAAGCCCCTCCGGAGTGTGCACACCCCCAGTGAGTGTAGTCGACTATAAACTATGGACCGAACTACACGCCGCATAGGTTACTATGATTTGTGTTATTATGAGATGTTAATGAGCCTGAGTTCTGAGAATGAGTACTGAGTGACGAGAGTTGACTCACGAGTGACTAAGAGGCTGCTCGAGAGGCCATATTCTGAGTGATACCTTGCACGAGGGGCCCATTTATGATATTTTTACTGATTTCACTCTTCTTTTTAAATAAGCCTCTGTTTAAGCATATAGTTTCAAGTATTTAAACTAAAATTGATGACTTTACGATGAAACCGGTTTAAAACTGTGAACTTTGATCTATTATCCTATTGTTTATTCATTTATATGATTCTTATCTGCTCGTCACTGCTTTCAGAGCTTATTTAATTAGCTACTTACTAAGTTAGCGTAATCACACTACTCCCTGCATCTTGTGTGCAGATCCAGGTGCCCAAGCGACAAAGTGAGGATCCTCAGCTAATCAAGAGTTTGCCGGAGATCGCAAGGTAGTTGCATGACGTCCACGGGCCTGCTTCCTCCTTCCTATGTTGTTCTTTTCCTTATTTTTAGACTATTAATGTATTAAACAGTCGGTTATGTCTTTAGAGGCTCTAAACTTGTGACACTAGAAGTTTGGGCTTATGTTGTCTTATGTTTTTATTGACTTCTGGATATTTTAGTTGTTTTAAACACTCATTATGAAAATCTGGTATTTTAACCGGGGTTAAAAAATGGCTTATCAAAAGGAAAAGGGATGTGATTAAATTCTTGGATTGCCTTGCCTAGTAATGTGATAGGCGCCATCATAACCAGTATTTAGGGTCGTGAATGATCTAAGGAACAATAATCACTGCCTCGCCAGGACCGTTACTCAATTTTTGACTTTTTAGGGCCATAAAACTTGAATTCCGATCGATTTTCAAATTTTCATGTGCTATATAGGCAACGCCTCCTGCATTCTCCCGTGAGACCGGATCCAAATCCTCTAAAATTTTGCTAGCTCATCAAAAACCACCTATGGAGCAATAGTTACCTCGTCGCCATTGTGAGCACGTGATTTATTCCCTATATGAATTACTCTTACAATTTCAAACAAAATAATTTCCTTTTGTTATTTTAATTATGTTTATTTTCGAATGGTTTTGTGGCATGTTGTGTTATTTTTTTGTAGTCGTGTGTACATTTTAACGCATAAAAAAAACAACACAAAAATGCATGCATTGCATTTAGAGTACTTTGCATATATTAGGAATTAGGAGTTAGTTTACTTTTGTTTTTAATTTTAATTTTGGAATTGTTACAAGCTGTCTTTTGCATTTAATTATTTGTGATAATTGTCACTTAGATCTAATTAATTTAATTTGGTAGAATGATTTTATTAGGATTTTAAATTTTGATTTTAGGATTTAATTTTAAAAAAAAAAGGGGAAGAGGGAAGGAAAATAACAAAAAATAGGTCTTTTATACTGTTTTGTTTTTGTTTTCGAATTTATCAAGGGATTTGATTATTTGAAAATAATCAGTTGATATTTGGAATTAAAATAGGTCTTTGTTATTTTTAATTTAGCATTTTAAAAACCAAAAATACTTTTTTAATAATAAAACAAAAAACACAAAAAACAAACAAACAAACAAAAAAGGAAATAATGGCTGGAAAATATGCAACATCATTTGGGCCAGCCCAAAATTACACAGACCCCAGCCCAAACCATGATCCGTTCCAGCTTTAGAGCAAAACGACGATGTTTTGGCCTTATTGATCTGGACCGTTGATCCCAATAGATCGAACGGTCCAGAACTGGTTTGATGTTAGTATTAAACTGTCCAAACACACCCCCCACCCCTCCGAACCATCTCCCAAATACCCTAGCCTCTCCCGTGTAACGCCACCCAACCTCCACCCTCCCTCCGCCATCCGCCGCCGGCCAAAAATCGTCGCTGTCAGCGGCGTAGCTCTGATGAACCCCAAAACTACACCACATCACCTCCTCACCCTCCTCTTTCTAGCCCCACCACGTCACCGTCAAATATTTCCCGATCTCGTTGAATATTCGTCTGATATTCGAAAGCCCCGCCATCTACGGCGGCAATCGGCCACCAAACACCCCAAATTTTACACTCTAGACTCCTCACCCTATCCTCATCACAGATCTAACACCTGTATCCTTCAAATTACACAACATCTTCTCGAATCTTAATTTGAAAAGCCTGGCCAAAATATAACCATTTCCAAAATCCGCCAAATCAACACTGTGCACTCTCCTCACACCCCTCAACCCAAATCCATGACTCATGGCCCTCGAATCATCCTCATGTTGTTTGAATTCTAAATCAAAGTCAGCCAGAGCCCTTTTTGTGATGCATGTGGTTCCTAAAGCCCGGATTTTAAGCTAAGTCGTCTAATCACGTTAACTTTAATAGAATATCATTGTGTAGGTCATTTTCTGTTTGGTTTAGTATGTTCTTAGTCTTCATGCTCTCTTCTCTTTTGTTATGTTTAGTTTAGTATGTTCTTAGTCTTCATGCTCTCTTCTCTTTTGTTCTGTTTGGTTTAGTTCATCATTCATTCTTTTGGGTAGGCTTATAGTATAGTAAGCATAGTTGTTTCTTTGGTTAAATATATACGATCATTAATGTGTTATTCTCCTGAGTGTCTTTTATTTTTGACTCATTATTCTATCTTGGCTGACCGTATTAGTTTGGATCTGTTTGTTGAAAGGAAATTTTGTTTGTTCCTTGATTCCGATTTATTGTTAGTCTGATCTCTTTGGATCTTTGGATAAATATATACGCTCATTGATTTGTTCTTCTCATGAATGTCTTTTATTTTGGTTCATTATTTCCATCATTGGCTGATTTTATTAGTTTGAGTCTGTTGTTGGAAGGCAACCCGTGTTTATTCCTTGATTTTTTTGATTTTGTCAGTCTGATCCTGTTTTGATTTTTCTAATATATTTTGGTTAGACTAGTGTTGTTGCATAATTGTAGTTGATCTGGACTTTAGTCAGTTAATTCAAATCTTTTGGATCCTCTGATTCAGACCTTAGGGCGTTTTGTTGTAGTTGAATTAGGACTAATAAGTTAACTAGGGTAGAGATGGGCTAGGGTTAGTAATTTTAGGAACAATTCAAGGGTAATTTGGGTAGTTTAACAAGGAATCTTTGGAAGTTGACTTATGAAGCTTCCAGAATGCGGAATAAATTAGAATTTAGATTTTTATTTTGTGGTAACTTGGGTAGCAAGCTAGGAAATGGGGGACTAAGGTAGTAAATAAAATAAGAACTAAGAGGCAACTTAAAATCTGAAGGTAGCCCTATGTATGAGCATATATATATATATATATATATATATATATATATATATATATATATATATAGATATATATATATATATATATATATATATATATATATAGATATAGATATATACTAGCACTATTGCCTTTAAAGAAGGGAGAGGGAGCTGAATAAAAATCAGAGGGCTGCTACTAATTCAATCGATTTTTTGAGCTTAAAACTTCAAAAAAATTGATCTAAAACCAGTCCTGATTTCTTCTTCTTATCATGAATTAAAGGCTAACTGTTGGGTTCATGCTTGGGTGAAGTTCGAATTATCTTGGCTATTTGAAATTAGTATTAGTTGTGCGAGTTGCATCTCCTGGTCTTTTGAAAGTGCTGAATTTACTGTTTCATTAATTTGGGGTCTATTCACTAATCTTCTCACTAAATCTGGGATTATTTGTTGTTGTTGTTGCTGTTTTTCTTTGTGACTGCCTACTTATAGGTCTTTCACTTTTGCTTCATTCCAGGTAAACACTCAAAGCTCCCTGATGTAATTCTTCAAATTGAAATGGAACGGAAGCCTGGTTTTCTGATTTGTGTTTACTCAAATTATGTAGTCGATTAGGTAATAGTGAATGACTGTCTATATAGTTTAACTTATGAGCTGAAGTAATTCAACTTAGTTCCTTCAGTTTTTATATGGAATGTATAAAGATTGATTGAAAACTTACTTTGATTGTATTAAAATTTGTAGTAGAGCAGCTGTCTAGTATAGTGCTAGATTAAGTAAGTTGATTTAAAGGTCTTGAAATTTATCAATCATCAGTAGGGGATTATCAACGTGGTGTTTATTTTACTTCAATGACATGAAATTGGAAATCAGGTGTTTATTCATGTAAGTTCATGTATACCCAATTCAAATTAGAAAGCTTTTTCATAATTAATTCCGTTTTTGAATCGGTGGTCGTGTGTCTAAAATTCAGGTTTTAATCAGTTGTTTTTGTTAATTCCCTGAACCATGTGAGTATTAGTTGGATAATTAGCAGCCTGCTTGCAAAGATCAAACGTATATTTCTATTGTTAAAATTGTTGGGAGTGTAATTATGCAAGATGGTATCCGAATAAGGATCTTGCGTGGATTGGATCCACTAAAGATCAGGGTTCAATAGCTCATCTATGATGAGCTGGGCCTCAGCCATGGCTAATGCACAGCCCAAATTTGGCCTTAATTTACTGAGACTCGTCAATGACTAGTTCGATAAGTATGGAGAAAGGATTCATCATCCTTGGGCTCATTTCAAAGCCCAATGGTTTGCAGTTGAGGTCTAAACTATGAAATGTCCACTAATCACATTTTATTAGAGACTAATTTAGTAGAGAGCTATAGTTTTCTTTAGAGATGTCCTTTTAAATAATAAATTGAGACGAGCTGTGCTAAATAAATTAACGATTGCACGGCCTTCGCATTAGTTAATCTTGAATTAATCCTTAGAGTCTTAGGTGTGCCATTTAGCAAAATTCCATGACCCTCGCAAAGTTGCAAACGGGTAATTGCTTTAGGCGTTAGTTTAATAATTCCTTTCCTAAAATCGGGTGCATATTTATGTGACCTAAATCCAAGTCCCAACGAAGTTGAAATGTGTCAAAAACCACGGGTGCATTTATGTGACGTGGTTCGAGACATGTTTTAACGATGTTGCAATTCTCTTTAAAAATAATAATAAAAGTGGTTAAAAGATTCAAAAATGCACATAGGTTTATAATTGTAAAAATCAGATAATTTAAGCCAAATATAACAATTGGGTGACCGTTCTAGAACCACGGAACTCGGGAGTGCCTAACACCTTCTCCCGGGTTAACAGAATTCCTTACTCGGATTTCTGGTTCGCGGACTGTTAAACAGAGTCATTCTTTCCTCGATTCAGGATTCTAAGCGGTGACTTGGGACACCATAAATCTCTCAAGTGGCAACTCTGAAATTTCCTTAAATAATTGAATCCCATTTCGATTGTCCTTTAATTGGAAAAACTCCCTTATCTACGCCCTTCGCCGGGTTGTAGTAGCCAAAAGGAGGTGTGACAGCCATGACCATTACTCGTTTTCGGCATTTTAGGGCCATAAAAACTGAAATTTCTCTCGATTCCCAGATTTTTGTGTCATATAGCCTATGCATTCCTGCTAGACCCAGCGCCTGAACCCGAATCTCGCTAAAATTTTACCGGCCTATAAAAAACGACCTAGCCTGACCGTTACTGTTTTGGGGTGTTTTAGGGCAATAAAAATGAAATTTCGCTCGATTTCCAGATTTTCACGTGTTATTGTCCACGCCTCCTGCACGGGCACTGGCGTCCAAACTCGGATTGCTTAAAATTTTACTGACCCATCAAAAATGATGTAATGAACAATAGTCATTATTTCGCCATGACTATTCCTTGTTTTTTTGGTGTTTTAAAGCCATAAATAGGAATTCAATTCGATTCTCGAATTTTCACATACTATAGTCCTTACCATATTCATGAATTCGAGCAACCGACCCCGATTCTCCTAAAATTATTCGGCTCGTAAAAAATAATATAATGAATAATAGTCATTGTTTCACCATGATCGTTCATTGTTTATTAGCGTTTTAAGGCCATAAAACAGGAATTTAGGATGATTCCTAAATTTCCGTGTGCTATAGTCAATGCCATCCCACGAATTCGAGCGACTGGCACTGAATATCCTAAAAATTTTGCGGGCCCATAAAAATGAGCTAACGAAAAATAATCATCGCTTTGCAATGATCGTTCGTCATTTTTTGGCGTTTTAGGGCCATAAACAGGAATTTCGGTGATTCATATATTTTCGTGTACTATAGTCAACACCATCTATATGAATTTGGCAAACTAGCTCTGAATCTCCTAAAGTTTTATGGGTTCATAAGAAACGACCTAATAAATAATAGTCATCACTTCGCCACGATCATTCCTCGTTTTTTGGAGTTTTAGGGCCATAAGATATGAATTTAGGACGATTTCCAGATTTTCGTATGTTATAATAATAGTCCACGCCATCTGCATAAATTTGGGAAATCTTCCCTAAATTTACAATTTTTCAAGCCAATCTGGAGTCATAAAAATAATTCTACAAAATCAACATATACTAACGTACACGAAAAAGTGAATATAATCACAAATTCATGTTGCATAACTCGAAATGTCGTAAAATGAACTCAAAATGCAAAAAGCGAAATTAATCAAGGCAAAGCGATGAGTATTGATCACTCGGCCATTTTCTTTGGACCTACGAAATTTAGGGTCAATCAGAGTTCATCAAAAAATTTCTACAATATCAGCATATATTATTAACACATGAAAATATGGATAAAGCACAAAATCTTATTGTATGACCTCGCAACACCATAAAATATACTCGAAAGACATGGCGAAGCAGTGGATATTGGTCATTAGGCCATTTTCTATGGACCAATAAAAAGTCGGGCCAATCAAAGTTCGTCAAAAGAATTCAATAAAATACAATGTACAAATACACATAAAAAAAGTAAACAAAATCAAAAATTCGCGCTGCATGACCTTAAAATGTCAGAAAATGAACTCAAAAGTCATGACAAAATAATGAATATTGGTCGCTAGACCGTATTCTATAGACCTACGAAATTTCGGGCCAATCAAAATCCATCAAAAAAATTCTTCAAAAGCAGCATCTTTTCTTTCCTGAACGGAATATCAGGACTAATTTTGGTTGTTTAGTTCTGTTGTCTGATATTTCTTTCTGAAAACATACAAAAATATTTACAAGAAAAAAAATGAATTTTTTTTTATTAAATTACTCTAAAATTTCCAAGTAACTTACATTATTGATACAACCAGTCACTGAAGGCAACTAGTCAAATGACAACAATACATTTGATATTTCTAAAATAGACAGGAAATTTATTAACTAACAATAAATAGCTCAGTGAAAATCACGGTAACATAAATCCAAGCTGAACTTAGGTTACCACCATACCAAAAGCAAGTAAAAAGATCAAAACAATATTCCATTTAAATGTTAATTGCATAAAACTTTATTAGCCAATGGAGTCTATGCTCCACAACATCAGTTTCTCAGTCAAACAACTATATGTACAGTAAGAATAAAAGAATCTCAAAAGAAAATGGTTGAAAAATGGAGGAGATGAAATGAAGAAGACGCTCGTCTTGGATCAGATTGGATTAATAGCTTTGTGCTGATCTATGAACGAGCTTTGCTAATGATCTCTCACGTACAACAATAACAAATCTAGTGTAATCCCACAAGTAAAGTCTGGGAAGGGTAGTGTGTATGCAAACCAAACCCTTACCTCTAAGAAGAGAGAGAGGTTGTTTCCCGAAGACCCTCGACTTAGGATAGGTAAATAGAAGGGCTAATGATCTCTCGAGTATTACAACAACAACTAATACCATCCAATATAATCCCACAAGTGGAGTCTGGGGAGGGGAGGGGAGGATGTACGCAGCCTTACTCCTAACCTGGAAAGGCAGGGAGACTGTTTCCGATAGACCCTCGGCTAAAGAAGGCGAAGGAAGCCCCGATATCTCTCGAGTATTAACAAAATATATTATTATTTATAATATTAACTATGGATTAACTTAAAATGCTTTCTTTTGTTTACTTGTTTCCACTAAACTAGACTTTCTCCCAACTTGTCTCTGTTCTCTAATCTTTCCTTGCCAAGAACCATCAGCTTTTATTGTAGAGTCCTCTGTCATCAAGTTTTGTTGATAGTACCTAAATCCCACATATAACATGAACACTGCACAAATAAATTATAAATTTATCAGTATATGTAATAAGGTTTTTAATCAAAAAGGGCAGCCGGTCAACTAAGCACCCGTTATGCGCGGAGTTGGGGGAAGGGCCGGACCGCAAGGGTCTATTGTACGCAGTCTTACCCTGTATTTCTGCAAGAGGATATTTTCTCGGCTCGAACCCGTGACCTCCTGGCCACATGGCAACAACTTTACCGGTTATGCCAAATCTCCCTGTCGTAATAACGTTTTTCATTGTTTTACCAAAACATCGTTGACTTAAATATATTTTAATCTGATTTTTTTTCTTGTGGGTAAGAATTAGAATGTATATTTGTTACCTGCCCATATTCTGGCAATGATTGAAGAGAAATTCCAAACTAGAGTGAAGATTGCAAATCCAACTGCTTTTTTGTGAGTACATGATTCCCAAGCATCTCTAATGTATTTTATCAAAAATGTACCTTCATATAAAATTTTTGCAACACCAATTAGTTTCACACGCGGGATTTAAGTTATATACGCTGACAATATAAAACGTATTTGTATCGTTTACCAAGTATACTTGGTGTGACATGTCTCTAACCAGGTTTTGTAAGTTAACAATCTATTGATATGCATCAACTTCACAAATTAATAACATAGTACTTTCAAATAAATGATGCAAATTGCAATTCTCAAAAGGCAGCCCAGGTGCACTAAGCTCCCGGGGAAGGGCCGAACCACAATGGTCTATTGTACACCATCTTACCCCTGCATTTCTACAAAATACAGTTTCAACGGCTCGAAACTGTAACCTCCACATCACATGGGATGGAATTCTCAAAGTATTTCATTAAATATAATATACTAGATTTCTAAGACATTTCATAACAATTTGGTTAAAAAGAGATACATTTTTATATTTTTAAATATATCTTAATCTTCAAAATACATGGAATGTTTAAGAAGTTAAAACAAATGAAGGAAAAGAAGATAAAAATAAAAGAAAGAGAGATTAACTCGTTTTTACCGTAAGAGGTTAACTGTATGGAATAAGAAGAGCAAATTTTTGGTATGACCATAACTCCAAAAAAACCTGCAAAACAGGAAATAAACAATAGTGAGCAAGCTATGGTTGGAGAAAATTGGAAAAAAAGGAAAAATAAAATTGTGGTAGTTTCAATTCCAGAAAAGAATCCTTCTTTTTTTCCATTTTGGCATTTTGTTGGAAGATTGATAAGGGACTATAGTAGGGGTGCGGCCGGATCTCCGATGAATAATAGGTACCCACACCCCAGGCACAGTTTGTGAGTCATGTAATAGGCGACCATTTCGCACGGGTTCGGGGGGGGGGGGGGGGGGGGGGGGGGGGCGGCACTTGAGTCAGCCCTGTGCGCCCGACAGCATCTTGACCCCATTGAATTTTTGGGCCAATCCCCATTTCGTGCTACCAAAAAATGAGATTCTTGCCTATTCTAGGAAGAATTACTACAAGGAAGCTAAAACTTCAAAATTCCATTTCCTTTCTGGAGACTTTCTTTTTCTCTACAGAAAAAAAGAAGAGAAAAGGATCAAACTTGCCTTTGTACAGTTCCAAATTAAGCAACTTTGTCGCGCGTCAAACTTTTGGTTTAATATTAATCTCGTCATTAAAAAAAAAGTCTCATCTTTTGTCTTGACCCTTAATAGAGCTCCAACATGAGGATAAATTTCAAAAGTTGAGAGATAATGTTTGATTTTTATTTTTATTTTTTTTTTGCGAAGAATGTGGACACGTGGAGTCCATCAATTTGGCGTTAGAATTCTGGTAATAGCAAGGAAAAATATAAGACGATTGGCTAACATAAGAGTCCCCGATCAAAAGTATAAAGGATGGCAAAATTGAGCAATTTCATATAGTACAATGACAAACTCGGACCTTTTCAACAACATCAACAACAACAAACCCACTATAATCCCAATATAAATGGGGTCTGGAGAGGGTAGTGTGTACGCAGACCTTACCCTACCTTATAAAGGTAGAGAGGTTGTTTCCGATAAACCCTCGGCTCAGGGAAGTGTGGAGTTAAGATAAAGAAGCCAAGTAGCAAAGAATGATAACAACAATGTAATATGGTAAACTCGGACTTTTTCCCAAGGGAAAAAAAATCAAAAGAAGTCATACATTTTAGACTAAAATAAAAATTCAAAAGAAGTCATTTTTAAGCAATGCAGATGCAACACTTATAGCAAAACTTACCCAATTTGGACAGTTTCCAAATGGTTATGGAGCCGCCATACCGAGCCAAAAGAAACAGCAGAACTGCCATCTACCAGAGGCAAAAATTTGTCAAACTTCCACCACAACTTTCATGAGATTGGTAAATATTTAAATTCAGATCTAAAAAACTATAAGAAGATAATGAAATCCAACGGAAATGTTTGAACTCTTTACCTTCATTGTAGTTGCAGGATCACCGGAAAAAAGGGCTCTGATTTTCAAAAGAAACTCATTTATAAAAGGAAGTACCAATTTCAGTACCCACACGGCTTCTTCTTCCCCTACTACATACTCGCTCGATTCACCAATATCATTCACTCTCCTAAACAAAAGATAAAATAAAATCAAATAAAATGTTAGACAAATCTTTATTGGATAATCTCAAGATATGGTACGATGAGTTTAAGTTATGTGCATTGACAGTGAAACTCTTTATACCATCAGGTTGAGCTGACCTATAGACGGTTAAATTGCACCGATAGCATAAAAATTCTTTGTCAGTATATGTTAAATTCCTTTTACAATATATTACCTGTGAATGAGGGATCTAAAGAGAAAGATTGCAGCAAGATAGACCAGACCTAAGTAGGAAAGCACAGCAATGAAGCTGTAAAAAAAGCCATAATTAAGAATACTTCACTTTACTTTTGCAGATTAAAATGATTCAAGAATAAAGGAATAAAGATCTGATATTTTTGAAGGACCTAATTACCTGATATTAAGATCTTGAGTATATGAAGATGAAATAATAACAAAGGTTCCAATTCCAAAGATTAATGTAGATTTTGATACATTTCTCCACATCACTAAATCAACTGCAGAAATGTTTTAAGAGAAAATTAGAGCCTATGGTTGCACGGTAAATACTTAACTGTACGGACCCAACGTTGCAACAAACTAACCAATTTAACTTTAGCAGTAAGAAATTAGAGCGAGATACAAATCACTTAACTTTATGTGTGTGAAAGACACGTGTTTTGCATTAATTGATTTAGTATAAACACTGGGTGCAGATAGAGGCGGCCCCAGGATTTTGAAAGTGGCGGGGCACCACTATCGAATAAAAATTTGAGCAAATGCTGGAGTTGGAATTGAACCCAGGCAGCAAACTAAAAATCAAGTTGTGCCCCCTATATCGACCAATATAGTATGACATTGAGTTCTAAAGATTGAACTTACCTAAGCTTTGTAATTTGCCATTTTGTCTAGGATTTACATCTGAAACTGGAACTGAAAAAGCAATAATATTGAAAAATGAATTCAGTATCAAACTTTAAAAAGTAAATGAAACAAAACATAAAAGAAAATGCAGTTTACCTGATTTGGTTCTTGTTGGACTTGGATTAATTTTGGCATGAATTGAAGTAGGAGGGAGCTGTTTTCTATTAATTGAAGAAATTGGTATTTGTTTTTTCTTATTATACTGAAGTTTCTTATCTTCAATCACAATCTTTTTAGGCTTCTGTACTTCTACTTTAATTTCCTTAACATCAACACTTTCCTTTTCCATTTTCTCATCAATTTCTTCCTCTAATACTTCATCCCATTCTTCTTCTTCCTCTTCATTTTCAAGATTTTTATCTACTTTAATTGCAAATTTAGCCTCAGAAGTTATCTCCTTCGACCTTAACTTACGAACCTGCCGGTCTAAAATAGCCGACGAAACCTCCCCATCATAAGTCAAGTTAACCACATTGCTTGTGATGAATTTCTCTTCACAATTTTCCTCAGATTTTGTCTTCTTAATCCCAATTAATGGTTTCTTCTCATTTTCCTTAATTGTCCCTTCGATATTCTTACTTGACTCCTCAACGTTAGACTTTTTCAAGATTTTTGAATCAAGATTCTTGCTTTCCTCATAAAATTCCTTACTTGACAATAATTTTGCTTTCCCATTAACAGACTCAGACTTTTTCTTGCTCTGAATAGGGATTTTGCTCAAATCTTGACACTTCTCATCCAATTTTTTATTCAAATCTTGGCACTTTCCATCCAATTTTTTGCTCAAATCTTGACACTTTTCATCCAATTTTTTGCTCAAATCAGTTCTTTTACTAGCAATCTGAATTGGGTTTCCTTCAAAATTTTCAGCTTTCCAAGTTTTTCTCTTCCCACTCATAACCCCAACAACATCAAGGTTTGATTTTTTTGGCCCTATTTCTAACTTTTTATCCACTTGATTGTTGTTTCCATTAGTAAAGATGCAATCTTTGTCATTATTTTCATCTGGGGTTTCTTCAATATTGTTACCAATGAGTACTTTGATTCCACCTTTTACTTCATCAAGTTTCATTCTATTTTCCCAAACAGAACCCGAGGCCACAACACTACCATTATTTCTTGATGATGTGCTCTTTCTTCTATTGCCAACTTCCATATTTTCTCCTTTTTTTTCAAGTTTTTTGTTTTGCTCAGTCTAATGATTCAAGATTGTAATAATGAGTATTCTTGGTTGTGGGGTTTACTGTTTATTGAAGGAGTAAATGGATTATCGGCTTTTAGCTGAAGAAATTGTGTTTGTTGGAAAAGGAAAGTTGTGAAAACAATGGAATCCTAACATAGAGAGACACACACAAGGGACTTTATTTTGGTCCTTTTTCTCTGTTTTCAAAATGATAGTCTTTTTTAATATTTTTCGTTTACTTTAATGTATGTATATTTCTGCTTCTATTTTTCTTCGCCACCTCCTCTAAAGTTGTGAAAGGAGTGAGAAAAGGTGAAAAATGATAAATTGAGATGATACATGGTAAATGTACAAATATTTCAAATTTTATAAATTCATGAAATATTTATAAAGGAATTAAAACGTTGAATGTTGTCTTCCTCAAAATAATTTATAAATGTTCTTCCTTTATTAGAGACTAAATATATCCCAAGAAAATTACGAATGAGAGTCTTTTAATTTTAGTAGAGTTTATTACTCAAATGGTCAGTCAATTATCTCAAATTATTTTTTAAGTCACTGAACTATGTCTATTGCACTTAGAAAGTCACTCAATTAGATTTTTTAAATTTTAAATTGCCAAATACCTATTTTACCTTCTAAATATAAACATTTATCTTCTTTTTATTTTTTTAAAACTTTTTAATATTATGATTTTGTTCTTTTTAATTTATATTATACACTTACCAATAGAATAAATAAAAATATTATTTATAAATTAAAAAAATAAAAAGTATTTAAGCGTGCATAATGCTGGAATAAAAAAATAATGAACATAGTAAAAAAAATTAATTAGAGTAATTTGTTAGTAACAATAATTTTAGTATTAACAACAAAACTTTAAAAATTTATTTACACAATTCAGAATGAAAGAAAATAAATGTTGTAAAATATATATTCCTTGCATGTAATATAAAAATAATTATTTAAATAAAGGTATGTTTATAATATACATTATATATTCTTAAAAATTATGCTCAATTATATTATTATGTTTATACCAACACAATTTTATGTTGCCTGACAGTAGGGGGGACTATCTGTATAGGGCAAAATATACTATGTTAAGTCGTGCATAGAATATATAATATAATTTAGCATAATTTTCAAGAATATATAATGTATATTATAAAAATAGTTTTATTTAAATAATTATTTTATATTACATGCATGAAATAGGAGCAGCAAACGTGCGGGTCGGGTCGGATATGATTCAGATCGAAAATAGATAATAAAAAAATGAATTGATTATCCGACCCAACCCATATTCAGTACGGATCAAAAAGGAGTTAACCGGCGGATAATATATGTAACCATATTATCCATGAATTCTTGCATATGATCATTTTTGGGAGAATTTTTAGTCTTCCTAACTTGAGAAACCTCCAATTTAAGGCTTGACAAATGCAAAAGTTAGACCCACTGGTTATCCATTAGTTACTCATTGGTTATCCATTTTCTAAATGGATAATATGGTTCTTATCCATATTTGACCCATTTTTAAAAGTTCATTATCCAACCTATTTTTTAGTGGATAATATGAGTGGTTAACTATTTTCTTTTAATTGTTTTACCACCCCTACATGGAATATATATTTTACAATCTTTATTTTCTTTCATTTTAAATAGTGTAAATATTTTAAATTTTTGTTGTTAATACTAAAGTTATTATTGCAAATAGATTATTCTAATTAATTTTTTTACTATGCTCATTATTTTGTTATTCCAACACTATAGATACTTAAAGACATTTTTATTTTTCTAAAAATTTTAAATAATATTTATTTATTCTATAACTAAGCCCATAATATAAATTTAAAAAAGGGAAAATCATAGTATTGAAAAGTAAAAAAAAGATAAATATTTATAATTTAGAGGGTAAAATAGGTATTTGGCAATCCAGAATTTGAAAAATCTAGTTGAGTGACCTTATGAGTGCAATAGACTTTGTTATTACTAATGAAAGAAAAGTAACTTTAAAAAATAATTTGAAAAAGTTGAATGACTATTTGAGTAATTGACTCGATTCTTTTAATTTCTTCTCTTTTCTTATGTATGTGAGTGTCTTCTTTTATTTTTCTTTATTCTTTTTGCACCTCCTCTGAAGTTGTAAAGGAGTAAGAAAAAGCGGAAAATGGTTAAATTGAGGTGATAAATAAATTTAAGAATTTTATAAATTCATGAAATATTCACAAAAGAATAAAAGTATCAAATATAATTTTTCTCAAAGCCACTAAAGAAATATTTCTTTATATTTTTCCTTTTTATAAAGGTCAAATGCATCCCAAAAGATCTGCATTATCCTACGTTCGAGAAACACCTTACATAAGTCCGCGAATCATGGGAGAAAATCCAGTTAAGGGAATATCTAGAATTATATTAACAAAGATTTATCGATATAATTATTTTTCTTTTTGTAAAAAAAGTGATAAATATGGAGAGAAATGATATTTGCGTTTTCAAAATGACTTGGTAGAAAAACAAAAAAGAATAGGTACACACAGTAGATTATGGTCTTCATGTCATTGGAAATGGTGTCCATGATTGAATTTATCTTGAATAAAAATGAAAGAAAACATATTATCCTTTTTTTTTTTCTTTTCTATTCTCCTTTGTTTTACTTCTCCAACCCCACCCCACCCCCTCTTCCCCCAGCCCCCTCCCCCCCACCCCAAAAAAACAATCTTAAAGTTGGCTGTTTTCATGAAACAAATCACATGGTAGTGCAAGAGGACGAAGTAGGTACAGAATCCTATTTTATCGTCATATATATGCCCGACCTATCTGACCATATTGTCTATTTCTCCATTAGAACAAAGTGAATAAGACCTACATATGTGCCAATATATGCTTCTTTTCCCAAAAAAAAGGGTGCAAATATAATATTTCGATTTTAATGGATATCACATATCACTATAAGGTTTTTATTAACTCTGTTACTCTCTTCAATTTAAAATAAGTAATTTTTTTTATTATTATCACACATATTAAAAAATTTATTTTTTAATATTAATTAGCAACAAAATTGATCATATTAATATTTGCTAACTCTTCACATAAATACTCCTAACACATACTTCAACATTAATTACTCCAAAAATAATAAAGAAAAAGAATAATTCATTCATTCTTGAAATCTAAACTTATATAGTCATTCAATAAATTTTTTTATGGATTTTTAAATTATATTATTTAATATTTAATATAATTGCATTGATAATAGAAAATGTTTATTAAAATATCATTTTGTTTATTATTTTTCAACTACTTTCTTTTTTTTAATATAATAGAATACATATATTTTATATATATTGAAATATTTTTTATTTTACATTTTATCATATTGCTCTCAATAATATTATCTTAATTTTAATGAATAAATCTCTATTGAATTAAAGAGATTTGTACAGTCATTGAATAACTTTTGTTCTGTATTTTTCCTTATTATCTAATATATATTATTATTTTATTGCTAATCGAAACTTTTATTAGCATTTGACTTTGTTTAATATTTTTATCTACCACTTTCTTTTTATAATATAATAGAAGTTTACTTTCTTTTAGTAACATATTACCTTTTCTAAATTTTCGTATGCTATTTTCTATTTATAATATATTAGAAGATACAATTTTTTTATTCCATTATTCTCAATAATATTCTTTGAATAAATAAAAAATTATTTTTAAAAAGAAAAACAAAAATTATTTATTTTGAATTGGCAGTTTTTTATTTTAAAATAAATTTTAAAACTCCTACTTGAAACTACTCTCCAATTTAAATGGAAAACTTTTTTCGCTTTTTTTATTATAAAATATTTTATTTGATTATTTTATAGATATTTAAATTTAATAACCAATAACAAATTATTAATTGCTTAATTCATGTAGCTTTTTTCTAGTCTGCCACTTGACTTAGAAGATGGTTTTTTTCCTCTCCTTGTAATAATATATAAATTTTTACTAATTTTGATTTTTTATTTTATAATAATTTAGATACTCCAATTTGAAACTACTCTCCAATTTGAATGGATAGTCTTTTTAAAAATTTTAATTTTTAATTTTTAATTTTTATTATAAAATATTTATTTTATTATTTTGTAAATATTAAATTCAAAAGTAATAACCAACAACTTATAATTAACTACTTATGACATGCAGCTTTTTTCTAGGTTGCTACTTGAATTAAGGAAAGAGCTTTTTTCTCTCATCTTAATAATATATAGAAGATTAGTTTTTATTTTACAACAATTTATGTCACGCCTCATGTTTACCACTCGAGGGGGTATATAAGGTAGATTTTCTAATTAAAGTGACATTATTCGAAATGAAATTATTTTATTTATTTCTCAGAGTCGCCACTTGGAATAGTTTATTTGGTGTCCCAAGTCACCAGTTTATTTTAAAATTTCATGTTGAGGAAATTTGACTTTATTTAAAAGTCTGCGAACTAGAAATTCAAGATAAGGAATTTTGTTAACTCGAGAGAAGGTGTTAGGCATTTTCGGGTTTTGTGGTTCTAGCACGATTACTTAAACTATTAATAATTAGCCTATTATTTTATTTACTACACGTTTTAAAACTATTATGCATTTTTAACTTATAACTGCTTTTAATTATTTTATAAAATTATTCTGGAACAAGTTACGATTATCATACACTTGTTTGTTTGATACACATTGCTAATCTTCTCACGAAAACCATACCCACGATCTACAACATGTTTGATTTATTTAAGTTTTTAGAAGTTTGGGGGGGGGGGGGGGGGGTCACATAAATGTACCCCCAGATTTGAAAATTAGGTATCACAACTACATCACGGGAAGTACCCGTACCTATGCTGATTTTATTATAAAAGCACCTAAAGCAAACTATGAATGTTCAAAATACTTTCTACACTGCGTTATAATATTAATGTGAGGGCCATATATTAGGTGATTCAATTGAGAATGGCACACCTCGATTTAATTTACAAGACTTGTAATCAATTAAAGCAATATAAGGATGTGCTTATTCAAAACTAATTTGAGCTTAATATAAAGCTATTAATTATATACATGTTTGGGGATATATGTATTGGACCTTTTTAATCATTTATGATAAGGGGTTTGGGCCAGCAATAGCCCAATGATTATTTGGTCAAGGATCAATCAGCGTTGAAGCTGCATTGGGCTCCGAATTTGGCCCATAAGTAAGGAAACTTATGAGCCCTCACCCGGTCCGATTTTATCCAAATCTAGCCCACATTGGGCTTATATTAGGCGGGCCCAGTCACTAACTTTTACTAGTTGGGCCAATTCACCTCTACATTTAAACTAGCCACACTTACATGTGTTGGCCCAAGTTTAGATAAAGTTTGGAAGATTGACAAATGATTTCAGTGATGGACCTGGTCCATCTTGGGAGACACATTTGGTATGCCCATACACATGAGACGCACGTGAAGAAGATAAATCCTTGGGGATAAAGCAGCAATATCTTCTGAATATCTTCCTAAATGATCGAAAAGATTGCATATGGGATAAGGAGAAGTCTCCTTATTAGAAGAGAACACATCTGGATAAGGATTGGAGTTTGGATTGGTCTAGGACTCAAACTCAATGGAGGATCAGAAATTGAGTTACAATCCAATTCTAATTGCTAATCTAATAAATAACTAAGTTGTTCTCTTTTACAGGGATTGCACATGCACATAAGTAAAAAATATTGAGAGCAAAAGAGCAAGTCTGTTTTGCAAGCAATATATGTGAGATATAAGTGTGCACGCATGAAGCTACTTGAACGAGATAGAAGAATCGGTTCCATTGTGTTTATTCTTATTCTAGTTCAATTGTAGTAGGTGTTTTATCTTGTACCTTTCAGCTTATTTAGGATCAATTGTATTAGTTACTTTGAGTATTCAAGTTAGAGTTAACTTGAAGGTGTCGCAACAGTTGAGGCTGTGTGCCACACTGGGATTAGAGTTAATCCTTATGTTTACAAAGAGTTTTTGTAAATGTTGTTTTTGGCGTAGTGATTTTAGTGGAAGTTTGAGAAAATCCTACTGAGTAGTAGGTCGTGGTTTTTTCACCTTTTGAGCCAGGTGTTTTCCACGTAAAAATCTCTGTGCACTTTACTTTCAGTATTTATTATTTCGCAAACTGTAGTAGTTAGAACACTTAAAAGAACCTAATTCTTCTAAAGCAAAAATTTGATACCACACAAATCGCACCCCCCTCCCCTTGTGTGGTATTGACGTTTATAACATCAATTGGTATCAGAGCAAGTTATCCTTGAAGAGGTTAACACCTTAGAAAGAATCAACATGAGTGCACCACCTGGTAACTGGGAAGGACAATCCACAACTAGGCCTCCACTTTTCAATGGTTTCTATTACTTCTGGTGGAAGAACAGAATGAGAGACCACATCATGGGTGAAGACTGTGAGCTTTGAGACATTATCGTTGATGGTCCTTTAGCCACAACAAAGAAAACTGCTGAAGAGTTGGATGTTCCAAAAACAAGAGCTGATTGCACTGCTGAAAAAGAAGTGGGAAAAGAATAAAAAGGCCAAGAAATGACTAGTATGTGGACTTGGTCCAGATAAGTACAGCAGGGATTCAAAGCTGTAATACTGCCAAGGAAATTTGAGACACATTACAAGTGGTCCATGAGGGAACACCTCAAGTGAAGAGGTTAAGAGGAACATTATTGTATTCTCAATATGAGAATTTCACTATGAAGGATGGAGAAACCAGACAAGAGATTTACACTAGGTCCACTATACTGACAAATGACCTCGAGTCTCTTGGAAGGATTATCCTGGAAGAAGACAATGTTGAGAAGATCTTAACTAGAGTTCTACCAATTGCCTGGGAAAGCAAAATGATAGATGTTCAAGAATCCAAGAATACTGCTACCCTACAATTGGATGAAATGATTGAAAATCTCACTACCTATGAATTGAAAAGGCAGACTAAGGCTGTTTGGTGTCCCGGTTCAGGCCCGGGACTGGACCGGGACCGCGTGCCTGGCGGGCCTACCGGTCCTGCTGGGCCGGTCCCGGCGGTCCTTTGCTGATGTTCCCAAAAACCTATGACGGGCCGGTCCCTTATGTCGAACCGTTAGGCCCGGGACCGCCAGACCCGGGACCGGCTGGCGGGCCTGAGCCGGTCCTGGCGGGTCCAACGGCTATTTTTAAAAAAAAATTTATAAAAAATTCAGTAACGGCTCTTTGCAAAAAGTAGCCGTTTGGAAGTTTGAAAATAGCCATTTGGCCCCCAAACTTTATATAATTACACTTTTTCCATTTCTCAACTATGAATACCCCCTCATTCTTTCATTTTTATTCACCGATTCATCAATATCTCTCAATCTCTCTCAAGAGCTCTTTCAATCTTTCTAGTACAAGTGCTTAATTTATAGTTGAAAAATCGTGGAAAATTGTGAAGTTGTTGAATTGAAGTTTTCAAGTGTTCAAGTTCAACGATTTTCAATTTTCAAGAAGTTTTTCAGCAATCCGGTAAACTCATTTCAACTCTTACATGCTAATAGTATATTTTTGTGTTTTTAGTTTGCATAATTCTAATTAGTATGGCATTTTCTTTGAAAAGATGTTCGGTAAAGGAAAAGGTAAAACCGGTGAAAGTAGTGGCCATAATACTACCCTTCTCCCGGCTCCCCGACCTAAAAAAGATAAGCAAGTTGAAAGTAGTAGCCAACCTAGACGTCTAATCCGCCTCCCGTAATGCTTGATAGTGATCACCCTTGTTTTCAATTTACCGATAGTGAATTTCTACATGATGTTGCAGTAGGTGATAGATTAGATGATGATATTATGAATGCTCTTTATCCTAATGAACCTATCCTAGAGGAAAATGAGGATGATCATGATGATGAAACCCAAGCACTAGATTTGGATGATACACCTACTAGTCCTGCTCATAACTTAGGTAATAAACCGGCACACCCACCTGTACAAACTCCCACTTTTAGTAGACAATCTGCTAAACGTCAAGAAACATCATTATTTTGGCATTTTTTTACTCAAGTAAGAGAGCACGACAAGGCTAAGTGTAAAACTTGTGGGAAATTACTTGTTCATAGGTATACTGGAGACCGTAGCGGCACGAGTAGTTTGACTAAGCATATAAAATTACACCCTAGAGATAAGGCTAGATTTTTGCAAATGAAAGTGCAACAAGAGGGGGGGACAAGTGTAGATTCTCAAGTTAACCCAAGTACCGGTTCAAATCTAGTTCAACTAGGAATAAACACTGTCACCGGATGTATTTTATATTACGATCCAAATAAGGATCGTGAAGAATTAGCGAAAATGATTACTGTTATGTGCTTGCCTTATACTTTTGCTTCTAATCCTAATTGGATTCATTATATTAGAAGAGTCTTTAATCCTACTTATAAAGGTTGGCCTCACGCAACAGTTAAGGCCGATATTTATAAATTCAAGCATGAATATGAACAATATTTGCGCTATTTATTTACTCATATACCTAATCGTATTTCTATCACAACTGATATTGGTAGAAGTAATAATGACTGTGATTATCTAACTGTAACAAGTCATTGGATAGATGAAGACTGGACAATGCAAAAAGCACATAATTGTATATAGAATAATTCACGGCACACGGGTAGGTTTATAGCTAACACTGTTTCAGATATATGTAGATATTTTTGCTTTAGTGATAAAATAATGGCAATTTCTATGGATAATGGTTCTAGCAACACTAGTGCAATAGGTATGCTAACACAAACCCTTAATCCTGCATTTAGTAATATTTTCCATGTTAGATGTATTTGTCATATTTATCATTTAATTGTTGGTGATGGTATGCGAATATTAAACATAGAAATTGAAAAGGTGAGAATGGCTCTTAATTGGCTATTTTATTCAAACCGTAGAACTAGACTTAGAGAATATTTGAAAAAATGTGACGAATATGGCCTTAGAGAAAGAAAGGTTGCTAAAACTTGCCCGACTAGGTGGAATTACATGTACGAAAGTTTAGTAATAGCGTATGAATATAGAAACCTAATTAATGCTATGTTTAATTCTCGGGTAGGTGGTGAGGATGATGATGAAATGCTAACTACCCAAGATTGGACTAATGTTAAAATTCTTTTAGATTTTTTAGAACATTTTCAAGTGGCTACAAATGCTTTTTCTGGACAATATTATCCGACTATTTCTAACTATTTAGTTTATATTGCCGCACTAGCTGATTTGTTTGTTGAATTTAGCGAGGGTGGTGATATTTATGAACTTGCAATAAATGAAATGAAACTTTAAAAAATATTTTTTTCCAATCCCTCATATTTTTGGATAGGTGCTATGTTAAATCCAACAATGAAATTAGGAGGTCCTCACTTTTGGTATTCTAATATTTATAAAGCTTTAGATCTTTCAGAAGACGAAATTGCTACACTAGCTGATGCGAAAGCATCAATTAAAATTAATGCTCAAACTGTTTATAATGCTTATAAACAGGTGTTAGAGCATGCTAGGCCAAATATTCCAACCCCTACTTCGTCTACATTACAATCGTCTAAAAGAGTTGCTGGCTTAACAACTTTTAAATCGTGGACGGAGTTCAGGGGTTCTCAAGGTGATAATTTTGATGAAATTTCCCATCTAAATGAGCTTCAAATATACTTGTCACAGGGACTAGAAAAGGAGAATCCAGACGGCTCTTTCGACCTTTTGGAATGGTGGAAGTCAAGGGAAAAGCATTTTCCCCTTTTTGCAAGGATGGCTCGGGATGTTCTGTCAATTCAAGCATTAACTGTTGCATCGGGAGCGCTTTCAGTCAAGCAAGACTACAAATCGGTGATCACAGAGCGTCGATGCGGGAGAGCTTGGAAAAATCAGTGCTTTTTAGAGATTGGATCTGCGCAGAAAGAAGGAACTTTGGCATAGCATAATCAGAACCGGCAATAAATGAGGCATATGAAGAAATGATAGCAGAACTTGCTGAGGAAGCGACTTCACCCGGAAGTGGTAATGAACAAGCTTCATTTCCACCACCGCCAACACAACCTCCTCCCAACCTTGACTGATTTATGAGATTTGTTAGAAATACAACATAAATTATGATGTAACTTGTACATTGGCATGTCTTCTTTTAGTTTCTTTTTCCTTTTAATGGTGGTATTAGTACCTTGTTGTGCTCATTCCATTGGGGGAAGGAAGACTAGGAAAGATATGCCATTTTGGTCAATAAATATGGTCTTTATCATATCCTTGAATATCATTTTTCTCAATATTTCTTTGTCTTTACTTCGATATCAATCCTTGAATATTTATATAACATATAACACAATATACTAATTACAACATTCTTTTATATACATTGTATACAATATATACTACTTACTACAACACACTATATACATAATATATAATATATACTAATTACTACAACACAATATATACATAACATACAATATATACTAATTAATAATTTACTACAACACATTATATACATAACATATATCCATATATACATAACATAAAATATATATTAATTACTACAACACAATATATACATAATATACAATATATACTAATTACTACAACACAATATATACTATACTAATAACTTAGTACACCATATAAAATATATTCTACACTATACTAATGACTACTATACAAGATATTGACTTTAAAAAAAACCGTCAGGCCCATTAGGCCCGCCAAGCCCGTCAGGTCCGGCCCACCAGGCCCGAGACCGCAGTGTGCTTAGGCCTGTCACGGGCCGGTCCCAGTCTGGAGGACTGCCAGGCCCGGCACGCCAGGGCCGGGACCGTGAGGCTGGCCCGTCAGGCAAAAATAGGCCCAGAACCAGGACACCATACAGCCTTAAGGCAGACTATGAAAATGGATGCTCCAAAGAAAGAAAGAAGTTTGGCTCTCAGAATCTCAGAAGGATAAGATCTTGAAGATGATAAAATGGATATGATTACCAGAGATTTCAAAAAGTATCTAATGAGAGGAAAGGGTCCTTCAAGAGGAACAACACTCAACAAACCTCGGGCTCCTGAGAAGCAGACAAATGATGGTTTCTATAAGTGTGGTAAGACAGACCACATGATCAAGAACTACCCTCAATGGGAGATTGAGTGAAAGAAACAAAGAGCTAAACGGAGAAACAGGAAGAGGGAACAAGTCCAACCAAGAAGAAACAAAGTTTCAACTAAAGACATGGTTTCTGCATGGGGAGAAACCTCAGATGAGGACTCAGAAGATGAATATGAAAATGAGAAAACTCATATGGCCATCGAAAAATCAACAGATGAACATGAGGTATGTATCCTACATCTTAAAGCAAAGATTAAATTTTTATCTAAAGAAAGGTTGGCTGAGCTATAATGGACTTCTTTGACGAGTCTGAAATAATAAACAGTGAGAAGAACGTTCTGTCTAGGGAATGTGTTATCCTAGAAGCAAAATGCAAAAGGTTAGAGTCTAGGGCTGATGAGAGTGACAACACAAATACTGAGTTGAACCACGTTTTTCAACTTGAAAATAATGTCCTAGAACTTAGATCTAAAAATATTAAACTAAAATTATGGACAGGAAAGAAAATGGCTGATCAATCATTTCTCACTCTAGAAGAAAATCTAGGAAAAATGAAAGATGAACTGTATAAGAAAGATGAATTAATTAAGGTCCTAAAAGAAGATTTAGGAAAGGTGAACCATGAACTAGATAGAACATGCAAATGGAACAAGGCTTATGATGCACTTTCCTGGCTGCAAGAATATCACAACAACAACAACAAGAAAGGACTTGGATTTGGGACACAAGCTCCAAAATAGGATGCCAAAAATAAGTACCTTACACTTCTTGAAAATAAGATCTGGACACACTATGGTAAGACTGGCCATTACAAAACTGAATGCAATGCAAAAGAAAAGGCTAGTCAAAAGAACAAAGCCTTTGTTAAAGAAAAATACAAATTGCCTGGTTGGGCAAAGAAAAATTTAATTCATCCGTTTGCCCATAGAAAGGAACCCAAACTAGTTTGGGTTCCTAAGACTAACCCATGATTTCATTTTGCAGGTTCAAGTGAAGGGGAGTAGCCAAATATGGTACATGGGTAGTGGCTGCTCAAAACATATGACTGAGAACAAGGACCAGTTCCTTTCACTTGAGAACCTAAAAGGAGGTAATGTCGCCTTTGAAAATGAAAAGAAATGTGAGATCATTGGGGTTGGAAAGGTAGGAAAGATAGACTCTCATTCCATTGAGAATGTCTATTTGATAGATGGCTTGAAAAATAGCCTGATAAGTGTGTCACAACTGTGTGACAGAGGTAATCTTGTAGCTTTCACTTCTACCAAATGCTTTATGATTAGCCTTACTATTGACAAGATTGTTTTTGCAGGGAAAGAGAGGTAACAATATTTACATTGTAGATTTATCAACTCTCTCTGAAAATGAAGTCACTTGTTTAAGTGTGTTAATTAATAATTCTCTCCTTTGGCACAAAAGACTTGGTCATGCCAATCTAAATCAATTGAACAAATTAGTCTCCAAAGACTTGGTGATAGGGTTACTAATATCAAGATTAAGGAAGACAAAGTTTGTGAGGCATATGCAAGGGGGAAGCAGGTAAGGTCATCCTTCAAACCCAAGAAGATGGTAAGTACGTCCAAGATATTGGAACTGGTTCATATGGATCTCTGTGGTCCAATGAAAACCAAGAGCAGAGGTGGTAAAAGATATGTAATGGTGCTTGTTGATGATTATTCTAGATTTACCTGGGTGTTGTTTCTAACCTTTAAATATGAAGCATATGAAATGTTCACTACTTTTGTTAGAAAAACCCTGAAACAATTAGGAAATTAACTTGCATCCATTAGATCTGATCATGGAACTAAATATGAAAATGCAAAGTTTGGTGAATTTTGTGATGAAAATGGAATAGATCATAACTTCTCTTCTCCTAGGACTCCTCAGCAAAATGGGGTAGTTGAAAGGAAGAACATGACCATTGAAGATATGGCAAGGACCATGCTTCTTTCCAATTAACTACCTCACAGCTTCTGGGCAGAGGCTATAAATACTGCATGCTACATAATTAATAGATGCATGACTAGACCTCTTATAGAGAAAACTCCCTATGAGTTACTTAAAGGGAGAAAACCAAACATATATCTTCTTAGGGATTTTGGTTACAAGTGCTATGTGCACAATAATGGCAAAGACTCCCTAGGTAAGTTTGATCCTAGAAGTGATGACGGAGTGTTCTTGGGATATTCTTCACATAGCAAAGCATACAATTTGTTTAATAAAAGAATTCTATGTGTAGAAGAAAGTGTACATGTTGTATTTGATGAATCTAACATTCTTTCTGAGAGACAGGAATATGAAGATGAAGCCATTGGACTGGTGAATCAATTGGCTGAAGCCACATCAGAACTCAAATTGGCATCAAAGGAAGAAACATGTGATGGAACAGGTCCTTCCACTCAGGAAAACTTGACAGGGGGAACCAATCTGAGAAAACTCTCTAAAAGAACATGTACCTGAACCTGTTCCTCAGCTACATAAAAATGAAGAAGCATTTAGCGGGGACCAGCTGGTGGGGAAATATTACAAGTATCTGAGTTCTCATCCCATTGAGAACATCATCAATGATCCAACATCTAGATTCAAAACTAGATTTCAACTGAAGAATCTATGTGCATTTGATTCCTTTCTATCCATCGCCGAACCCAAAAATATTGTTGAGGCTTTGCAGGATGCAGATTGGGTCAATTCTATACACGATGAACTAAATCAATTCGAGAGAAGTCTAGTCTGGCATTTGGTTCCAAGACCCAAGGACAGATCAGTCATTGGGACAAAATGGGTCTTCAGGAACAAACTAGATGAGGATGGAACAATTACAAGAAACAAGGCAAGGTTGGTGTTCAAGGTTACAGTCAATAGGAAGGTATTGTCTATAATGAGACTTTTGCTCCGGTTTCTAGAATTGAAGCAATTAGACTCCTCATATCCTTTGCAGCACATATGGAATTCACTCTTCATCAGATGGATATTAAAAGTGCCTTCCTAAATGGCTATCTCAAGGAAAAAGTGTTTGTGAAACAAACTCTAGGATTTGAAAGCAAGGAGTGTCCTGAACATGTGTACAAATAGATAAAGCTCTATATGGTCTCAAGTAGGCCCCAAGAGCTTGGTATGAAAGATTATCAAAATTCCTACTAGAGCATGGGTACAAAAGAGGTAAAGTTAACAACACTTTATTCCTAAGGGAAAAAGGTAAATATCTTCTTATTGTACAAATATATATTGATGACATAATATTTGGGGCCACTACAGATAGGTTGAGCAAGGACTTTGCAAAACTAATGGGGAGTGCGTTTGAAATGAGTATGATGGGTGAACTTAACTTCTTCCTAGGATTGCAAATCAAACAAAGTCCAAATGGAACTATGATCCATCAGCGGAAGTATACAAAAGAACTAATCAAAAAGTTTAAAATGGAAGAATCCAAAGAAATAGATACTCCTATTGACACTGCCACTAAATTAGAAATTGATGAGCCTAGTTCATCAGTTGATTAGAAGTTGTATAGGGGTATAATTAGTTCACTTGTGTATCTTGCTGCCAGCAGACCTGACATTGTTTTCAGTGTAAGGCTTTGTGATCGTTTCCAGGCAAATCCAAAGGAGTCACACTTGATAGCTGTTAAAAGGATATTGAGATATTTGAAAGGAACTGCTGATTTGTGTTTTTGGTATCCCAAAGGTAGTAATTTTGATTAATTGGTTAGGTGATATTGATTATGAAGTTTTTCTAGTGGATAGGAAGAGCACCTCAAGTATGGCACACTTCCTGGGTTCTTGTCTTGTATCATAGGCTACCAAAAAGCAGAATTCAGTAGCTCTCTCTACTGCTGAAGCTGAATATGTTGCTGCTGCTTCACGTTGTGCTCAATTTCTTTGGATTATGCAACAACTGGTAGACTTTGGAATTGAAGTGGGATGCATACCAATAATTTGTGATAACACTAGTGCTATAAGTATGACAAAGAACCTTGTTCATCGTAAAAGGACTAAGCACATAGATGTTAGACACCACTTCTTAAGAGATAACTATGAGAAAGGGTTAATCTCCATAGAATTTTGTGCAACTGACATGTAAAGAGTTGATATCTTTACTAAGGTACTAAGTAGAGAAAACTTTGAAAGGAAAATGTTGCAATTAGGGATGATTAAAATCACCTAAAAGGTCCAGTTTAGATTGCACAATGAAAAAAAAGGAAAAAAATGAAAATTGTTTTTGGTTAGGAGTTCTTATTTCATGTAAATATATAGACTAATTCTTACTCAGTCTCATACTTTAATTAGTATACTATTGTGACAAGTGTTTATAGGACTCATTGATCTCTTACAAAGTTTTCTATTCTGACATTTGAGGCATAATCAATAGAAGTTTTACTTGAAGAACCTGGTTCATCAATATATGCTCATGAGAAAGTTCATGTATGTTTCTATACTTTGCACAATTAGAAAGATAAAATTATCAATTATGAGCGGAAGTCCTAGATACACCAAACGTCCAAAAACTTTATCCGTTGAACAAATTGAACCAGTTTTATTAAAACTGGGAGTCTAGGTATAACGGGTCTCTTCCCTAAATATCACCAATTCTCATTAATCGCTAAGGAGACGAGAATTCTCAACTGATTAGACTCCTAATGACCTCTGAAAAGCCTGCCATCACTGATCTAATCATGACCCCTATTTAAAAACTCAAAATCACTCATAGCCGTCACTCCATTCTCAAAACCTCCATTCATCTACTTTCTTCTCCAAAAGTTCCCAAAATTTCCAAAAATTTCTTCCCCATTACTAATCCCCAAGATAATCCTGGAACTCTACCACCAGTTTCCAACAACACCTCATCTTCCACACCTTCTAGTAAACCCCTTAAACATAGATTCCATCGCCAGAAAGTGTTAGTCAGAAAAATAGTTGCATCTGGTGCTTTGAGGAGGGTTTTGAATGAAAGACTATAGGCTATTCAGAGAAAGGAAGTCCCAGCCAAACAGACTAACTCAAGTTCTGAGTCCGAAAATTTTATATCTGCCAGTGATGGAGAAGAACCTGGGTCTTCTGACAATGATAAGAGTCAAGAAAAACCAAGAGAGGTAAACACATGTTACGTGTCTTCTGATGTAGTTGAAAAGGAGAAAAAGAGGTTTGTTCTGATAGGGGCTATTAAAAATATTGAAGGGGCTGAATCGAGTAAAACGAAAAAGAAAGAAAAGGGGGAAGGTTTTAGCTATTTGTGGTAGTGGAGAAGAAGGGGGCTTGAATTCAGGGAAAGTGGGTCAGGTGAAGCTGCTGAGGGTCTGGTGAACTTGAGTGAACAACCAGATGACCCTGGTTCATCTGTGGAGGAGACCTTGGATGATATGCTGAAGAAAGTTGATGCTAGTAATGATCCCAAGAAACACAAAGCTTACTCACAAAAGACCCATGTTGTGTTTAAACCAACTAAGAAGAGCAAAGTGGCATCACCTAAATCTACTCCTATGGTTAGATCCACAAGAAGTAGAGTTAGGGAGAGTGAAGCAGAACTGCAAAAGGCTCTAGAGGTGAGCAAGAAAAAGATAAAAGAAAAAGGGAAAGCTAAAATGGTTGAAAGTTCTGAGGCTGCTATTTAAGAAGAGGAGGAAGAGATGGAACTGGTACATCAAGAGCGGAGTACGACTGTGGACGTTCCCACTACCAAATCAAAGGGAACCAGGTCTTTTGCAAAGAAGCCCTCCAAGCCTGTACCTGCTGGCTTCTCTAGCCAAGAGAACAAGATCAGCTGTGAGAGGTAAACAAGTGAAAATAGCTGAAGGAGAGAATGAAGAGTGGAGTGAAGAAGAAGGAGAAGATGAGTCACAACAGGAACAAGAAAGGTATGCCATGTTTGGCAAAAGAAAAATTCTGAAGGGAAGGTTGCTCAAAGACCTGGAGGAGCCAGGCATGATGAGATTGCTAACTGCATTGTAGGCACAAGAATGGAAGTACATGGTCCTTCAGACGAATGGTAGATTGGCCAGAAATGAGCTTGTTGAACTCATGGCCAATGGGACTGTGAAAAATGGACTGGTTACTAGCATAGTGAAGAGGGTGATGGTGAAGTTTGATGCACCCAAGATGGGCAAAATTCTGGATATTCCTAGTGAGGGATATGATGATTATACAAGGCAAAGATGGCCTTGTCTGGATGAACTGCATACTGATCTGCAAATCACTAGGAACTTCTGTGACACCATAGCTGATGAGGAGGTGCTTGAAGCAAGGGCTGCATAAAAGAGTGAGCTGAGACCAGAGCATAAAGTGCTCTTTGAATTTGTGAACAAATGCCTACTGCCTAGACAAGAGAGGAGGCATACAACAAACCACATGGACCTGGTCCTTATGCAGTGCTTGGTGGAAGGAAAGTAGATTAACTGGCCTGCTTTTATTGTGAAGCTGCTAGATAGGGTGCTCAATGGTTCAAAGGCTCATGCCATTCCTTATGGATTTATTATGACTGTTGTGCTGGACAAGTTGAAAGTTCCCTTGAAGAAATGGGAAAATGTTTCCAGCAAAGAGCACTTTGGAATCAAGACCCTCCAAGCCTCTGATTATCTCCTCAGTGTAGGCCTAGTTGAACCTAGTTCATCAGTGAAGACTCCTATGAATAACAAGGTCAGAGCCTTGGTTCAGGAGGTTGGGACAAACGGTGCTGAGATTGAGAGCTGAACTTGCAAAGGAAAAAGAGAAGAATGAAGGGATGCTCCAACAAATGCTTAATCTTCTACAAACCCTTCCAGCTCCTCAAAGCCTTAGGTGTCCTTGTGTTGTTGTGAACCAGTCTTGAAAACCTCCCCCAGTGACCCAGATTAGGGACTTTTATCTGTTCTGTTTCTTTTTATCTTTGCTCATGGTTAGTAGTTTTTATCTTTGTTTTTGTGAACTGCTATGTAGAAGCATCACTTATCAATAAAAATATGAAGTTCTCTTGCTTTATGTTAATTCTGATCTTAATAATTCTTTTTGTCGAGTTTATTTTTGACTAACTAAAGCATGCTTTCACTTGCAAATGCCCTTGTGTCCATGAGTAATAATTGGCCCAAGTTCAGTTGAAAATTTAAAGATTGACAAATGAATTCAGTGATGGACCTGGTCTATCTTGGGAGACACAGTTGTTATGGCCCATACACATGAGACGCACGTGAAGAAGATCAATCCTTTAGGATCAAACAGTAATATCTTCTTAACTGATTGAAAATATTGCATATGGGATAAGGTGAAGATGTCTCTTTATTAGAAGAGAACACATCCGGATAAGGATTGGAGTTTGGATTGGTCTAGGACTCAAACTCAATGGAGGATAAGAAATTGAGATACAATCCAGCTCAAATTGCTAATCTAATAAATAACAGAGTTGTTCTCTTTTATACGAATTGCACATACAGAGAAGTAAAACATAATTTAGAGCAAAAGAGAAAGTCTATTTGCAAGCAATATATGTGAGATACAAGTGTGCACGCCTGAAGCTATTTGAACGAGATAGAAGAACCAGTTCCATTATGTTTATTCTTATTCTAGTTCAATTGTAGTTGGTGTTTCGTATTGTAACTTTCGGCTTATTTAGAAGAAATTGTATTAGGTACTTTGAGTATTCAAGTTAGAGTTAACTTGAAGGCGTCACAACAGTTGAGGCTGTGTGCCACACTGGGATTAGAGTTAATCCTTAGGTTTACAAAGAGTTTTTGTAAATGTTGTTTTTGGCTCACTGATTTTAGTCGAAGTTTGGAAAAATTCTACTGAGTAGTAGGTCGTGGTTTTTTCACCTTTTGAGCCAGGTGTTTTCCACGTAAAAATCTCTTTGCACTTACTTTCAGTATTTATTATTTCGCAAAGTGTAGTAGTTAGACACTTAGAAGAACCTGATTTTTCTAAAGTAAAAATTGGTTATCACACAAATCACCCCCCTCTTGTGTGGTATTGACGTTTATAACATTAACATGATATACACATCTGTCCAAAAGAATTGCAAAACGGTTCACTTTTATATAGAAAAACTAGAACCCAAAAAATTCAACATGCAATTCAAGTTTGAAGATTAATTTCACTACTGTGATTTGCAAGACATAAAAGGCATGCATTTTCACTATAGTTGTCACGACCCAAAATTCACTAAGGATCATGATGGCGCAGGACACAGCTGTCAAGCAAGCAAACCAAAATATTTAATTAAATATTTGTTTTAAACATTTCCGAAATCACCTCTTTTATATGTTTAAACAATACATAGTAAATTCTTCTGAATAAATAATGAAACATTTAATAACAGTTAAATTTCTGAATAAACCCAAAGACATCCCAGAACTCAGTGTGACAAGTATATGAGCAATTTCTGAAAAATATAATACAATACAACAACCATCAGAATACAATATTGGATAGAAAATAAATATAGTAATCTGAAAGAAACTTGCTGGCTATGGGTCTTCTCGGAAAATGCATTTCACTTAAGTCTCCGTATCAACCATGCTGCTACACCCGCTAGGGCACTAGAGATGCATGTTCCTGTGCAACAAAAATGCACATAAGTGTAGTATGAGTACAAAAATTAACGTGCACCCAATGAGTATCCCGTCTAATCTCGAATTAGTAAATACGAGAAGTCGACTTCGATACTTACTAGTGGTCCAATAATGTTATATCAATAATATATTAAATCATAGATTTTTATAAAAATAATTGTAATTCGATAGGTTGAAGCAAGTAAACAATTATTTCTTTTATAGAAAATTTTCAAATTCCTTTCATTATTTATACATATATTGTTAAGCCGGGAAGAGGCAATAACAATTTCAGTAAGTTTGAAGGCAAGCAATACAAGCATGGGCAAATCATACCGAGTTCGTACGGCCCAATCCAATAGAAATGTAAAATGTGCACTCCCGAGGGTCGAAAGGCGCGAACCATAGATGCATTTATTACCCCGCTCGTGAATCATACATGCAGTGCGGTCAATTTAAATAAATAATTACCCTGCTCGCGAATCATACATGCGATTTAAGTACACATATAAATACATTCTCAAACAACCAATTAAGAATTTATCGGGGAATATTTATCCAAATAAAAGTCAATTCTCTTTAAATAATTTAAGAAAATAAAGTTTAATCCTTTTAGAGATTCATTTACCAATTCGATAGGATTTAAGCAATTCAACTTCCAACAAGATTACATATATTCCAAGTATAGCATGCTTTAGGGATTCTAGACTACCCGAACTTACATATATTAGTAGCTACACACGGACTCTCATCACCTCGTGCGTACGTAGCCCCCAAAAATAGGAACACATAAATAACTATTTTACCTATAAGGATAATTTTCACATATAAGGTTAGAAAGGAGACTCACCTTGCTCCGAAGATCCATAACCGGCATTCCACGCCCTTCCAAAAACTCGAATAGATGCTAAATGCTCCAAAGCTAGCCAATAATTATGCAATTCCATTAATATATGCCTAATTACTTATTACGGTCTAATTTATAATAATTCCTAACCCCGATAAAAAAGTTGACAAAATTGCCTTCGCGACCACGTGCCCGTATTTCTAAATTTGTTGGAGATAAAGTTTACTCATAGCTTCACAAACTCAAATATTTAGTTGGCTCTCAATTTCATGTCCAGAATACATGATTTTACATGTTACAATCTAGATATAATCCAAGTAATTAACTTGCAATAGGTGGCAATCACTTACCTTGATATGGATGATGAAAATGGAGCTCCAAAATCGCTCTTAGGTTAGCTCGCATGGAGAAAATGATATGAAATGAGACAAAACCATTTATTTACTCTTATACACTGTCCATAAGACTCTTCTTCGAGTTTGTGAGACCATCGCGAAGAAGAAAATTTCCAAAAACTATTTTTAAAACTCTTCTCAGACAATCTTTAATATAATGGACATAATTGTTTGTACAAAATTTCAAATAAAAATGATTATTATGTTAAAAACTAGACACCAATATCTAAAACTTTTATATTTTGGCCATCTCTCAATTCCTTATATATTTTGAGAAATAAGCTGCCAAAGTCAGCCCTGTGCAACACAATTTCTTCTTTATGTTCCCGGACAGCTTAAAGTTTACTAGCCATAAATTTTAGTATGCAAATACAAATGCTAAATGGTTTGCTTATGTGAAAATTAGACACAAAGGGATACAACTTTCATTTTTGGATAATCTCTAAATTCCTTATATATTGCAAGATATGAGCCTCCGAAGTCATACCTGTACAATAGAGATTTTGCTTCTTCACGAACTCAAGGATCTCTTCACGAATGCGAAGAACAGAGTACCTAAAACAAAATCCTTATTTGCGAACGTGAGAGGATCCCCGCGAGCATCAAGAAGAACACCAGACACCAGCATCGGCTATTGCAAAATAGCTCGAAATGATCCGAAATCACCCCGATACACATCCGAGGCCCCGGGGTTCCTGTCCAATCACACAAACCAGTCGCATAACAAATTACAGACTTGCTCGAGTCCTCAAATCATATCAAACAATGCTAAAACTATGAATCACACTCGAATTCAAGCTTTATGAACTTTGAAATTTCAAACTTCTATATTTGATGCCGAACCCCATAAAACTACGTTTGATTGACCTCAATTTTTGAACACAAGTCATATTCGACATTACGGACCTAGTCTAACTTCCAAAATAAAAATCTGACCCCGATATAAAAAATTTCCACTTCCGGTTAAATTTCTCAAAAAACTTTAAATTTCTATCTTTAGCCAAATGATTTCATAATGACTTACGATCCTCTGAATTTACTTCTGATTGCGCTCCAAAATCCAGAATCACCATACAGAGCTACTCTAAAACTCAAAATCCCAAATGGGAATTGATAATACTGAAATGCACTTCAACCCAAACTTATGAAATTTCTTCCAAAATTCTAACTTTTACAACATGCGCCAAAATGCTCCCGAGTCATTCAAAATGTGATCCGGGCATACGCTCAAGTCCGAAATTATTATACGAATCTACTGGAACCTTCAAATCTCAATTCCAAGGTTGTTTACTCAAAAATCCAATCTCAGTCAATTCTTTCAATTTAAAGCTTCCGAAATGAGAATTCTCTTTCCAAATCAACTCCGAGCTTCCTAAAATTCAATTCCGACAGTGCGTAAAAGTTATAATACCTGAAGTAAAGTAGTTCATGGCCTCAATTTACCGAACGATGTGCTAGAACTCAAAATGACCAATTGGATCATTATAATAGTTCACAAGAATAACTTTATAACTGAGCCACACTATTGGGTTTAATGCCTATGACCAATGGCCTGGGCCCAGACTTGCTCAGGTGATTCCCAGATTGGGCCTTGTTGCATGTTTGGACCGATCTGTATTACATTCAAGCGGTTCTGAGATACTGGGTTGTGTCTATTGCAAAGGAATCATATTGTTATGAACCTAAACTAATAATCAAACATAATCAAGTTCGAAATTAAGACATTCTAACAGTCCATTATACCGCTGACAATCCGTAAATTTACAACATACTCCTAAATACAACTAAGTATCTAAAGAAGAAAAGAAAGGAAAATTTAAAGTAAAGAGCAACATTCATCCTAACTTTAGGTCTTTCAACTGTTACCAAGTCCTTCAAACCAACTTCAACTTGCAAGAAATCAACTATGGAGCTATTTCTCACAAGCCAACATTCAGTTCTAGTATTGAGGTTTCTTTGCCTTATTACCACTCACACACAAATATCAGCAGTCAAAGGGAAATTTCAGTAGTTTTGAAGAATCCATTTAATAATGTATTATCAATTAAAAGCAAAATAGGCAGAAGAAAGCAGCAAAATAACTTCACTAGTCAAGGTTCAGTATAAATCAGAAATAGTCTCGTAGTTATAAAATGGACAAAACAGTTCAAACAATTACATAGTACAGCCATGGACTCTTGCTCTTTTTCTGTCAACACATCAGACAACATAAGAAACACTCAAAAGTTTAAATAAAACGAGGTTTACTAAGTAACATATTAAATGTGAATAAATCAACACGTGATGAGAGAGGATCAAAACTTCTTAAAACAAATAAAAGCCATCAACTTATTCATGCCAAAACTGAGTCTTAGATTTAAGGCAAATATCTCATTACAGCAAAAAAGACTAGACAAAGAAAAACAACAAGCCACAAAACAAGTGAACAACTTATTGAAATTTAAAGATGGAGCAACCACCAAAACCCAAACAGTAGCAGTAAAATCACATCCGAGAAAACCAAGAACAAACACTCAAGCTTCCAAAAAATCAGAGTAGCCGAAAAAGATCACGTAGAAATCTAGCTAGAAAATTTGAAGTTTTTTAGGCCTGATAATGTTTCAAAGGTTTTCTTTGCATTCTGAAATTTAGGTCCAAATGTGTTGATTCATGTGTGTGTCTGTATGTGAATGAGTGAATGTTTTTTCTTTTTATAGAGTGCACAAAGAAGGCATCAAAATAGAATATTCTAACATAAATTCTAAAATTTAAGAATAATACTACATCTTTGACAGTTGTATGTCCTTTTAAACCCAATTTCAGCATCTTTTGCTAAAAATGGGGGCAACTGTCCAGAATACTAGAACCTTCTGATATTTACCCTATGTAAAATCTAGTTTTACCTTTTATTACTGATTATTTCAATTCTAACCTATATTCTAACCTCATTTTGATTCCAGAAATCCTTTTAGGACCTTCTAGAAACAGCTAAGTGATTAGGTTTTTTACCAAACTTGCTTCAACTTGTAGCCTTGGGGTATTTACCTTCATTTATGAGATCAACCTAAGGTTTAAGGTACTAAGGACCTAATTTTAACAAAGTAAACCCTAGTGAAAAATTCATCTGATATATTGAGTTTTAAGCTTAGAGTCAAACAATAACAAAACAAACAAATGCCAATAAAAAGAAACGTAGAAATTAAACTACTTAATTGCAATCATACAGAGTATTTAATGAGTAGGGAAAACTCTAGAGTCTAAAGAGAGAGGCTCTAGCGATTTTCCGGGGAACTAGAGAGAGTAACACACTATTTTTCTGTTATGGCCACGCCAGCCGGCGGCCAGCTATCTTCAACGGCTGGTCTTCCTCCCCTCAACGCCATAACCAATCCTAATCCTACTCCACAACCATTAGATTATTCCAAGATCCTTAAAATGGCACTACAAATGTGGTGCGGGATGATTTTCCGGTATAGTTGATTGTACTATTATAGTCGCTTTATGGGAGGGTATTCTATTGTTCAGCTTAGTAACAGGACTTCTAAGAGTCTTGAGGCTAGGCACAGGTTGCCATGATGCTTATGAGCGATTATTTCCGCACTGTTGTTGTGATGGTAAGATGTTTGCTCACGTGCCGGGGGCAGTGGATGAATTGAAGGGAGATTTACTCAGCATGTAATCAAGGGATTCAGTATTTTATTTCCGGCAAGGAAAAAGGCCGTCGGATTAATAATGGTCAGATGTGGGCTAGTGAAAGTAATGAGACTTATCATTTGCAACCGTGGTGGAGCTTTTATTCTATGATGGGGTGTCGTGGTCCTGTCGGAACGTACCAAGTTCATTGATGTTATAATTTGCTACAATTCGCCTTTATAGCAGGATGTTATGAAACAGTATTGGAGATACGACTGACTGTTCTCACATGGTGCGGTGGTTCAATATTGAATCAGAATTTCTAATGTTGGCGGATCGATAAAGATAACCTTTGGAAAGGCTTATAGATTAGCACCTATTGCGAGTTCAAGTGCCATGAAGATAGGTTTTATTTAAGGCTACAATTGAGCAGCAGAGTATGAGGAAAGACGTGTAAAGTGTTAGGCGACGTTTATATTTCTAGAAGGCCAGGTATGAGAAGCAAGGTCGAGTGACCGATTAAGGAGATGAGTTCCGCCAAAGTGGGAGAGTGGCGGGTGTTAGGGTTGGTAATAGGAAGACTACACGCCTTAAGGAGAGTTTGGATCGAATTGGGAATTTTAAGGATTTGTGATTGAAGCCTGCGGGTATGATGTGAAGTATGGGTTATTGGTGTTGTAGTAATACCCCGTGCAACGGCGTGGAAAGATGTCAGGAGGTGATTCCCCTAGGTGTGCTATTCCCCGAGAGCAGGTTATTCCAATTACTCCTTTTGTGTTGATAATATTATTTATTATCCTCCCTTTTATGGTATTATCTGTACACCATTTGCTTTATCTTCTTCCTATTTGCATACATGCTTCCTCTATTATATCTCTTCATCTACTTTCTCTTTTAATATTTTCCTGCACTTTTTCAACCCATTCCACTCATAACATACTTCCTGCTCAATGATCCTTTCATGTTCATTTTCAAATATCACAGACTATGGATAATTGTGATTCTTTCATAAGTTAATTTCTCTTTATGAGAAATAGCTCTGTCTACTTTTAGAGGTTCTCCCACCATTCATGTTATCTTTGTTAGAACACTTTGCCCCTAATATTTGATATCTAATTTCATTAGTTGTATTCATACAGGAATTTTGTCAGCAGTTTCATTTTTCATTTCCATATCCCATTACCAAAGCTTTCTGTCAAACATCTGTAATCCTTCTTCTATTACTTTGATCATGTTTTTAGCTTGGTGGAATCTTGCTAGAAACACACCTCTATGGACATGAGCTACTTTTTCAATGCCTAATTTTCCCCAAATTCTCTAAAACTATCCTTCCATGACTGCATGGGGAGGGTTTGATCCTCGTACGTAACATACCACCGCTATTTGCCCGTATTCAACTTTTTCTTTGATATCCTCCATTATAATTTTCACATTCTCTTTATCCTGCTTAGACAAGAGGGGCTTGGTCTGATGGTAACCAACCCTCACTTACAACCGAGAGGTTGTGAGTTCGAGTCTCCCCAGGAGCAAATTCTGGGAATTTATGCCGGGGGTCTATTTGGAAACAGCCTCTCTACCTCAGGGTAGGGGTAAGGCTGCGTACACACTACCCTCCCCAGACACCACTGAGTGGTATTGTACTGGGTCGTACTTTTTATTCTCTTTATCCTGCTCCTGTGAGCTCAACTTGAAACCATATTTTGAAAATTTACCTACTACCTTCCTCCGAGTTCAATTTGGAGTCTAGCGTTTGTAATTTGCTTCTCCCTTCGTCCTGTCTTTCCACCATGTCTGCCCATGAAAGCTTCCTAATGGGTCCTTGCATTTCTGTCAACTCACAATTGCTTATGGTGTGACCCATGTCGATGCTTGATTCACATCTAGCGGCTCAATTCATTGTAGGACATTCACATTCCTTGATTTCTTAAAATCAATCGGAGCGGCACAACCTTGTTTGCACCTTGAATCTCGTTGCCACCATTTTGGATCTGTTGACTCCTCCTCTAGCTTTTGATTTCCTCTCAATTTCAGCAGTTGCTGAGAGGAATTCTCATTCTAGAGAGAGAAAGTTCAAATATAATCTAAATAACTATGTTTTTCTTCATTTATATTAAAAAAATTTCACAGTTATGTAATTCTTAAAAAGTTACTGATATTTTCCACAAAGTTAGATAAATTTTATTGTATTATGTTTGAACAATTCCCTTATTATTAATGTTACTCATCTTTGAAGCTAAAGATATAGAAACGAGAATTTAAAGTGCCAATTTTTTTAGCAGACACTTATTTGTTCAATGAATAGTTCCTTTAACCCATTTGCATTGCTTTGTTGGATGGTTTGCTCTTCAATGGATTCCGGTCGGAAATCGTCAGACCAATTTTAGGAATTTTCTAGTACTGTTTTACATGCTTAGATTCTTTTATTCTTTTTCTTTTCTTTAAAACAAGAGGGATTGTTCTGATGGTAAGCAATCCCTACTTCTAACCGAGAGGTTGTGAGTTCGAGTCTCCCAGGAGTAAGGTGGGAAGTTCTTGGAGGGAAGGATGCCGGGGGTCTATTTGGAAACAACCTCTCTACCACAGGGTAGGGATAAGATCTGCGTACATACAACAACAACAGCCCAGTATAATCCCACTTAGTGGGTCTGGGGAGGGTAGTATGTACGCAGACCTTACCCCTACCCTTGGGTAGAGAGGCTGTTTCCAAATAGACCCCCGGCATCCTTCCCTCCAAGAACTTCCCACCTTGCTCTTGGGGAGACTCGAACTCACAACCTCTCGGTTGGAAGTGAGGGTTGATTACTACCAGAGCAACCCCTCTTGTCAGATCTGTGTACATATTATCCTCCTTAAATCACACTAAATGAGATTATACTGGATTGTTGTTATTGTTTCTTTTCTTTAAAAATGGGAGCGGGTCTATGTAGTGTGGAGGGGGTGTCACGCCACCCGGACGGGTAAAATTTGATGTATATACTAATATTTCACACAATAGAATAGATATTTGTAAAGGGTGCCACCTATAGAAACGAAGTGACGGTTGGTGCCAATGGTCAAAGCTACAGTTGTCTCTATTTTGTTCTTTTTGTTCGTTTCTCTTATTTCTTCTTTTCTTAGTTTTTATTTTCTTTAAATCGTTGTATTTTCTCTCTTTGTTACCACGCCAATTTATTATTTATTTAGATTATGTATTTGCTTCCTTTTTCATTTTCTAGATCTCCAAAGTTTTGCTTGAATATAAGTTTAAATTACTTTTCTTTGTTATTCATCTAGTGTTATTTTTCTCTTGATATCAAATTGGATCAAATATTTTTATTTGGTGATTGCGTATTTATTTGTGTACCAAAATTTTGTGAGCCATATTGTATTAATTCTAGATTGATCGAACTGAACCAAGATACTCAAATATAGTGAATCAACCAAACATCACTCTTTTTCAATATCCTTGACTGGCGGTAGCTTGGTATTAAAATTTAAATTGAGTGGTACCTGCAGCTAGAGGTGTATATAGGTCGGGTTGGTTCGAATTTTATAATTACCAAATCAAACCAATTGTGTCGGGTTATTAAATCTAAAGACGAAACCATACCAATAAAACTCTAATTTTTCAATATCGATTTTTCTCGGATTTTCGGATTATTCGGGTTTTTTTATCTTTTTTTCCCGGTAAAATCTTCGTAAAACAAAACATATAACGTATGCTCAAAATATTTCTTTAATCCTAGTAAAATACAACTATATAAAGTATTTTCCAAGAAAATAATACAAAATATAGGATGTGTCATGGCTCATGACATTATCCTAAAATATTCAACAATAAAGACAATAAAATTATGTAATATAAATATTGTTAATTAAAAAGTCATAATAAAAATAAACATAATCTAAAAACACTAAGTCATGCTAAACTAAATAGACTAATAAAGGAGTATTAATTATATGACTAAAAGCTAAAGCAAAATAAAAATAGGTTATGCATTTTTATCTAAATTATTGCAAAATAAAAATAGACATTCAACACATTCCTGTTCGTAATATTGAATTAAATGTCTTTTGTTAGCATTAGTATTGATAGTTAACATTATTTAATTTACAAATATTAATGGTTATAAAAATTATTGGAGCATTCAAAAGTTCTAAATCCAACCTTAAAAGATAAAATTACGAAATTTTTTAAGAAATATTTATAAATTACATTACAATAAGTATATTTATATATTAAATATATCTAAAATTTCTATATATGTGATGTCGGGTTGGTTTGGTTTCGGTTTGAATTTCTTTAGTTAAAACCGAACCAAACCAAACCAATTATGATCGGGTTTTTTTTTCCAATACCAAACCAAGTCAAACTAAACCATAGTCAGATTTTTTTTCTCGGTTTGACTCGAATTATCGGGTTGGTGGGGTTTGTCAATTTTCTTTGTACACCCCTACCTCCAGCCATAAATCCTGGATCCGCCTCCGTTTAGAATTCAATTTTTTGAAGTCGAATAAAGGAGGCATTAAGTTGATAATTCATTTCTATTGCATTGCTTATATTGCTATTATAACATATTTTTCTTGTGCAGTTATTATATCAATTTGTTCACATGATTATGAGAAGCTGGTGAAATGTTTTCTTATTCAAATGATTGCAAAATGGGTTGAGCTAAGGGCAACTAACAGGGTTTTGATGAGAAAATGCCAAAATTTATTTTACTGTATGATTATAGGAAGAATATGTGTTAAACTGTTAATCTTTGTAAAATGACTCCTCGGTATGCAACTTATAGTATTTGATGTTTTGATGAAAAATGACCATAGCTGCACTTGATAATGCAGTAGTCCGAATCATCTTAAGCTTAGATTAGGCTCTGCTTTTTAGTTACTGACTTCTTGAGCCATAGATATTTTGCTTATTCAATGGGGAAAGCCATCGGGTTTCATCTATTCATTTTAATTCTATGTTTGAACAGGGGTAGTTTCATAACCGTGGTAGATTTATTGTTCCAGTGCTTGCTCGCGTGACTGTTCTCGTAGTCGCCCCTTTGAGTTGTTTTTAGCCCTCTGGTTCATAGCCTATAGTCCTTCGTCCCCATTATTGGTTCTTAGTGGTCGTGTATACCTAATACCTTTTGTTTACAGTGGATGTAGTGGATGATGTGAGATTAAGGTCATATCCTTGGGTGGGCCTGGGGGCGAGGTCCAGGGGTGGAGAGAGGGGTAACAAAGCCTATAGGTTGAGAATTGGGTCTTGGAACATTGGGACGTTGACGGGAAGTCTATAGAATTAGGTAAGATTCTTCAGAAGAGGAAAATTAATATAGCGTATGTTCAGGAGACTAGATGGAAGGGTACTAGGGCACGAGATGTAGACGACTATAAATTATGGTACTCAGGGAGCGCTGAAGGTAAGAATGAGCTAGGTATTTGAGTAGAGAGAGATCTCAGGGAGCTCGTAGTTGAGGTTAAGAGGGTAAATGATAGGTTGATGAGTATTAAGCTGGTAGTTGGTGGGTTTACTGTAAATGTGATTAGTGCTTACGCTCCTCAGGTAGGTTTGGACAAAAAGGTCAAGATGCAATTCTGGAAGGATTTGGACGAGAGTATCTCGCACATAGAGAAGTTGTTCATTGGAGGAGATTTCAGTGGTCATATTGAGGCTAGTGCTAGGGGTTATGATGATGTCCATGACAGGTATGGTTTGGGGTTAGGAATGAGGGAGGTAATTCACTATTGGATTTTGCTAGAGCTTTTGATCTGGTTATAGCTAAATCGAGTTTTCCGAAGAGGGAAGAGCACCTGGTCACTTTCCGGAATTCAATGGGTAAGACTCAAATTGATTATCTTCTTTGCAGGAAGTTTGATAAAGGTCTATGCATTGACTGCAAGGTCATCCTAAGTGAGCACCTCACGACTCTATATAGGCTCTTAGTTATGGACCTGGAGACAAAGAGGAGTAGGAAGAAGAGGGCGGGGTGCATGCAACCTAAGATCAAGTGGGGTAACCTGACCAAGGACAAAGCTCTGGAGTTAGGGGAGAAGTTGTTGTCTTTGAGGGCCTAAATGAGTAGGGGGGCGCATCTAGTATGTGGTGCACTACTGCAGATTGCATTAGGATAGCTGCTAGAGTGGTCTTAGGGGTCACGAAAGGCTCTCCTAGTGTCATAAAGGGGGCTTGTGGTGGAATGGAGAGGTTCAAGGTAAAGTGGAAGCTAAGAAAGCTACTTATTTAAAGCTAGTGGAGAGCACAGACGAGGAGGAAAAAAAAACTTACCGGGAGTGTTACAGAAAGGCAAAGAAAGAGGCGAAGTTAGCAGTTACGGCGGTTAAAAATGTGGCGTTTGCTCGTTTGTACGAAGAGCTTGAGGGAAAAGGCGGGGACAAGAGGTTGTACCAATTGGCCAAGGCGAGAGAGAGAAAATCCCGCTACTTAGACCAAGTCAAGTGCATCAAGCACGGGGATGGAAAGTGTTGTTAGACGAGGCACTTATTAGAAGAAGATGGCAGACATACTTCCATAAAGTGTTGAATGAGGAGGGGGATAGACGCATTATGCTGGGTGAGTTGGAGCACTTTGATAGTTGGCGGGATTTTGGGTACTGTATGCAGATTACGATAAAGGAGTTGGAAGGGGCGATGCATAAGATGTGTAGGGGCAGAGCGACGGGGCCAGACGAAATTCCGGTGGAATTTCGGAAAAGCGCGGGGCGGGAAGGTTTGGAGTGGCTCACTGGGCTGTTTAATATTATTTTTATGACAAAGAAGATGCCCGAAGAATGGAGGTGGAGTACGATGATTCCGCTTTACAAGAACAAAGGTGATATCCGAAATTGCAATAATTATAGGGGTATCAAGTTATTGAGTCACACTATGAAGGTTTGGGAGAGGGTGGTGGAGGCTAGGTTGAGGAGGTGCATGTCTATTTTTGAGAATCAGTTTGGATTCGTGCCGGGGCATTCAACTACGGAAGTGATTCATCTGGTAAGGAGACTAGTGGAGCAGTACAGGGAGAGGAAGAAGGATTTTCATATGGTGTATATTGACCTTGAGAAAGCATATAATAAAGCTCTGAGGGAGGTCCTGTAAAGGTGTTTGGAGGTTAGCAGTGTTCTGGTAGCGTACATTAATGTGATTAATGATATGTATGATAATGCTAAGACTCGGGTGAGGACTTGGGGTAGTGACTCGGAGCATTTCCCTGTGGTGATGGGGTTGCACCGGGGATCGACTTTTAGCCCATTTTTATTTTCCTTGGCGGGGATGTATTGTCGCGTCACATCCAAGGGGAAGTGCCTTGGTGCATGCTATTTGCCGATAATATAGTATTGATTGGTGAGATGCGTAGCAGAGTTAACACGAGGTTGGATGTTTGAAAACAGAGTTTGGAGTCTAAAGGTTTCAAACTGAGTAGAACCAAGACGGAATGCTTGGAGTGCAAGTTCAGTGATGGGACCCATGATGCACATGTAGAGGTTAAACTTGATGCTCAAATTATCCCCAAGAGAGTGAGTTTTAAGTATCTCGGGTCTATTATTCCGGGTAACAGGGAGATTGACGAAGATGTCACGCATTGCATTGGAGCGAGATGGATAAAGTGGAGGCTCACTTCTGGTACTTTGTGTGACAGGAATGTGCCGCTAAGACTTAAAGGTAAGTTATATAGAGTGGTGGTTGGGCCGGATATGCTGTATGGGACTGAGTGTTGGCCACTCAAGAACTCTTGCGTGTAAAAGATGAGAGTAGAAGAGATGAGGATGTTGAGGTGGATGTGTGGGTGTACCAGGAGAGATAAGATTAGGAATGAAGATATCCGAGATAGAGTGGAAGTAGCCACCGTGGATGAAAAGATGCGGGAATCGAGGCTGAGATGGTTCGGACATGTTAAGAGAAGAAGCATCGATGCTCCAGATTGGAGGCGTGAGAGGTTGGCCACGGAGAGTTTTGAGAAGAGGTCGAGGTAGGCCTAAAAAGTATCAGGGAGAGGTGATTAGGCGGAACATGGCGCTGGTTCAGCTCATTGAGGACATGAGCCTTGATAGGAGAGTGTGTTTGTTGAGGATTAAGGTAGAAGGTTAGTTGGTAGTTTATAGTTGTTCACCGATAGTCTTAGTAGTATGCATGTCCCTTCATATTCTTAGATTTTTATTATGCTATGTGGTTTTTTTCGTCTCAGATATTGTATTCCCTGTTGCTATTATTTGATGGCACTTATCCTTTATCTTTCCTTTTTTTTTCTTTTATCTTCCATCTTTCTTCCTCCCTTGCTTTCCTCTTCTTCTTCTTGCCCTTTCTGAACCGAAGGTCTATTGGAAACAAGCTCACTACCTGAATTAGGTAGGGGTAAGGTCTGCGTACAGACTACCCTTCCCAAACCCCACTTATTGAGATTAAACTGGATTTGTTGTTATTATTGTTGTTGTGGGAAAGACTACGAACATACAACTCTAGTATGGTTGATGAATTTATTATTTCTATACATTATTAAATTATTTCACAGAAGAGGCTCACTTTCATAAATCTATAGGACAACGTTTTATGATCATAGGAACTCAAATCTACCATATGTAGAACCAGAATTTTTCCTAGGTTTCTAGAATATTAGCATTCTAAACGTTTCTTTCTGTAGGAGAAGAAATTACTTTGATAGTTTTAAGTCTTATTATTTCACTAACTATTACTATTTCTGTAACAACCATCCTCACTAGTGATATTATCCGCCTTCGACCTAGGTACGCATAGCTTTAAAATGGGTCACTAGGGTCTAAGGTCTGTTTACTTATATATCCAGCATCTCTCCCATATTTTGTCAATGTGGGATTCACCTATGTGTCATATACAACCCCATTAGGGACGTACTCGCTAAGGTTTGCCCCACCAGATTTTAAGGTTGCACGCAGAGTGGTTCTGATACTAGATGTAACAGCTCAACCCACTAGTGATATTATCCGCTTTAGGACTAGGCCCGTATGACTTTAAAACGCGTCACTAGGGTCTAAAGCTTATTTACTTATATATCTAGTATATCTCTCGTGTTACACGCGGAGTGGCTCTAATACAATATGTAACAGCCCGGTCCACTAGTGATATTGTCTGTTTTGGGCCTAGGCCCGTACGGCTTTAAAATATGTTACTAGAGTCTAAAGTCTTTCCCGTATTTTTTCGATGTGGAATCCGCCTAAAGTGTCGTATGAGCACTGCCATAGTGAGGACTTTGTTAGTGATTCTTTTCGTTCACCATTTATATCATAGCTACAAAACTTATGCTCGCTAAATACTAACAGCTCGCTGGGGTAATTAGCTCAGTCAGTGGTTATTTTCTTCTTTTTTTTTCCTTCATAGAGGATATGGCGCAAGAATACTTAGCCATTTGAATCTTTATATAGTAAGTTGATACTTAGCCAGTGGTTATTTTTTCGTAAAAAGCTTCATTTTTTCTATTATAAACCAATTCTTGTATTTACTTCCCATATATATATATATATATATATATATATATATATATATATATATATATATATATATATATATATATATATATATATATATATATATATATATATATATATTGATCCAAATCTTATGTTGCACAACTACCATACTATCAATGTAAAAACTGAGGTTCTACGAGTGGTACATGTTAGACTTTTGGGCACACAAGAGGTTCCATGATTAAGACCATCCATGTCCCAGGCATTGCAGATGCGAGTAAAGAAAGAAGAGTTTTTTGCACTAACTAATCCTCCGTTTATAGATGAGAAAACGGTGGAGAAGTTGGTTCAGCTTTAGTTTGCCAGGATTTCTCACAGTTCTTTATAGATGATGCTTCAGTGGCCTCGAACTGAGACATAACATAAATTTGTGTATTGGACAAATTTGGTTTCTTACGTCCCTACACTATCTACACACGTCCTCGGTGAAAAAAGCGGCCTAATTATGGTCGACCAGAGGAAGGCCGGCCTCAGACAGTAGACGAACCGAGTGACATGACTCACAGCGGCGTCGTTTCAAGCTCTGACACTCGTACACTGAGGCCACCAATCCTTGTACTTTTCTTTGAGTATTTCTAGGAAGGTCCTTTAGTATATAAAGGGGACCTCCCCTTTGTAAAGAGACATGTGTATTTTACTACTGAAAATATACAACTCTCTCTCTCTATCTGACTTTCTTTCTCTCTCTCTTGTGCAAAGTTTACTTCTTGTCTTATTGTTCCTCTATCACGAAATACTCACACTATAATTACAAATCTTGGTCACTATAGGCTCTCTAGTTCATATTACTCTTGATTCCAATTAAACTATGTTATTTTTGATTGTTTTAGAGCTACATAAGTACTTGCATAACTTTTTAGCCAAACAATTTGGCACCGTTTGTGGGGATTTCAAGAATCAAAGCTGTAGTTTGCTTCTAGAGATCATTCGAAAAACCACTCTTTGCGACCTAAAATGGCTGAGAACAACACAAGAACGAAAGCTATCTTGATGTAAGAACAGATCTCACAGGCACTCTCAACGCAGCTGCTGAAGGAGATGCGCTACACGCAACCCCCGTACCTTGATAAGCGTGGAAAACCTACTTTCTTCGTCAGAAGATCTGGTGGTTCCACGAGAAAGAGAGGCTTCAACATCTACAACCAAAGAAGCACCCCCGGAGGTAAAGAGGTTACTGGAAGAGTGGCTGACAAACACTCTGAGCAGTCTAGCTAAGAAGCCGCCTCAAAATATGATAGATGCACCCCAGCGACAGATCATGTTGCAGCCGAAGATGAACTCGAGGTGACAAGAACGAACAACTTGACTATCGTTGCTCAAGCTAACGGCGGCACACTCACAGCCATCCTAAAAAAGATGGAAGAAATGGAAAACGAAAATAGGCCGCTTCGCGACCAGATGAAGGAGCACCAAGAAAGGGTGGATAAAATCCCAGGCGCACCTAAGTTACTACCGAAGCGAGACGTGGGGAGGTTCATTGAACAACCCTACACAGAAGGAGTTGAGCCTTACCCCATCCCAAAGACCTTCAAAATGCCCCATACTTGAAAGTATATGACGGGACCATTATCCCAAGGACCACCTGATTCACTATGTCACAACCGTCAAAGGCAACGATCTATCAAAAGAGCAGGTACCATCTGTACTTCTGAAGAAATTCGGTGAAACGCTAATAGGAGGGGCCCTAACGTGGTACTCACATCTACCGGCCAAAAGCATCTACACATTCGAGGAGATGGCGGATAAAGTTGCCACCGCCCCACGCAGGAGCAAGGAAGGCGAAAGCACAGGTCAACGACATTTTTGTTGTACGATAGACCTCGGGAGAGGGACTCAGGGAGTTCCTAGCTAGGTTAAACAGGGTTAGAATGAACCTACCAAATGTGTCCGAAAGCATGGCAGTTGCAGCCTTTCAGAACGAGCTCAGCAGAGACGGCTCAAGGGTAATCAAGAAACTACTCAGCCGTCTACTGAAATATCCCCCCACCACCTGGGAAGAGATACACAATGCCTACTGCGCCGAGGTATATGGAGATAAAGACGACCTTAACGGCCCAACCCGACGGTTGAAGATGGTGCACCCAGAAATCTGAAGGGACCGGCGCAGCAAGGGACGGCAGGAGCAAGTCCCACGCCTCAACAGAGAAAGACACTAATCATACATCAGATCCTCGCATCCGCCACCACCAAGGCATGCAGATGCCCTACAACGACATATCGCCCCACTAAGGACCGATAGAGGTATGTCCCCTTCATTATCTCCACATAACTTTTGTGTATCTCCTTCAAAAGTGGTGTACGCACTGGAAAAGCTGGGTAACAAAGTACAATGGCCAGCAAAGATAAAATCTGACCCCCCCACCAGAAAATAAAATTCCCTATGCGAGTTCCACCAGGAACAGGGGCACAGAACGGAAGACTGCATAGGTCTCCGACAGGAGGTGGTCTGAATGCTAAAGCAAAGGTTCTTGAAAGAACTGCTCAGCGACAAAGGGAATCTCAACTTCGCACACCGGCTGGAACAACCCCATGGCCCGCCAAGGCCGCCCTCACCAACCCGCACCATCAACATGATCATTGGGGATGGCAATGACTCAGCGATCAATCACATCAAATTCACCACCACTCACAAGCTAAAATCGAACCATCGCTCACGAACAGTATGACGACTTCGAAGATAGTATCACCTTCGATAAGTCTGATGCCGACGGTTTGTGTTTTCCTCATTATGATGCCTTAGTTATTACTTTACGCATAGTAGATACTAATGATAAAAGGATCATGGTCGACGATTGCAGCGGCGCATGTATCATTCATCCGAGAGTCCTTGCACTCATGGGACTCGAGGATAAGATAATCCCACGCTGCATAACACTAACGGATTTTAATAATGCAGTGGAAAGAACCTTAGGCGAGGTGACGCTGCCCGTTCTAGCAGGAGGAGTTACGATGGAAACCACCTTCCACTTAATGAACCAAGAAACGGCATACAACACCACTATTGGCCCTGTCGGGGACTAAGGTCCAACCGGAAAAGAACACCATCAAAGATCCCGATGACATCGAGGCGAGCAAGGCTACGGTCGAAGACTAAACCATGTCCACTTAAAAAACAGCGACCCCACAAAGAAAGCTTACGTAGGCCACGTCCTATTAAATACAGGTCAGTATCGTGAATTTTAATCTAACCATGCAGACCTATTCGCTTTTCCCCATGTAGATATGCCTAGAATTCCATGAGAAATTTCCTCCCACAAACTTAACGTCCACCCATTACACCCGCATGTGCGCCAGGCAAGAAGAAAATTCAACGCCGCCATCAATGAAGCAATAAGCGAAGAAGTAGACAAGCTGCTGACTAATTGCTCCATCAGGGAGTCCAAGTACCCGGAATGGGTCGCCAACGTCTTAATGGTCAAAAAGAAAAATGGAAAGTGGCGGAGGTGTGTAGACTTCACCGATCTCAACAAAGCATGTCCAAAATACTCATTCCCGCTACCCCACATCGACCAGCTAATAGAAGAAACGACAGGGCATGAGGTGCTAAGCTTTCTTGACGCGTATTCCGGCTACAATCAGATCATGATGGCCGAGGAAGATCATGATAAAACAACTTTCATTACTCACCAGGGGATGTATTGCTACAAGGTAATGCCATTCGGGCTTAAGAACGCAGGATCAACTTACCAAAGGTTGGTGACTGCAATGTTCAAAGAATAACTCGGCAAGACAATGGAGGTCTACATCGACGACATGTTGGTCAAGTCATCAAGAAAGGAAGAACACCTCACCCACCTGAAGGAAGCCTTCGAAATATTAAGGAGGTACGGTATGAAACTAAATTCCGAAAAATGCGCTTTTGGAGTAGCCTCGGGAAAGTTTCTGGGATTTCTGGTATCACAAAGGGGGATTAAGGTCAACCCTGACCAGATCAAGGCCATAGAAGCCATCCCAAAAATGCTAAGCAGCAAAAAGCAGGTGCAAAAGTTCACGGGCCGGATAGCCTCCCTCTCCAGTTCATCTCACGCTCCTCTGTTAGGTGCCACGAGTTCTTCGGTGTATTGAAGAAAGACCGGGGACTGCAGTGGAACGAAGAATGTGTAGAAGCCCTGAAGAACTTGAAAGCATACTTATCATCACCACCCCTACTGGTGAAAGCCCACCCAGGCGAACCGGTGTTGATATATTTGGTCGTATCAGAAGTCGCAGTCAGCGCCGTCCTAGTGCGCAAAAATAAAGGTACACAATCTCCTATTTATTATATTAGCAAAACCTTAGTGGACGCCGAAACCCGATACCCCAACGATGAGAGGCTGGCGTTGGCACTCGTAGTAGCTTCACGAAAGCTACGACCATATTTCCAATGCCATCCCATAAGGTTAGTGATGACGTTCCCTCTAAGGAGCGTCCTACCCAAACCCGAACTCTCAGGGTGACTCGCCAGATGGGCCATTGAGTTCAGTGATCATGATATTATGTACCTTCCAAGGACCGCCATCAAGTCGCAAATCCTAGCTGACTTTATCGCCGACTTCAGCGCGGAAGTCCTGCCAAAGGCAGAACTCGAGGCACAATGTGCATCCTCCGAAGACGACCTATGGATCCTTTATACGGATGGTGCCGCCAACGCATCGGGATCGGGACTGGAACTCGTTCTTGAGGTCCCCACGGGTGAAACAATTCGCCAGTCCATACGATACCCGAAAATGACTAACAACAAGGCCGAGTACGAGGCTGTTATTGCAGGCATGAAACTAGCCACCAAGTATGGGGCTTGCCGAATTCTCCTCCAATGCGACTCCCAACTTGTGGTAAATCAGATCACTGGGACTTATCAAATAAAAGAACAGAGGATGCAAAAGTACCAGTCAGAAATCCACAAACTGATGGCTATATTCGACGAATGCCGTTTCGAACAAATTCCCAGAGGACGAAACGTCGAAGCAGACGGCCTGGCAAAGTTGGCTGCCACCACCAAAAACATCAACAAAGAAAGTGTGGTCACACTCCTCCACTCAGCCATTGATCACACCGAGGTACTTTCCCTAAACCTGAACTGGGACTGGCGCAACGAGTTCATATCTTGTTTGCATGATGGGATACTACCCACTGATAAAAAAGAGGCGAAAAAGCTTTGCATATAGGTCGCCCGACGTTCAGTGGCCCTTTAGCCAAGTGCTTAGGGCCGCAACAAACAAGACTGGTACTCGAAGAAGCACACGAAGGCCATTGCGGTGCCCACACAGGCAACCGTGCCCTCGTGCGATGCATCGTACGTGCAGGCTACTACTGGCCCACATGAAGAAACAGGCAGCCGAGTATGTCCGCTGATGCGAGCAATGCCAAAAATACGCCCCAATGATACACCAACCAGGAGAACCCCTCCATTTCGTCACCTCCCCCTGGCCATTCATCAAGTGGGGAATGGATATAATCGTCCCGCTACCCTCAGGACGAGGAAAGGTACGATTTCTACTTGTTTTAACTAACTATTTCTCCAACAGGGTGGAAGTAGGTGCGTACTCGCAAATACATGAACAAGAAGTCATCACCTTCATATGGAGGAACATCATATGCCTTTTCGGCATCCCCTAGGAATTCAGCTGCGACAACGAACGCCAGTTCATTGGCCAGAAAACGACTGAGTTCTTCGAAAAATGGTGCATCAAAAGGATACTATCCACGCCATACCACACCGCCACCAACGGTCAAGCGGAGTCCTATAACAAAACAAATTCTAAACATACTTAAAAAGAAGCTCGAAGATGCCAAGGGGCTATGGCCGAAACTACTACCCGAAGTCTTGTGGGCACACAGAACCACACCCAAGTCCAGCACCGGGAAAACCCCATACTCACTGGTTTATGCAACCGACACGGTCATACCCGTTGAAGTGGGTGAACCCAACCTAAGGTATTCACACACCAGGGAACAGAAAACGACATCAGCAGACTCCAAGATCTTGATGAAGCCGAAGAAAGAAGATAAATGGACGTTAGGATGGTAGCCCAAAAACAACAAGTCGAAAGATATTACAACATGAGGGCAAGAATAAGGCCACTCAAAGTAGGGGGCTACGTACTCAAAGCCAAGACTTTGGCCTTAAAAGACCCAAGTGAAGGGAAACTGGGAACAAACTGGGATGGACCTTACAAAATCATGGTGGCGGCTGGGAAATGAGCATTCCAGCTAGAGACTACGGAAGGAAAGACACTCCAGAACAATTGGAACATCGCTCACCTCAAACATTTCCATTTCTAAAAAAGGCGTCACCTGAGTCATACTTTTTTTCCCTTACCCGGGTTTTGTCCCAATTGGGTTTTATCGGGAAGGTTTTTAACGAGGCAACAGGGGTCACCTGGAGATGTTTGCAGCACAAGTGCGTCATGTCCGCCTCTCCATGTACTCTCCAAGCTCGACAAGATAGAGGGACTAGATTAGTGTCATCTCCATGTGAATGAAAAGGCTATGACCGTCTCCAGATGTAAAATGAGGCTACGGCCATCTCCAGATGTATAGAAAGGCTACGGCCATCTCCAAATGAATGAAAAAGCTATGGCCATCTCCAGATGTATAGAAAGGATACGATCATCTCCGGATGTATAGAAAGGCTACGGCCATCTCCAAATGAATGAAAAGGCTACGACCATCTCCAAATGAATGAAAAGGCTACGGCCATCTCCAAATGAATGAAAACGCTATGGCCATATCTAAATGAATGAAAAGTCTACGGCCATCTCCAAATGAATGAAAAGGCTACGGCCATCTCCAAATGAATGAAAAGGCTACGGCCATCATTTTATATGGATAAGGCCATTAGGCTACGACCATTATTTTACATGGCTATGGCCATCGTTTTTATAAGGCTACGACCATCATTTTATATGGCTAAGGCCATCGGGCTACGGCCATTATTTTACGTATCTATGACCATCGTTTTTACATGGATAAGGCCATCATTTTTATACGGCTATGGCCATCATTCTTTACATGGCTAAGGCCATCATGTTTAAATGACTAAGGTCATCGAATTTTATAAGGCTAAGGCCATTCATTTCTACACGGCTAGGGCCGTCGAATTATGAAAGGCTACGGTCGTTATTCTACACGGCTATGGCCGTCGTTTCTACACGGCTAAAGCCGTCGAGTTCTACACGGCTAAAGCCGTCGAGTTCTACACAGCTAAAGTAAAAAAATACAACAACGTGCCAAAAAGAATAAAAAAGATTACCTACAACAAATCATATGTCTTTTATCAAAAGGGTCAAACACCCATGATACAAAAATTAATATTTACAAGCATATTCACAAGGATCCTAAAATCCACTACTTATCCTGCCCAGCCCGGCCTTCAGGTAGCCCGTCCTCATTCCCAGGAGGGTATGCTTTGGAAATCCAAGAGCTGGATTCCAAACGATAAACGTCTGCAGAGTTGCCCCCCTCCCGTGCCGGTGATTCAGGACTATAACCGGCTACTTCACGAGCGGCTCTAACCAACTAGTGTTGGCTCTCAACTTCTGCCTCAAATGCTCGACTAGCCGCCAAAAATTCCTCGAGCACGACCAGCCTAGCCTCCGCATACACCCACTTCTCGTGTTCTTCACGAGACGTGTGGGCCTGTGCAAGAGCTCGCTTGAGATCCTCGACCTCGGCCTTCGTGGCATCAAGTTACGCCGATAAGGCCGCCACCCGAGTGCGTAATTCCGCCGCCTCCTCCGCCACTACGCGGTCGAGCTGCAACTCTTCGTCCATAACCTAAATAAGGACCTCCATCTCTGCGGCCTGAGCAACAGCGGCCATGAGCGGTTCATCAACTTTCTCCAACTCAGCCATCCTTTTTTTCAGCTGCTCCTCGGACTCCACGAGGCCCTCACGAACCACCCTGAAGTTAGGGTCCTGCTTATACATATCAGCCAAGGTCTGGTGCGCCTCGCGCGTCCTGTTGTACTTCTGCACCAACCTGTTGTACTTGGCCACCTTCTCCTTCTGGCGTCGACCCCTCTCCGCCTCTAGGACAAGAGTCTGGAAAGAAACAAAGTAAGTACAAGGAAAATCACCCTCCACTAACGCAAAAGAAAGATCATCGATCAAAGCAAAGACATACCTGTAAAGCCGCACCTGCCACCCTTTGGGCCAAAACCTTGTCGCTAAGTTCCGCCAGGGTCGCATGCTCAGCACCGGCACATAAGAGTGTCATACTGGTGGCCGCCTCCTCGCAATTCTCAACAAGCTATAGTGTCTTGGAATCACTATGCGACGAGAGGACTGGTCGGCCACCATCTCCACCTGGTCCAAGGACCCACCTCCTCTGCCTACGTCCTCCGTGGCGGACCCGGGGCCTGCCACGTCTACGCTTTCACTCCTTCTCTCCATGGCCTCCCTCCTAAGAGCAGACCTCCCTGAGCAAATGGCCTATGCCATAAAGATCGGCCTAGATTCAGGGCGGGATGGCTAAACCTTCCCTGTCTGAGTGGCCACAGCCTTGCCGGTAAGAATCCGACGTTGCCTCATATCCAATATATCCTCCTCTTCATGGTCTCCCTCCGTGGAATGCGGAGCGGGCTCAGATGGAGTCGGTTCGGTAGTGGACGTCCCTATGGGGGCAACCCCAGGAACGGTCTCAGGAACAACCGCATGTATCTCCATAGGCTTTTTTTGAGGTACGACCCCCAGTACGGCCTCAGGTGCTCTCTGTGGAGCCGCTTCTAATGCTACCTCTTGTCTTGAAGGGGGAGGAACACTACCCCTGGACGTACCAATAAGGATCATATCCTCCTCAAGGTCAGATACCGCCCTAGTAGGGGCGGCCACGGTCTTCTTCTTCTTTTGCGTTTTTTTAGAGGCGTCCCGACCTGCCAAAGCATGAATGATACGGGCAGGAAAATTATGGGGAACCCCCACACCATAACAAAAGGAAAAATTGGGTAAGGCCGTTACCTGCCAGGCCATAGAGCCTAAGAAATTCAGACCAAGAATGGCATTCTTCCGCAAATGGAACTACGAGGAGGGCGAGCTGTCACTGCATGAAAGCAAAGGGAAATTTACGACGAAGAAACCCAGTAAGGCAAGGTTGCCTTAGTAAAAGTTACACACACTAATACTTACACGCATCGTTCCACACCTCTAGAAACCCTTCGGGGTTGGACATAGGGTGCTCGGTACGCACAAAGAAAACTCTCGTCCAAAATTTGCGGTTGGCATTATCGTCCACCTGCGACACAAAGCTCTTCTTGCCCCGACTCCTTAACTGGAGCATCGAGCCTCTCATAAAGATTGCACTGAACATTTGTAGGAGGTCATGAACGGTAACCTCTTTCCCAGCCTTCGCCACGTAAATGGTAAGCACCCTACACACCTTCAACGCATACGAATAAGTTGGGGCGGGCACGCCCCGAACCAACAACAGAGCTCTTCCGCCAAGGGGTAAAGAGGGAGGCTGTACCCGATTCGAAAGGCGTACTCATAAAATGCACAATACCCGGGCATGTGCACATTAGCATGGTTTAGCCCAGCAGGTACCATCTCAACATGATCAGGAATATTATACGATCTCCTAAGAGCGGCCAGGTGAGACAACATCAAGTCACTTTGCTATAGGAAGAAAGGGGTTCAATGAAGGCTGCTGTTGAGGTTTTTATTCCAACTAGCGAGGAAAGGCCTCGTTTTGGTCCTGTAGAATGAATGTGAAAAGCAGAATCCTCAGAATCGTATGATTCAGATACCTGAAGAAATGAACAGATAAAAGATCGTGATAGCCGGGATGACCTATTTCAAGATCAGATGATCCACCTCTTTGTCCGCTTGGGAGGGCTAACTCGGATAGGAAAGAAGTTCCTTGCCTTTTGTTTTGCTAGTGGGCTGGTGCAGAATGAGTCTATAGTTATGGTCTTGGGAATCTCTTCGTCCCTGCGATGATGGCTGCCAGAAGCAGCGTGGGGCTTGTCAAGGTACAACTTTTCTAACGGATTTCCAACTGGAAAATCCAATCTTCTCGGTAAAGAAGAACTCTTTCGCACGATCTTAAGAGAGCCTAGTTCCACAAGAGCCTTATCACGAGCCTTTACTTGATGAAAGGGGACGTGCTCCCAAGGAGGGAGTTTACACTTGTTCGTAAAGTCCCTCCTTATATCCATATCCAAGGGAAGCAAGTTAGCCGTTGGTAGTGGAACAAAAACTTCTTCAGCATCCCCATCATCTGAGGATGACGAAGCCCTAGAGGGAGCATCATCCTTAGTCCTGGTGTCATCATGACAACGTTTAGCCATAACGAAAGTTATAAGAAAAAGTTGCGCTTGGTCGCGAGTTCGATTCCTAAGAACGGGAGTTTCAGAAAAGAAAGAACAACAAGCACCAGAAAAAGATAAGGAAAAGATTGGGAAAATACTCTCAGAAAAGGTTCGAAAGATGAATCAAGTTCAACTTCCTCTCTATTTGTAAGAAAGGGTACACGGAAATCGAAACGACATGACTCGAAAACCGACGCAGGAAACCCAAGCGTCACGTCATAACCTGAACCTCTCCGGGAGCAGGAGTAATGATCACGCACGTGATCGATGACGTCATCTTAAAAAGGAACCCCAAAGAGGAAGTAATGTGTCAACGGCTTAACCTCTTCACATATGGGCACGCCATTTACAGGGGTATCCACAGGAACGGCCAAATTTCCAGAAGTGTCGAGCATGTATGTCCGTTCATTAAAGACGCCTCTCAACTACGTCTCCAACAAACAGAGGGACTATCTGTATTGGGCAAATTTGGTTCCTTACGATCTACACACGTCCTCGGTGAAGAAAGCGACCTAATTATGGTCGACTCGAGGAAGGCCGTCCTCAGACAGTAGACGAACCGTGTGACATGACTCACAGCGACGTCATTTCAAGCTCTAACACTCATACACTCAGGCCACCAACCCTTTTACTTTTCTTTGAGTATTTCGAGGAAGGTCCTTTAGTATATAAAGGGGACCTCCCCTTTGTAAAGAGCCATGTGTATTTTACTATTGAAAATATACAACTCTCTCTATATCTGACTTTCTTTCTCTCTCTTGTGCAAAGTTTACTTCTTGTCTTATTGTTCCTGTATCACGAATTACTCACACTATAATCACGGATCTTGGTCACTCTAGGCTCTCTAGTTCATATTACTCTTGATTCCGATTAACCCATATTATTTTTGATTGTTTTAGAGCTATTTAAGTACTTGCATAACTTTTTAGCCAAACAATCTGTGATAGAGTGAATTTGTGCATCGAGTATCTTCTTGCCTCTTGTTCCTCTTTGCACACTCTGGAAGCAGATGTTTCGTTTGCAACAAGTTGCTTTTATCATTGTAATAGTGAAGTGATTGCACAAATCGTTTGGGGCAGTTTGGTGTTACATAATTAGATAGACATTTCCAGGGAGAGAAATAAGAGGTAATTGAGTGCACGTGGTTTAAATGAGAATTAGAAGATATACAGAGTGCTCTTTTGAAGAACAAAGGTGTTGATTTTTGCTCTTTCTGAATCATCGTTGTACAAATTCTTCTGTAATTGCTGATTCTGGTTTATCCATTAGTCATTTCACTGAGCTTTTCCTTTTTGATTCATGTGAATGCATGCACCAGAAGGCTGAAGCTTACTAAAATCCATTGCTGCTTGCCATTCAGTTTTGGATCTTCTATCAAAGAATAACAAGAAACATGTGGAACAAATCAGTTATCGCCTAAACTATTGATCATTTGTTGTTGTGATTCTAATTATGCCGTTTTGGTTTAAGAATGAAGCTGCTCTTGTTGTTGCGAGATACATAGGCTTGGGCAATCATAATCCAGCTCCACGTCTTAATCTAACAGCTATATTTTAGCATTTAGTGTTTATGTAACTTTCAACCCCTCGTGGTCTCCTAATATTCTTCACTATTTCTGGACTAAGAAAAGCTGAACTTCAAAGAAAAAGAAGAGCAAATAGAGAGGAAGAGTAAATAGATCGAGTACATTGGTAATTTTGCGCTCGAAAATGATGTCTTAGCAGTTGGAATACATTACAAAAGATTCTACTTCTTGAAGATGCTCCGCTTCATAATTTTCTGATCAAGATGATGAAGAATGTGATTTTCCCAGCAACAACTTACATCTTCTTCACCTTTTTTGGATCTTTTAACATAATATTTTGTGCACTATGAATCCAAGCTGGAAAAGAATTTTGAAATACAGTTGGTTTCACATCCAAATCTGGTTGTGTGCAGGCACATGGCCTCTTACATGTTAACTTAGTCTGTATTCAGTCTAAAGTAAATTTTTGTCTACTATTACAAACAAAATTGGAACAGACAGAAATAGTGAAAGCACAACTGAAAAGGTCTCTGTGCCTTATGTAGATTGTAGAGAAATATTTCAAGGGATGGGTAAAGTTTAGCCCAAATGTGTAATTAAGGGATAGCAGGAGGGCAAGTTTTGTGCGCACAGGTGGTGGAGGGATAATACTTTATTAGTTTCCCAAACATATACAGAATTCCATGACAGTTCAATGAGTCTGAAGATTACAAGTCTGAGAAGTGTTTTGGGGCTTGAGGTTTAGGAGTAAGTTTCAGGACTGGGATAGCCACAATGTATGGGAGTGGGGGTGGGAAATAATGGAGTCTGTTGAGTTTTATTAAGAAAAGCTTCAGTGAGGGAGGATGTTGCCTTTCCATATAGCTTTAATTGGATTCCTACAGTACAGAGGAAGGTGCGTTTTTTCACTTGGTTAGTAGCAAGGGAATGATCTTGAGGACTAGAATTTGAGAAGAGGAAGGTTACTTATGTCAGTTGGTGCTTTAAGTATAAGGCTCGGGCGAAGATGTCGACAATCTCTTCATACATTTTCCGATAGCTGGAATTTTTTGTTTACTTATTTCACGTTTGAACACCCTTCAGAAAATTCCTTGCCTCACCACTGGTTTGAGGTACTTTGAGTGATACCAGGCACTGTGAAAGAGGTAGTGTTGAGAAGCTCAGTTATGACAGAGAAATGGAGAAGATGAACTCGAAGAGAGGATCAGTGAGAGAGAGAAAGTAACTTCTTTTGGGCTTAACTACTGATCGAGGGATGGGATAATAGTGTGGATGTCCAGGACCTGGTGAGTTATCTGCAGAGGGACAGGTGCTTCGAGCTTGAGTTTGCAACTCACAAACTACAGAATCAGTGCCTAAATCATCAAATTCTAGGATTGGAAATGAAGGAGAAGAATCATCTTTGTTCAAAGGGAAACACACCTTCTCTGAAGATAACATTCCCTGCTAACAAACAAAGCTTCAATTGTAAATCATTGAGTATGTATCCTTTCTGAGAAGAGAAATAATAAGCTGAGAAGAGTGAGAAATGAAAATCTATATCTGTAACAACCAATTGACAGTAGCTTGTAATTGTACTTAGTTACTCTAACTAACTGACTAGCTACAGTTCTAACACTCTCTTTTCAACATATGAACTTTAAGGTTACTATAACTAACCAACTAACTACAACAACAACAACTACCCAGTATAGTCCCGCAGAGTGGGATCTGGTAATAAGTACGCAGGCCTTACCCCCTCCCGAAAGGGCAGAGAGACTGTTTCTAATCGACCCTCGACTCAGGAAAAAGAAAAGAAAAAAAAAACAAAACAAAAACACAAACAAAAACAAAAGAGCATTAGTAACTCCAGCAGAAATCACATAAAAATATTATGTAAACATAAACCATAGATAACATGGCAAGCAAACGGAAAAGATAAACAAAAACAAAAACAAAAGGGGCACATAAATAATTATATGACCATAAACCATAAATAAAAATGACATGCAATAACAACGCCCACCCAACCCCGCCCAGCCCTGGGAGAGAAGTGCGCAAAATTCTAGAAGCCCCTGATACTAGACCTCCAGACTTTTCTATCAAGGGTCATGTCCTCGGAAATACGCATTCTTGCCATGTCTTGCCTAATCACGTCCCCAATACCTCTTTGGCCTCTCCCTGCCTCGACTCGCTCCAACAATCGTTAGCCACTCACAACTCCTCACCGGACATTGACGCTTCTCCTCCGCACATGTCCGAACCACCTGAGTCTGGCTTCCCGCAGTTTCTCATCCACTGGGGCTACCCCCACCTTCTCCCGAATAACTTCATTCTTGATCTTATCTAACCTGGTGAGCCCGCACATCCACCTGAGCATCCTCATCTCCGCAACCTTCATTCTCTGAACATGAGAGTTCTTCACTGGCCAGCACTCTGCCCCATACAACATGGCAGGTCTAACCACAGCTCTATAAAACTCCCCCTTAAGTTTATGTGGCACTTTCTTGTCACACAAGACACCAAATGCAAGCCTCCATTTCGCCTACCCGGCACCTATACAATGAGTGACATCCCCGTCTATCTCTCCATCCCTAAATCACCGACCCAAGATATCTGAAACTCTCCATCTTGGCGATGACCTGAGATCTAAGCTTTACGTCCCCGCCTACTACTTCACTCGACTCGGCACTAAACTTGCACTCCAGGTATTCTGTCTTAGACTTGCTTAGTTAGAAACCCTTAGACTCGAGAGTCTGTCTCCAGACCTCCAACCTCTCGTTAACACCAACTCCCGTCTCGTCTATCAAGACTATGTCATCAGCAAATAGCATACACCATAGCACATCCCCTTGAATATGGCATGTTAGAGCATCCATCACCAAAGAAAATAAGAGAGCGCTAAGCGCAGATCCTTGATGAAGCCCCATAACCACCGGGAAATGGTCCGAGTCGCCACGCACTGTCCTAACCCTAGTCTTAGCTCCGTTGTACATGTCCTTGATCACTCTGACGTAGGCTTCCGGCACGCTCTTCACCTCCAGGCACCTCCATAACACCTCCCTTGCGACCTTGTCGTACGCCTTCTCCAAGTCAATAAACATCATGTGCAGGTCCTTCTTATCCCTGAATTGTTCCACCAATCTTCTGACAAGGTGGATAGCTTCTGTAGTGGAGCGGCCCAGCATGAAACCAAACTGGTTCACGGATATAGACGTCATGTCCCTCACCCTCGCCTCAACCACCCGCTCCTAGAATTTCATGGTGTGGCTTAGTAATTTGATACCCCTATAGTTGCTACAACACTGGATATCCCCTTTGTTCTTATGCAATGGCACCATTGTACTCCACCTCCACTCCTTCGGCATCCTCTTAGTCCTGCAGATCACATTGAACAACTTGAATAGCCACTCCACTCCTGTCCTACCCATGCATTTCAGAACCCACATGGCCCGATCGCTCGACCCCTACTCATATTACGTAAAGCCGCCACGACCTCCTCCACCCTAATGCGCCTGCAGTACCCAAGGTCTCTATGGCACTCTAAATTCCCCAACTCCCCTAGCTCTATGTCTCGATCCCCCTCCTCGTTAAGCAGGTCTCGAAAGTACGTCTGCCACCTCTTCTTCATTTGGGACTACCCCATTAGAACTCTACCATCCTCGTCCTTGAAGTACCTAACTTGGTCTAGATCCCGCGCCTTCCTCTCCCTCGCTTTAGCCAACCTGAATAACTTCCTGTCCCCGCCTTTCTCCCCCAATTCCTCGTACATGCGACCAAACGCCGCATTTTTGGCTTCCGTTACGCCAGCTTCGCTTCCTTCTGCGCCACCTTATAGCTCTCCTTGTTCACTCTCCTTTCCTCCTCGCTTGTGCTCCTTGACAACTTAGAAAACGCCGCCTTCTTCGCCTCCACTTTTCCTTGGACTACATCGTTCCACCACCAATCACCTTGATGTCTGTCTCAATAGCCCTTGGTTACCCCGACCACCTCGCGGTGCTACCTCCCTAACCAGGTTCCCCGTCTCTGACCATATTGCGTCCGCTTCCCCAAAACTTCTCCAAGCTCCACCATCAACTAACCTCCTTTCCAACTCCTGAGCTTTCTCCTTAGTCAAAGCTCCCCATCTAATCCGTGTCCGGCCCCGGGCACCCCTCCACTTCTCCCTCACCCAGAGATCAACATCCAACACTAGGAGTCTATGGAGAGTCGAAAGGGACTCTCCCGGGATAACCTTGCAGTCCTTGCACAACCCACTATCGCTCCTTCTGAGGATGAGGTAATCAATCTTAGTCCTAGCCACCGAACTTTTGAAAGTAACCAGATGCTCCTCCCTCTTTTGAAATGACGAGTTCGCAATCAAAAGCTCAAAAGCCCTGGCAAAATCAAGCAGCAAAGTGCCTCCTCCGTTTCTAACCCAAGGCCATAGCCACCATGAACCTCACCATAACCACCAGCATCAGCCCCAATATGACCATTAACAACAACAACAACTACCCAGTATACTCCCACCAGGTGGGGTCTGGGGAGGGTAATATGTAGACGAGCCTTACCCCTACCCGAAAGGGCAGAGAGGCTGTTTCAAATCGACCCTCGGCGCATAGGATAAAAGGAAAAACAGCAGTAAAACAAAAACAAAGACAAAAACAAAAACAATAGAGCATTAGTAACTCCCGCAGAAATAGCGTAAATAACATAAGAAACATAAATACAATCGCATGCAATAATATCATACAGTAACTACCATAAGCCAATATGACCATTAAAATCCCCTCAAATAACTAACTTCTCAGATTGGGAAATACTACTCACCAACTCGTCCAAGCCCTCCCAAAAGCGCCTTTTAACCTCCTCATCTAATCCTGCTTGCGGCGCGTAAGCGCTGATGGCATTAAGGACGTAACCACCAATAGCCAACTTAATAGACATTAACCTATCATTCACTCTCCTAACCTCAACCACGGACTCCCTAAGATCCCTATTCCACCAAGATACCCACTCCATTCCTACCCATCACGACCCTAGAATACCACAGCTTAAACCCGTCTACATTCCTCACCTTCGACCCTTTCCACCTAGTCTCCTGTACACAAGCTATGCTGACCCTCCTCTTCTGAAGAATCTTCGCCAGCTCAATGGATTTACCTGTCAGGGTGCCTATGTTCCATGACCCTATCCCTAATCTATGACCGTCCGATATCCCCTTCCCACCCTTGCCTCCCACCCTACCCCTAGAACCGCTCCCTGCCCCTGCTTATCCCCACCACCACCCCCATCCCCGGAGGACATGACCTTACGCTGCCATCTCTCGCCGCGACCACTATCCCTCCAACCGACTACGGAAAAAAGTGATGCACACACGAAGTTTAGCAGAATACGAAAAATAGAGCTAGCTAGATAGTGACAGAGTATACCACACACAGGATGTTAGTTGGAATATGTAAAAAACGGTGTATAGAGTAAACAAGAGATCGGGAGGTACCAACTCCCGGTGAAAAAAACCTGGAGGTAGGCTTTGATGCGCCCGAGATAAACTACTGCCAACTTCTACGCAATTTTACTAACAAAATAGAGGTAAATAGGCAAATGGGAGGTACCAATTCACGTGAGAATAACCTGGAGTTTGTCTTGATAATGCTCTTTTGTATTGCATCCACCTAGCTCGTTTGCATCCAACTCCTATAGTCCGTTGTCGAAACTCTGACAGATCCTTCTGCGTCGTGACGGCAAGATGTTCGGGAGTTTCCAGAAAATATATAGCCCGCTGGAAATCTAGAAATATGACTTAGATGCGTCCAGAGATGCTTCGTCCTACTCGCCGTATGTCTCGCGCCTGTGACGACTAACTGGCCTGCCCTGCTACCTGAAATACACAAAACACACCACGGGACCAAGAAAAGATGGGTACTGCCACCAGAAACGATCGCTGAAAACAGTGCTGGTCCGAGAAAAACAGAGGTACGGCGAAGAAAGGTTTGACGAAATGGAGGGAATCACATAGGAGAGTGGTCTGGTGGTTTAGGAGAAGCTGGAAGAAGATGAGATGGCGCCGGTGGATCGCCTGATGCCGGCCTAGCTACTGCTAGGGATTAAAGAAAGAGGAAGAAAGAGAGGTAGAAAGGAGAAACAACGGAGAGAAAGAGGGAACGTGGGGAGAGAGAGAGGAGAGAGAAAGGGGGCGGGTACTTACCTGGACAGGAGCCGGCGGCACTGGTTTGCCGGTGAGTTGCCGGAGAAGATGAAGGTTACCGTTGTGAAAAATGGATCGTTGCAGTTCAATGAGAGAGAAAAGCAGAAAGCCCCTAATAGTTATCACAACTCAAAAATGCACCAAATACAGAAAGCTGATAATTAATTTACGTCAGTTAATACATTATCAATTAACCAACTAACTATTCTTCTAACTAATTACATCCATAACCTGATTACTGTCACTAACTTCTTTCAACATAATGTTTAGCTGGAATTGTATAGAAGAAGAGAAGACGCATGGTGTGGAATGTTGCACCACTAGCACTTGTGAGGGTCGTTTGGAGGGAAAGAAGCATGAGAAATATTGAGTTGAATTTTGTACGATTGAGGAGCCTCTTATCCCTTATTTCCTTTTGGTGCACCCATGAAGTTCCTTTCCGATTACAAGAATGGGTGTTAGTTCATAGAAACCCGATCTTTAGTAAATTTTTTATTTTTTGGTATACTTCTTGTATATGGACGCTTTTTTCCAAACATTAATAAAATTTTATTACTTTGTCCAAAGAGAAAAAGGATCATTTAATCATTCAAGTCATATATGTTCTTACTCGCCAGTAATGATCTCTTCTTTTTTCTTTATTTTGTTTGCTGAATTGTAGGTCCTCTTAGTCAGTATCTCTCATAGTTAGCTATTCTATACCATTCTTTTGAAGAACAAAGCAGCAGTGCATTTACAGCTTCACTGCCAGAGCCCATAAGAACTTTTAGCTAAAGAAAAATAGAAAAAGAAAGAGAAAAAGAGAAGCTGATGAACCTGTTAACGCCAGCCACTTCGTAATCTTGTATGACATCAAGAAGCTACCTGCTCCAAGATGCTGTAACTTTCTCCTTGATCATATGCTCCACCTAGAATTGAAGTAACTTCTCAGTCAATTAGGTGCTCGCCCTTCATATTTGGTTTCTATTTTAAGTGTTCCTGTATGTGGTATTTCTTTCATATTGATGAAGAAGAAGAATCATAATGTTGCAGGTTTGTAGGATGACTGGAGTACTGACACTTGCTAAAAACAAATTCCCATATTAATGGATCCTTGACAAACAAACAAACATCCTCGCTCAGTGTAGGAAGCTCATGATAAGAATGTCAAACGTTGTAAAACATGTGACTGTATGACAATGGCTGAGAAAAAGCACTGTTAAGGTTGACGCATGGATGAAGTCGTGGAGCAAACAAATAGACTGACCAAAAAGGATGTAACTTCACTGTCCCGAACCTATCACTTGTTAAGAAAAACATTTCATGAGAATGGGAAATTGTATTTACATCTTTAATACTGTGTAATTGAAAGACAAGTATTAAAATATATTAATCATATTACCGAACTGGCCCTGCCATCCCTATTGGCTATTGCCAACTAATGGAAAAAAGGGAACAACTGAAGCTTTGATGTTACATTTTACTTTGTTTCAGAGCCACTAATACTGCAGTATCACTAAGTATCTCAAACTATAAAACATCCAGAGAAATGTGAGGGCCCATCATCTCAGAAGAGGTACACAATTCCAACTTCATGTCACAGCCACTAATACATCATAATGTTGCGACATTATGAGGGAACATAAGTATCAAAGAATTATGTTATCAGGTCTTCCCAGAGGCTCAAAATTGTTCCATGTTTTTAAAAGACTTTTCAGTGACATGGTATTAATGGAATGATTCCAAATGTATGAAGAAATTCTTAGAAACCATATACAACATGTGAAACAACCGGACACACCGAATAAAAAGAAAGGAGGATCTACAGAAACTCGTAGAATAAACTGTTATGAAAACAAAATAATCAATCTTCATATGATACATGAACAGAAGTGGAATTAACAAACACCCAAGGACGGTATGTACCATTTTCACTTAGTTATCTACCGTAGGACTCAACCAATTGCGAGAAAACCCTAATCATCATCAGAGAGATCATCTGAATTTGATGAGAACATCCGGATATGAGAAGCAGAAGCACTGGCATCAATATGTCTGAAATCATTGACTTGCGGAGAGAGCTCGCCAACAGGGATGGTATTGTTTTCTTCAGGAATATCATGAATGGTAGACTCTTGGAGATGAAGTGCATACTCCAGACTCCATAGCACATCACCCATGGATGGCCTATCTTGACCAAACTCCGCTAAGCATTTCTCAGCTGTTTCTCCAAACTTCCTGAGGGAATCTGCTCTTATTTTGCCCACAAGTTTGGGATCTATGATTTGTTCCAGTTGTCCTTTCTTCTGCCACTTCATTGCCCATTCAACTAAGTTGACCATCTCCCTCGGAAGAGATGGAGCTATGACAGTCCTAGCACAAAGAACTTCTAATAAAACAACATCAAAAGAATAAACATCAGATTTTTCTGTCAGCTGTTGCCTTCTAAAATATTCAGGATCAAAGTAGCCAAAAGTTCCTTTCACGACTGTGCGAGTATAGGTTCGATCAAGCTCAAGCCCTGTCATGAATAGTCCAAAATCAGTAATTTTTGCCACTAAATTCTCATCAAGCAATATGTTTGAGGACTTGACATCACAATGTATAGTTGCATTGGCATAGCCAGTATGAAGGTAGTGCAGACCTCTGGCTGCCCCGATGCATATCTCCAGCCTCTGCTCCCAACCCATACTGGGTAGATCCGACCCATACAAATGACTCTTGAGGGTCCCACTCTCCATGTACTCAAAAACTAGAATCTTCTCGTTGTTTTCATCACAATATCCAATCAATGAAACCAGATGCGGATGGCGGAACTGAGAGAGCATCTCAATTTCTGTTCGGAACTCTCTAAGACTTAGTCGGGACGCAGAATTAAGCCTTTTCAGGGCCACCTTTGTGCCATCACACAAAACACCCCTGTAAACATTTCCAAAGCCACCTTTTACCAAACTCTCATCAAAGTTGTTAGTTGCTTCCTGCAAAGCTGCAAAAAGAACTCGATAATTTTCAATAGGAATGAGATGACTCCAGGTTGAAGCAGCACTTATGGACGTTGTCCCCTTTGAATGCTTGCTTCCCATGGTATATGTGGACTGTGGAGTGCCAACATTAATAGATATAGGAATCCATGTCTTTGACTGCAAGCTACTCCTGTTTTCTTCTTCTATGAATGCAAATAAGTTGCCAACCATCAGCAAAGCAATTGGTACACCTACCCTCACACCCAGGCGGATGCAAATATATGTGTAAATAACATGCAAAAAAGAAAATATAGTACAAATAGAATAAAATGACACCGCTTGTCATCACCCTCCCCTTGGCTTGCGGGTGAAGACCGTCTATCCTCTTAGAGAGGTCGAGTGTTCGATCCTTGGTGTATGATGTGCTTTAACTTTTTGAGCCTTTTGTTCAGTTTAACTGCATAAAAGAGATGCCAGCGAGGCTTGAAATGCTGACCTCATAGCAGGAGTTAAACAACTAAAACAATGGACCAAGAGCCCCTCTCGTCCGCAAAACTAATATTTGAAAAACAAAAAATCAAACGGGTAATTTTGAAAAACCAAATCATTCTCCTCTTAAGCTTTGCAATTTTTGGGACCAAGTGTGCTACTTCCTGCCATTTCCATTGTGAGAAATTTTTTTTCCTTCTTCCTAGTTGGAATATTTTGAAGACATCCATTGTTCTATATAAGAGCGGGTTAGAGTCCAACATTGGGTGGGGAATGGACTGGTTATCTCATTATATAGACTTGGGCAATCCTCCCCTGTGAGCTAGCTTCTGGGCCTGAGTTAGTGTAAGGCCGAGTGAAATTTTTACTCAAAAACCCGAAATCTTGCAGTGCCAAGTTAAGAAGTTCACCGCGATTCGGACCTTTTGGATGATCTGTGCATTCAAAAGTTAAGGAAAAATTTTGCAGAAACACGGCCCATTATGCGGCCGCATAATAGCAATGCGGGCCGCATACCGCATAATAGCAATGCGGGCCGCTTATCTGCCGCAGAGTGAGTTAGTATGTTGGCCAATTTGATGACAATTATGGGGCCACTTATGCGATCGCATAATCGATATGCGGGCTGCATAGTCGTCGCATAACCTCCTTGGGATTTTTGCATAGGGCGAACAGGTATGCGGACCGCATATTGGTCGCATACCCAAGCAGGTTATCTAGGTCTTGACGGCCACTTTTGCGGGCCGCATATCAGTTATACGCGATCGCAAATTGAGTCGGAGCTCCTAACTTCTAAGTGTTAAAACCCAAACCCATTAGACACTTTTGACTTAATTTCTACTACATTTAGAGTGAGAGCAAGAGTTCTAGAGGGAGAAAGTGATCCTCACCAAGCCTGTACTCATTCTTGCCCAAATCCTTGAAGATTATCAAGTAAAGTTACTAGGCCTTCATCCTAAGAGGTAAGGACTTGTGTTCTAACTTTTGATTTCGAAATTCCTACAAAAATAAATAATTAACAAATGGGTTCATGGGTATAAGGGTTGATTGTCTTGCATGCATATATGATAAAAGAGTATGGGGAGATTGTGAGCTAAGAATGTAACAAATGGGGTTTAGGATGATAGAATTTTTCACAAAAAGACCTTAAAATTCATAATGCACACTTAGTGCTTGAGAGTATGCTCAAGTGAGCTAGAATCTGGATTATCTCTCTAATTTTTGGTTCAACTTGTAATTCTCAAAAAAATAGATCAAAATGGCTAAGAGTTCTGAAATTATTGTAAGAATTTAAGAAAAAGCTCCATTGAGGTATGTATGGCTAACCCTCTACTTCTCAGTGTTGAACTCTTGGTGTCCGAATAGTTGGCATGAGTTCTGAATTGATCATATTAGATGGATTGTATTAATGTGTTGGGTTGACAGATTTTTATTGTAAAATTGCTCTGTGTGTTTACCCTGAAATCATGCTAGTTGGTAATGTGATTATTTCTCCAAGTGTTCTTTTCTTTCCTTAAGTGCGCATGTTGTATATGATAACACTTATTGACATGGATGGCGAAGCTATATGAACGAATAAATAAGGGGAAGGCTTGAATTATAAAAATGTATCCAAATGCCAGGAATTAATTAATAAAAGAGGTGTGTTGTGCTATGTAATGAAAAAAAAGGAAAGAAATGTGAACTAAGGAATAATTGAAGAGGTTATGTCCCAAGAGAGATGGCTTAGCCGATCGGGCCGAGATCGGACGCCATGTTGTACACATGGTGCCATTTACATTGGATTTATGATTATCATTGTGGATTTGGATATATCTCACTTGGGATGGCTTAGCCGGTCGAGCCGAGATCGAATTCCGTGTAAAATCACGGTGGCATTAGGGGTTATGGCACTAACGAATATTAACCTAAAGCAATGGAAAGACTTAACCGGAACTATGTGAACCTTATTTGGCGTTTCCTTGTAATCCTATGAAATACTTGTTGATGTTATAACCGCCTTCTATTTGTTCACTGTTCATCCTATAAGAATTGTGTTTGCCTTACATACTAGTACTATTCGACAGTACTAATGTCCATTTTGCCGGGGGCATTACATCTTTGAATGGATGTAGGTGGTTCCGTCGCTGATAGCGCCGATCGCAGATAGTGGTGCTCTCTTTTTCTCTTCACAGCAGTCTTGGTGAGCCCCATTTCTCCCAAGGGGGTTTTGTAATTTTTCTTTTGTACAAATTTTCATATTTTCAGGTATAGCCGGAGCCTTGTTGCCGGCATTATTATTTTGGTCTTTTGTATCCTTAGAGGCTCCGTAGACATTTATGTGGGTCATGTATGGGTGCCGGGGTGGTCATGGGATCACGGTGTATTTTGAAACTTTTCTCTAATAGATTACCAACTGTATGTACTTTTGGAAACTTAAGTATGGCATGTTGTATTTAAATAAAAAGGTTTAACTAGCAACATTTATGCATTTATATAACAACTCTCTCTCCCGTGTTTAATAATTGGTGATGCATTACTTCTTCAGATATTTGAATCGGTCGGGTAGGAAAGGCTGGATAGGCTTGCTCAACCGAGTTCGCTCAGTTGCGCGCCGGACGTGCTCCCCGAGGATTAGGGCGTGACAGTTAGGCTCAAAGGCCATATCTATATCAGAGCCAAGTTCGTTCCTAGGCCCCCATGTTACATTGTCCATGTTCTAGTTGGCAGGTATGGGTGTGCGGGCGATGGAGTGGGTTAGAGTCCCACATTAGTTGGGGAATGAACTGGTTGTCTTCTTATATAGACTTGGGCAATCCTTTCCTCCTGCACAGTTTTTGGGTTGAACTATGCCCAAAGGCCATATTTTCACATTTTCCTTTGTGGGTTGAACTATATTAAAATTATTTAAGATTTTTCTAAGTTGATATCTTATAGTCATTCAACTTAAATTTCAATGGAGAGATATTTTTCTAAAGCATCTTCCAAGCTTCCGAATCCAGGTTCAACCTCTCAAAAAGCATCCTAACATGGAAGAAGATCAATGAGTTGGAACAGTTTCGACAAAGCGAAGGAGTTGACTTAAATTACGAAAAAGCTGAATTTGGGAAAACATTAGCAATTCGAAAATACCATCCTAATGACCATGATGCAAATATCTTCAAAAATGTCATTTTCTACCAGCAATCACAATTTTTTTCGAAGAAAACTGTATGGTCAATTCCTCGCTTTATTCCTCGATGGTTTGTTGGAGTATAGAGCAACAAGTGGTTTGTTCACTTGGCACTTCCTTAAATGTCGAATGCTGCTTAGAGAAAAATCTTAGGTACACCACTGCTCACACACACAATAACTCCGACCTTTTTTGGGCGCTTGAGCTAGGATTAGTAGGAACAGAAGATACCTGTTAGGCTTCCCTGAGAATTATTCGACTTTCAGAAGTTCCAGTCCGTTTAGAAAGGCGACAAGATAAGTACCCCTTCGAGATGGGCCAACACAAAATACTACTGTTAACCCTATTACTTTTAGCGGTGGAGCAACATAATTGCTGTAACAAGCAAAATCGAAATATCAGAAGTAACATTGAACTCAGTATCGGAAGGTTTCACAGTCTCAAAGTTCAAAACAGAGAGTACATTAAAAAAACCTAAGAAAGATGATCGCAACTATAATTAAAGCTTCGAGATGAAAAAATCAAATACGTTGATAAAATAGATGTTTGAGGAAGCAGATTTTACCAGAACAGTGGAGATTGGAGAAGACGAAAGAGTGCGAAGTGTTACTGTGATTGCGTCTCTCTCCCTCTCCTCTCTCTCTATATATGCTCTATACTTATTAATTCTTACATAGTAATACATTTGGAAAATATTAACTTCGAACTTGTCAATTTTACTTTTATATATATATATATATATATATATATATATATATATATATATCATATCATATTTAAGATCAATATTTTAAAAGTATTTCTTTCTTGAACATCCTATTAATTCAATTTATGCCAAATTAACAAATTATAACAAAAACTAAACTCCCTATATCTCGCAGTTTTTAAAAGTAATAGTTTCAAATTATTTTTTATTTTAGAAGTGTGATGACCCGGCCCGTTTTCACGTGAGTTACCGCTCCGTTATCCCCGTCTTATGCTTCTATATGTTCATTTTTATGTGTTTGTAAAGTTTGAAGTGATTCGGTCAGAGTTCGGTTGAAATTGAGGCAAGTAATCTCTTTAAGAGAAGTCTAGTTTAGAAAAATCAACCTGATGTTGACTTATGAGTTATAGGGCTCGGAATGAATTTCCGGTGATTCGACTATTTTCGGATGGTGATTTATGACTTGGGAGTGGAAATGAAATTGAATTTGGAGGCCCGGTGTAGAATTAGGCTTGAATTGGCTAAGTTGAATTTCGGCGAATTCTAGTTAATAGGTGAGATTTTGATCCGGGGGTCAGAATGGAATTCCGAGAGTTGCAGTAGCTTCGTTAAGTGATGTTGTCTATGTTTGCAAATTTTCAGGTCATTCGGACGTCGTTTGGTCGGGTTTGTGATCGAATGTTAGTTTTGGAAGTTATAGTTGAAACTTAAGTTTGAATCCGTCATGATTTGATGATTTTTGTGTTTAGGGACGTGTTTTTATGATTGGAACAAGTTCGTATGAAGTTTTGGAGTAGGTTGGTAATTTTGGTTGGGGTCCCGGGGGACCTCGGGGTGATTTCGGAGGTTAAAACAGATCATTTTTAGCTTGCATAGAGATAAGATTTTTTGGCATAAGTGTTGCAGACATTCATGCATCGCGATCGCGTGGTGGTGGACGCAAACGCGTAGGGGAAATTTGGGATCCTGGGGGTTTTGCCTTCGCGTTCGCGAATGAGGTGATGCGAACGCATAGTGGTGGAATTTGGGTATTTGCGTTCGCGTATGGATGTCCGCGTTCGCGAAGAGGGACTTTTGGATCATTGTAGTTTCTTATACGCGATCGCGTGAGAGAAGGTCACGTTCGCGTGGAGTTAGACCGTAGGGCATTGCGATCGCGTGGATCATGCCGCGTTCGCGTAGGGAAATTTTGGAATTTTAAAAATTGGTTATCGGGGTCGCGTGGGTTGTGTATCACTTATTTTGGACCACAAGAAAAATGTCAAAAATCACTTATTTTGTACCGGAGGGAGTATAATATGCCACAGTTCGATGTGCGAAGTATTTTGCATTCACACCCTAAGGGCCACACTCTAGGGAGTGCGATGTAGACAGCATACCCTAATACAAGCATTATCGATTATTTTTACGGTTCGAACTCGTGATATATAGATCACGCCCTAAGGGGTGTGATGCAGATAGTTTACCTTAATACAACCATTATTGATTACTTTAACGACTCGAACTTGTGATATATAGGTCAAGCTTTAGGAGTGTGATTAGTGATATAGACAGTCTATTATAGTACAAGCATTAACGATTATTTTCACGCCGAAACTCGTAATATATAGGTTATAAGGGGACAACTTAACTATTACTTCAAGACTCCTCGTTCTATTAACTCTATTATGTGTATATCATATGAGTTAGATTACAGATTACAGAAGTATTCAAAATTTCTGATAGGAAGCACTTTTTCCTCTTAACGAGCCTTATGCCGTTCAATTTCATATTAATTGAGGCTCCAAACTAGGGTGTGTTTGGTATGAAGGAAAATATTTTTTAATTTTTTCATGTTTGGTTAGCCTAAATATTTTCCTTGTGAATTTATTTTCCTCCCATTGAAGGAAAAATTTTTTCTTGTTAAGAGAACGGCAAACATTTTCTAAAACTCTTTCTCAACCTTCTCCACCCACACCTATCCACCCTATCCTTCTCTCCAAAAAGGCCTTTTTAAAAAAAAAATTAAAATCATTTTTTTCACCACCCCCCGCACAATGTTTTTTATTTTTTTTTTAAAATTTCCAAATTTCTATTTTCTTTTTTCGTTTTACTGCATACACTCTCCCCACCCCCACAATTTTTTTTTCTTTTTTTGCACCGCCCGCTCTCACCCCACTACCCCCCTGCATGCCCTCCCTAGAATATTCTTTTTTTATATATATATTTTCAATTTTAAGTTTTTTATCTTTCGGTTTAAAGGTTCAAAATTTTACGAGTTTCAAAATTATAAGTTCAAAGGTTTATATGTTTAACAGTTTACGAGTTTAGAAATTATAAAGTTTGCAAGTTCAAAAATTTACGGTTTTGAAAGTTTGGCAGTTCGAAAATTTATGAAATTTGTGGGTTCGGAAGGTTGTTGGTTCGATAATTTATGAGTTCGTGTTTCTTATATCTAAATTATTTATGAATACTCTTGAAAAATTATTTTCCTTAATTTACGTACCAAACACCGAAAAATAAATAAAATTATTACTTATTTTCAAAAAAATATTTCTTTTATACCAAACAGACCCTATATACGGGTACTAAAGAGTCCTTTAGAACTAAGGCTGTATCCGGTTCCGGTTCTGGGTCTATTTGGGTAAACGGTTCCGGTTCTGGCGGTTCCCGGTTCTGGCGGTTCCGGTTCTGGCGGTTCCGGAGCCGGAACCGGAACCATACGGTTCCGGAACCACCCGGTTCCGGTTCTGGCGGTTCCAGGCGGTTCCGACCCTTTTTTTTTTTTTAAATTAAATATCTTGTATAGTAGTGATTAGTATGTTGTAGAATATATTTTTATATGGTGTACTATGTTGTTACTATAGCATATATTGTGTTTGGAAATTAGTATATATTCTAAATAAGTAGTGTATATTTTTTATATAAGTAGTATATGTTGTAGTAAAGTAGTATATATTGTATATAAATAATGTATATTGTGTAGTAGTTAGTATTAATAGTATTATGTGTTGTATGTTATATATTATATGTTATATAAATATTTTATATTCAAGGATTGATATAGAAGTAAAGACAAAGAAATATTGAGACAAATATATTCAAGTATATGATAAAAAGCATATTTATTGACCAAAATGGCATATCTTTCTTAGTCTTCCTTCCCCCAATGGAATGAGCACAACATGGTACTAATACCACCATTAAAAGGAAAAAAAACTAAAAGAAGACATGCCAATGTACAAGTTACATCATAATTCATGTATTATTTCTAACAAATCTCATAAAACCTTCAAGGTTTGGAGGTGGTTGTGTTGGCGGTGGTGGAAATGAAGCTTGTTCATCACCACTTCCGGGTGAAGATGATTCTTGAGCAATTTCTGCTAGCATTTCTTCATAGCACTCATCTTTTTCGGGTTGAGATTCAGCTAGCCCAAAGTTTCTTCTTTCAGAGCGGATCCAATCTCGGAAGAGTACTGATTTTTCCAAGCTGTCCCGCATCGACGCTCTATGATCTCCTATTTGTAGTCTGGCTTGACTAAATACGCTCTCCGATGCAACAGTTGACGCTTGAATGGACAGAACATCCCGAGCCATTCTTGCAAGAACGGGAAAATGCTTTTCCCTTGTCTTCCACCAATCCAAAAGGTCGAAAGATCCGTCTGGATTATCATTCTCTAGCCCCTGCGACAAATAAACTTGAAGTTCGTTTAGATGGGAAATATCATCTAAATTCTCACCTTGAGTACCTCTGAACTCCGTCCACGATTTAAGAGCTGTTAAGCCAGCAACTCTTTTAGACGATTGTGACGTGGACGAAGTAGGAGTTGGAATATTAGGCCTAGCATGCTCTAAGGCCTGTTTATAAGCATTATAAACAGTTTGAGCATTCACTGTAATTGATGCTTTCGCATCAGATAGTGTAGCCATTTCTTCTGGTGAAAGATCTAAACATTGATAAATACTAGTATACCAAAAGTTAGGACCTCCTGCTTTCATAGTAGGGTTTAACAAAGCAGCCACACCAAAAATAGGAGGGATTGGAAAAAAATATTTTTTAAATTTCTTTTTCATTTCAAATATTGCATTTTCATAAATTTCCCCTCCCTCGTTAAAATCAGCAAATAAATTAGCAAGTGCGGCAATATATACTAAACAGTTTGAAATTGTAGGATAATATTTGCCAGATAAAGCAGTTGTAGCCACACTAAAATGTTCTAAAAAATCTAAAAGAATCTTAACGTTATTCCAATCTTGATTAGTTAGCATATCATTATCTTCATCCTCACAATCCCTAGAATTATAAGTAGCAGTTATTGGGTTTCTATATTCGTACGCCACTACTAAACTTTCATACATGTAGTTCCACCTAGTCGGACAAGGTTTAGGAACCTTTCTTTCTCTAAGGCCACTTTCGTCACATTTTTTATAATATTCTCTAAGTCTACTTCTACGGTTTGAATAAAAAAGCCAATTAAGAGCGAATTTAACTTTTTCAATTTCTATGTTTAAAATTCTCATACCATCTCCAACAATTAAATGATAAATATGGCATATACATCTAACATGGAAAATATTTGTAAAAGCAGGATTAAGTTTTCTAGTTAAAATACCTATTGCAGTTGTGTTGCTACTACCGTTATCCATGGAAATTGACATTATTCTATCACTAAAACAAAAATATCTACAAACATCATAAACAGTGCTAGCAATAAACTTACCTGTGTGCCGTGAATTAATTATTCTATATGCTATAATGCGTTTTTGCATGGTCCAGTCTTCGTCTATCCAATGACTGGTCACGGTTAGATAATCACAATCATTTCCACTTCTACCAATATCAGTTGTAATAGACATACGATTACTTATATGAGTAAATAAATAGCGCAAGTACTGTTCATATTCATGCTTATATTTATAAATGTCGGCCTTAACTGTGGCGCGAGGCCAACCTTTATATGTAGGATTAAATACTCGTCTAATATATTGAATCCAAGCAGGATTAGAAGCAAAAGAATAAGGTAAACACATAACAGTAATCATTTTAGCTAATTCTTCACGATCCTTATTAGGATCGTAGTACAATATACCTCCGGTGACAGTGTTTATTCCTGGTTGAACCATGTTAGAACCAGTACTTTGGTTAATTGTAGTATCAGGACTTGACTTCCCCTCTTGTTCCGCTTTCATTTGAAAATATCTAGCCTTATCGCTAGGATGTATATATATATATGTTTAACTAAACTACCTGTTCCGTTACGATCACCCGTATACCTATGAACAAGTTCTTTACCACAAGTTTTGCATTTAGCCCTATCTTTATCTCTTAGTTGAATAAAAAAATGCCAAACTAATGAAGTTTCTGTACGTTTCCGAGGTTGTCTACTAAAAGTGGGAGTTTGTACGGGTGGGTGTTCTGGGTCATTAGGAGCAGGACTAGTAGGTGTATCATCTAAATCTACCGGAGGTTTGGTTTCGTCATCATCATCACCCTCATTTCCCTCTGATATTGGTGCATTAGGATAAAGCAAATTCATAATATCATCATCTATTCTATCACCGACTGCTATATCATGTAGAAAATTAACATCGCTAAATTGAAAACACGGGTGATCACTATCAAGTATTCCTAAGTTTTCATTAGTATTTCTAGGTTGGCTACTAGTTTGAACTTGTTTGTCTTTTCTAGGTCTGGGAGCCGGGGGAGGGGTAGGATTTTGGCTACTACTTTCACCGGATTTAGATGTACCTTTTCCGAATATTTTTTTCAATGAAAATGCCATACTAATTATAATTAAGGAAAATATCAACACACAACAAATATTCTTAGCACGTAAGAGTTGAAACGAGTTTACCGGATTGACGAACAACTTCTTGAAAATTGACAATCGTTGTAATTGAACACTTGAAAACTTCAATTCAACAACTTCACAATGTTTCACGAATTTGCAACAAAAATTAAGCACTTGCACAGAAAGATTGTAAGAGAGCTTCAGAGAGATTGAGAGAGATTGAGTAAGATTGATGAATTGGGAATTAAAATGAAAGAATGAGGGGGTATTTATAGTTGAGAAATGGGAAATTGTGTAATTATATAAAGTTTGGGTTAAATTAAATTTGAGGGGTCAAATGGCTAAATTTTAAAAATGCCAAACGGCTATTTCTGCAATACCAACGTTCTGATTTTCAGAATTTAAAAAAAAAAAAATTTTAAAAAAAAAATGGCCGTTGGGAACCGGATAGAACCGGACCGGTTCCGGCGGTTCTAAACGGTTCCAAACGGTTCCGCCAACGGTCCGAATTTAAAAAAAAAATATTTTTTTTTAAATATCGGAACCGTTTGGAACCGTTTAGAACCGCCTGAACCGGTCCGGTTCCGGTTCCACGGTTCTAAAGGGTGGAATCGGCCTGGAACCGCGGAATCGGAACCGCGGAACCGAAACCGTATAACCGGAACCGTTTAGAACCGCCAGAACCGCGGTTCCGGTCACGGTTCCGATTCGAAACCGTTATTCTTCCAGCCTTATTTAGAACTATTCTTATCTTTTTCTTTTTCGTCCTTTTACCGACATGTGAATCCAACTACCTGAATTAGTCACAGGAATGAGGAAGCTGCTCTTGGATTTCGACAAAAGCTGTCTTCTTCCCTTCCACCGACACTTGTTATTTACATTTATATATATCTCTCCTTTTTTTTAAGAAAAAATTCACAACTTCTTTCTCCAACCCCACTCACAACTTTTATATATATATATGTCTGTAAGATTTTTTGTGCATCCCCTACAAAAGAGGAGTATATATTTAAGAGTCTTACTTTATAAAAGTATTTGTTTGAAAATTTTCTTGTCTCTTATAAATGTCTCATGCCTATTTAATTTACTAATTAGAGAAGTAAGGTTTAGTTTTTTTTCTTCTTCTTAAAGATAATAAATGCTTCTGCTATGAAACATTGAAAGAAGAAAAAGAATATTGCAAGAAAAAATAGAAAGAGAAATTTTATTGATTGGGAAGAATTACAATAAAATAGAATCGCTCTATTGATAGGGAAAAATAACGTAGCCATCAAGTAATAAATCTTTAAAAAAATTTAAAATATAGGCATTCACATTAAATACAATTTTATTTATAATATTGCCCCTTGAATGTCTATTCAACAGATAATGTGCGTCATTAAAATTTTACCTAAAATAAAATTCAGAGGAAAAAAATTCTAGTGAAAGAAAAAGAGTACACATATCTAACAATAATTGGTTGCCTCGTTAAAAACCATGCAAGAAAGACCCAGTGAAACAAAATCTTGTAAGGAAAAAAGAGTACGATGCGTATTAACTCCCCTTGATGAGATAATCAGTTCACATTTTTTAGCCTTTGCATTCTAATATTATACAACATCTTTAAAAGATCATTGGTAGAGATTTTATAAATAAATCAGCCATATTAACTTGAATAAATATGTTGCACCTTGAAATCATCATTCTTAATGGATATGTAATATCTTCATATAATCTAGTGAAATGACCTTTTCAATATCTCCTTAGAAATAAAAAATTCTCGCTATCACATTATCATGCTTATAGTTATAGAAAGATACAAATGGGCACAAATTGTACTTGAGATGTAGAACTCCGGGACTAAGAATTATATATGCTTTAAATGATTTAAATCTTTCAGGGATTGTCATATAAGTTAAGTCACATGAGCCATCTGAATGGACTTTAGACGCATATCAAGTTTTTATGTCATGGCATATAAGATACATGAAAGTGATTGCACACACACCATCAACTTTATATTTTTGAGTGTTTGAACTGTATGTTCAAAACTACATGTCTTTCATATGAAACCAATTCTATTCGAATTTTGTCTCGTCGCCAATATTTTTGTGTGTGTATTCGACAGACTTAACATCCCTCATATATATTTAGCGCTATCATAAATGCCCTCAACAAACATTTTATATCGGTTCCAACATATTTTCTTAAAGACATAACATATTTTCAGGTGCATGAACCTCTCCTGAGAACTTATGAAATATTATGTCATGTGATCTTCTAGATCACTTACCTCCTTATTGTAAATGCCTAATTTTTGCCTTGTTATATATATATATATATATATATGTTATGAAATAATATAAGAACAAGAACAATAATACAAGAACAAGAACAATAGAGAGAAAAGTAGAGAGAGGAGTATTCTTATTGATACTTAGGGATGATTTACAATGGGGTAAGACCCCTCTATTTATAGGCATAGGAAAGACTTAGCCTCAAAGTAAAACTCTAGAATCTCTCTAAATATAGACATTCACCTTAAATAGAAGTCTATTTATAACACTTCCCCTTGAATGTCTATTCAATAATGTGCCTCGTTAAAACCTTAACTAAAACAAAACCCAATGGAAAAAAATTAAAGAAAAGGAAAAAGAGTACACATGTTTGAATATGCGCCTATTGGTTGCCTCGTTAAAAACCTTGCAAGGAAAACTCAGTGGGACAAAACCTTGTAAGGGAAAAAGAGTGCAACGCGCATTAACTCCCCCTGAAAAGAGCATCAATTCACATCCTTGAGCATTTGCATTCCAATCTTGTGCACCATCTTCAAAACGATCTTTTGTAGAGATTTGATAAATAAATCAGCCATATTGATTTGAATAAATATTTCGCACCTTGAAATTTTCATTCTTGATAGATATGAACATCTTCATATAATGTCGTGAAATGACTCTTCAATATCTCCATAGAGGTATTCTCGATGCCATCATGCTTTGACTTTACACTTTCAAGTATTTGAACTACATGTCCAAAACTACATGTCTTTCATATGGAATCAATTCTTCTTGAATTGTATCTCTTCCATTTGGCCAATATTTTGTTTGTATTCGACAAACATAAGATTAGGGGTGTTCAAAACCGATCCGAAACCGAAAACCGATCCGAAACCGAAGCTTAATGGCTTAGTGGTAACGGCTTAACGGACGGGGAATGGATTAAAACTTTTTTATTAACGGCTTATCGGATTGGGGGCGGATTATTCAATTTTCTTAACGGGTAATCCGTTAACCCGTTAAGAATATATATATATATATATATATATATATATATATATATATATATATATATATATATATATATATATATATATATATATATATATATATATTCTTAACCTGATGCAAGTGTAACACCAGCACCCAGTCTTACTTGCGACCAGTTCTATTGCCTCTATGAATCTTTTGCTTTGACTAGGTTCTGTTATTAGCAAGGTTGTAGTTCTCAGACTAATATATTATGAGACTTTATCATCTTCATTTTATTATGAGAGAGTCAACTTGTGTCAACTTTGGTTTTCGTTGCAGGAGAAGTGGGGAAAGAACCTCTTATCTTTCTTGCCTATGCTATGGGCGCACTGTATCTTGAAAAATTTGTGACCAATTATTGTAAACCTGACAATGTATCTTATCTTCTCTTTTTCTTTGTTTCATTGTCAATTGTAAAATCCATGGCAAGGTCAGATGCCTTTGAATGTCATGCACAGGAAATTTTAGTTATGTCCTAGTGTGCGGACAGAATATATTTGAGCCCTTAGGTATTAAACCGATAAACCGCCCAGTAACCGCCCGATAAGAGCTAACCGATACCAATCCGCCCGATATCTTATCGCGTGGCTAACGGATGAATACATTTAAAGCCGATAACCGTTAAGCCAAACCGTTAGAGTAAAAAGCAGCCCAATCCGCCCAATGAACACCCCTACATAAGATCCTCATCGATATTTAGCGCTATCATAGATGTCGTCGACAATCATTCTATACGCTTCAAGCGTATCCAAGACTTTGTCCTTCTAGGACTTAATATGAGCATTTGCAGTGAGAATATAGTTACATTCTTTGAGTCAGCAAATGCGTATAGCATGCTTTGCAATATGTTGCAATTGAATTATCCTTTTATGAACTTCAGGTTCATATTATGATATTCGAGGATCTATATATACCAATGATAATTCATCTCATGTAACCTTTTCTCAAGTGTTTATCATGTCTCCCCCTCATGTTAGAAAAGCTAACTTGTTTCCTCAACTTTGAGAAATCATCTTTGTGCATTATCATGTCAATATACACAGCACATTAATAATAAGATGAAATTCTTTGGTTCCTGACCCTGAACCACTTGTGAGGGGAGAATATACTCTCGTATACAATGTATATCAAACTGATATATATAACTTTATTCTCATAAGAAACAGTTTAGCTATTAAGTGGAGGCACTCAATAATTATCTTGGTAAACCAACTTTGATATAAACCAACTTATCATGATGAACTATCTTTGAGTAGAAAATCTGGAAATTATGCTCGAAGTTAGATTATTGAGCAATTTACCTCGCAAGCACCGGCCAGGCTGCGGGTTAATAACAATCGCGCATGTAACCATTTCATAGATGCATCATATGTGGTATACATGGCAGGTGAATGGGCCCATATTCATCTTTGATATTTCCAGAATTTATGGGCTTCAACCCGAACTCTTTAGTTGGTCAATTCATTAATGAGAACAAGTGATACAAGAGAATTCGTAAAGAACTTTCTAGTTCTTTAATATTCACCCATGTGAATTCTCTATTATTGCACATCATACTTAACATGAGATGGCTAACCCGAATGCCAACTGAATAAATTATCAATATTGGTAAACTTCAAATTTACACCATGACATTTGCAGTTATCAATAAACTTCAGGTTTATTATGACATGGGTTTTTATACCAATAGATATCCACTTTATTGTGGCATTCTTTTGTTTGTGTAGTACAAACTGGAGAATAAAGCGGGTAGCTTTTCATATACAAATTATCTCGCTACAAGTTGTAGTAATAGAAGATATCAAATCTTTCCTTTATTTATAGTCTCAATATAATCAGCGCTTTCGCGCGTACTTTGGAAACTGAATAAGTTTCTTCGAGACTTACTACAGCACAATACTCAATTGTGTTTCTCCAACATAGTAATAATTGGCTCTTCTAGAGCTCTCAATTAATTTTGTACTACCACATATTCATCAACATCCATGTGGTGAATATCTTTCTTATAGAGAAAGTTATACCATTATGGTCATATCAAACTTATATGCAAGATATGTTTCTTGCATTATCGTTGTCCTTTAATAGTCATATTTCCAAAATACTTTGGCGTACAATAGGTACGTGACCAACGATCATTCATGCCATATATCATCTCAAACCTCCTTCTAGGGGTGAGTGTGGTATCATCTCAAACCTCCTTCTAGGGGTGAGTGTGGTATATTCTATACCAATTTCATGTTCATATTCTTTCAATAATGAATATATATTCGTGAATAAGATGTTGTCACATTCACTGCGGGGATATGTGATTTTGTTATCCTTTTCAAATCTGTAAATGCGTCTGGCATTTGATTTGTTATTCTTTGCAAATGGATAATCTTTTGCACCTCATTTTCACAAATGGAGGTATGTGGATCAAGATGAGATAATGATGCATTTTTCCACAAAATTTCCCGTTTGGTTTCACCAACTTCTCCCCCTAATTTTGAGAAAAGTGTCTCATCAAATTGACAGTCTGCAAATCGTGCAGTGTACAAATCCCCTGTCAATGTTTTGAGGTAGCGAATAATGGAGGATGATTCAAACTCAACATATATTCCTAACCTTCTTTGCAGACCCATTTTGGTGCGGTATGGCGGTGCTACAGGCACATATACTGCGCATCCAACAATTCTTAAATGGGATATATTAGGTTCATGACCCAAAACTAATTGCAACGGGGAATATTTGTGACAATTCGTCAGTCAGAGACGAACTAGCATTGCTGCACGCAAAATGGCGTGACCCCAAACCGAAGTGGGCAGCCTCTTTTTCATGAGTAAATGAGGTATTCAAGATTATACTCATGTATTGTCTCAATCTGATATCCATTTTGAATGATATCTCTAAAACTCAACAAGTTCCTTTTAGACTTGGAGGAGAACATTTTGACTGATATCTTTAAAACTCAACAAGTTTCTCTTAGACTTGGAGGAGAACATTGCATTCTCTAAAATATTGTTCCTTTAGGCAGAGTTATAGTTGCTCTTCAGGAGCCTTCAATCAATTTAATTCCCATGGTTTGACATACAAAAGGAAATATATGAACATGAGAATATACAAATCTGTTTGCTTCATATTTAAACAATGTTTTCAAAATCTGCTGAGGTTATTCGAATAACTAAATCAGATAGTCGACTATCATGCCTTGCGGAAAAGTCCAGTTTTAATGCGAAATATTAGATAGTCGACTAACCAAGTTGATATTCGACTATCTCAGAAAACAGTCATCAGGATATTCGAATAACTAAATCAGGTTATTCGAATATCTAAATCAGATATTCGAATATCTAAATCAGATATTCGAATATCTAAATCAGATATTCGAATATCTTAGCTTGCGAAAATTCCAGTTTTAATACAAAATATTAGATAGTCGACTTTATAGTTAATCGACTAACTTTGCTGGAAAATAAAAATTTCTTCGAAATTTAAGCATATTGAAACATTCTAAAGAACTAATACTAACATTATATCATAAACTAACTAATACGAGCTGATACTAATGATTATTAGTTTATTCACTAACTAATACAAATAAATAAAGTAAAATCAAACAACTCCATCTTCTTTCATCACAGATCCATCACCGATTAGGTGGTCTATTTTCCCCTCAGGGTGCTCAAAGAAGTCTGCCACGTCCAAGTGGGTGATGTCAAAGTTGTTGTCAGAGACAAAATTTGTTTCAGGGCCTTTACTCTTTCGAGATGCTTGATAAAGGTCAACCAAATGTCTTGGTATATGGCAAGCTTTTGACCAGTGCCCTTTTCCACCGCAACGATAACATATAGTTTCTGAACTATTTGCCTTAGGATTCTTATCGTATCGTGCTTGTGGCGGAGTGACCAACTTCAGGTTGTCATATCTCTCCTTTAAGCCTTTCCACAAGATAGGTGGATCTTTGACTGTGATATATTCAATTTTCAAACCTTCATCAAGGTGATGACGCAAGAAAATCAAGGCCTTAGCACAGTTTCAAACTTTCATCAAGGCGATGGCGCAAGTAAATCAAGGCATTAGCATAGTCTTGGGTGGATGCATTATTTCTGTCTTTAATGGCGTCTCCAAGACCCATAGCATCTAAGTGGATTTCAGCATCCAACACCCATGTCATATAGTTCTTGCCCGAAATTTCAAGGGCAACGAACTTTCCTTTTATAATGTCAGACATGAAACAAAATTACGTCAAGAGCGTGTTCATACTTACGGGCTCTATTACAATTATCACATTCACTTCAGGGAATGGATCATGATCATCTGTATGTGCTATACACAATCCCATGTCAAATATTACTTTCATAAAGTGAAAGATTATTTTGAGAATCCTTATTGTTCTCATTACCACAATAATGACGATTATAATTTCGTCTATTGCCACGTCCACATCCATTGATACCTTCACGGTAATAATTTTGTCTTCTTTCAGACTTATCACATACTGCTATCACATTCTCTAAAGGGAATGGAGCAAATTCAATTGGACGGAATTTTAATTCTTTGCCACGTCCACATTCATTGATACCTTCATGGTAATAATTTTGTCTTCTTTCAGACTTATCACATACTGCTACCACATTCTCTAAAGGGAATGGAGCAAATTCAATGGGACGGATTTTCAATTCTTTGCCCACAATCATACATGAATTTGATCATGGTAAGGCATAGAAATTTTACCACTTCACGTGAGTGTAATTTCTTACGAACTCCATTAGAGTTATAATCAAACTTTGTTGTCTTTGTTTGTATATAAAATCAAATCGTAGAATTTCAAGAATTTGAAAGGGAAAAGTAAATTACTTACCTTTAAGGTATACCAATAAATATTGTGATATCAAATATACCTCTTGTGTAAATTCCTTTCTTTCTCTCACGTTTTTCTCTTTCTGTTTCTGTCTTTTTTTCTCGTTTCTTTTCCTTCTTTCTTCATTCTTTCTTTTTCCTTTTTTGTCCGTATAAAAATTTTTGGGATTTGGTTGCGGCAGAACCTCACGTGAAACCCTACACAAACAAAAGTTAAGACAATCGAAAATCTCAGTTGGTTAGAGACTCGTGCTGATAACGTGTTATGAAATAATATAAGAACAAGAACAATAATACAAGAACAAGAACAATAGAGAGAAAAGTAGAGAGAGGAGTATTCTTATTGATACTTAGGGATGATTTACAATGGGGTAAGACCGCTCTATTTATAGGCATAGGAAAGACTTAGCCTCAAAGTAAAACTCTAGAATCTCTCTAAATATAGACATTCACCTTAAATAGAAGACTATTTATAACAATATATATATATATATATATATATATATATATATATATATATATGTGTGTGTGTGTGTGTGTGTGTGTGTGTGTGTGTGTGTGTGTGTGTGTGTGTGTGAGTGTGTGTGTGTGTGTGTTTGTGTGTGTGTGTGTTTGTGTGTCTATGTGTGTGTGTTTATTTTTATTTGTGTATGTATAGATATAGATTCTAAGAATTGATTAATAGTTTTATAAATGGGGTAGGGATTGAACTAGCGTATTTTAATTAAAATTGAGCCACAGTTGGCCCAAATTTTGAGCCCATTTCGTCCAAACCCGATCCGCAAGGGGCTTGCCAGGAGAGGGCCCAAACGACGTAGTTTTGGATCAAAACTACGTTGTTTCATTTAGTAATCCAAAGATTTGATCTCATCCATCCATAATAATTGATCCAACGGCCTTGATTTGATATCCCGTATCAAATAAAAGAACTAAAAAAAATCAGATTTTTGCCATTTCGCAAACCCTAGAAACTTCTCCTTTACTCTCTCCTCTCTCTCTCACCCTTTCTCAAGTCGTCGCCGCCCCTACCGCTGCTTCTAATATGCGCCGCCGTCCTTCGGTGGCCAAACACCTTCTAACCAACGACAACCTCTTCATCACATCCTCATCTACCCTAATCCAAGCCCCAAATCCCTCGAATCATTCTTAAACGCCACAAATCTTCCAAAAGAGCAAAACCTTAGCCGCCTACTTTTCGTCGGATTTGTCAAGATTGAGACCTCACCACCACTTAATACCTACATGAGTGTGTAGGTCTTTCGCTAATCTACCTTCCTTTCTTGGTTCGAAGTAGAAACTCCTGTGGCTCTATTCCAGCGGGTTGCTGGCCGTTTTTGCTTTGGCTCGAACAAGTTTTTCTTGTTGCTGAGTTCGTTATTCAACTTTGGTTTGATTGGAGTTTAGTGATGAACCAACAACAAAAAGAGCATGTATGACGTCAAAAACTTCATCCACCACTGCCCGAATCACTGCCACTGATGCACCAACATTGCTTCGGACACTCGAGTTTTTGGTACACCCTAATCCCTTATGTCCCATTTCTTTTCTTTTTTTGTCTATTTCATTCTGTTTGTTTAGGTTTGAAATTTTTTATTTTTCTCTTTGTTTGATCATGTGTTTTATTTATCTTTATTTAGTCGTTAGTTAGTTTAGAGTCAGTAATGATTAGTCGTTGCTCGTTGATCTCAAACTATTTTATTGTTCGGTTTCCTATCTCATAAGTTCTGCTAATGGTGTTTGAAATTAGTTTTAGAGTCAAGTTGGTAAATTTTAGCTTCCATTGCAGTTTTTGTTATTTCACATTTAGTTCGTCGTGCTAATTAACTAAAGTTTCAAAGTTTTGGACCCTAATTGGAACCTTAATCCTTTCCTTAGTTTTCAGATTTCCGTTTGTGTAGTGTAAGTTCTGATTGGGGTCAACTTTAGTTCGTTTTCTATCTAGTTTTCAGTTTCGTCTTCGTCTAAATCAAACTTTTTCACTAAGTTGTTTTCTCTTTCAACATGTGTCTTGCTTGATTTGATTTTAGTCATTAGGTTTAAGTTCTCTTGATTAATTAATAGTTCAGTATTAAGTTTTAGTTTCATGTTTGTGGTAGTATAACTAAGTTCTAGTTACTTGTTTCTCATTTTAGTTTGGTACGACCTAGGTTTGGTACCAATTTGCTTAAAGCTGAAAGTTAAAATGTGTTAATCATAAAATAGTTACATGTTAGCTTGCTTTTACTATTTCGGCATGCTGAAAAATACAATTACTTTGTTTTGTGTGAGATTTTTGGTGAAAAGTGGACTGTTTTGGCACCAAAAGTTAGTCCTTTTGGACAGATTTTTGGTGAACTAAAATGTGTCTAAAAGAACTTATTTTCCTACTTAAAGGAGTCATTCTTTCACACTTGAGACACACACTCTGCCATACATTGGCTAGACATTTTACATACTAAAAGAATATAATTATTAAAGTAAAAAATCAGCAGTTGAACTTAAAGAAAGTAAGCTGAAATGGTAAACTTTAGGAGTGACTTTTAGAGTGCAAACTTTTAGAGAAGTATAAGGCTTCTTTAGTGTTTGTTTCTGGGTTTTTTCTCTAAATTTTCGGGATGTTTTAACACAGATTTACTGTTGTTTTGCTATTATTGCGTTATTGTTTTATTGCTGAATTTCAGTCCTTCTCCATGCTGAAATTTTCTTTGTGGTATCCAGGTAATTCTCTTAAAATGCTATTTCAATTTTGAGCCAAGATTGAATGGAGACGAAGAAATTTGAAATTTTCTTTCTTTCTTTTTTTTTTCCAGCTTATTCTAAGCTTTATAAGCATTCTGTTCTTTTAAGGTTTTGTGTGTGTACATATGATAAATTTTACATTTTCTATGAATATTCCAGCTGACAAGATGCTTTAAACCTCTTTAGTTCATAATTGCTTTGTTATTATGACTCATTGTCACCTTGATTTCATTAGAAATTGCTAGTAAATATGGAAATGTTAGTGATACATGTTCAAGTATTTAAGTTGGTATTTTTGAACTTCTTTTTTTGAGATAAAAAGTCCTCTGGTTGTCATGACAAATGCATGACTCTGTAGTATTATGTTTGTGTTTTGCTAAGTATGATTAGTTATGGGAAATAATAAGCTAAAGTAACATTCTCTCTTTCTTTTGCTCAATTTCATGCATTTAATTTTCCTTTATCTTTTCTTTGCTTATGGTTACTTTATTCTTTCAGTTTCTACTAATATAGTTAATAGCCTTTAGTATTAATAGAGTATGTCATAATACTAGATTCAAGAATTAATTTTTTTAGTAATGATATATATATATATATATATATATATATATATATATATATATATATATAATATTATTTTAAGCGCTGGGAATTAGTAGGCGTGCTTTAACCCCTTTTTTATTCACGGACTCGCTTGCGTAGCGCGATGTTTAATATTCAATAAATTAATTTAATAATCTCATATCATACCCATTAGTTTTAGTTAATTTTTAATTTAGTTAATTCTTTGCTAAAATCGTGGATTCGCTTGCGTAGTGCGATAGTAAATCTTAATAAATAATTTTCTCAAAACACAAATAAAGTAATTTTTATGAAAGTAATAACATGTTAATAATTATTTCTCATGACTGCGGATTCGCTTGTGTAGCGCTATTATGACCAAGTCAATAAATTTCGTCTCGATCACGCATTCGCTTGCGCGGTGTGATTATGATATTTTATTATATTCTTTAATTTTCTAATAAACAAGAAATAAAAGGGGATAGGTAAAACATGAACAATCATATAAATCGCAATTTTTTCAAAATTAATTTAAGCCATATTTTAAGTCAATAAAGCGACCGTGCTAGAACCACGGGACCCAGGGAATACCTTACACCTTTTCCCGGTCAAAAGAATTCCTTACCCGGACTTTATTTCCCCAGACTAATAATAAAATAGTCAAATTTTTCTTTGAATAAGGGATTCAAATAAAAAGTGACTTGTAACACCCAAAAATCAATTCCAAGTGGCTAATTCTGAACAATAAAATAATCTATATTTCAAAATTATCACTTTAATTGGAAAAGCTCTTTAACCCACAATCAATAACACACATCATATTCTTTCGGGGGGGGGGGGGGGGGTAGAAAAGGGGTGTGACACTTATTATGATCACTTTGATCATTTGCTCATCTTTCTTATCAAGAATTTTATTTGAATCTAATTTGTCTATATGCTTTAAGCTACCATCGATTTTATCCTTCTATGACTAGCTATTTTCTTTAGGTCAGCAAATGCGTCTGGCATGCTTTGCAATATACTGCTGGTGAATTATTTTTTTATGAACTTTAAGTTCATATTTTCTTATTCGAGGATCTAGATGTAAAAATAATAATTTATTCCACGTAACCTTTTCTCAACCGTTTAGACCGCTGAGAGGTTTAAGAAGTACACGCATCCTATATTCAGCGGTCTAGCATTGTAGGATGCTTTGGGTTTTCTTGATAAGTGTTACCGTATTCTCCATACAATGGGTATTTTAGGATCCAGCGAGGTTTCTTTCACCACCTTCCAGCTTCGAGAGGCCGCCTATGAGTGGTGGCGCACCTATCAGTTAGACGGTCCAGATGAGGCTACTTCGCTGACTTGGGTTTAGTTCTCAGAGTTGTACCTTCAAGAGTATGTCCCTCAGAGCCTCAAGGACGCACGAAACATAGAGTTTGAGCATTTCCGCCAGGGTGCTATGACTGTTTCAGAATATACTATCTGTTATGCCAGTTTGGCTAAGCATGCACCAGCCTTGGTTGTTAGTATTCGCGAGAAGGTTTGCCGGTTTATTAAAGGGCTTATTCCCAGCATCCGATCTAGCATGGCTCGTGAGTTGGAGATAGATATTTTCTATCAGCAAGTGGTGAACATTGCTAGGATGATTGAGGGTATACATGTTAGGGAGAGAGAGGAGAGGGAGGCCAAGAGGTCTCGAGAGTCAAGCCACTATTCTTGTGCCCGTACAGGTCATTGTGAAATTCACACCAATGATGAGGGTTTCATCTGTTCGGATTTGATCTCATCTCCTTTGCCCATCGTACCTTATCTATCATGCTTCTTTAAACAACTACGAGTTCAGAGGTGCTTATGTTGAAATTGTAACCACCGAACCTTGCTTTTAGACTTCCATCATCGTCTCGTGACCCGCGTGTTTCTGATCGTTCCCAAATCTTGAAGTCGAGCCTGATTCTCTATTCCTCGATCGATGATCGTACCTATAACTGTCTTACTTTGATCGTGAGTCTTTAACCGCGGGTCCCATATATGTCTCGTACATGTTTTTACCAGATCTTTTTTCATTTTCTACATGCTTTGAACTTACTTTTTCTCCTTTTTTATGTCGTAAAATAGTATCTTCTTCAATCCTCATCTTTGTAGTGTATTTGTTGTAGACGTCATTCCACGTTGTTGTTGGAAATTCTCGAAGGCTTTCCTTGAGTCGCCTCGTAGCTTCTGAACTCTGCTCATTCAAATTGTTGGTGAAGGCTATGACTGCCCAATTGTCAGGTACTCGTGGCAATGTCATTCTTTCCCGCTAAAATTTCACTAATTCTCTAAGCAACTCTGAATCTCCTTGCTTAATTTTGAAGATGCCTTCCATTCTCTTTTCAACTTTTTGAGCTCCCGAATGTGCTTTGATAAATGAATCTTCAAGCTCAGCAAAAGAATTTATAGAATTTTCAGGTAAAAGAGAATACCATTTTAGTGCTCCTTTAGTGAGCGTTTCACCGGATTTTTTGACCAAGACTGATTCAATCTCCTACTTATTCAAATCATTGCCCTTCACCCCTATTGTAAATGCAATAACTTGATCTCGCGGGTCTATTATCCCATCATACTTTGGAATATCAGGCATCTTGAACTTCTCTGAAATTGGGAGAGGGGCGGCACTTAACTTCCAGGGCTGTTGAGAGTTTTTATCCATATCTACCCCCTTGATCACGGGCGTTACCTCGGGTATTTCCTCTACGCGGTCACTTTGCTCCTTGAGCTATTTCTGCAATGTTAGTACTAGATTTTATAAATCAGAATTAACTGTATTACCTGGGTCTCCCTCCTGTGTTTCATCGGGGGTTCCACCGCTACCTGAATTAACTAGTCCAGAACGAGGATTCTCCAAAGTATTATTATTTGGAGTAGGTATGGGTGGAGCAGTAGGTAATTGACTAACAAAAGATTGTAAAGCCTTGTTGACCTGAGTAGCGATAAGTTTTTGTAAAGATTCATCCATAGCTTCAACGTTCTCAAATTGAACTTGTCCTTTTGTGTGAGATCCTTCAGGAGTTCCTTCACGAGATCGTCGTGGAGAACCTAGTGGAGAAGAAACTAATGCATTATTGTCTCGCAGATCTCCCTGAAGTTATTGGTTTGTTTTATTTTTTTCGTTTCCTTGGGTGTTGTCATTGTTGTTTGACATAGTTGATGCAACAAAGAAATCAAGCTAAGATATAACTGATTATCAGATTCAAGGTAATGGAACCAATTTGTTTAACCAAAAAAATGAGATTTCAGTCAAAGCTAGAATTTAGAAGAACTCGGATTACTGATAATCAAGAAAAGGAATGAAAGAAAAGAATTGTGAGTAGCAATATGATAATCAAGAAAAATGAATGATACCAATATATAATTCAATAGTCTTCCCTGTCTCACAACTGATTACATATCTCCTTTTTATAGGTTCCTTTGAGAATGTACCTTGTGCCTAAACCATAATGAGACTATTATGAGTAATTAAAGACCTTGAATGCTACGTTATACCATCATTCCATTGAATGTATAAATTCCTTAATAGATTCGGTATTTAATATTCATTAAATATCGTATATGTACTCTTTTCTATAGCCAGATTCATTCTTTTTGTGCCTAGATATAAGCAGACTTAAATAGGTACGTGCGTCGAGCTTCTTGTCCCGTGCCTCTTCCTTTTTCCTTGCTCGTGTCTGTTTTTGTAACTCATGAACCATGACTAATTGTAATTTATTGATCAACCCACGTGTCATGACACATCACCATATATATAAATACAAATTTTTCCCAATACAATTTTTGCAAGAGATTATTTCCACGGCTCGACCAGTTGGCTTCCCTTCTTCCAACTCAACCTATTGAAGATATAGAGAAGGTGAACGAGGGGTCTCCCAGACATCAATAACATCTTCCTCCCTATGAAGAGCAAAAAGACTGGTCGCCGCCAATTGAAAAATCACAAATAGGACCACCATGACTCTGTTGAAGTTGTGATGTTCGAACCCAGTCACGACCACTATAAACCGAAATAATATCGTTCATTGATGAGAACAATTGCCCCTCATGAAATGCCAGTTTGGGATAGCAAGGCCTATTATCCACAGCAGTAATCGGTGTGCAACTTTCTTTCCATTCTACACTTCTAGTAGTAGTAGTAGTCCTCAAATCAATGAAACCCAAACATCCTTTACCATCTACTGCACAAATGGAGTTACTCTCCTTTATAATTATCACATCTACAAACTTCCGTAGTTGGCGACTAACGACATACTGGTTTCTTTGTTCCCAAGCAGAACCATTCCACGACGAAACCAATGCCTTCTCCCTAATATCGAACAAGCCGATGCAACAGTACTTTTGATTCAATGGATACGTTGTAGCGATCATCAAACAGTTGGTATCATACCATTGCAGCTTGCTAACATCACCAAGCGTTTGCACACCTATGTTGTTCATTAGCTCCCCCGTGACGTAGTCCCAAACACCAATCCCACACCCATTGCTACTGCTTTTACAATTGGAGGATAACTTGTAATCAGAGCTAAAACATAGTGTACCTGCTGTGTATTCCTTCAATTGATTTGTATACTGGTGTTTATAGCTCAGCTTCCCTGTAGATACGTTGAATAACCCTATGCCTCCAATATCTAACTTTCTATCAAAACTAGCCACAATATTTTCAGAATCAACCCAAGAAACATCGTTCACACGACGATAATCAAGATTGATTGTAGCGTGCTCTTCAAGCATCCAGTCGTAGATGCGAATCACGCTACCCTGAGCCACACAGCACCAGCCATTTGGGCTAGCTCGAATGGCCTGAGTAGTGCCCGCACCATCCCCTACTGACCGGCCTGTTATAGACTGTGCCAACCGGAGCCTATTTCCATCAAACGGATCGCACTCAGCTGACCGAACATGATCCAAGAGACCCTAATATAGAGCCTCTCTGTTTAGGAATTTCTTATCGATCTTGGAATGAATATAAAGCTCACCTGTTGTGAGTAAGTTAAGAATGACAGCAAAATAATCAGGGTCTCTATCAATGAAGTATTCATTGGTTGTGGCATTAGAATGCAGGTTCCAATTCTCATCAAACATCGCTCCAAAGAATGAATTCCTACCAGCAGAAGCTAAGGTTGTGGCCGTAGTTTCGAATATTCTGCCACCAACATTGAGTTTCACCCTGTCTTTTTGTCATTCCATGTTGGAGCAGACCTGCGGATTTGACCGAACTCAGTAGCTTTGCTCAAATAATTTATTTGGTATGAATAAAATATTAAAATTAGAACTCAATCATTAATACTTGAAATCGTGGGCTTTGTCTCTGGTCAGGAAAGAATAATGATGAGATGTTTTTATAGGATTGATTTTGTATGAATCTAACGAATTTTTTTTATTTTTACCTATTCCAAGTATTTTTCTGAAAAAGAGGTTGAAAAGGACAAGAAACATTCCTAAAATATATACTAGAACAATTTTCTGAATTCCTATCAATATATATCAATTGTCATAATTATTACTAACGTACAAAATCATCTCAAATGAAAAAGAAAAATGATTTTCATACAAGTGTCTTTTGAAATTTTCAATAGATATTAGAATTTACTTTCGTTTAGTATTTTTCATATTCAAATATCAAAGTAAAATTATTTAAACATAAAATCAATTTTAACTTCTACCGAAATATCTTAAATAGGAAACATATCATAATTTAACAATTTCTTCACCTAAATATTTAAGAGACCTAAAGTAAAATACTGTGACCCCCACATTTTCAATAATTTTAAGCTGGGAGAAAGTATCTTTCATAACTTATAAGAAGTATTACCAAAATAAATAAATCATTAAATTAGTTATTTATAGAATAATTACAAATAAATTTTCCTAAAAATAATTAGTTGATAATTTGATAAAATTCTAACTAACATATTACAACAGATTAAATTATACTGATGATATAAACAAAAAGAATGAATATCAATATATATAACTTGAATCCTCACCAAATAAATAGGAAAACTGGTGAAAGATATAGAAGACGTAAAGCTAATGCGAAAGAAATTAAGAAGTCTCGTCTAATCTAAGGAAAAGCTTTACCTGTTCTTTCCTAATAGTACCTTTTCATTAATTTCCTTCTACATTTCAATTGAGGGTTGCTCAATCGATAAAGTATCTTTACTCACGATCGTTAGATTTTGGGTTCAACTCACGTTGTAGGGGAAGTGTGAAAATACTATAGAATCCTCCTAATTTGAAAGGAAATTTTCCTTTAAAAAAAAAAGTATAACTTGCGGAATTATTATGCATTTTCAACTATCATTATAACTTCACTAAATTACTTAATTATGGTAAGTAAATATAATTTGATGTAAACATCAGTTGCAAATAAATTTGTAAGATGGTCTATTGATCTTTATATATAAACTACAAATGATACTAACAAGTAAACACTAAACAGAGACAAAACTTGAGCTAATAACTATGTGAATAATTATGACAGCAAGAGATACTTTAGATTGCAATCAGACCATGAAAATCACAAAATTGTAACAGTAAATATTTATGTTCAGGCTATTTGCGTGTAACTTAACTAATCTATCGGATACTAGTTAGTATCTCGCAATAGCACATATCACGAATTATTCTACCATTGAATTTAGATAGATGAAAAGAATTCACCTAGTAACGTCTTTACTAATATTTGGTAAATAAATACACTAAATATTTACTGTTAAAACATTAAGTTACAAATTACAACAGGGGGCGCCAAAAAGTGAAGACGAGCAAGTTTAAAAGTTGATGCATTGGACCATCTCTTCTTCCCTTCAAAGAATTAGCAGCTTTCAACTAAAAAACTAGTAGGCATGGTGAGAATCATTAGAATCGAGTCAAATGATGATAATAGAAAATACAATAAGATCTCTCTATAATAATATTTTTGTTATGAAATAGAAGATTCTTACACTTCTATTTAAGGTGAATGTCTTTAATGTACTTAATTAGAGAGATTTTAGAGTCCTATTATTGGTAGCAAGATCTTCCTCCTCCCTATAAATAGAGGTGCTCTCTACCATTGTAATTCACCCCTCTCAACTCAATAAGAAGAACTCTCTCTACTCTTCTCTCTATTGCTATTGTTCTTGTTCTATTGTTCTTGTCTTTTACTTTAGTTTATAACACGTTATCAGCACGAGACTCTACCGTCTCAAGTACCATTCTCGAAAATCCAAGGTATTTTCCCTCTTCCTAATTTAATTTTCGAGTATGTCTGACATTATGAAAAGAAAGTTCGTTGCCCTTGAAATTTCGGGCAAGAACTATATGACATGGGTGTTGGATGCTGAAATCCACCTAGATGCTATGGGTCTCGGAGACACCCTCAAAGATAAAGAAAAAGCATCCACCCAAGATTGTGCGAAGGCCTTGATTTTCTTGCGCCACCACCTTGACGAAGGTTTGAAGATTGAATATCTCACCGTCAAGGATCCACTCGTTTTGTGGAACAGCTTAAAGGAGAGATATGACAACCTGAAGTTGGTCACTCTGCCACAAGCACGATATGATTGGGCTCATCTGAGGCTACAGGACTTTAAGTCCGTTTCTGAATATAATTCTGCTATGTTCAGAATTACTTCTAAACTGAAGCTATGTGGAGACAACATCTCCGATTACGATATGCTTGAGAAAACGTTTACAACGTTTCATGCCTCCAATATGGTACTGCAGCAACAGTACCGAGAGAAAGGCTTTACGAAGTACTCTGAACTGATTTCTCTCTTACTAGTGGCTGAGCGAAATAATGATCTGCTCATGAGAAATCACGAAAATAGACCAACTGGGTCTACACCACTGCCTGAAGCAGATATGGTGCACTCGCATTATGCCAAACATAAAAGGGACCATGATCACGGTCATAAACGGGGTCAAAGCCAAGGACGTGGACAAGGAAGAAATTCCAAAGAAGTCCGTCACCCCCCAAAGAGAGATAACCACCGAAAGCAGAAACGGGGTCCAGAAGATCCTAAGGCAAATAGTTCAGAAACTATATGTTATCGTTGCGGTGGAAATGGGCACTGGTCAAAGATTTGCCGTATACCAAGACACTTGGTTGACCTTTATCAAGCATCTCGAAAGAGAAAAGGCCCTGAAACAAATTTTGTCTATGACGACAATGAGGACATCACCCACCTGGATGTGGCAGACTTCTTTGAGCAACCCGAGGGAAAGATAGACCACCTAATCGGTGATGGAACCATGATGAAAGAAGATGGAGCTGTTTGATTCTACTTGTATTAGTCAATGAATAAATTAATAGTCATTAGCATTAGCTCGTATTAGTTAATTCATGATATGATGTTAGTATTAGCCCTTTAGAATGTTTCAACATGCTCAAATATTTTTATTGTACAGTAGAGGTAATCGACTAACCTAAAAACTAGTCGATCGTCTAATATTTAGCAATAAAACGAACTTTTTTTCCGCCAGGCCAGATATTCGAATATCAGAGTCTGATATTCGAATATCTGGGCCAGATATTCGAATATCAGAATTCCTATATTCGAATATCTGGCAAGATATTAGAATATGTGCTTAAATATTCGAATATCTAATATTTTTCGCATTAAAGTATTATTTTTTCCGCAAGGCATTATATTCGAATATTAGAATACAATATTCGAATATCCTAAATAACTGCTTCCCAAAACGCTGTTTAAACGCGAAACAAAAGAATTGAAGTTGTTTATACTTATATTTATGTATTTTTTTTTGTATGTCAAACTATGGGAAAGCAAAATGGATATCTCACAAAGCGAACTTGGATCAACATCCAACTGTAAAAGTATTTGCCTAGTTGATTCATGTACTACACATACAATACTCAAAGAAAGGAAGTATTTCTCTCAACTGAATATGTGTAAGGCAAACATTACTACAATCTCTGGAAGTAGTAAATTGATTGAAGGCTCCGGAAGAGCTATAGTAACTCTGCCCAAGGGCACGATGTTAATCATAGAGAATGCAATGTTCTCCTCCAAGTCTATGAGAAACTTGTTGAGCTTTAAAGATGTACGCCGGAATGGCTACAATATTGAGACAATGGATGAAGATAATCTTGAATATCTCGTCCTCACTTTAAAGAATGTCTCCGGCCAAAAGAGGGTTATTGAGAAATTCCCGTCTTTATCTTGTGGCCTGTATTGGACAAGAATTAGTGCAATTGAGGCACATTCAACAGTAAATCTAAAGAATACTGAGTCCAATACATTTGTACTTTGGCATAATCGACTGGGTCACCCAGGATCAACCATGATGAGACGGATTATAGAAAGCTCATATGGGCATCCGTTAAAGAATTTCAAAATTCTTTCAAGTAATGAATATCCTTGCACTTCGTGTTATCAAGGCAAGCTGATTATCAGACCATCCCCAACAAAGGTTGGGACCGAGTCACCCCCGTTTCTGGAACGTATACAAGGGGACATTTGTGGACCTATTCACCCACCTAGTGGGTCGTTTAGGTATTTCATGGTCTTGATAGACGCATCCTGTAGATGGTCTAATGTGTGCTTGTTGCCATCACGCAACCTTGCGTTTGCAAAGTTAATGGATAATAGATGAGAATAATCTTGAATTCTTCATGAAAACGAGGCTGCCCATTTCGGTTTGGGTTCACGCCATTTTGCATGCAGCAATGCTAGTTCGTCTCTGACTGACGAATTATCACAAATATTCCCTATTGCAATTGGTTTTGGGTCATGAACCCAATATATCCCATTAAAGAAGCTTTGGATGCGCAGTATATGTGCCTGTAGCACCGCCATCCCGCACCAAAATGGGTTTGCAAAGAAGGTTAGGAATATATGTTGAGTATGAATCGTCCTCCATTATTCGCTACCTCGAAACATTGACAGGAGATTTGTTCACTGCACTATTTGCAGACTGTCAATTTGATGAGACACTTTTCCCAAAATTAGGGGGAGAAGTCGGTGAAACCAAATGGGAAATTTTGTGGAAAAATGTATCATTATCTCATCTTGATCCACATACCTCTATTTGAAAGAAAGAGGTACAAAAGACTATCCATTTGCAAAGAATAGCAAATCAAATGCCTGACGCATTTACGGACTTGAAGAGGATAACGAAATCCCACATTCACGCGGAAAATGTTCCGATCCGTATTGAAGTCCCTATTGGACAAATATCTAGTGTCATATCCAATGAGTCAAATGCATGCCAGAAGCGTGGCAGACCATTAGGTTCCAAAGATCGAAATCCTAGAAAGAGGAAAAAGAACGATCTAAATGACACTATGAAAGAATCACATGAGGACGCTCATGATTTGATTAATTCCGAGATTCACGAAGAATCTATTGAGCCTGAGACTCTTGAAAATACGGAATGCAAGAATGTGAGGATCTCGAACCTCAGTCTGTGGTAGTACAAAATTAATTGAGAGCTCTCGAAGAGCCAATTATTACTATGTTGGAGAAACACAATTGAGTATTGTGCTGTAGTAAGTCTCAAAGAAACTTATTCAGTTTCCAAAGTACACGCGAAAGCGATTGATTATATTGAGACTATAAATAAAGGAAGGCTTTGATTCTCCTATTACTACAACTTGTAGCGGGGTAATTTGTATATGAAAAGCTACCCGCTTTGTTCTCCAGTTTGTACTACACAAACGAAAGAATGCCACAATAAAGTGGATATCTATTGGTATAAAACCCATGTCATAATAAACCCGAAGTTTATTGATAAGTACACATGTCATGGTGTAAATTTGAAGTTTACCAATATTGATAATTTATTCAGTTGACATTCGTGTTAGCCATCTCATTTGAAGTATGATGTGCAAATTCACATAGGTGAATATCAAAGAACTAGAAGTTCTTGTTCTCAGTAATGAACTGACCAACTAAAGAGTTCGGGTTGAAGCCCCTTGATTCTGGAAATATCAAAGGTGAATATGGGCCCATTCACCTGCCATGTATACCACATATGATGCATCTATGATATGGTTACATGCGCCATTGTTATTAACCCGCAGCCTGGCAGTGCTTGCGAGGTAAATCGCTCAGTAATCTAACTTCGAGCATAGTTTCCAGATTCTCTACTCAAGACAGTTCATCTTGATAAGTTGGTTTATATCAAAGTTGGTTTAGCAAGATAATTATTGAGTGCTTCCACTTAATAGCTAAACTGTTCCTTATGAGAACGAAGTTGTATATATCAGTTTGATATAAGTTGTATACAAGAGTATATTCTCCCCTCAAAAGTGGTTCAGGGTCAGGAACCAAATAATTTCATCTTATATTAAGGTGCTGTGTATATTGACATAATGCACAAAGATGATTTCCCAAAGTTGAGGAAACATGTTAGCTTTACTAACATGAGGGGGAGACATGATAAACACTTGAGAAAATGTTACATGGGATGAATTCTCATTTGTATATGTATATCCCCGAATATCATGATATGAACCTGAAGTTCATAAAAGGGATAATTCAAATTGCAACATATTGCAAAGCATGCTTTACGCATTTACTGACCCAAAGAAAGTAACTAAATGGAAGAGATACAATTCAAGAAGAATTGATTCCATATGAAAGACATGTAGTTTTGAACCTATAGTTCAAATGCTTGAAAGTGTAAAGGCAAAGGTATGTATAGTCAATTTTCGATATCTTATTTGTTTAGCATGACATGAAAACTTGATATGCAGCTAAAGTCTATTATGCGACTTATATGACTTAACTTGAAAGATTTAAGTTGCTTGAAGCATATGCAATTCTTGGTCCTGAAGTACCGCATCCTAAGTACAATTTGTGTACATATGAATCTTGCCATAACTATAAGCATGATGGATTTGAGAATGCATCTATGGAGATAGTGAAGAGCTATTCCACGACATTATATGAAGATGTTTATATCTATCAAGAATGATGATTTCAAGGTGTGGAATATTTATTCAAGTCAATATGGTTGATTTATTCATCAAGCATCTACCAAAGATCGTTTTGAAGATGATGCACAAGATTGGAATACAAATGCTCAAGGATATAAATCGATGTACTCATTAGGGGGAGTCAATGCGCGTTGCACTCTTTTTCCCTTACAAGGTTTTGTCCCACTGGGTTTTCCTTGCAAGGTTTTTAACGAGGCAACCAATAGGCGCATATTCAAACATGTGTACTCTTTTTCCTTACTTTAATTTTTCCCATTGGGTTTTGGTTTTAAGGTTTTATGAGGCACATTATTGAATAGACATTCAAGGGGGAGTGTTATGAAATAGAAGATTCTTACACTTCTATTTAAGGTGAATGTCTTTAATGTACTTAATTAGAGAGATTTTAGAGTCCTATTATTGGTAGCAAGATCTTCCTCCTCCCTATAAATAGAGGTGCTCTCTACCATTGTAATTCACCCCTCTCAACTCAATAAGAAGAACTCTCTCTACTCTTCTCTATATTGCTATTGTTCTTGTTCTATTGTTCTTGTCTTTTACTTTAGTTTATAACAATTTTTATATAATAACATTTTGTTATAAAAACGCAAAAAATAAGAAATAAATGAGGTTGTTAAAGAGAAGTTTGACTGTAGTTGTTAATCTTCAAGTTTTAAGTATTTCAATTTGATCCACCAACTCGAACAACCTATTGGGAATATAAGGATAAGAAAATGAAACCAATATATATATAGGAATTTTTACCTCCTATAGCAAAGATTAACACCTTATTTATTTTAAATAAATACCATTTAAAAAAATTATATTGTATAGATATCTTTTAAGATTTATAGGAAATTATTTAATTTTGGTTACCTCATAGCCTTAAGCCACTAAATACGCTAATCAGTAACAATATTTTCTTTCTCTCTCTACTTTGATATATCACATTCTCTTCCCCCATCCCATTAAAATTTTCGATTCTCTTCCTCTTCTCTGTCTAGTTCGCTTGCGATTTCTCCTCCGTCGATATCCTCCAGTGTAGTAGGAAAATTGTTAGAGTATAGTTGCACTTGCGATGACGTTAAGGACGGAATTCACTGATGGAAGCTTACAGGAAAATAATAATTATAGATTTTTCATAAAGCTTAGAAAAGATGGAATATCTTTATGGACGTAAGATCACTTTGCTTCAATTTCACTCTTCAAGTTTTAAGGGATGTTGACTGGAATTAACTGCATAGGGCGAAGGTAAAGTATGAAGTACGGGTTCGGACCGTCCCTACCAATTGAAAAAAATGAGATATGGATGTTGTAGGATAATTTTTTGTTAATATATGTCAATGTATTTTCATGTATTTCATTATTCTTTTTTCCCATTGTAAGTCAATGTATCTCATTGCATTCCGTGTATTTCATTGTATTCAATGTCTTTTTTCTCATTGTATCTCAATGTATCTAGCTGTATAGTATGTATTTTATTGTATTCACTGTCTCGCTATATGCCATGAATGTATTCATGAAATTTTTTAATTAATATAATTTATCTATTCAGATGTATTAGATAATTTTCTCTGAAGAATGCTATATTTTTGGGGAATTTTTGGATTGAGAATCTTTTTTATAACTGAAAATTCAAAATTTGTGTGTTATATTTGAGTTTGTTGAGTTATATTAGGAGTCTATTGTAATCCCTATTTCACGTCGTGAAACAGTCGAGTACAATAATCTGTCCAGCTGTAATCCCATGTTTCACTCTAAGAATACAGTTGAATACAACAATTGATAGCTGGACTTCCCTGATTCACGTCTATTTTTGCTACTGTATTCATGAATACAATAGCTTAAATACATCAAATACATTTTATAACCGAATAAAAGATATTTATAATCCGTAATATAGTAAATGATATCTATAGATGACTAATTACTACTCAAATCAATGAATCCCAAACACTTTTGCGCATCTACTACACAAATAGAGTTATTCTCCTCTATCACTATAGCATCACCAATGGATTTCTGGTTCATGTCCTTGGCACTAGACCATGACCATGTCACACCGTTTTCCTTAAAATCTAACAAGCGGATATCAATACGCGGATAGGAACTAGCGACAATCATCAAATAGTTGGTACCATATAGACATTGCAACAACAACAATAACCCAGTATAATCCTACTTAGTAGGGTCTGGGGAGGGTGGTGTGTACGCAGACCTTACCCCTACCCTTGGGTAGAGAGGCTGTTTCCAAATAGACTTCCGGTATCCTTCCCTCCAAGAACTTTCCACCTTACTCTTGGGGAGACTCGAACTCATAACATCTCGGTTGGAAGTGGGGGTTACTTATCATCAGAGCAACCCCTCATATAACCATTGCAACCTTCCAGTATATTCGCGGAAGCAATATGGTTGCTTAGAATATTCCAGAGAGAAGAAATTTATTTGCTTTCCCGTGACTTGATCCCAAACAATAATCCCACGCTCTTTGCTATTTCTTTTACAACTCGAGAACAACTTGTAAACTTAGTATAGTTGCTGAATAATCATTCCAGTAGCTGAGTTTCACCCTATCTTTCTAGCTTCTCATATCGGACTCACAAGTATTCTAAGAATACAATAACAACAACAATCCAACATAATCCTACTAGTAAGATTTAAGAAAGGTAAGGGATAAAAGGCTGTTTCCGATACACCTTCGGAAGTATTCAGAGAACGGAGTTAGGGAAAGAATAACGATGAGATGCTTTTATAGGTGTGATTTTCTAAGAGTCTAAAGAATTTCCTTTTACTATTACAAGTAGCTTTATGAAAGAGGACTAGAAACATTCCTAAAATAGAACAGTTCTCTAAATTCCTATCAATAACTCACTGTTCTACAGTTTGTTACAAAATACAAGATCAAAGAGGCAAAACAGAAACACAAGAAAATTTGATAAATAAATACACTAAACGTTAGCATCTTTAAACAAAGAAACTATTAAGACGATAAAGGAAAAAAACTTCATTATCCATAAACGATCTTCATTATCTATAGCCACAATGTTATCATCATCATAATCATACGAATTTAGTCGAATGATGATAAGAAAAATAGTAGTTAATCTTCAAGTTTTTAGTTTTTCCAATCAGTCATAGATTCTTGATCCACCAACTCGAACAACCTATTGGAAATATAGGGATAAGAAGGAAAAAAAATCAAACTATACATGGAAAATCATATAATGGACAGACGAGAAGTCTCCCAAACATCAATAACATCTTCTTCCTTATGAAGAGCAAAAAGACGATCGCCACCAATTGAAAAATCAGAAATTGGACTACCATGACTCTGTTGATGCTGTGATGTTAGAGCCCAGTTAGAACCACAATAAACTGAAATTCTATCGTTCATTGATGAGAATAATCGTCCCTCGTGAAATGCTAATGTGGGATCATAAGCCTTAGACATTGTTGTGCCCTTTTCTCTCCATTCTGCAGTTGTAGTACTACTTCTCATATCAATGAAACCCAAACACTCAGTCGCATCTACTATACAAATGGAGCTCCTTTCCTCTATTGCTATCGCATCAGTAAACGATCTCTCATCATCAGACCATGACCAAACCACATTGTTTTCCCTAAAATCCAACAAGAGGATACAATCATCCTCTGGATTAGCGACCATCAAACAGTTGGTACCATGTAACCATTGCAGCCTTCTAACATATTCAAGTGACCAGTCTGGGGCGTGCTCGCGGAATAAATTTATTTGCTGTCCTGTGACGTGGTCCCAAACACCAATGGCAAGCTCATTGCTAGTGTTTTTACAATCCGAGAACAACTTGTAATCTGAGCTAGAACTTAGTGTACCAGCCATGTAATCTTTCAATTCGCTTTCATTTGTAACTTGAAATTTATGCCTCAACTCTCCTGTGGATGCATTGAATAACCCCATGCCTCCACTAGCTAGTGTTTTCTCAGAGCTAACCACAATATTTTCAGAATCAACCCAACAAACATCATTCACCGTATGGTAATCAACATTGATCGTAGGGTGCTCTTCTAGCATCCAATCGTACACGTGAACCACACAACCATGAGCCACAGAGCACCAGCCATTAGGGGAAGCTCGAATGGCTCGATTGACCTCACCATCCCTTGATGGCCACCCTGTTACTGACTCCACCAACCGGAGCCTATTGCCATCAAATGGACCACACTTAGCTGATCGGACATGATCCAAAAGGCCATAATATAGAGCCTCTCTGTATAGGAGCTTTTTATCAATCTTGGGAGGAATATAAAGCTCCCTTGTTCTGAGTAGGCCAAGAAGGACAGCAAAATAATCAGGATTTCTATCGATGAAGTGTTCATTGATTGCGACATCAGAGTGCAGGTTCCAATTCTCATCAAACATGGCTCCAAAGAATGAATTCTTGCCCGCACTGCCTAAGGTTGTGGCCGTAGTTTCAAAGATTCTGCCACCAACATTGAGTTTCACCCTATCTTTCTGGCTTTCCATTATTCAAAAATGTTACTGTACTCTGCAATTCAAATCAATACTGAGGTAAGAGATAAGTTTACAAACAAATTCTGGCTCAATATCAATCACAACTAACATCAGCATTATTATACACTTATACTAATGTAATTTTTCATGTTGATGGTAGATCTACATAAACAACTTATGTAACCAATTCTACAACTATATGGTCAAAACCTCAAGAATAAATTTGCTATCTATGATCCTTTTGAATTTCTTTATCATGATTGGCTAAAATATCTCCTCTTTTTTTTGTTAACTGATATGTTGTACAATATTAGTTGCAGTATGAATAAAAAGGGCAGTGCGATGCACAAGACATTGTCTGCTCATGTAGGGTACAGAGAAGGGGCAACCACAATGGGTGTGATGTAGACCGCATATTCTAATGCAAGCATTAGTTACTGTTTTTACATCTCGAACCTGTGATCTATAGTTGTTGTATGAATATTGATCCAAAAATCAGTTCTTTAAGTTCCCTATTTAATTCTCTTCTCTCGCAATTGTTTTTTCGGATATTGGAATGCTAAAAAGCTTGAAAATAGAGCAAAAGAAGAGAGTTAATGCATGAAAAAAGTGGTAATAAAACAAACGCAGAATAGTACACAAAATACATACCGGACTCAGAAGTATTAATTCAAGAAACAGGAATAGCAATCTGGAGTTGGATTCACGACTACAGAAATACTTTTGCCCTAATTATTTATTGATGATTCCATATTAATAGTATTTGCTTTTAAGTAATGGAGCTACTAATAATTTATCCTATTAAGAAGTCTCCTAATCCAAGTATATCACCTGATTTAAAGCATTGTATTACATATCACTTTTAAGAATAAAAACTTGCCCGAACTGTAATTATATATTCATTTAAAGCAAATGTTAAAGGTATTATTATTACTAATTAATAATCTAAATTTAAGCTAAGGAAAAGAAAAATTCTTTTTTATGGGATGCCTTTTGCTTCTAGCTAAGGGTGTCAATATATATATATATATATATATCGAAACTAAATTAGTTCCAACATTAGAGTAGCAAGCCATTAGGTATTCCAACGATCTTCAAAAGCAAATCACAAGGTATTGAATATCTTTCATCTTGTGAATTAGAATTCTCTTGTTGGATACTAATCTTTTGATAAGCTCTATTCTTATGTCTCAAGTTGATTAGGATCTTTCCGCTCGTATGATTTATATTTGTCTCGGAGAAAATACATAAATGCCTCCTAACCTATACCCCGATTTATATTGAGTTTCACCCATTCTTTCGGGCTTTTCATTAAGAGATCTGTTTAGATAACAAATTCAGGCTCAATAACAATCACAACTAACATCAGCATTATTATACATGTGACTTACACTAATGTAATTTTTTTCATGTTGATGTTATATGTAAAGAAACAACTGATGTAACCACTAACCAATGGTACAACACTATACGGTCACCTCAATAGTAAATTTGCTATTTATGATCCTTTTGAATTTCTTTTTCATGTTTGGCTAAAATATCTCCCTTTTTTATGCTACCGATATATTGTACAATATTAGTTGCAGTATGAATAAAAAGGGTTGCCATTACATAAGATATACCACATTCACGCACGGTCTAGGGAAGGTCGCACCCAAGGAGTGTAATGTACACCGTCTATCCTAATGCAAGTATTCGTAGTTGCTTATATGATTCGAAGCCGTGACCTATAATTGCAGTATGAATATTGCTCCTAATATCAGTTCTTTAAATTTCCCTTTAATTATTTTCTCTCACAATTGTTTTTTCAGATATTGGAACATTCGGAAGCTTGAAAATTTAACAAAATAAGTGAGTTTAGGCATGAAGAAAGTCACAATAAAATAAACGCAGAAAGAACAACATATACAAATATTATGGGACGACAAAATAGTACAAAAAATACATACCGGACTCAGAATTATTAATTCAAGAAACAGAATAGCAATCTGGAGTTGGATTCACGACTACTGAAATACTTTTGCCCTAATTATTTATTGATGATTCCATATTAATAATATTTGCTTTTAAGTATTGGAGCTACTAATAATTGTTGAGTTTACCCTGTTATTAAGAAGTCTCCTAATCCAAGTATACGATGAAAACTTACCCGCTGTAATTATTAACTTCAAAATTTTTATTATCATATGAGGCTTGGTGTGAAGGGTTTAACTCATACACCAACGTGTCTTTTCTACACTAGGGTAACCTCAATATATAAAAAGTGTGGTATTAGTAATCTTGAAAATAAGACAATATGTATGCTGCAAGATGTAAAGGTAACTTATAGCATAAAAGTTTTTACACGCAGGGGTGTCAATGATTATTCGAAAACCGGTTAAACCGGCCGAATCAAATGGTACCGAACCATTTTAGTTTCTTTTTAAGAAACTGTAAGTTTTATAGAAATTTATAACCGCACCGATAATTAGGGTAAGTTTTTATTTTATAAATATAAATCGAAAAAATACTGAACCGTACCGAATAAATTTTACATGTGAAAAATATATTTATTTAGTAAGTTTAAAAATAATAATGCATTAAATTTTCTTTGGGCCTTGAAATTATAAAAACTATTACAAGCCAATTAAGTAATTAAACTCAAAATACTATAATTTCTAAAACCTATTATGTTATTTTTATTTAAATTAAGTTATTTCAAGTATCGTTATTAGCAAGAGAAAAAGTATTCTAGCGATTATGAGTAGCAAACTATAATATATTGAATATGTTTACTTTCATATAATTTATATTTATCTTTTTAAATATTTATTCTTTTATAGACTTTATTCTTGAGTCCCAGCTTGGTATATCTTTCAACTCGTGTAATTTACATTTTCTTTGCCTTTTTTTATTTCATTACGTTATTGTAGAATAGTTGATGGATCTATACTGTAGCTATTTTTTTCTTTCTTTTTTTTAATTCATCACCCTTTAAACAATAAAAATGTCTAGAGAGTTTTGTTAAGTCCTATAAAAGAATGTATGTTATTGCCTTCAATTTCTATTGGTAAATTTTACATGATATTAAAAAAAATACAGAAAATTAACCAACTGTACCGATACGGAAGAGAAACCGACATGATTGAGACGGTTTCGAAAAGTCTAATTTTAGTTATACATAATAAAATAAGCGAAAATTGGTATGGTACAAATTTTATAAAATAACCGGTCGAACCGAACCATTGACACCCCTACTTCCACGGGTGTATAATTAATTTTGTTTTTAAATGTGACGACCCAAAGGGTCATCACCTATTTTTAGTTGACTTATGTGTCTCCGAGGCCTTGAAAACCTTATTTAGAGTTACCTCGATTTGCGTGGCAGTCCGAGCGCCTAGCTGGAAAGCTTAAATGTGAAATTCTGTGAAAAAATACTAAGTTTTGGAGTTAAAATGAATAAATTTGACTTTTGATCAATATTTTGGGCAAACGGACCCGGACCTGTGATTTGACGGTCCTGGAGGGTCCATAGAAAAATATGGGACTTGGGCTTATGTCCGAAATCGAATTCCGAGATCCCGAGCCGGAGAAATAAATTTTTAAAGGAAATTGTTTTCCTAAATTTTTTAAGAAAATTGAAAATGAAATTTGATGAGAAAGCAATAGTATCGAGCTCGTATTATGTTTTCGGCGTCCGATACAGGTCTTATATATGTTATAAGTCCTTCCAGTGAAGTTTGGTTAAAAACAGACGTCATTTGACGTGATTCGGACTTAAAGTTCTAAATTTGAAACTTGATGAAGTTTGAGAAAAAATATTGATTTTGAGGTTTGATTCCTTGTTTGTGAGTTTATTAGGCGATTTAATTGCACGGATGAGTTAGTATGATGTTGTTGGGTTAGTACATGTGTTTGGTTGAGGTCCCGGGGGCCTCGTGTGTATTTCGGATACTCAACGGGCCATTTTAGAACTTGGAAAATTGCAGATTTTTGCTTCAGCAGTTGCAGACCCTTTTTCCTTCTCCGCGTCCGTGTTGCATCTCCCGCGTTCACGAAGCTTTAACTTTTTCTTCCTTCGAGTTCACATCCATGCCCTCGCGTTCGCATAGTGTTATTTGGTGCTTCGGGCTGAGTCTTTTTTTCCTCATCGCATTCACGTGCATTCACTCGCAGTCGCGGAGCCTTGCAGGTTTCCTCTTTGCGTTCGCGTGCTGGTTCACGCGTTCGCGTAGAACAATTTTTGGGCCACAATATTTTACTCTACGTGTTCGCATTCTCTTCTCGCGATCGCGATGTCCTGTTAAGTGTGGCTCATCGCGAACGCAACCAGCCTATCACGAATGCGATGAGTATTTTTGCCCAGTTAATTTTAAATACCCAAAACAGAACCCTTATGGGATTTTTTTCCTCTTCTCCAAAGTCCTAGGACTATTTTGAAGTATTCTTTCACCACCATCTCTTGGGATAAGTAATTTCTAACTAGTTTCTTCCATTTTCATCAACATCAAATGAAATTCTAAGCCTAAAACACATGATTAAAGATAGAAAATTAGGGATTTGGGTAGAGTTAGGCTTTTTGATTCTTCTTGATTTAGACCTCATTTTGAGATCGAATTTGAAAATAAATTATATATTCAGACTCGTGGGTGAACAGGTGATTTGATTTTGGTCCGAACCTCGTGTTTGACCAAGCGGAATCGGGGTCGATTTTTGAGTTTTTGGAAAAAATAATGGAAAAGCTATAATTCGTATTATTTATCATTTACTGATGCATTGAGGTCATTATTGTATAAATATAATTGATTTGGAGCCAAACTCGAGAGGAAAAGCGGTAATTGAGGAGTGAATTGGCCGTGGAAGTTTGAGGTAAGTGTCCGGTCTACCCTAACTTGAGGGATTAAAAGTTGAGTCGTATGTGCTAGTTGCTTCTTGATTGAGTACGACGTATAAGCATGGTGAGGAGTATATATACATCGGCATCGAGCATGACCGTGAGTCCTAAGTTGATTATTTTTGTGTTCTTAAGTGACAATTCGGATGTCTAATTGATGATTATGATATTGAGTAACGATTTAGGTCAACCTCATGGACTTTATTTATGCCTAAGGAATTGGTTATAGCTGGTTATTCCCTTGCCGGGAAATTTCTATATTGCTTTTATATTCCTTGCCGGAATTTTATTGCGAAATTGTGTTGGATTAAATGGGAGCAGGTGGTACGCCTACCACAAGTTATTAATGAAATGGGAGAAGGTGGTACACCTACCACAAGTTATTAATAAAATAGGAGCGGGTGGTACGCCTACCATAAGTATTGATAAAATGGGAGTGGGTGGTACGCCTACCACAAGTTATTAATAAAATGGGAGTGGGTGGTACGCCTACCATAAGATTTAATGAAAAGGGAGTGGGTAGTTCGCCTACCACGGAAATATAAGAAATGGGATCAGCTTGCACGCCTGAAACGAGATGTGTACTGATAGTGAAACCTGTTTTGATTTCCATTATCCGTGCTAGAGTTAAATTGTTGCTTTTCTATTATATTTCCTTTGAAATTATGTATTATATGCTATCCCCGAAGCATGTGCCCCTTCCATTAAAATGTTTATTCTTGTTTATTTTCTGTTGTATATGAATATAACTGCACAGGTTTATCTAGAGTCTGGTCTTAGCCTCGTCACTACCTCGCCAGGGTTAGGCCAGACACTTACCAGCACATGGGGTCGGTTGTACTGATACTACACTCTGTGCTCATTTGCACAGATCCCGATGCCGGAGCAACATACGGCGCGCAACAGTAGTTTGGGAGCATGCCTTCAGTCCACGTGATCCCGAGGTAGTCCTATAGCGTCTGCAAGCCCGACGTCTCATCTATCTTTTATATCCCTGTTTCATCTCCTCGCTTCTGAGAGAGTGTGTCTTTATTTTCAGACTTTGTATTTAGCATTCTTAGATTATCTGTGATACTGTGACACCAGATTTTGGGTGGTTAAGGTTTAAGTTGATGTAATAGACATGGATTTCGGTTATTTTATCATTGTCTTCCGCTTATTAATTAAATCTTCGTTGTTATCATGATTATCGCTCTATAATTTCTAATAAGAAGTAATTTGTTAATGAAGTAACTAAATAAGATCTTGGATTACCTAGCTCTCACTAGTATGCGACATCATGACTCCGAGGGTGGAAATCCGGATCGTGACATTAAATTGCTCCTTTTATTTCACTTTAAGTGGCGTGTTCTCTTTTTTAGTTTGTCCTAAATATTATATTTCTATATTTAGAAATAATTTAACTTTAAGTTTCTTATTTTACCCTTAATAAGATGATTTACTGTCATACAATTATCTATAACTCATTCTAGACTACAAGTTTTAAAAGTCTTTCTGTCACGATCCGAAATTTTTATCTTCGGGATTGTGATGGCACCTAATATTTCACTTGCTAGGCAAGCCAAAGTTAGAATTATATTAGCCATTTTAAAACTATTTTTATTAATTAATAAAAAATTAACAATTGCGGAAATAAATTCTGAAATAAAATGATTAATCCATAATAATAGTGATGCCTAAGAACCATTCTAGAACTGGTGTCACAAGTGCACAAACTACTAGAATAATACAAATAAAGGTCCGAACGAAAATAAAGTTTGTCCGAAAGAAAATACATAGCCAAGAAAAGTAGAAGGGACTCAGAGCTGCAAACACCATGCATCTATACCTCAAGTTTCATGTGGATAGCTGAATCCAAGCAAATCTATTGTGCGCTGCTAGGACCAACTCCGATATCTGCACAAGAAGTGCAAGGTGAAGTATGAGTACAACCGACCACGTATACCCAGTAAGTATCGATCCTAACCTCGACGAAGTAGTGAAGAGGCTACGGCAGATAACTTACTTTAACCACTACACAATATTAATAATAACAATAATAGGAAAACAGGAATACAAATTAAACATGTAAATCATTTCAGCAATCGATCCAACTCGGCAGTCAGAACCAATTATTATTCAATCAATTTCTGTTGCGGCGTGCAACCGATCCCACAATATATTCATATTCAATTCTGTTATGGTGTGCAAACTGATCCTCAATATATTCACTGTCAACTCAGTTGCGGCGTGAAACCGATCCTCAATGTATTTATTTTCATTTAATTTTATTGCGGTGTGCAATTCGGTTCTCAATATATCTCTTCAATCAAGTTTGTTGCGTCGTGCAACTCGATTCTCAATATATCTTTTTAATCAATTTTGTTGCGTCGTGCAACCCGCTCCTCAAATAATATAATTTACCAATTCTTATAAAAGAAATTAATCCAATAATTGCAACAATTAATATGGAATTCTATGCAAATAAGCATACAATAATTACGATTTATTTAGGAAACAAGTAATGACAAGTAGCAATTAATTGTGAAATAAGGGAGGAAATGTGCAATTTAATATTTAATATGCTTAATGTCACGTAACAATTAAGTCACATAAATCAATTAAGCATGTAGCAATCAAGCATGGATTCAAGGCATAATATTGAGCAAGGAATATGAGAGTGATAATTAATATAACAATTAATTCAATGATTTAAAACAATTTATAATTTTCAAAAAATTATACAACAATTAATTTGACGACGTATATGCACTCGCCACCTTGCTTATACGTTGTATACATGGAGTACACATAACAAATAATTCAAGTGTTCTATTCCCTCAAGTCAAGGTTAACCACGACACTTATCTTGTTTTGCAGCCAAATTTAAAATTCCAACAAACCTTTGCCTGGTGAATTCGTGTCCAAAGGCTTCAAATCTAGTAACAAACAATTCTATATACTCAATACAAATCGTAGGAATTAATTCCATATGAATTTACTAATTTTCCAAATAAAAATCTGAACTTCACTTTAAATCAACAGTGGGACTCACGTCTTAAATCCCCAAAAAACTCACGAAATCCGAATACTCATTCTGATACGAGTTCAACCATACAAAAATTATCGAATTCTCACGTCGAATCGACTTTCAAATCTTCATTTTTTATTTTTTGAAGATTTTATAAAAATTCTAATTTCTTTCATCTAAATCCGAAATAATTGATGAATATAATTTATAAAATATGATCACTTTCGGATATAGAACACTTACCCCAGTCGAAGTCGTAAAAATCCCGTTAGAATCGCCCAAATCCAAGGCTCAAAATTCAAAAATGAGTAAAAATGGCTAACACCCGATTTTAGGTATTCTCCCTGGCCTTTTCGCACCTATGGATTATATTTTCGTACATGCAGACTCGCATTTGCAAGACAAAGCTCGCATTTGTGGAACAGGGCAGCCTGTTCAGTGGTCGCAAAAGTGCTCTAATGACCGCAGAAGCAGCTCGTCCATCGCGGAAGAGGCTGCGCACATGCGCTAATTTCTCCACAAAAACGGAGCTCGACAAGGTTGTCCAATGTTGCAGAAGTGACAAGAATTCCGCAGGAGCGACCATGCACCTGCGCAAAAAAACTCACAGGTGTGACGCACTAGAACCAGCACTGGACATCAGGTTCCAATTATTCAGTAGCTCGTCCGAAACTCATTCGAGCCACTCGAGACCTCGTCTAAATATTCCAACAAGTCTCAAAACATGATACAGACTTTCTAGGGGTTTCAAATTCCATTAAATAACATAGAATTTACAAATTCACACCTCGATTCGAACTTTTGATTTTCAAACTTTTCAATTTACAAAATCCGTGTCAAAACATATTAAACGAATTCGGAATGACTTCAAATTTGGCCCACAAGTCATAAATAACATAGCGGAGCAATTCCAATTTTCAGAATCTCAATCTGAGTCTAATATCAGTAAAGTCAAATTCACGGTCAAACTTTAGAAATCTTTAGCCTTTAGATTTCTAGTTTTTGTGAAATGGCAATAACTTGAGCTAGGGACCTCCGAATTCGATTCCGGACATACGCTCAAGTCCCAAATTACGATAAGGACCTACTAGAACTGTCGAATACTGATCCGCATCTGTTTGCTCAAAATATTGATCGAAGTCAACTCAATTGAGTTTTAAAGCTCTATTTCACATTTTAATCCATTTTTCACATAAATTTTCCGGAAAATTTTATGAACTGTGCACGTAAATCGAGGAATGATAAATAGTACGTTTTGAGGTTTAAACTCATAAAAATATATATTTAACTTAAAGATGACATTTTGGATCATCACACTTTCTATGTTAAACTATATGCTCAATCAAATATTGCGTACAGTGTGTTAAAGAGAGTATAATACATGGAGGGAGGGGAGGAAAATGGACAAGAAAATTAATAGGTGGGGCATCAAACCTTACCAATAAGGTGAAACTTCATATAGCCAACCAATTAAATTATTGTGCACGAAAATCTAAGTTAAACTCTGTTGTAAGTTAATTTATCCTAATGACGCAAAAATCCCAATACTGTCAATGTACAAAAATTAAACCATGTTACATGATTAATTCTCTTAAGTTTGTTCGTAATATAAAGTGGTCACAAAGAGATAGGAAAACTAAGTCAGTAAGGCCTTAAGTTAAAGACTAGTACTTCCCATATTCAATAACAATCACACACCATAATTCAAAGAACTCTACTCATGCAATCTTGAAAACTTGAAACACGAATAAGTATACGTAATTATAACCTTGAAAAAATTGATCACTACACCAAACTTAATCAACTAATTAAACACTATAAAACCCTTGTTAAACAATCACATATATCATCAAGAAAACCTTAAAAATTGTTCAATTTTTCATGTTATAAGCCATGTCTAGAGTAAGAAACCTATTTTCTTTCCTTATTTTCTTTCTCATTATGCCTTAAACTTCACTAATGGCTTAGCCATTGATCATAAATCTGATGCTAATATTGCATTAATCCCACAAAAGAAAGGAATAAAACGGTTGCATTGGCCATTTGCACATGCACCACCACCACCTTCATCTTTTTTTCCTAAGTTTCCATTTCCAAAAATATTTCCCTGGCCGCGATTTTTGCCACCTAAGCCTTTTTCGCCTAGTAAAAAAAGCGTCAGTGACATAAGCATAGACAACAGTCAGAATGTGAAAATATTGTACTTTAATTATTGAGGCGTGTATGCTTGAGAGGGACATGTACCTTCTCTTATGATTGCTGTACATCCATCGATACTGAATTTGGTCCCAAGGAATGTAACCAGTATGAATTTGCTATGATAAAAAATGAGTGTGCAAATAAAGCTGCTCCTCCTCCTACAGATTACTAAGTTATTAAGGGGGTGCATGTACGTGTGTGTTCATACACTCGACCCTAATTTATTTTTGATAAAGGCGTAATTATTATTATTATTATTGTTTTATGTATGTTCATATAGCCGAGCCCAAATTATTTGGGATTGAGACGTAGTTGATGTTTGTTGTATGTATCTGTGTGTATTTCTATGAGAATAAATTACTGAAGTGATTTGCTTCCTGGTTTATCAAATTATAGTGCTATTTTTCATGTCATGATATATACAAATTCTGGCAAAATTTATCTCGATTGTTTCATAAATTAAAAAATTGTTAATATTATTCATCTTCTACATCTTAACATACATATTTCATGTCAAATGGACCATATAATTAAATAACTATTTTAATGGATCATATAACTATTTAGCCCCGTTCTATTTCTATCTCATTATTAAATTTTCAGCATACTTTAATATATATTCATTAAATAAAAATGCACCATAGAATGGACAGTGTGATATTATTCATATAACAAAAAGGACAGACACATTCCTAAAGCAAGATAGAAAGTAAAACGACAGCAATGGGACGGTGGAGGTGTCCATTTGAATATTTTCTTAATTGTTACTTTTTTTGTCCTAATTTATGTAGCACTCGAAAAATAATAGTTAACATATTTTAACAAATCAATAGAGAAGAAAGTGCATGTCTATCAACAAGAATATGGAACAAGAACTAGGAATTATTCCTATCACTTTTCCTGTGAGTATTTTCTTCGTTTTACGTTCAATATTTAGTATTTTATATCTGTTTTGGGTTCGAATAATTTAAATTTTTAATGGAAAGTTTTATTTTAAGAGATAAAATGCTTTCTATTGAAAACAATTTTATACACAAAATTTAAATTTAAGATCTTTGATTAATGATGAAGGATTATTTATCATTGACATAACCTTTAGGGCTTTATTGAGGCATCTCATTCCTTCTCCAATAGTGTTAAAATACAAAAGGATTTTAATCAGTCAAGATTCTTGCTGAAATTAGAAAGAGATGGCCTTTTTTTTGACATTTATAAAGGGGAGAAAGAAAAAAAGAAAAGATTCCTCTGGTTATGTTTTATTTAAAGTTTCTTTTATTTATGATCCTTTTAAGCTTTAATATTAGTTTTCACATAGTAAATAATTATGCAATTTCTCTAACGAATAATTAAAGATATTAAACGTATCATTAAAGGCCACTATAAGCTAATTATCTGATAATAAAAATTTACTTATTAAGTATTTTTATAATTTTTTGATTCATTGAGTGAGAGCCCTTTCACACAGAACTCACGGAGTACTATGATTAATTTTCGTCTCTGGTCAACCAATCGGTCTCACAGTCATGCAGTTTATACCATTATGCACACGACTAGAATCTTAACTTGAACCTACTTTCGCACACCTTTATTACGCTTAGGAGTCGTTTGATTGAAAATAAGTTATCCAATAATTAATATCTACGGATTATTTTCCCATCCTCTCATATGGATAAAAAAATACTATAATTCCGGAATAACTAATCTAGATTAGTTATACCGCAATTTTATCCCAATCAAACTTGTGATAAACTCACCTCAAATTTAATCCCGACTTAGTTTGTCCCCTTCTCGTCAACGTATTTTTAGCATTAATGAAGGGTGGAAGATACCACGCTGTGGATCCAAGCACAGGAAGTTTAGGAGGCACCGCCAATCACGTAAGATAAGAAGTGTCCTCAATCTTCAGATCCTATGTGTGGCACACAAATGAATTTTGCCGATGACTCTTTAAAAGTAGGCACAACGTCAATTTGAAAGCAAATAAAATGTTATAAAATATTCTATTTAAGGTGAATGTCCATATTTAGAGAGATCCTAGGGTTTACTACTTGGTGGCTAAGTCACCACCTCCTTATAAATAAAGGGGTTCTCTCCCATTGTAAATCATCCCAAATTATCAATAAGAATACTCCTCTCTCTACTTTTCTCTATATTGTTCTTGTTCTTATATTATTTCATAACACGTTATCAGCATGAGTCTCTAACCAATTGAATTTGATTTCTTCCTTCTTCCAGAATTTTTTCTTGCGACTCCATTAAGAATTCGAAGAAGGAAAAGCCTCAGCCGCCGCCAGCCTTTATCCTCAAGCATCGTTAAATCCAACTAGGAGTAAAATTCCTTACCAATTCTAGTTTGGATACACAAGGATTAACTCATACTGCCTTTATACAGAAAATCCCACATCAGACTGTCTCCTCTCCAAATCTATACAAGCCGATATGTTCCTATTTGTTGAGTAACAATTCTTAGCATTCGCAAGCCACTTGAGTCTATTTTTAATGACTTGGAAGCATTGACGGGAAGAATTTCTATACGGAAAAATAGAAGAGATGGTATCATCATAAAGTAATGCAACGGGATGGAAACTCAAGAGGTATATTTGATATCACAACATTTATTGGTATACCTTAAAGGTAAGTAATTTACTTTTCCCTTTCAAATTCTTGAAATTCTACGATTTGATTTCATATACACATAGACAACAAAGTTTGATTATAACTCTAATGGAGTTTGTAAGAAATTATAAACACGTGAAGTGGTAAAATTTCTATGTCTTGCCATGATTAAATTCATGTATGATTGTGGGCAAAGAATTGAAAATCCGTCCCATTGAATTTGCTTCATTCTCATTCCCTTTAGAGAATGTGATAGCAGTATGTGATAAGTCTGAAAGAAGACAAAATTATTACCGTGAAGGTATCAATGGATGTGGACGTGGCAATAGACGGAATTATAATCGTCATCATTGTGATAATGAGAATAATAAAGATTCTCAAAATAATCTTTCACTTTATGAAAGTAATATTTGACATGAGATTGTATATAGCACATACAGATGATTATGATCCATTCCCTGAAGTGATGTGATAATTATAATAAAGCCCATAAGTATGGACACGCTCTTGATGTAATTTTATTTTATGTCTGATATTATGAAAAGAAAGTTCGTTGTCCTTGAAATTTCGGGCAAGAACTATATGACATGAGTGTTGGATGCTGAAATCCATTTGGATGCAATGGGTCTTGGAGACGCCATTAAAGACAGAAATAATGCATCCACCCAAGACTATGCTAAGGCCTTGATTTTCTTGCGTCATCACCTTGATGAAGGTTTGAAACTGTGCTAAGGCTTTGATTTTCTTGCGCCATCACCTTGATGAAGGTTTGAAAATTGAATATATCACAGTCAAAGATCCACCTATCTTGTGGAATGGCTTAAAGGAGAGATATGACAACCTGAAGTTGGTCACTCTGCCACAAGCACGATGCGATGAGAATCCAAAAGCAAATAGTTCATAAACTATATATTATCGTTGCGGTGGAAAAGGGCACTGGGCGAAAATTTGCCGTGTACCAAGACATTTGGTTGAGCTTTATCAAGCATCTCTAAAAGGTAAATGCCCTGAAACCAATTCTGTCTCTGACGACAATTTTGACATCACCCACTTGGATGTGGCAGACTTCTTTGAGCACCCTGAGGGGAAAATAGACCACTTAATTGGTGATGGATCTGTGATGAAGGAAGATGGAATTGTTTGATTTTATTTTACTTATTTGTATTAGTTAGTGAATAAACTAATAGTCATTAGTATCAGCTCGTATTAGTTAGCTTAGATATAATGTTAGTATTAGTTCTTTAGAATGTCAATATGCTTAAATTTCAAAGATATTTTTATTTTCCAGTAGAGTTAATCGACTAACCTAACAGTTAGTCGATTATCTAATATTTCACATTAAAACTGGATTTTTTCGCAAGCTAAGTTAGTCGACTATCTGATTTAGATAGTCGACTAACCTGATGACTGTTTACTAAGTTAGTCGACTGTCAACTTAGTTAGTCGACTAACTAATATTCCGCATTAAAACTGGACTTTTCCGCAAGGCAAGATAGTCGACTATCTGATTTAGCTAGTCGACTAACCTAATGACTGCTTCCCATGTTAGTCGACTATTAACTAAGTTAATCGACTAACCTCAGCAGATTTTGAGAATATTGTTTAATTATGAAGCAACGGATTAAATTTGTTTATTCTCATGTTCGTATATCTCTTTTGATTAATTGATTCATGTACCACACATACGATATTCAAAGAGAAGAAATATTACTCTCATTTAAGTATGTGTAAGGCAGATGTTACTACAATTTTTGGTAGTAGTAAATTGATTAAAGGCTCCGGAAGAGCAACTATAACTCTGCCTAAAGGAACAACATTTTAGAGAATGCAATGTTCTCCTCCAAGTCTAAAAGGAACTTGTTGAGTTTTAAAGATATCATTCAAAATGGATATCATATTGAGACAATAGTTGAGAATAATCTTGAATTCCTCATTTACTCATGAAAACAAGGCTGCCCACTTCGGTTTGGGGTCACGCCATTTTGCATGCAGCAATGCTAGTTCGTCTCAGAACGACGAATTATCACAAATATTCCCCGTTGCAATGAGTTTTGGATCATGAACCTAATATATCCCACTTAAGAATTTTTGGATGTGCAGTATATGTGCCTGTAGCACCGCCATATTGCACCAAAATGGGTCTGCAAAGAAGGTTAGGAATATATGTTGAATTTGAATCGCCCTTCATTATTCTCTACCTCGAAACATTGACAGGGGATTTGTTCACTGCACGATTTGCAGACTGTCAATTCGATGAGACACTTTTCCCAAAATTAGGGGGAGAAGTTGGTGAAACCAAACGGGAAATTTTGTGAAAAAATGCATCATTATCTCATCTTGATCCACATACCTCTATTTGTGAAAAAGAGGTGCAAAATATTATCCATTTGCAAAGAATAGCAAATCGAATGCCAGACGCATTTACAGATTTGAAAAGGATAACAAAATCACATATCCCTGCAGTGAATGTGACAACATCTGATTCACGAATACATATTCATTATTGGAAGAAGATGAACATGAAATTGCTATTGTATATACCACACTCACCCCTAGAAGGAGGTTTGAGATGATATATGAAAATAATGTCATTGTTATGGCATGAATAGTCATTGGTCACGTACCTATTGTACGCCAAAATAATTTGTCAATGTGATTATCAAAGGACAATAATAATGCAAGAAACATATCTTGCATATAATTTTGACATGACCATAATGGTATAACTTTCTCTTTAAAAGAGATATTCACCACATGGATGTTGATGAATTTGTGGTAGTACAAAATTAATTGAGAGCTCTAGAAGAGCCAATTATTACTATGTTGGAGAAACACAATTGATTACCAATAAGGTATTGTGTTGTAATAAGTCTTAAAGAAACTTATTCAGTTTCCAAAGTATATGCGAAAGCGACTGATTACATTGAGACTATAAATAAAGGAAAGATTTGATATCTTCTATTACTACAACTTGTAGCGGGATAATCTGTATGTGAAAAACTACCCGCTTTATTCTCCAGTTTGTACTACACAAGAATACCACAATAAAGTGGACGTTTATTGATATAAAAACCCATATCATAATAAACTTGAAGTTTATTGATAATTGCATATGTCATGGTGTAAATTTGAAGTTTTATCAATATTGATAATTTATTCAGTTGGCATTCGGGTTAGCCATATCATTTTAAGAATGATGTGCAGTAATAGAGAATTCACATGGGTAAATATTAAAGAACTAGAAAGTTCTTTACGAATTCTCTTGTATTACTTGTTTTCATTAATTAATTGACCAACTAAAGAGTTCGGGTTGAATCCCCATTAATTCTGGAAATATCAAAGGTGAATATGAGCCCATTAACCTGCCATGTATACTACATATGATGCATCTATGATATGGTTACATGTGCGATTGTTATTAACCCGCAGCCTGGCCGGTGCTTGCAAGGTAAATTGCTCAGTAATATAACCTCGAGCATAATTTCCAGATTTTCTATTCAAGATAGTTCATCTTGATAAGTTGGTTTATATCGTAGTTGGTTTAGCAAGATAATTATTGAGTGCCTCCACTTAATAGCTAAACTGTTTCTTATGAGAACAAAGTTATATATATATATCAGTTTGATATACGTTGTATACGAGAGTACATTATATTCTCCCCTCACAAGTGGTTCAGGGTCAGGAACCAAATAATTTCATCTTATTATTATTGATGTGCGGTGTATATTTTCATTAACACCATAATGCACAAAAATGGACTCTCAAGTTGAGGAAACAAGTTAGCTTTTCTAACATGAGGGGGAGACATGATAAACACTTGAGAAAAGGTTACATGGGATGAATTATCATTTGTATATATAGATCCTCGAATATCATAATATGAACCTGAAGTTCATAAAAGGATAATTCAATTGCAACATATTGCAAAGCATGCTATACGCATTTGCTGACCCAAAGAAAGTAACTATATTCTCACTGCAAATGCTCATATTAAGTCCCAGAAGGACAAAGTCTTTGATACGCTTAAAGCGTATAGACGAAGATCACATGACATAACACTTCATAAAATCTCATGAGAGATTCAGGTACCTGAATATATGAATAAAGAGATCTCCATGTTATGTCTTTATGAAAATTTACTGGAACCGATATAAAATATTCGTCGACGACATCTATGATTGCGCTAAATATCGATGAGGATCTTATGTTTGTCGAAGTACAAACAAAAATATTGGCTAAATGGAAGAGATACAATTCAAGCAGAATTGATTCCATATGAAAGACATGTAGTTTTGGACATGTAGTTCAAATACTTGAAAGTATAAAGTCAATGGTATGTGTAATCAGTTTTCGATATCTTATTTGTTTAGCATGACATGAAAACTTGATATGCATCTAAAGTCTATTATATGGCTTATATGACTTAACTTATATGTCAATCCATGAAAGATTGAAGTTGCTTGAAGCATATACAATACTTGGTCCTGAAGTACCACATCCTAAGTGCAACTTGTGTACATATGTATCTTGCTATAACTATAAGCATGATGGCATCGAGAATACCTCTATGGAGATATTGAAGAGTCATTCCACGACATTATATGAAGATGTTCATATCTATCAAGAATGATAAATTCAAGGTGCGGAATATTTATTCAAATCAATATATGGCTGATTTATTTATCAAATCTCTACAAAAGATCGTTTTGAAGATGGTGCACAAGATTGGAATGCAAGTGCTCAAGGATGTGAATTGATGCTCTTTTTAGGGGGAGTTAATGCGCGTTGCACTCTTTTTCCCTTACAAGGTTTTGTCCCACTGGGTTTTCCTTGCAAGGTTTTTAACGAGGCAACCAATAGGCGCATATTCAAACATGTGTACTCTTTTTCCTTTTCTATAATTTTTTCCCATTGGGTTTTGTTTTAGTTAAGGTTTTAACGAGGCACATTATTGAATAGACATTCAAGGAGGAGTGTTATAAAATATTCTATTTAAGGTGAATGTCCATATTTAGAGAGATCCTAGGGTTTACTACTTGGTGGCTAAGTCACCACCTCCCTATAAATAAAGGGGTTCTCTCCCATTGTAAATCATCCCAAAGTATTAATAAGAATACTCCTCTCTCTACTTTTCTCTATATTGTTCTTGTTCTTATATTATTTCATAACACAAAATGCTTATTATCTTATTTTTATCTACTTAAAAGACTATACTTGTACGAGTCTTAAGTGATTCCAAGGCTGGAATCACGAACGTAGTTCAATCACCTTCCACCCTTATCCGTGTACCAAATAAGCCCTTAATCATATATTATAATCCAAGAATAATTTGTTTATAGTTGGAGTTTTGTTTACACAAGAAAGAAAAAGCAAAAACAATTTATTTTCCTATTAGGAGTGAAATTTGTTGGCCCAACAACATGCACAAACGTGTGGGTGTATTTCTTTTAAAATATTTGTTCTATTTGCCCTTCCCTATCACCAAATATTATTTAAAACTCCTTTTTTTTTTCTCTACCCTAATAATCCTTAGAAGTCCAAAACAGAGGGAGAGAAAAAAAGGAAAAATAAGGCAAAAATCATGTCTGATGAAGAACACCATTTTGAGTCAAAAGCAGATGCTGGTGCCTCTAAAACTTACCCTCAACAAGCTGGTACCATTCGTAAAAATGGTTATATAGTTATTAAAGGCAGACCCTGCAAGGTAAAAATATTACCCTTTTATTTTTTTATTAATTAAATCTACTTTGGCAAGTTTTCAGATTTTGTGTATGATTCTTGTTTTTGTTTTATGGGGTTTGTTAATTTTACACTATTTTGAATGATTTAAAACCCTATTATTTTGTTATTAATGGGGTTTATTATTAGATTCACTTTGGAAAGTTCAGATTTTGTATCTAAACCTTGTTTTTTCTAATGTGGTTTGGTTTTTTTTTTTTTTTTGGCTCTTTTTGAATGAATTTTTGGATAAAAATCAGATCTTGATGGATTCTTGCTACTTGTTTTAAGTATATTTATTTAAGTGGTATGTAGTTGTAGTTGAAGAGAGAAGGAAAGGGTGTGTTTGAGCTCGGGTTTTTTCATTTTCTAAGCCATTTCCTAAGCCAAGCGTCTATCGGAAATAACCTCTCTGCCTTCTTGAACATAGAGGTAAGGTCTGCATACATCCATGTGTGGTGCGTAACACTACTCTCTCCAGATCCCATGTATGGTATTGTACTGGGTTTGTTGTTGTTGTTGTTGCTGCATATTTTCACCAAGTTGGTTTTAAAAAAAAAGTGTAGTTAGCTTAAGCCTTAACCACAATTATCGACTAAACTACCCTAGTGATATTACACATGGATATTTTCTCTTGACATCAAAATAAGGAAAGGGTGTTTTTAAGCTGTGACTTTTAAGTCCTGATTTATTTGATTTTTGTGTATCATATGTAGCTTAGATAATAATAAGTTTCTTTATATTTCTTTTTTGTCCACCAAAACGTAGGCGGATTGGGAAGAATCACCTAGCTTTTTTGTCTCTACCTTATTTGAACCCTACTCTCCATGGTTTTCTTAAAAAAGAAATTTTAAAATATACTAGTGAAGGTATCCATATCGTAATGCTGTTTTCAATATGACTGTTGTATTTTTTTCTCACTTTAACTATAGTTTGTACGAGTCAAAAGGTTGAACATTTACAAAGTCTTTTGAGCTATGTTGCTCGGACTCTCGGAACATGTCGTCGGGTGTATCCGGAATCCTCCAAAAGTAGTATATATTTGGAGGATCCAACAAAGGTGCAGCATCATTCTGGAGAGTACGTGCGACATAGCTTTTAAGGAAAAAGGATATTCACCTTAACACAAAAGATTACTGAGTGACTTTGTAGGAGATGTATGACAGAATTTAATGGATAGGATCAATTTGGTCTTCTGCGTAGTTCAATTCAGTGGCTCTTTGTTTAATCATATTTCAACTTGTTTGAACTCCTTTAGTAGGTAGCTTCTCTCTGAATCCAACTTGAGATCTCCTTTTCTTTGGAGTTAAAGTGAATTTGTGGTGCTCAATTATCCGTTGTGCCTTTTGGGTATCATTATTGTTTTCATAATTCCTAACTCCGGGTTCGAAAAATAAAAGAAGAGACTACTATAGAATTCACCTACCTTAAGTTAACCCCTTTTGTGTTCCTTATTCTGATGAAATGCAAGGGAACGCGAGATATCTTCTTTTTTTTTTTAAATGACTTGCTAGTACAATATCATCATTGTATAAGCTGAAATAATGCATCACTCAGTAATCTTTGGTCTTTTCATCACAAATGGGTATGTTCATTTATTTGATCTTTGACGATTGTCCTTTTATACGATTATCTTGAACAGGTTGTTGAGGTATCCACTTCAAAAACTGGCAAGCACGGACATGCAAAATGTCACTTTGTAGCAATTGATATTTTCAATGGAAAGAAGCTTGAAGATATCGTTCCTTCCTCCCACAACTGTGATGTAATACAGCGTTTCTTCCTCTCTTTTTTTATTTCTAATTGTGCATGGTGAGTTTGCAAACATTAGAAGTTTGATTTTCTCTGATCTTTTTCATGTATTCCACAGGTGCCCCATGTTAATCGTACCGACTATCAGCTGATTGACATCTCTGAAGATGGTTTTGTAAGATTTCTGCTACCTATTATATGAACGTGTATCAGTCGTCCTCTAATTGGGGCAAACTTTTTCAAAAGATAACGCAACATTATTTTGATTGATGACCTTTTGCATCATTTTGTATATTTTGTGGTAGCTTAGTCATAGCTTCTTAATGAAGTTGAGACTAATTTTTCTTTCCTACCTCAGGCGGAAGACACTTTTTTTCCTCCAAAATTTAATACTAAAACCAAAGACTTGAAATTAAATAGTTGTCTTCAAATTCGAGTTTCTTTGACTAATTCTTTATCCAACTCTGTTTCTAGTGTTGTAATTTGTTCATTTCTTTGCCAAGGTGTCTCTTCTTACTGAAAATGGAAACACCAAAGATGACCTCAGGCTTCCCACCGATGAAAACCTGCTGAACCAGGTACAGTATTTGGACAAATATAAGTTGAACCGTGATTTTCTTGTTTTTCACGCACAATATCTGAGTAAAGTTTCTCAACTTGTTATAGGTTAAAGGTGGATTTGAGGAAGGAAAGGATCTTGTGTTGTCTGTGATGTCTGCAATGGGTGAAGAGCAGATTGCTGCTGTTAAGGACATTGGTACCAAGAATTAGTCGCGCATTATGCAGCATAAATAATTTGCTTTAGCCAAGACATTTTATATCTTAACCGTGGTACTTTGATGTCCGTTCATTATGAACTCGACTTATATCCTATTGGCATGGCTTGAATAGTTAAACTTTATGGTTTGTCTGGTAAGACAAAGAACTGGATTTGATAGCAGAAATGATTTATATGACTGTCACTTTTTACTGGTTTCATTCATTATGGGGCTATATTGTGCTCAACATGTTCACCCATATAGAAGGGTAAATTTCAATCATTTTTTTCGAAATATTTAGGCAGGGGAACCTTGGCGTAATTGGTAAAGTAGTTATCATGTGACTAGGAGGTCATAGGTTCGAGGCAACCCTTATGTCCAGCCCGTCTTCGGATTCCGTGTTTAGCGAGATTTTAGTGCACCGAGCTGCTCTTTTTGCTCGAAATGTTTAGATACGGATTGCACCTGTTTCACGATTAGTAATGGCAAGAGCATGTACGACACAATTCGCTAACCGTAAGGATATGTATGGATCTAAAGTATAATGGAGAGTGAAATTCAGCTATTTCATATGACAAATGGGTAAATTTGGACCCTATTCTTATAAAGTATAGCACTTATATTGTCAATTTAAAAACCATATTAACTTCACACCACTTTTATGGTAGTTTTAAAACCAAAATGATTCAATTATTTGAGAATTATTACTTATATATTACTTTGCAAAACGTTAATATCTCTGAGTATTAAAGGGTAAATAACTACTACATTTAACAAGTTTATTTTGGTCACTAGAGTACTTTGAACAGGTCCCCCAAAAAAATTTAAATATTATTTTTTAGTTTTAATTTTATTATTTATCGGTTTAAAGGCTCAAACTCTTATAAGTTCCAAAATTATGAGTTCGAAGGTTTATGTGTTTGGAAGTTTACGGATTCAAAATTTCACAATTTCGAAAATTTAGCGGTTCGAAAGTTTATGAAATTTGTGGGTCCGGAAGGTTGTTGGTTTGAAAGTTTATGGCGTCGTGTTTATTATTATTTATGAATACTTCTGAAAAGTTGTTTTCCTTAATTTGCGTACCAAATACTGAAAAATAAATAAAATTACTATTTGTTTTTCAAAAAATTATTTTCTTCGTAAAATATTTCTGTTATACCAAACACACTCTAAGTGTTGCACCAAATCTTTAGCTTAACTATAGTTGCTCCATCGAGGATCTACATCTTTTTCCATAATCTCGAAATTGTGTCTTCATCTTCTATGTGCGGAATATAAGGGGCTAGCTTGTTGAGTTGTCCCACATCGAAGGGATTTGAGGTCCTTGGTCTCCTTATATGGCTTGGGCAATCCTCACCTCATAAGCTAGTTTTTGGGGTTGAGTTAGGCCCAAGGTCCATTCTTATCATGGTATCAGAGCCAGGCCCATCCCAATTATTGTTACCGATGTTGGGCCCCCATTTATGTTGTCCACGCTCCAGAGATCTGGACGTGATGGGGGGTGTTGAGTTGTCCCACATTGGAGGGATTTGAGGTCCTTGGTCTCCTTATATGGCTTGGGCAATCCTCACCTCATAAGCTAACTTTTGGGGTTGAGTTAGGCCCAAGGTCCATTCTTATCATAGATTCTCCTTTGTCTACTTTTACGCCTTACGATAAAAGGGGAGTTGGCTTGGCGTAAAATGAGATTTGGAAATAGAAAGAATTAATTTATACTTTTGACGAAGACCTAACCAACAAGATCCGTTGTAGTCTAGTTGGTCAGGATACTCGGCTCTCACCCGAGAGACCCGGTTTCAAGTCCCGGCAACGGAATTTCCATCTTCTTGAATTATTTTTGTGTCGAGAAGCTTTTTATCTTTTTATTCTTTTGAAATTACTTGCATAGTAAATGACATGAAACCTTTAAATAATATATATATGTATTTAATAGAATCCGCTTAAGTAAGCTAACTTACAATGGTCACCATAAAAAGTTTTAAAGCTTTACTTATTATTGCTCAAGATTCTGAATTATTCTATATAACTAGTAATTGTACCCGCGCGATGCACGATTAGTAATAAAAATATTAAAATTAAATTATGATCGGGCTTGTTCGATCCTATTCAATTATATTGCTTTAATAAAATTCAATTATTATCTTACTTGTCAATACGATATACCCAATAATGAAATCTTTATTAAATCAAAGGTACTTATATAGTTAGTGAATAACTTTTTTGTTCTATATTTATTGTTATTATATTAACCAATCTTTAATACTCGCTTTCTTTTTGTCATATGTGAAAAGATTTATAATTTATTACTTTTAAAATATTTTTTTTATTTTAAATTTTATTCTATTGTTCTTTATAATATTATCTAAATTTTAATGAACAAAATATCTACTAAACTAACGGGACTTATATAGGGAGCGCACTGAATAACTTTTTTGTTATATACATATTTTTTATTATATCATCTAATATTTAATATTATTACATTGTTAATAGAAAGCTTTATTAGCATATTACTTTATCCAATTATTTTTTTCTGAAAGTTTATTTTTGTTTTATTTATTTTAAAATAATTTTAAAACTCCAACTTGAAACTAATCCCCAATTTGAATTGGTAATTTATTATTTTTTTAATTTTGATTTTATTTTAAAATTATTTTAAAACTTCTACTTAAAAATACATCCAGATTTGAACGGGTAGTTTTTTCTTCTCTTTCTTTGAATTTTTTATAGCTAATTCTTTTCCTTTTTTATATTAAGATAATAACCAATAACTTTTGTTCATATTTTTCTTTACTATATTAGCCAATGTTTAGTATTCGCTTTATTTTTGTAATATATAAGAAGCTATATAGTTTATTACTGATAAAAAAAATTTAAAAAATTTTATTCTATTATTCTTAATAATAATACCTAAATTTTAATGAAAAAAATCTCTCTGTAAACTATCGGGAGTTATATAGGGAGAGCATTGAATAAATTATTTTATATGTATTTTCTTTATTACATCATCTAATATTTAATATTATTGTATTTTAATAGAAATATTTATTAACATATTACAATATTTAATATTTTACTCAGAAAGTTTTTTTTCCCTTTATTTTCGTTTTTTATTTTAAAATAATTTTTAAAAATCCAATTTGAAACTACTTCCAAATTCGAATCGGTAATTCATTATTTTTTATTTTAAAATAATTTGTAAAACTCCAATTTGAAACTACTCCCAATTTTGAATTAGTATTTTATTGTTTTCTAAATTTATATTAAATTTTTTTTAAAACTCCAACTTGAATTAGTTTTTCTTCTCTTTTTTTTCATTTTTTATAGCTATTTTTTCCTTTTATTTAAAATAATTTTAAAGAAGTTCAACTTGAAAAAACTCTCACACAATTTGAATGGGTAAAATACTGTTTTGTGTTTTCATTTTTATAAATAATTATAAGATATCTATATTTATTAATTCAATTAGTGTAACCAATTATTCAGAGCAACATAGAGACTTTGGGTACTGCAGGCGCATTAGGGCGGAGAGGTCATGAGGGCTTTGCGTAGGATGAGTAGGGGTGGAGCGACCGGGCCTGACGAGATCCCGGTGGAGTTCTGGAAGTGCATGGGTAGGTCAGGAGTGGAGTGGCTCTCCAGGTTGTTCAATGCGATCTTCAGGACCAAAAGGATGCCGGATGAGTAGAGGTGGAGTACAGTGGTGCCCTTGTACAAGAACAAAGGGTACATCCAGTGCTGCAACAACTATAGGGGTATCAAATTAATAAGTCACACCATGAAGGTCTGGGAGCGGGTGATCGAGGCGAAGGTGAGGTATATGACATCTATATCTGTGAACCAGTTCGGTTTCATGCCGGGTCGCTCCACTACAGAAGCTATACACCTTGTCAGGTGGCTGGTGGAGCAGTTCAGGGATAAGAAGAAGGACCTGCACATGGTGCTTATCGACTTGGAGAAAGCGTATCACAAGGTCCCAAGGGAGGTGCTTCGAGGCGAAGAGCGTGTCGGAAGCCTACATCAGAATAATCAACGACATGTACGATGGAGCTAAGACTAGGGTTAGGACGGTGGGTGGCGACTCGGACCATTTTCCAGTGGTTATGGGGCTCCATCAAGGATCGGCGCTTAGCCCTCTCTTGTTTGCCTTGGTGATGGATGCTCTAACCCGACATATTCAAGGGGATGTGCCTTGGTGTATGCTATTTGCTGATGACATAGTCTTGATAGACGAGACGAGGGTCGGTGTTATTGAGAGGTTATAGGTATGGAGACAGACTCTCGAGTCTAAGGGTTTCAAATTAAGCAGATCTAAGACTGAATACCTGGAGTGCAAGTTTAGCGCCGAGCCGAGCGAAGTAGGCAGGGACGTGATGATTGGATTTCAGGTCATCGCCAAGAGGGACAATGTCAGATATCTTGGGTCGGTGATGCAGGGGGACGGAGAGATTGACGGGGACGTCACTCATCGTATAGGAGCGGGGTGGTCAAAGTGGAGGCTTGCATCAGGAGTCCTGTGTGACAAGAAAGTTCCACTGAAACTCAAGGGGAAATTTTATTGAGCTGTGGTTAGACCTGCAATGTTGTATGGGGTAGAGTGCTGGGCAGTGAAGAACTCTCATGTTCAGAGAATGAATGTTGCGGAGATGAGGATGCTCAGGTGGATGTGCGGGCTCACCAGGTTAGATAAGATTAGGAATGAAGTTATTCGAGAGAAGGTGGGTGTGTCCCCGGTGGATGAGAAGATGCGAGAAGCGAGGCTGAGGTGGTTCGGGCATGTGCGAAGGAGAAGTCCTGATGCCCCGTTGAGGAGTTGTGAGCGGCTGGCGATTGTCGGCGTTCGGCGAGGAAGAGGGAGGCCTAAGAGGTATTGGGGAGAGGTGATTAGGCATGACATGGCTAGAATGCGGGTTTCCGAGGACACGACCCTTAATAGGAAAGTTTGGAGGTCTAGTATCAGGGTTGTAGGATAGGGGCTCCTAGAGTTTTTCGTACTCCTCACCCGGGGTTGGGTGAGGCTTGGAAGGGCTATCCATAGATGATTTTTGTTTTGGATTGAGTCTCCCTTATGGTAGTTATTTATGGTAGTTACTGTATGATATTATTGCATGCTATTTATTTATGTTTCTTATGTTTAGATAATTATTTATGCTATTTCTGCTGGAGTTACTAATGCTCTTTTGTTTTTGTTTTGTTTTTGTTTTTCCTTTTCTTCACTGAGCCGAGGGTCGATTGGAAACAGCATCTCTGCCCTTTCGGGTAGGGGTAAGGCTCGTCTACATATTACCATCCCCAGACCCCACTTTGTGGGACTATACTGGGTAGTTGTTGTTGTTGTTGTTGTTGTTAGTGTAACCAATTAATTCAAAATTCAAATTCAAAAAAAATTGGTTAGAAAAGTAGTTTATTTTGTCTTAACAAAGCCACTTGGCATTTTGTGGTTAAAACACTTGTCTTAATGTAGTAGTTTTGCTTCTCCTACTCTATATAGATAGATAAATAGATATAGATTTTTTATTTTCTTTATTTTAATTTTTTTTTTAAAATAATTTTTAAAAATCCAATTTGAAACTAATTCCAAATTTGAATCGGTAATTCATTATTTTTTATTTTAAAATAATTTGTAAAACTCCAATTTGAAACTACTAATTCATTATTTTTTAAATTTTATTTTAACATTATTTTCAAAACTCCAACTTGAAACTATTTCTCAATCTGGATGGTCGTTTTTCTTTTTTTTTTTTTTTTTTTGCATTTTTTATAGCTATTTCTTTTCCTTCTATTTGAAAATAATTTTAGAAAAGTTCAACTTGAAACTACTCTCACCCAATTTGAATGGGTAAAATATTGTTTTGTGTTTTCATTTTTTATAGATAATTATAAGATATCTATATTTATTAATTCAATTAGTGTAACCAATTAATTCAAAATTCAAAAAAAAAGTTAGAAAAGTAGTTTATTTTGTATTTACAAAGCCACATGACATTTTGTGGTTAAGACACTTGTCTTAATGTAGTGTTTTTGCTTCTCCTATTCTATAGATATAGATTTTATGTAATGAATTACTAATTTTTTTTGTCTTTTCTTGAGCCGTGGATTTATCTGAAACAGTCTTTCTATCTTTAAGGTAGGGGTAAGGTCTGCATACATACTATTTTCCCTCGATCTTGTGAAATTATACTGAATTTATTGTTGTTATTCTAAGCAATGAATCTAAACATATTCTTGACATGTTCAAACGTTGTAAATTTATCATAATTTAAGAGTATTCAACCAAGAGAGCTGAAGGTACTTACCATTAAGCTACCCTCTCTTGTTATGTATGTGCCTAACTAAACACCTCCTAATTAGGCATATTTTATATTAGTGAATTGTAACTGGAAACAAACCATTTGTATTTTATTTTTTATTGTTTAAAAAACTTGATCAAAACTGACAAATGTTAGGTCTTGTTCTCTTTGTCATTTAATGCAAATTTCCTTGATAATAATTGCTTAAAATATTAGGTGCAGGGACTTGCAAATTGTAGCTAAGAGACAAAAGTAACTCAATTTTATGGGAAAGGAAGCAAATTATATTGGTCATAGCAAAAAAAGAAAACTGTGAAATTATTTCTTAGTATAATTTATTCTGATTGTTATGATCTAGTGGTAAGAGCACAACGCATGATGTATGAGCATAACACGCACATCACGGATTCAAACTACACCGCTGATAAAGGCTTGGTTTTTAAGTGGAGAAAGGAGGTCACAGGTTCGAGCTGTGAAAGTGGTCTCTTGCTATAATGCAGGGTAAGGCTATGTACGATAGATCCTTGGAGTCCGCTTTTTTTTCTAGAGTATAACAGAAGCTTAGTGCATTGGGTTACTTTTTCAATGGCAAAAGCGCAAACTCATAATTGATTTAGTTTTGAGACGTGCACCACTGACCACCGGAATTTCTCGATTATTACAAAGAAATAAATATAATAATAATAAAATAAATGCTTAAAATGGTAGGTGCATGGACTTGCAAATTGTAGCTAGAAACAAAAGTAACTCATTTTACTAGGAAAGGAAGCAAATTATATTGGTGACAGCATAAAAGGAAACTGTGAAACCATTTCCTTAGAATAATTTGTTCCCCATCTACCATTTCAAGAATTGAGGACCTACAAACAGTTGGTAAAGAAGAAAAACTCTATAAATGAGATTTAAATGATTCAATAACAGTGAGACAAAAGTAGGACATGTTTAAAAATATGGGCCTCGACAGTTCGTAAACTTGCCTTAAACATTGGAAACACACTTAAAAATCCATCCCCATTGCTATGAAGATAGTTCTCAGTTGTCAAATCTATTTTTAGCTGTCCACCACAGTTTTTGAGACATTAACAGATAGCATTAGGTCCCTACATGTTGATATATGTGTAACAGCCCAACTTGCTAGTAAAATCGTTCTCTGAACCTAGATTCTTACGAATTTAAAATGCGTCACTAGGGGATAAGGCTTGTTAACTTATATATATCCAACATTCCTCTTGTGTATTGTCGATGTGAGACTCTGTCTAAAGTTTAGGGTGTCACATACACCCCCTCTTATGGACTCAGTGTCCTTGCTGAGGTTTGCCCTATGGCATGAGATTCGCCAGACTCAGCACTGAAATTTGCCCCACGTAACCGTGATTTGCCTAAACTCATCGCATGGGATTCGCCTAGATTCAGCACTGAGATTTGCCCCTAACCGGGATTTGCCTAAACTCAATTGAAATCTGACCCACCATTGGCAAGGCTAACACAAGAGCGGCTTGATACCATCTGTAACCGCCCAACCCGCTATGGACCTAGGTCCTCATGGGTTTAAAATGCGTCACAAGGATCTAAGGCTGGTTAATTTATATACCCAACATCCCTCTTGTGTGCTGCCGATATTGAACTTTGTCTAAAGTTTGAGGTGTTACGGTGTGATCTAATTCCAGGTACAACAATAACGAATATATTACTTAGGTGCACGTTACGAGTTCGAACTTTGCCGTAGACAAAAGCTTGATATTTAAGTGGAGAAGGGTAAAGAGGCAAACCAATTATCCCTCGAATTTCGAACTATGTACCAGCTGGTTTAAGTAGGACGGAGGGACTAATTATCCATTGAGTTTCGAACCGTACGCCCTCTGGCCCTTGAGGGTCTATCGAAAACAACTTCTTTACCTTTATAAGATAGGGATAAAGTCTTTGTACACGTTATACTTCCCAGACCCCACTTATGAGATTACACTGGGTTTATAATTGTTGTTATTGTTGTATCTGGCCCTCGAGGATATCTCGGTTGTAAAAGAACACCAATCATACAGTTGTTAGTTGCTTCAGCAAACAGGTTATGATGGTTGCAATGTAAGAAGAAGCAACACTTTTATTATTGCTAAACTCATGCATTTATAGACATGAAAAGAAGTTACTTACCACTAGTTAATCTTGATCTGGTAATCTAGAAATCTTAATAATCTATTATGCATAGATATTTAACTCATTTCTGTACAAAACCAGTTTTGCTGCTAACCTATGTGAACTTAACCCGTTGTTACAAGTCTCGTATCGCTGAATATGTGTTAAGCGATGCAAAGTATGCTTACACGAATATGAAAATCACTCAGAGGAGAAACTCAAGTCATCGATAGATCTACATATCTCTGCTTCAATGGCTTCATCGACTTTTGTTGCTTCAGTTTCATCTTTGTTTGAATCCTTCTCTTTAGCTTCAGCAGATTCGACACAGTCGTGAAATCTGAAGCAACTAATAAGATGGTCATTTGTAATACCAGCAACCTGCATGAAGGAATAGACCACAGTTGGTCCCACACCCCGAAAACCTCTCCTTATTAGATCTTTGCTAATCAAATCTGCTTTGGCTGTCTTCACTGGAACCTGACGAGGATATCTAAATCCGCTTACTATAGGCTTGTTGTTCACAAAGCTCCAGATATACTTGTCAAATGATCCAAATTCATCGATAACCTGATACAAGTAACACCTACATAAAATTAATTTTAACACCAATTTAAAATAAGTTGATATTTTAGCTGGTGTTTCACTAAATAGCGTTATTAAACCGCACATTGGCATTTAGGAGAGGAACTACTAGGTTAGCACCAGCTGCCACTATTTTATAGTTTAAAATATCAAGGTAAGACTTACTCCTGTGAACTTGCCAGTTGTCGATACAGATCAACATAAACTGACTTATCAACAGGACCACTATAAATTATTTCTCTACCTAATCCAGTTGATCAATAAATGATTGAATATCCCTAGAAGTAACAAGATTATAGAGAGTGGTCCATGAAAGCGAAAGACTCCCGATAGAATCATAAAATCACAAAGTAGCTAAAAACTACATTCACACTGTGATTCTTTTTTAGATTTGGTCAGTACATATAAATTGAAACTCATATAGGTGTTTCTGCTGAACACTTGATATTAGCCATAGTTTGCTAAATATATTAGTAAATGATAGACAAATGGAATCGAAGAAGACTGCAAGAGGTATTCACTATTGCTAACTGAATAGCGAGTAAATATACCTTCGACATTTGACGGGCATTTTCAATTATGGCTCGGAGTTTAAGTTCTGATAATAGTGAGCATGCTGTACTTCCAGGAGCTAAAATCTTCTTTTCATTTAACTTTGCCACTACTATGGGATCAAAATCTGCGAATACTTCTCTGCATCATGAAATTTTTTATTTGTTAAAGCTATGGAAGAGTCGATATAGTGACAAAAGGCAACGCAAAAAAGAACTCACAAGACAAAATATAGCAGACCACTCTAGCCCAGAAGAGAAAATTAAGGCAAATCTTATGCTTTTCGGGGTGAAGAAATAAGATTTTCCTCCATCAAAATAAAGAACTAATTCAAAAGAGAGTACCTGAATATGTTCCTTTTGCTAAGAATGGAAGGCCATGAGAGTTCAGCCAATGCCCCGCAAAGAACAAGGAGCTCAAACAGTTTCCTGCAAGATTCAAAAAGAATTAGTAATCATATTCTGTAGGAGCTTAGTGCACCAGGCTGCCTTTATTCTGTGTAAGAATGCTCTGGACAAGAATCTGGCAACTTACTTGTCGTCATGAACTGGAACTCCCCATTCTTCATCGTGGAAATCAGCATAAGATGGATCTGGTTAAAGGAGAGACAATATAAGAAACTAAAAGCTCAAAGTGGTAAGGGTGGCTAGTATATATATAGCTTAACATGGAACTTAATCCTCAGCTATATACTCCCAAACATATTTAAAATTCTCTGCAGCTTTTCAAATTCAAGCAGACATTTTCTTATACTGATACTTATAACCGCATATCCAATTTTTACGATGAAAGGGAGCATTGAAGCAACGGTAAAGTTGTCTCCGTGTAACCTATAGGTCACGGGTTCGATCCATATAATCGATGATGATTGCATCAGGTAGGCTGCCTATATCACATCCCGCAAGGGTGTGGACGTTCCCTGACGCAAAACGCGGGATGCTTCATGCACCGAGCTGGCCTTTATATTTTTACGATGACGCTAAAAAGACACAAATTTTGGGACAAGTGAAACTGAAACAAACTACACAAAATCGAGTAACATTAGTCTTGTAGGAACAGCATACAACGCTTTATGTCTCACACAAAATTGAGCGGTAAGAAGCGGCAAAAAGAACTCTTACCAACTCGTATATTGACAGACATCTGTGTATGCATATAAAAGTCTTAAAAGATAGAACTCGATGATCAGAAAATCTAGAGCTTCAAGATAGAAGTAATTGGAGTAGAAACAAAGCCTAGAGCCCCTCATAATAATGAAGCTGCATAACATAAAGATATAATTGCCTCCACGCCAATAGCATTGAAGGTAGAAGATAGTATGGTCTTGCTATAGCCAATTCGTATATTATGCAGTAACAGGGGTTTATCTTAAACTCAAAGAATAAGCTCCTTACAGTAGTCCTGACATCCAGTCATATCTACCTAGGTTCCACATTATCAAAAGATTTAAATCTTTTCTTTATTTCATAGTCGGACATTAACACATAAAGCTGTTCCAAGTTCTACAATTTTTCTTCTTCAAACATCTCTCATCGGTTCAGCCATTCTTGGACTCCTCCAAGAGTGATTAAGGAAAAATCAAGCTACCAGGCTGCAATTAACCTTAAAAGCGTTACTTGATTAACATTCCAACAATAATTGCTTACAGTTTGGACAGCATAATATCAGAAGCAGATTAAAGAATCAAAATCTGTATGTTCTAAATTCTTAAAAGAGAACAAGAAAGAACACACCTGTATTAGGTACCCAGGCACATCTTTTCTTGGATTGCAAACCGTCAATTGAAGAGTCTGATATATCATCTGAAACAATCCTTTTGGACTTCGAGGCCAACTGCTTCCTTCTACTTGAGGTACTACTCATTCTATATATCCTACCAGTTGACGCACTACTATGAAATGAATCCGTCGAGGCATCAGAAGAACACGAAGCACTGAGCGACAGATTGGAATATAATGACTCCTGTCGCCGAAGTATTAAAGGAACATCAAAAGAATGCAGTGAAGGCGATGGTTGGTGACCATTCTTATCCTCCATTTCAACCTCCTCTTTCGACTTCACTGCCTTTCTCACAGGTTTCGAAACAGACTTTCTTGAACCAGGTGACTTCAGTGCCTTATTCCCAGCAAGTCCAAGAACTGGCCTTGCTTCTGAATCGGCTGCATTCATTGACCTTACCTTTGAAGCCCCTGACATTGAAATGAAAACTTCCCTCGGCTTCTGCTACTTAAGTTCAACTTCAGGCTTCGAAATCCTCAAAATTTCAAAGTTTCAAAATTGCTAATTATAAGAACCACTCAAGATCTTACAAATTCACACATTGCTAAAAACCCTGCAAAAATCCAACAAATAACACCTCATAATGCTTCTGAATCCTATCCAAATCACAATATCTCTTTTATATCCCTTCAACCCCAGAAGCACAAAACTTGCATTAGATAATCATCTTTAACAATCCAACAAAAAAACAAAAAAACTCTCATGTCAATATTGACTCTCAAATTGCAAAAATTTCAATAAAGGTTCAACTTTTTACATAACCCACTCAAAACCCACAATTTATTTCCCCTCAAAATTCAATCTTTAAGGCCCATTTAAGTTAAAAACACTCAAAAAAAAAAAAACATCTACATTCTACAAATGAAACGTCAACTATTGACCCACAAATGCAAAATTCAGCATAAAGATCAACCTTTAACTTAAACTACTAAAAACCCACAATTTATTTCCCCTCAAAATTCAATCTTTAGAACCCATTTAAGCTAAAAGTACCAAAAACATCCACATACATGAAATGACACATCAATCTTGACTCTCAAATTGCAAGAATCTCAATAAAGGCTAAACCTTTTTCATAAACCACTCAAAAGCCACAATTTATTTCCCCTAAAAATTCAATCTTTAAGACCCCATCAAAGTTAAATCTCTCAAAAACATCAACATATCCAAGAATTCAAATGCATTAAAATAAATATCCTATCTGCCTTTGACTAAACAAAATCTTCCAAGAAACGCATTTTCAATTAAAAAAAATATTTACTGCATAAAAATATGTAAAGACAGCTAAGCCAAGTAAAAGTATTATTGAAATAAGAATGAACCTTGAAAAAGTAGATATTCCATTGAGCATTTTCTTTACTATTTCTTTTAAGAAGGATGAACTGAGACTTTGTCTTTTCAGAGCTTCATTAATCTGTGAAGGAACAAAAGCTGTTGTTCAGTGATACTAATGATGCTTTTTTTTACTCGCTCTCTCTTTCCTTTTCTTTATTTCTTTTGTTTTTCTTTAAAAATATTATGTTTTTGGGGAATGTAGAGAGAGAGAAAACGAAAATGTAGGAAATGTGATGGGGTTTTTGATCTGTAAATATAAAGGGAGTTGTTTTTGCTGTGAGTTAAGAGAGAGAGACAAGTATAGTGTGTGTGTGTTTGATTTGGGGAGTGATGAAGATCTGAGAACCGGTTTGAACTTTGAACTGACAAAACAGTTGCGTTGGTGACCAGCTTGGCCGGTTTAGGTGTTTTGGAGTAAAAGAAACAATAAGTAATAACAGAAATTTACTCATAAAATATATAGTGAAAAATTTAGAAATAGCTAAATATTGAAGCAATTTGTGTATAGATGAAGAGCAGACGAAGAAGATGAAATGAAGAAGATAGTTTATATTCAGAAGTAAGAGTAGAACACAGACTTAGCATAAAAAGAATGAATTTTTGTCATTGATTGATGAGGTGTATACATGTATTTATATTATATACATGAGTGTGTATTTGTAACTAATTAACTAATCACTTGCACAGTCATTAAGTCATTAATAACTGAATAGTATGAAAAGACTATTCTATCCTTATATTATTTTAACACTCCCCTCAAATTAGGTGGTGAAAAAATATTGATCACACCTAGTTTGAATTTCAAATATCCATGTTGTACTTTGGTTAACCCCTTTGTAAGGATATCAGCAGGTTGATCTATAGTTGCATTATACTTTGTGATGACCAGTCTTTGTTGAATTCTTTCTCTTATGAAGTGACAATCGTTTTCAATATGCTTGGTTCTTTCATGATAGACTGGATTTGCAGTTATTTGTATGGCTGCCTTACTGTCACTGTAGATATCGATAAGTAACTGTGGCTTTGTATCAACTTCTGTTATTAGGTCATATAGCCAGATAAGTTCAGCTACTGTTGCGGCTAAACTTCTGTATTCTACTTCTGCGGAGCTTCGAGATGCAGTAGTTTGTTTCTTAGACTTCTATGACACCAATGAATCACTAACTTTGATTAAGAAACCTGTAACTGATTTTTTGGTTAGAGGACATGCAGCCCAATCTGCATCACAAAAGGCTGTGATTGTGTTGTTCTGAGAGTTTGACAATAAAATCCCTTGACCTGGCTGATTTTTCACATATCTTACTATTCTTAAAGCAGCTTCCATGTGTGGTCTTTTAGGTTGTTGGAGAAATTGACTACGTTTTTGAACTCCAAATGCCATGTCTAGTCTTGTTACATTCAAGTATAGTAGTTTTCCTATTAGTCTCTAATATGAAGTTTGATCAACTAACTTTTTTTCTTTCTCTGAGCATTCTGCCTTAGCAATGTGATCATTATATTATTTAGATGTTAGTTTGATGTTGACATCAGTTGGAGTTATTGCTGGTTTGGCGACATCTAATCCAGCTTCTGAAATTAACTCCAAAGCAAATTTTCTCTGATGCATAATTATTCCTTGATTTGATCTAGCAAATTCAATTCCCAAGAAGTATTTTAGTTCCCCCAGATCTTTCATTTTGAATGCATTGTGCAGTAGGTTCTTTGTTTCCTCAATCAAATGTGGATTGTCACCTGTGACTAACATATCATCTACATATACTAGGATTATGATAGTACCTTCAGTTGTTTTCCTGATAAATAGAGAGTGATTATGCTGGCTTTGTTTGAATTTGAAACTCAGCAATGCTTCACACATTTTTGCAGTCTATTGTCTAGGTGCTTGTTTGAGCCCATATAGGGATTTACAAGTCTACACACATTGTTCTCCCCTGACTTTTAAATCCATGTGGTAGATCCATATAAATTTCATCAAATAAATTCCCCTGTAGGAAAGCATTGTATACATCCATCTGATGTATATGCCATTTCTTTGAAGATGCTAAGGCAAGAATAGTTCTTACCGTGACCATTTTCACCACTGGTGAAAATGTTTCTTGATAATCAATACCTTCTTGTTGACTATAGCCTTTGGCTACTAATCTAGCTTTGAATCTTTCAATTTCCAATGAATTTTTGTATTTGATTTTGTAAATCCACTTGCATCCTATAGGCTTTTTTTCCTTCTGGTAGAGTTACAATATCCCAAGTATGATTATTTTCAAGAGCTTTTATCTCTTCATTCATTGCTTGTATCCATTTAGGATTCAAAATAGCTTCTGAATAGTTAGTTGATTCAGTAGTTGATGAAGTTGTAGCTAAATAGGACTAATATTTAGAGAAGAGATTATCATAGTTGATGTACTTGTTGAGAGCGCATGGTACATTTTGATAGATATTAAGAGAAACAAAATCCTTCATCCAGACTGGAGGATGTTTGTCTCTACTGTATTTCCTAACTTTAGGCAAGGACTGATTTTGAATCTCAGTAGGTTCAACTGGCATTTGTGATGTACTAGTATCATAATGAGTACATTCTAAGTAGAAGTCTATTTCTGCATTTTTTGTAGCTGCATCTATGTGGTTTTCTTATGAGTTGTGTTGAATAATTGTTTCACTATATACTATATTGCCATCATTATTATTATTTGTAGTTGATGTTCTATTCTGATATAGTATTGTGGAATCATGTAGTTGTATTCCCAGGCTTGGTGTTGTATCAATAAATATTTGATGGCACTTGTTATCTTTCTTTGTGAAAGGAAATACATCTTCTCTAAATGTGACATCTCTGATTGTGAAGAATGTTTGGGTAGTAGGATCATATAGAATGTATCCTTTTTGAACTTCTGAGTATCCCATGTGTATAGATACTTTAGCTTTAGGCATTAGCTTATCATGCTCTTGTATAATTTTGCAAAAAAACACAGACATCTAATACTCTAAGACGCAATAGAGAAGGCTTCCTTCTATATAACCTTTCAAAAGGAGATATGTTCTCAATGATAGTACCTAGCAGTCTGTTTATTAGATAAATAACAGCTAATATACAATGACCCCAGAATTTGATCGGTATTTGAGCTTGAAATCTGATAACTCTTATGACTTCTAATATGTGTCTATGTTTCTTCTCAGCTACCCCATTCTTCTGAGGGGTATATACACTTATTTTTTGATGTATAATTTCCCACTCTTTGAATAGTTTTTCACATATAGAATTCACAAATTCTGAACCATTATCAGTTCTTATTGTCTTTATTGTTACACTAAATTGAGTTCTAACATAATTGAAGATATGTTGAATTGAAACACATGCATCAGACTTTTGCTTTAGTAAAAATACCCATGTCATTATTGAATAATCATCTACAATAGTCAGAAAGAACTTGTTTCCATCCAATGTAGCAACTCTATAAGGCCCCCACAAGTCTACACGTATTAGATTAAAACATCTACCACTTTGAATACTACTTGTAGGAAATACTAATCTAGTCTGTTTGGCACAAGGATATACTGTGCATTTGTTTATTCTATTTCTGATAGTATCACTATCTATAGGTAGTATTTTTCTAAGAATCTGAGTAGACACATGACCACATCTTCTGTGCCAGAGTATCACATCTGATTGTTTAATCTCAATTGCATCATTTCCTTTTGTAGTTAGAGCAATCATCCTGTTCCTTCTAGCTGTATTAGTGTACAGAAGATATAAGCCACCATTCTTTTTACAAATCCCTTTCACCTTCCCAGTGAGGAGTTCCTGAAATACACAAAAATAAGAAAAAAATGCTGCTGAACATTGCAATTCTTTGGTTAGCTTAGACATTGATAATAGATTGTACTTGAATTGAGGAATATAAAACACATTTGTTATCGTGCTATTTTCTAATATAGAGCTGGTTCATGTATGTGTAACAGTTATAATATCACCATTTGGTAACAGTACTCTATTTGGATTGTTTGTTTCAATTACTGTTTTCTCATCTAGTAAGGTCTTGTCAGACACCATATGATTTGTAGATCTTGTATCTATAATCCACGGACTGAGGCAATTAGAAGCAAATAGAGCTGTTCAACATTTGCAGAATCTGTTCGTACTGTGATTTTGTGAGGACATAGTTCTCAAGAGCTGTATTTTCCATATTCAAACTAGATCCTTGATTCTGAGTAGTACTCCCATTTTTCACTTGATCCTACACATTTGTATTCTTACCATAATTGAATACATGTGGTTGCCGATCATTAGAATGATCAATCTCTGTCATTAAGTTCACATTGTAGGCTGCATTTCCTACACCAATTCCTTTCCCTTTATTTTTAAAATCTGCAGGATATCCCACAATCTTGTAAAAATTTTCTATACTATGTCCCTTCATTTTACAAAAATCACAATACGTATTATAATTTCTTCTAAATCTCTGATTCCGATTTCCTCCAGCTTTTGAATACGTGTCAACCTCATAATTTCCTACTTGACTTGCAGGATTAGACCCAAAAATTCCTGAGGTTGCAGCAACAGACTTTTGTCTTTCATCACTTACAATTAATGCATAAGCTTGATTGACTGTGGGAATAGGACTTCTCATCAAAATTTGGTTTCTTGCTTGAGAATATGAATCATTTAAACCCCATCAAGAATTGATAGAGTTTCAACTTCTGCAAATACACCACAAATTCTATTGACTTTGGCCAGTTACAGCCAGATGCTGGCACCAAAGCCTCAAATTCTTCCCATAAATCCTTCAACCTTGAGAAATAGACCGATACAGAAGTTGTACCTTGTGACAATGTTACAATTCCTTGTGCATATTGTAGATTCTTGACCCATCAACTTTGTTATATCTTTCTGAAAGATCCTCCCAAACCAGTTGAGCACTTGATGCACACATAATTCCTCCAAGCAATCCTTTTGTCATTGAATTCATAATCCAAGACAACATAATCGCATTAGCTCTTTCCCAATGATTCCACATCGATTCTAGGAAGTTCTCTTTCTTGCATGTACCATCAACCATACCCAACTTATGTCTTCCTAGCATGGCTACTCGCATGGATCTAAACAAGATGGATAAATTCTTAATTCCAGTCAATTGAAATGAAATTATTTGAATACCAATTACATCAGCATGGAATGGAAAAAATGGATGATTATAGTCAATCCTAGTTGCTTAGTTTGCTTGATTACATTTTGATTCAATTGTTCACACCAATTTGTACTCCTGGTGCTCATTTGGAATCACCATTTTTCTTGCAGATTCAATTGCTTAAGAACTTGCTACTTGCAATTCTTCACAGAGGAAAATAGGAACAAACAGAAGTAGAGTAAGGATTGAAATTAGGATCGAATCGAAGTTAAGTATTTGAGCTTCTATGATCTGATACCATGAAATAATTTTGTGTATAGATGAAGAGCAGATGAAGAAGATGAATGAAGAAGATAGTTCATATTCAGAAGTAAGAGTAGAACACAGACTTAACGTAGAAAGAGAGAATTTCTGTTGTTAATTAATGAGGTGTATACATGTATTTATACTATATACATGAGTGTGTATTTGTAACTAATTAACTAATCACTCTAAAAGTCATTAAGTCATTAATGCTGAATAGTATGAAAAGACTATTCTACCCTTATATAATTTAACACTAATTTACAAGTAGTTATTCAAAAATAGCCACAATTTCAAAAGCAATTGAAATTCAGTTATTTTTAATATAAAGATAAATTTGAATAAAAATATTGTTCAAAATCCGAAAAAATACTCCAGCATAATATACTGAAATTCCTACATAAATATACTGAAACTCTAATAATATGTCGGTCCAGCATAATATACTATAAATTGGAGCACTCCAATAAATTATACGAGAACTTTTCGTGTGTTGGAGTTCCAGCATAATACGCCGGAATATAATGAAAGTTCATACACATGTGCACCGATCTCCAGTATATTATGCTGAAACATTCCGTGTTGCAGCAAAATAGTGACAATTTTTCAATAACTTTGCAAACGCTGTCTATTTTTGAATGACCAGTCCAAAAACTGGCTAGCCCGTGCTATTTTTACGAAAATATAAGAGTAATACTAAGAGCCTATTTGGCGATAAAAAAGATTTTTACTTTTTTTAAAATTAGTGTTTGGTCACAAATGCTTAGTGTCTAACCTTGTATCTTAATTTTTAATTTTTACACACTCTTATTAAGAGTATTGTCTTTGATAAGTTATATGTGCTAATCATATATTAACAAAAAGGAAAAAGAATACTACGAACGAACAATGGAAAGATTTAAAATTTAATTGAAAATTGCAACAATAAAACGGGTAGCTCAGTCATAAAGTATTTCGCATCTAAATACAAACGTTGATAGCTACTTTCGCGACTCAAAAATTACAATAAAACCTTTGTTAATGTTAGTAATTAGTAATTACAGGTCAAAGTTTCCTAAACGTGACCCTGGCACGTTTAAAAGAACTAAAGTTTCCTAAACGTGACCATGCGCACGTTTAGCTGGATTTGCTAACGTATACTAAGAACAATGGCCCGCGGCCGGAAAAATGCTATTCCGGCGCATATACAACCGGAAGGTTTGGCTACACCAGTAATGGAGACTCAAACTCAAAGATCACCGATAACATTTGGAAGCCTTCTTCCCCTAATGTTAACGAATGCTGAAGAAACGGAGGAATCTGAAATCCCAGCTGGCAGAGAACGCGATGAGCAAACAAAAGGATTTGCTACAAGCATAAAGGAGGAATTAGCAGCTCGCTGACTCCAATTCTCTATAGCAACAGCCTCTGAACAGTCAACCCTTGCGGATGAAGGAATGAACAATCGGAGCACTCAAATGGGTAAGGCTCTGACCTATGTTCCACCAATTACCAGGGATGGGAAAGTTACTGTTAAAATTGAGTAACATGACATTATTGTAAGATATATGGACTTATATCTACATACATATGAACAATATATGGATAAATTATATGTTATGTGCTATCTTTTGGTTTGGCCTAATTTTGTGGTCTTATGGACATTATGTTAAGGGGGCCAATGTATTGTCATATAAAGTGTAGGACCAATATGTAGATACCCAAAAGGGTAAACTTAGTTAATGATAGGCTAACTAAGGTTACATATATGTAACTATGGTTACATGCTTATGACTCTTGAGTTTCATAACTCATATGTTATAAGTGGGGGGTTATGGTTCCCACATTATTGCAAGACACTCTCTTCTTCCTCCCATTGAATCAAGAGAACCACCATTGTTCTCTTGCACATCTTTGTGGAAAGCCATACTCCAATTTTGGTTGTTGTGACATATTCTTGTGTAAGCAATACTTCAAGACAATCTTGAAGATAAGGATCAAGGAGTTTTCAAACAATCATCAAAGGAGGCTTAAGGATTTCCACATATGGATTCAGGTACGCTTCCGTTCATGTTGTTGTTTCCAAATTATTCGATATGAAGGCTATTGTGTTTTAGTCGGAATCATAATCCTAACAATTGGTATCAGAGCCTCCTTCATATTTGAATAATTTGGAAGTTCATAAAATCATGTTATATAAAGTTCATGTTCAAGTTAAGTTAGAATTTTGATTATGAAATTCTAGTACCATGAAATAGCATGATTTTATGAATGTTATGTTTGTTGATGAACATTGGTGTTTCAATATTTTGTTATCTCTATATGAAATGAAATATTGAAATTTGCATGATTTTGGTTGATGATCAACATGTTTTCTTGTTCATGATTCTTGTTGAAAATCAAATTAAGCCGTTGGACAGAATAGGAGGATAATCGATTATTTAATTAAGATAATCGACTATCTTGAATTATTCATCAAAAATTTGCAAAACAGTGGCATAGAATAATCGATTATTTTTTTTTAAAATAGTCGATTATTTCATTTTGTGCATTAAAAAATTTTGGGACAGAACACTAGAATAATCGATTATTCATTGAGAATAATCGATTATTCATTGAGAATAATCGATTATCTAAGTTTTCAACAAAATTGAGAAATTCCACTAAGCCAGAATAATCGATTATCTCATTGTGATAATCGATTATCCTGGACCAGCAAGCCCTGATAATCGATTATCAAGGACCTGATAATCGATTATCAGGCAATTAATTGCTGAAAACGTTTTGTTTTGGCTGTTTAATAAGGACATAATGTAGAAACGTTTTTCAGAATTAATGAAACGTTTTAAGTCTTTTAAGTTTCAGATTTTAATTGAATATTTATAATATGTCAATTAATATTAAGTTTTTTTTATAATTATTAATGTTTTATACATTAATATTCAGTTTTTAATATTAATTGTTTTAGTCCATCAAACTTCAGATTTTGGCATTGTCCAATTAAGTCTATAACAATTAATATTCAGATGTTGCATGTCAAAACATGTAACATATTAAGTTAAGATTCATAATATGGCTTAAGGAACTAAAGTATTTAGCATCTAATATTTTAAATTAGTCAATTGAAGCATTATGTTGCCAAAGTAACCTCTATTGTGTAGATTGATTGATCTTGAAATATAAGATGACTGTGGATGTTAGTCTTCCATGCGTTTAACACCGGCCCAAAGGAAGGTTGTTATTTGGCAGGAATTCGAACATGCTTGTGGTGATAAATATGTGACAATTATTCGGTTTTCCATGTGAATATTAAGTCGGCCCAAAGGAACGCTTGATATTTGACAGGAGTTTATTGTCAATATCTGATCACTACACCAAGAGTACCACTTACAAGTTGATTTTCTGTCCAAAGACTAAAATCAATGTTGTGCTAGGTATCTTGTAATGGGATTTGCCTATTTTGAATCTGAAATTCAAGTTATTGTAAGCATGTATTAAGTAATCCTTTGTTCTATTTTCAGTGAATTCTTCAGCTGCTTCGATATCTGCTAATATAAACAGCATCACTGTGCTTAACGGCACAAACTTTAAGGAATGGAAAGAGAACATTATGATAGTTCTCGGTTGCATGGATCTTGACCTTGCACTTCGGAATGAGCAACCTGCTTCTCTTGAGGATACATCCTCTCCTGATGAAATGAGGGAGATGGAGAAGTGGGAATGCTCGAATCGCATGAGTCTAATGATCATGAAACGTGCAATTCCAGAATCATTCAAGGGCACTATGAATGATGAAGCTAATGCCAAAGTTTTCCTTGAAAACCTTGAAAAGCGTTTTGAACAAAACGAAAAGGCGGAAACAAGTACACTATTGAGTAAACTTGTTTCCATTAGGGAGTACATTTTGCAAATGTCTCATCTTGCTTCGAAACTTAAGTCACTCAAGCTAGTATTACCTGAGGAACTGCTTGTGTACTTAGTTTTGATATCTCTTCCTGCACACTTTAATCAGTTTAAGGTCAGTTACAACTGCCTGAAGGAGAAATGGACTCTTAATGAGCTCATTTCACATTGTGTGCAAGAGGAGGAAAGGATAAAGCAAGATAAGACTGAAAGTGCTCATTTGGCATCCTCTTCTAAGGATCCTAAGAAGAGGAAAGGTAAGGAAGTTGCGGTTGCAAGGCCCAAGAATAAGCAACATAAGGAACCTAAGGTTGAAATTACTGAATTAGGTTGCTTTTTCTGTAAGGGGACTAATCATGTGAAGAAGGATTGTACCAAGTACCACGCTTGGCGTGCGAAAAAAGGTACATTTCTTTCTTTTGTTTGTTCTGAAGTTAATTTAATTTCGGTACCTAAGGATACTTGGTGGGTAGATTCTGCTGCTACTACTCACATAAGTATATCTATGCAGGGTTGCCTGAACTGCCGAAAACCAAATGATGGTGAAAGATACATCTATGTGGGTGACGGCAAGAAGGTGCCAGTTGAGGCTATTGGAATGTTTAGGCTGTTGTTTAAGACCGGTTTTCATTTAGATTTGGATGAGACTTTTGTTGTACCGTCTTTTAGACTGAATTTAATTTCTGTTCCCAAATTGGACATATCCGGTTATTCATGTTCTTTTGGTGACAATAAAGTTAGTCTCTTACAGAATTCAAATCTTATCGGTACTGGTCTTTTATCAACATTTGATAGCCTATATTTGGTTGATACAATAACCTCAAATAATGAAACCTTGCATACAAGTTTAAGTGGTACCAAAAGAAAATTAACTAATGAGAATTCTATATCACTCTGGCACAAACGTTTGGGTCACATATCCATTCAAAGCATTCAGAAACTTGTGTCAGATGGAATTCTTCATTCTCTTGATTCCTCCAATTCGGATATTTATTTTGAGTGTATCAAGGGAAAACAAACAAACAAGACGAGATTAGGTGCTAAGAGAGCTTCGGACGTCTTAGAATTGATACATACGGATATTTGTGGGCCATTTCCTACTCCTTGTAGGAAAGGTCAACAATATTTTATCACATTCATAGACGATTACTCTCGTTATGGGTACCTATATCTTATTCATGAAAAGTCCCAATCCATAGACGTGTTCAAATTATTAAGGCTGAAGTTGAAAATCAACTAAGCAAAAGAATTAAATCCGTTAGATCTGACCGTGGTGGTGATACTATGGCATATATGATGGTTCATGTGAACAACGTCCAGGGCCATTTGCTAAATTCCTAGATGAGTGTGGGATCGTCCCTCAACGTACTATGCCAGGAAGTCCTACGATGAATGGTGTAGCTGAGAGACGAAATCGGACCCTTAAGGATATGGTAAGAAGTATGATTTGTCGTACTACTTTGCCAGACTCACTCTAGGGAGAAGCATTAAAAACCGCAGCTTATATTCTTAATAGAGTTCCAACTAAAGCTACAATCAAAACCCCATATGAACTTCGGACTGGGCATAAACCCAGTATTAGACACTTACACATTTGGGGTTGTCCAGCCGAGGCAAGGCCTTGTAGGCCGAATGAAAGGAAACTGGATGCTAAGACGGTTAGTAGCTATTTTGTTGGATACTCTGAAAGGTCCAGGGGTTTTAAGTTTTATGATCCCACTTCTAGAACTATTTTTGAGACGGGTAATGCTAGGTTTTTTGAGGATATTGAGTTTGGGGGGTGGGGAGATAAAGTTGTTAGAGATTTTGTCTTTGAGGAAGAACATGTGTCTTTCCCTCAAGTTGTTGATCTTGGTTAGGGTGTTCTCATTCCTGACACGGATCACACAACTCCAGTTCAAGACAATATCGAAAATCTCCCCCATCAGGACCCTGATATTACTAATGAAAATCAAACTCAACAACCTCAAGAAACTGAAGTTGCATTAAGGAGATCCACTAGAGAGAGGAGAAATGCAATTCCGGATGATTATGTTGTATTTCTCCTAGAACAAGAAAGTGATATTGGACTTGAGGAAGATGATCCAATCAACTTCCATCAAGTCATTAAGGGTTCTAACTCTCAAAAGTGGATTGATGCCATGAATGATGAGATGAAGTCTATGAGCGATAATGACGTTTGGGAGCTTGTTACATTGCCCGAAGGTATTAAACCTATTGGTTGTAAATGGATTTTTAAAACCAAAAGGGATTCAGGGGGCAATGTTATTAAGTATAAAGCTCGTCTTGTCGCAAAAGGCTACACTCAAAAGGAAGGCATTGATTATAAAGAGACTTTCTCTCTAGTTTCATCGAAAGACTCTTTCAGGACTATAATGGCACTAGTAGCACATTTTGATCTTGAGCTTCATCAGATGGATGTTAAGACAACGTTTCTCAATGGTGACATTGAGGAAACACTTTATATGGTGCAACCTGAAAACTTTGTTTCGGATGAATCAGAGAAAAAGGTTTGCAAATTAAAGAAATCCATCTATGGGCTCAAGCAGGCTTCCCGTCAATGGTATTATAAGTTTCATGCAGTCATTACATCTTTTGGTTTTGAACCGAATGTTGTTGATGACTGTATATACCATAAGTTCAGTGGGAGTAAGTATATTTTTCTAGTTTTATATGTCGATGACATACTGCTTGCCTGTAACGATATAGCATTATTGCATGAAACTAAGAAATTTCTTTCAAAGAAATTTGAAATGAAAGATCTTGGTGAAGCTTCTTTTGTATTAGGAATTCAGATACATCGAGATCGCTCAAAAGGTGTTCTCGGTCTGTCACAAAAGGGCTATATCGATAAGGTTCTGAAAAGATTTGGCATGCAGGATTGTAAACTAGGTAACACCCCTGTTGCTAAGGGAGACAAGTTTAGTCTCAAACAGTGCCCAAATAATAATTATGAAATTTCGGAAATGCAGAAGACGCCTTATGCTTTGGCTGTAGGTAGTCTGATGTATGCTCAGGTATGTACACGACCTGATATAACATACATTGTTGGGATGTTAGGCAGATATCTTAGCAATCCGGGGATGGACCATTGGAGGGCAGCCAAAAGGGTCATGAGGTACTTACAGAGAACAAAGTATTACATGCTTACATATCGAAGATCGGACCAGCTTGAGATCATTGGGTATACCGATTCCGATTTTGCTGGATGTCAGGATAGTCTGAAGTCTACTTCAGGCTATATTTACATGCTTGCTGGCGGTGCTATCTCTTGGAGAAGCATTAAGCAAACTCTTACGGCCACTTCCACCATGGAAGCGCAATTCATGGCATGTTATGAAGCATCCAATGAGGCATTATGGCTGCGGAATTTTGTTGGTGGACTGCGGATTGTTGATAGCATTAAAAAGCCAATTAGGCTATTATGCGACAACAGATCAGAAGTTCTTTATGCTAATAACAACAGTAGTTTGACGAAAGCAAAACATATGGATGTCAAATTTCGCGTTGTTAAAGAAAGAGTACAGAATGGACAGTTGTGCATTGAGCACATCAGTACAAACTCCATGCTTGCGGATCCGCTCACTAAGGGATTGACACCAAAAGTATTTCTTGAGCATATTGCTTGTATGGGTGTCAAATCAGTTAAGGATTATGTATTTTAGTGGGAGTTTGTATTATACAATTATGTATAGTCCATTACATTCAGTAATTCAGTTATATCTGCGCAGATATTCAGTTTTAAAGTTTTTGTACTCTTACAGTTTATGATTGATCTCAATAAAGAGAACCAGTTGGAAATAGACATTCTATTGACCATACTTTATGTTATTTCCATGCTACATACCTACACTTGATCCATGTCGTTGGCTATATTGATATACGTGATTATGTTAGCCTTGGAGATTTGTCAATCCTTCAGAAGACCTTTCGGATATCGACCAACACCTTAGATGCTATGGAGCTCTTCTATGGGACTATGCTACAAAGAAGCAAGAAGATGGGTCAATCAGTGAAAGAGAGGTTACATACATGCTATCAAGGAGGAAGGGTGCTCCTGTTAAGAATTAGAAGACTACAATACAGAGAATGAAGAAATATCGTCTTATTTTCCTAGTTTAGTTGATGCCAATTTGTAGCTGAAGTAGAATACACTACTTTATGAACAAACTGTTTATGTTTTTATTGCAGCATACCTTTTTGTTTTGTTATTTTATCTTTCATTATTAGTAGTTCACTTGAATATAAATTGGTTTTTTAAAAGCACTGTATCTTCATTATATTAAACATGGGTATTTTGATGTTAGAATACAATTTGCCTATAAATAATCTTCACAATATCTATATTTTGGAAACACTCAATGTAGTTATTGTATATAATTCTGTAGTTGTATGTTCACTAAATTTTATTAAATACCTTCAAGTTCTAAGTAATATCTATATATAACTATCAGTTGAAGTTAAATTACACAACAAAGAGAAAAAAAAAATACTCCAATCATAGAAATATATTATCCACAAATTATCTACATATTATTACCAAGATTATAATTTAACTATATTTTACCTACAATCTGGAAACACTTTACATTAAAGTTACTTTTTTAATATCACTTGTATTAGAGATAATAAATATTAAAATTTAATTACAATATCAAAGACAACTTTAGGTGCCTGATACAATACATAAAAGCATATTAAACACACATAAAAAAAATTATAGTCTACTTCAAAATGATCTTTAAAAACTTAAACGATTACACAAAAAATCTACTAACTTTAACTCACAAACAGTTAGTTTGAATAACTATTCTAACTACATGATATTCATTTCTTTTTGGGCACATTCTTGCAAGATATTTTGTTATGCCCTTCAACTCCACAATTTTCACATGATACCTTGTATTTCTTTGACTTTATTTCATCATTTGTTTTATATCTTTCCTTTTGAGGTCTTCTTATTTGACTTTTATCTCCCGTCGATGGATTTATTACCTCGTCCAAAATATGTTGTGACACATTCTATTTGCTTTCATCAGGAAGAGGATTTACTGGTACTTTATACGTACGCAGAAGGCTCTCCCTTGTGTAATACAAAGAGCAATAGTTTTCATATGTTTCATTCATGTGCCTTAATGCTGCCAAAGCATGCGCACATGGAAGTTCTTCAAGTTTGAATTGGCCAAAACTACATTTCTGTTTTCTAAACACACAGTGTACCGCTTCACACCATCTAACATAGTAAGTATATGATATGTTGAAGCCCTCACCTACAATTGCAGAACAAACAGAAAAAATATTATCTCAACCATAAAAATAAATTATCTACAACTTATCTACAATCATCTACAAATATTCTACACCTTATCTACAACCTACAATTATCTACAATTTGAATACTATTTATATACAATCTGAAAATATTGTATATAAAAATATTATTATTTTACACAAAATAAAGAGATCTTACCTTAAGTTTCTCAGATAATGTACTGTTTTTCTCCAATTCTTTGTTGAATTTATACCCAAGGTATGTGAAAGTAACCTTTGCCTTCAACAACTTCTCTTTTGTCCAACGTTCAAGAAGTGTCCTCAGATACTCTAATAGGTCAAATATTGGCAGGTCTCTTGCATAATTTGTTACAACATTCAAAGACTCTGCAATGTTTGATGTCATAGAGGTATGATTTAACACGAGGGTCTATCTCTTCAATCTTCGACATCCTTTCATTAAATTCATCCATAGTGTATGACCTTGTTGTAGCAAAGTACAATTCATTTAATTGTAGATGACCCTTCTTGGACTTTGCCCTTAATTTGTCCAAATATGCCACACGCAAAAGTAGTGTAGCACTCCCGGATAGAGAATTGATGTTGCCTTCAGTATACTCTGATTCCTATCTAAAACAACACACATTGAAGGTATTTCACCATATGCCTGCTTGAATTGCTCAACGAACCACTTCTTAGATGCGTCATTTTCAGAATCAACCACAACATTTGTCAAGGGCAATATTATACCTACATTATTAATTCATAAAATATTAATTGGCAGCTTTAAAAATGTATATAAAAATATAAATACATAAAAACTACAATTTATCTTCATAATATAGATAATTTATCTACATTTCATGTAATAGCTACAAAATAACTACAAAAGTACTACAATGTATCTATAATTTATAGAATGCCTACAAAATAGTTTTTACACTTTTTACCTGCTGCATCCATAGTGCTTGTTGTCAGCATTATCTCCATGTATGCTGACTTTAAGAATGTCACATCAACCACTACTACTGGCTACAATGTTGCCAACCACTTATTAATGTACAAAGAGCAACAAATGCGTATAAGAAGCATTCATCTGCTGTCTTCTTCAATTTAACAATCGAACCAGGATAAATATCCTCATATTCGGGTAATTTTGCTATATGAGTCAGCCGGATTCCCTCTCAAAAACTGTAAAGACTTTTCCTTTGCTCTCCATGCTTGCATGTAACTTAGGTTCACTCTGTGTTTGGATAACATGCCAATTTGTATGTCCTTTGATGTGTAAACAGTCTTACGATACAATACTTTGGAATGACCATGCTATCAACTACAGTTGCAGTATATTTGCGCTGTATGAATGTTTCGTCCATTATGGAGCATGTGTATTGTCGGTTGAAACTCCTTGTCTTGAACATTACAGAATTATTAATTGGCGTTGCCTTGAAGTGCCATTTACAGCTTTCACTAACGCATACAAGCCAGTAGCTACAAAAAAAATACAATATTTAATATATATTATAAATATAGTTCCAACAAAAGGACTGTTTTAATATATAATAACGTAAACTACAATTTAACTACAATGTAACTACAGTTAATCTACAATGTTTAAAAAATACATATCTTGAGTAAAATATTGTTTGAATGATCTTTTCTTCACAAATATCTCTATACCTTCTATGACTAGATCTTTTAACTCTGAACTGGAACTTGAGCATCGTAGAAAAGTGCTTCATTGCAGCAGCTACAATTTGCTTGTCCTGATACACTTGTCCTTCTTCAATAGCAGTTTGCGTAGATTCTGTTATTATTTAACTTTGATATTCCTCTATAGCTGGAGAGGATGGCATATCAAGTAAATTTAGGGATCCAAACAAACCTGCATCAAAATAAATATAAACAATGTCATTATAATTTTATAGAATATTTATAGATAATTTTTAGATATCGTGAAAATTTTGTCATCCATTATAGGATGTCAGGCGTTGTATCATAGAAATTTGTGAAAACAATGATGCTTCGTACATAATTAAACTGATTTGTATTTTATTTGACTAGATTTTGATCTAAACATAGATTGTAATTTTATTTGAAGACAACATTTTGAAATCAACAATTTTTAATTATAGATTGTAGTTTATTTTGTCGTATAAATATAGTAACTTTTTAGATCAGGCTTAAAAACAACATTGCTTTATTCTTTCATTTAACTTATTTGTAGTTTAATTGTAGGTAAATGTAGTAATTTTATAGATAATACCGTAAAACCATAATTCTATGCAATTTCGAACTATACAAACCTGCACTAGTGTTATCTTGTTGATTGCCAATTCCATATTGAAATCTCGTACACTTATACATAATGGATATGAACCTAAATTTCTATTATCCTTTTTGGTATTCATATACACACGAACCCCCATATCATTCCTAATCTCCATTGAGGGACAATTGTCGTTCATCATGTATTTGATTTCTACAATTTTTTCGAAGTATCAATCGATAATTGTTCTGCAATTGTAGAAATCAGAAAACTGTAGCTTGCATTCTTATCTACCACAATGACGTCAACTTCAAAATCTCTAAATCTGCCATAGTTATCCCAATTCCCATTCAATTGTAGCATGATTGCAATTTTTGACATGATTGCGTGTTGGTGCTGATGTATTATACCAATTTATTTATTTTTTTGATTTCTAGATTGAGAAAAAAAAGTTGAAGAACAGATATATGTCGCCAATTTGATTTCTGAAAACGATGAAGAACAGAATATAACAATTTGAGTTATTGAATCTCGAAGATTTGAATTCTACAATTTGAATTTAGTTTGTTTAAGCTGTTCATAGTTTGTTTAAGCTGTTTGTTCTTTTTTTTTTTAAAAAATCTTAGTAAATTACGCAAATGCGAAAATCTCCTTTCCTTTTAAAAACTTGAATTTGTAGAATCAATCAATCCCAAGATTTTTTTCCTGATTTTTCGTGCGTTATTAAGGGAAGATTCTACACTATTAATTCATAATAAACGAATGGCACAAAAATTGTAGGAAAAAAATGGATTAGGCGGGGAATTTAAATACTATGCACATATTTGGTAAAAAGTTTTATATATGGTATAGGGAGGAAAAAAATCCTATTTTAACAGTGATTAACCAAACACAAACGATTTCTCTAATACTTTTTAAAATAAGCTGATTTCTTCCGCTTGGCCTAACATGCTATAAGTCGACGAATGCTTTTATTGTTTGAATGGTTTTTTCTGTTTTGAATCATCCGATAGACGAAGTTCATTGCTACAACTAATTCAATTCGCGTCAGAAGCCTCTTTAATGCTTCAAACCAAAAGATAGCCCATGCATTTGATGGCTTGAACTCGAACCCTAATTAAAGGTGTAAGAATTCTAAATATCTTGGCATGCGACTAGGGGTGGGATATTTTGGTCTAAATCGAATAAGTTGATCGAACCGAAATTATATTTTTTTAATTTCAGTTATTCAGTTTGTTCGGTCGATTTTGATATAAAAATTTAAAATTTTAGCCTTTTGGTTTGGTTAACCGAAAAAATGTATTATTACCATATAGGTTCTTTAAGTTACATATATGCTAAGCCCATTGGTAAAATTTTCATAAGGCACTATCTTTTAGTAGTAATTATCCATCTATAGATACCATTTGCTTTATTACGGATTATAGATACCTTTTATGTGGTTATAAGATGTATTTGATGTATTTAAGCTATTTTATTCATGAATACAATAGCAAAAATAAGCGTGAATCAGGGAAGTCGTCCAGCTAATCAGTTGTTGTATTCGAGTGTATTCGACTGTATTCATGGAGTGAAACATAGAATTACAGCTGGACTGATTATTGTATTCGACTATATTCGGATGTATTCACAGCGTGAAAAGGAGATTACACTATTTTTGAAACGGAAAGTGAATCAATTAACATAATAGACTCCTAATATAACTCAACAAACTCAATTATAACAAGCAAAAATTATATTTTCAGTTATAAAAAAGATTCTCAATCGGAAAATACCCCAAAAACATATCAATCCTCAGAGAAATTATATAATACATCTGAATACATAAATTATATTAATTAAAAAATATAAGAAAACATTCATGACAAATAGAAAGACGGTGAATACAATAAAATACATAGAATATAGCAGGATACATTGAAATATAATGAAAAAAAGACAGTGAATACAATAAAATACATAAAATACAACGAGATACATTGAATTACAATTAAAAAAAGACCATGAATACAATGAAATACATGAAAATATATTGAAATATATTAACAAAAATCAAGTTGCTCAGCCTAAACTCTGTCGTCTTTGTTCAAGAACAAACTCTAATTTTCGGCGAATTCATAGTAGCAACGTTTGAAGGTACAACACACGACACCTTTGAGATTTGAAGGTACAACACATGACACCTTTTTTCATTACCTACTACCCAACGTTGCTTGAATTATACAAGGAAGCAGCAGATGTATCATATAGCCAAACAGTGATTTCCAAATGAGGACTCCAATTATGAACTCCTGTCATTTTCCTTGCCCATTCCAGCATTGAGTTTGCCTTTTCCTTTTGCTGTTCGACTAACGAAGCATTTTTGAATGAAATTGTGACCTACGGTTTCGATTGATGAGGTCAAGGGTTTGGATTTTCGATTTCTATTATTCGCATCGTCTTGATTTCATCGCGTAATGCTCAAAACTTAGGATGAATCTGACTCTGCAATGAACAGTGAAACTGATGATGTAATTGGAAACCCCTCAAAAACCCTTCTTGGGTCGGGGAAAATATAGAAATTAAGAAAGAGAATTTTTCATGTATCAAAGTAGAGAGAGAAAGAAAATCTTGTAATTTGGGTGGGAGAAGAAGTCTGAATCGAGGTTTGTGGGAGAAGAGAGTAAAGTGTATGCAGAGAGAGATGTAATTGGAAACCCCTCAAAAACCCTTCTTGGGTCGGGGAAAATATAAAATTTAAGAAAGAGAATTTTTCATGTATCAAAGTAGAGAGAGAAAGAAAATCTTGTGATTTGGGTGGGAGAAGAAGTCTGAATCGTGGTTTGTGGGAGAAGAGAGTGAAGTGTATGCAGAGAGAGAGAGAGAGAGAGAGAGAGAGAGAGAGAGAGAGAGAGAGAGAGAGAGAGAGAGAGAGAGAGAGAGAGAGAAAGAGAGAGAGAGAGAGAGAGAGCGTGGTTTGTAAAAATTACCGTGATTATGGGACAGAAAATCTGAAAAAAGATAGAGAAAAATATTATTTAGCATATATAGTGCCTTAAGCGTAGGATATAACTATAATTGGATATTTTGCTATAAAGGGTAAAAGGTCGCTACATAATGTAATTTTTTAAAATGATATTTATTTAAAATAAATAGGGTACTAAACTTTTTTATAGGTTGTAAAATTTCCTAAATTAATACTATTAGGTTCAATCTATCAAAGACTCAACCCAATTAAGTAAGTCCATCAACTTTTCAATCTTAAAGACTTCCACTCTATTAAAACTAGGGGATTTGCATCTATACCAGCTTTTTGGATCACGTTTTAATTTGTGCCCGCTTAACAAAAAATTGCAAGCGTACCCATTTTTTCGCGTAACTTCAGCATACGGGGCTGAAGTAACAATGACAATCACGCAAAACTTCAGCATTCTCATAGACGGGCTGAAATAACAAGGGTGCTGAAGTTTTTATTTGTAATTGTTTAAGTTAAGCATAGTAGCTGAAGTTTTGTTCTCTTTTTGCTGAAGTTTTTGTTTGTAATTGTTGCTTGCTAAAGTTTTTGAACTTAAGCGTAGTAGCTGAAGTTTTATTCTCTATTTGCTAAAGTTTTGGTTTGTAATTGCACTAAATAAATTGAATTTTTTTTGTTCTGAATTCATTAGTATTACCATTAAGCTTTTTCAAAAACTTTAGCAGAAGATACTGAAGTTATTTAGTTAAATTGTAAAAACTTCAGCACTAAAAGCTGAAGTTTTTGTCCTGGATTCATGTCATAAAGCTTTTTCAAAAACTTGAGCATTATATAAGCTGAAATTTTTGAAAAAGCTTTCTAACATTCTAGATAAGTAATCAGATTACCACCACCACCACCAACAACAACTACCCAGTATAGTCCCACAAAGTGGGGTCTGGGGAGGGTAGTATGTAGACGGGCCTTACCCTACCCGAAAGGGCAGAGAGGCTGTTTCCAATCGACCCTCGGCTCAGTGAAGGAAAGAAACAACAAAAATAAAAATAAAAACAAAAGAGCATTAGTAACTCCAGCAGACATAGCATAAATAATTATCTAAACATAAGAACATTAAATAAAATAGCATGCAATAATATCAGACAGTAACTACCATAAATAACTAACATAAGGGGGAAACAATCCAATACACAAATCATCTATGGATATCCCTGCCAAGCCTCACCCAACCCCGGGTGAGGAGTACGAAAAACTCTAGAGGCCCTTATCCTACCACCCTGATACTAGACCTCCAGACTTTCCTATCAAGGGTCATGTCCTCAGAAACCCGCATTCTAGCCATGTCTTGCCTAATCACCTCTCCCCAATACTTCTTAGGCCTCCCTCTGCCTCGCCGTATGCCGACCATCGCCAGCCGCTCACAACTCCTCACCAGGGCATCAGGACTTCTCCTCCACACATGCCCGAACCACCTCAGCCTCGCTTCTCGCATCTTCTCATCCACCGGGGCCACCCCCACCTTCTCTCGGATAACTTCATTCTTAATCTTATCTAACCTGGTGATCCTGCACATCCACCTGAGCATCCTCATCTCCGCAACCTTCATTCTCTGAACATGAGAGTTCTTCACTGGCCAACACTCCGCCCCATACAACATGGCAGGTCTAACCACAGCTCTATAAAATTTCCCCTTGAGTTTCTGTGGAACTTTCTTGTCACACAGGACTCCTGATGCAAGCCTCCACTTTGACCACCCCGCTCCTATACAATGAGTGACGTCCCTGTCAATCTCTCCGTCCCCCTGAATCACCAACCCAAGATATCTGACACTATCCCTCTTGGCGATGACTTGAGATCCAATCATCACGTCTCCGCCTACTTCGCTCGGTTCGGCGCTAAACTTGCACTCCAGGTATTTTGTCTTAGATCTGCTTTTTTTTTTAAACCCTTAGACTCGAGAGTCTGTCTCCATACCTCTAACCTCTCATTAACACCGACCCCGTCTCGTCTATCAAAACTATGTCATCAGCAAATAGCATACACCAAGGCACATTCCCTTGAATATGACGGGTTACAACATCCATCACCAAGGCAAACAAGAGAGGGCTAAGCGCCGATCCTTGATGGAGCCCCATAACCACTGAAAAATGGTCTGAGTCGCCACCCACCGTCCTAACCCTAGTCATAGCTCCATCGTACATGTCCTTGATTACTCTGATGTAGGCTTCTGGCACGCTCTTCGCCTCCAAGCACCTCCATAGCACCTCCCTCGGGACCTTGTCATACGCTTTCTCCAAGTCGATAAGTACCATGTGCAGGTCCTTCTTCTTATCCCTGAACTGCTCCACCGGCCTCCTAACAAGGTGGATAGCTTCTGTAGTGGAGCGACCCGGCATGAAACCGAATTGGTTCATAGATATGGATGTCATATCCCTCACCCTCGCCTCGATCACCTGCTCCCAAACCTTCATAGTGTGACTTATTACTTTGATACCCCTATAGTTGTTGCAACACTGGATGTCACCTTTGTTCTTGTACAAGGGCACCACTGTACTCCACCTCCACTCCTCCGACATTCTTTTGGTCCTGAAGATCGCATTGAACAACCTGCAGAGCCACTCCACTCCTGGCCTACCCATGCATTTCCAGAATTTCACCGGAATCTCGTCAGGCCCGGTCGCTCGACCCCTACTCATCCTACGCAAAGCCCCAATGACCTCCCCCGCCCTAATGCGCCTGCAGTACCCAAGGTTTCTATGTTGCTCTGAATGCCCCAACTCCCCTAGCTCTATGTTACGATCCCCCTCCTCGTTAATTAAGTCTCGAAAGTACGCCTGCCACCTCTGCTTGACTTGAGACTCCCCCATCAGAACTCTACCATCCTCGCCCTTGATACACCTAACTTGGTCAAGATCACGCGCCTTCCTTTCCCTTGCTTTAGCTAACCGGAATAACTTCATGTCCCCGCCTTTCCCCCCTAATTCCTCGTATATGCGACTAAACGCCGCATTTTTGGCTTTCGTAACTGCCATCTTTGCTTCTTTCCGCGCCGCCTTGTAGATCTCCCTGTTCGCTCTCCGTTCATCCTCGCTCGTGCTCCTTGCCATCTTAGCAAATGCCGCCTTCTTCACCTCTACTTTTCCTTGGACTACCTCGTTCCACCACCAGTCACCCTGATGTCTGCCTGAATAGCCCTTGGCTACCCCGAGCACGTCCCGTGCTACCTCCCTAACCAAGTTCGCCGTCTCTAACCACATAGCATCCGCTTCCCCAGAACTTCTCCAAGCTCCACCCTCAGCTAACCTCCTCTCCAACTCCTGTGCTTTCTCCTTAGTCAAAACACCCCATCTAATCCGCGGTTGTCCCCGAGCACCCCTCCTCTTCCGCTTCACCCAGAGACCGACATCCATAACTAGGAGTCTATGGAGAGTCGAAAGGGACTCTCCCGGGATAACCTTGCAGTCCTTGCACATACCCCCGTCGCTCCTTTTGAGGAGGAGATAATCAATCTGAGTCCTCGCCGCCGAACTGTTGAAAGTGACCAAATGCTCCTCTCTCTTCTGAAATGTCGAGTTCGCAATCAAAAGCTCAGAAGCCCTGGCGAAATCAAGCAATGACGTGCCTCCTCCGTTCCTAACCCCAAAGACGAAGCCACCGTGCACCTCACCATAACCACCAGCATCAGTCCCAATATGACCATTAGAGTCCCCTCCAATAACTAACTTCTCAGATTGGGGAATACTACTCACCAGATCATTCAAGTCCTCCCAAAAGCGCCTCTTAACCTCCTCGTCTAAGCCCGCTTGCGGCGCATAAGCACTGATAACGTTGAGGACGCAACCCCCAATAACCAACTAAATAGACATTAACCTATCATGCACTCGCCTAACCTCGACCACGGACTCCCTTAGATCCCTATCAACCAAGATGCCCACTTCATTCTTACCTCTCACGACCCCAGAATACCATAGCTTATACCCGTCTACATTCCTCGCCTTCGACCCTTTCCACCTAGTCTCTTGGACACATGCTATATTAACCCTCATCTTCTGAAGAACCTTCGCCAACTCAATGGACTTACCCGTCAGAGTGCCTACGTTCCACGACCCGATCCTTAATCTATGAGCGTGCGCTACCCTCTTCCCACCCTTGTCTTCGGCCCTACCCGCAGAACCGCTCCTAACCCCCTGCTCGCCCCTGCCCCTGCCCCTACCCCCCCCTCCCCGAGGACATGACCTTACTCTACCATCCCCCGTCGCGGCTACTATTCCCAACCGATTACGGAAAACAGTGATGCACCCACGTACTACAGCGGAATATGCAAAAGGATGTAAGCTAGGAATCGACAAAGTAAACCACACACAGGGTGCTTAGATAGAAAACGTAAAAGGGTGTAGAGAATAAAAAAGGAGGTCGGGAGGTACCAACTCCCGATGGAAAAACCTGGAAGTATGCTTTGATTCGCCCGATATCAACTACCGCTAACTCTTGCACACTTTGTCCGGTGTTGCTTTGCTCTTCGCGTCAAAATGTCATAAGCTCTCCTTGTCCGCCGCGGATTGTACCTGAAAATCACGCACAAAAAAAAGGGCTCCCTAGCTCGGGAAGGGGGGGTTGCCTTACCAGGGATCGCCGGAAAAGGGGGGCGCCGGAGTTAGGGTTGGCAGGGGGTAGGGAAGAGGGGCTGGGTAGTGAAGATAGAGGAGAGAGAGGAGAGAGAAAGAAGAGAGAGAACTTACTTGGGGGTTGCCGGAGAAGGGTCACCGGAGGGGGAGGGGGGTCGCCGGAGGGAGGGGTCACCGGAGGGGGGAGGGGGAGAGGGGGGCTGGGGGCTGGGGAGGGCTTGGCATTGGAGAGGAGGGGAGGAGAGAGAGTCTTCTGGACAGTGAACGTTGAAGCCTTTACAGAGAGAGCCTTCTCCAGATTACCAACAGAATCTAAATTATAAATTTTGGAAACAATAAATGTGAAAAGAACAGAATTATCATAGTCTACTAACTTACGTACATGGAAATATTCGTAAATGATTTTCTACTAATTTACATATTATTTATAATTTATTTTTTAAAATAATCTGATAAACATTTTTATGGCAATAATCCCATGAATTGAAGTTTCATAGCAGCACCAACAACAACAAAAGAAAGAAGAAGAAGAAGAAGAAGAAGAAGAAAACGAAGGAGGATTAGGAGGAGAAAGCGTGCTGAAGTTGTTTAAAAGGTGGCTACAAGTTAAATCTTTTTAAAAAATGGTATATGTTAAATGGGGGCGGCCAAATAGGACACCCAGTGCAATTTTTCCATAGTATATATGATATATGCCAGGAGGATTTCCCACATAGTTGTAATTTATACTATGTTTGTAATTTATGATCCATAATAATGTGAAAAGTTTAGTCTATTTTTTTTATAAACACAATATTTCCAACAATTTAGAAGTTCTGGGAAAAAACAACAAATTAGCCGGTCCTACTATTACATAAAAGGAGCCTAATATGATAAATGTTCAAACCGAAATAGCCGAATCAAAATTAGAAAAACCAAACTGAATCGAACTTATTTCAATTTGGTTTCGATTATTACTTTTACAAACCGAAAACTGAATAACCGAACTGAATTTCTTCAAATCGAATCAAACCGATCGAACGCTCACTCCTGCACGCAACCTGGTGGTTAAATGATTTTCTTCTACTTAATTCTTTTTGAAAGATATTTGTTACTGTATAAAGGCCAAGGTAAACTAGGGCGTCATGCAATCGTTTTAATGTCTATTATTTTCTTCCATACAAGAAATATAACACTAATTTTTATATTGTCTATGCTGAAATATAACCTTGTTAGGTGTAAGATTAGGGTTTTTTTCTCTACATAAACTAGCTTTCACTTTCACACACACATATATAAAAAGTGGGATAAGATACTAATTTTCCCTTATAAAATGATAGAAGTGTCTGCATATAGAACATAACTATATTTACAGGTTGTAATAACATATTATTATTATGTCCATTAAACATCATAGTATCACCCATTCTATATATGGGGAAGTAAATTATGTTAATAGCTAAAACATCAAAGAAACGAAAATGGAAAGACAGTTGAAAACATGAACATCTTATGTATAGTATATATCATAACAGAGCCAGAATTTTAACTTTGTAAGTTCTCAATTTTAAAAAGACGTCGTTAACTATCAATAATTGGGTTTTAATCTAATATAACAAATATACTATTTGATTCGACTCCGTTTGGACATAAGAATTTTTTTATTATTTTTAAAATTAATGTATGGCCATAAAATTTAAGATAAATTTTAAAATTTTTCAAAAATTTGAAAAATTCCAAAAAGCATATTTCAAAATTTTTCACTCAGATGACTTATAAAAATTCAAAAATAACCCTAAATTATATTCATATCCAAACACAACTATAATTTTCAAATACTATTTTCATTTGAATTTTTTTTAATTTTACAATTCTTATGTCCAAATATACGGAAAAAAAAAGTTACTGAATTTAACCGAATTCGTGTTGATTTTCCTCTCTGCCCTAACTAGCTAATGGCAGTCATTTTAAAAGTGTCCAAAATCATAACATCACTCTTTTATTCTCTAAATTGGGTACTAGCTAGAATTTTGTGTCTATCCCCATCTCAGTAAATCCAACTAATTGAGGAAATACTATTTTCACGAGTGAGTTCGCAAATTTTAAGATCGGCGTATTGAGCTCCAAGATCAATTACGAAGTTAGTTTCGACATTTATCGTCTTTTTAATTTACTTATTAAAAATATTTTATAAATAAATATTCGTTAATTAAAAATTTTGGTTGATCTTTCCAAAAGAAAAAATTAAAATATGAAATAAATAGAGTTGTCAATATCACTTCTATACATATTATTGAAGCAAACAAATAATTAAATTGTATTATCACTTTTAGTCAGCACCAGAAACTATTTATATTTTATAATCGAAAAAGTATATAAAATTTGTAAAATTTTGTATATTAATATACAAAATGTGTGTGTGTGTATACATATATATATATATATATATATATAAATTTTATATATTTTACGATTATTATTTGTACAATAGTTATACAGTGTCATTTTCTCAGTTGAAAACTGACACATAAAAGGATATTTTTAAGGTAAAAAATTTAGAGGACATTATATAAAAACGAGAAATTAAAGTGATAATTTGTGTTATTCAATAAAAGGAGAGGAAACATTTGCTCCAGAGCAGAAGATTTGCTTCATGAATCAGAGTTGACTATCACCATTATTTTTTTGAATATCATGTTACTGAGACTAAAGGTGCTTCACTTTCGCATACTTAAGGGACTAAATATGCTCAATGTTATATTTAAACGACTAAAATAGACCTACCATCAAAGATAAGAGATAATATTAATCAAAAAAACTCTACGTAATGGAAGAGTTCTATTTCTAAAAAGGAAGAGACTATCGGGAAATTCACTCTCACCTGGGCTCGAAGCAAAAAATATAACATAATATCGCTTGTTGGTTCAACTCATCAAGCTATTACAAAAGAGTCCAGCGGAGAATCCTATTATTTACTCCATTACAAAGTCAAAGAGTTATTCTTCATTAAACATTTCTTTTAGAGTGTCCTCTAAGAAATAGGAAAGCCAAGAAAAGAAGAAATTAAATTACGAGAAAAAAGTTATAGAAAAAACAAGTACCTACCATTGGTTTTAATTTCCTGATGTGGACTAATCACCAAAAATAAAACAATAATTTATAGCACAAAAAGCCAAAATAAATTGATTAAATAAAGAGCATTTGGGATTTATCTTTAACATATACTTGATATTATAAAACAAATTAGTAGTTTTTAAAGTCACAGTTAGGGGTGTTCATACAAATCCGAAAAATCAAATCAAACTGAAAATCAAATCAAACTGATCAAAAAAATCGATATTTTTTTGGTTTTGTTTGGTTTAGTTTTGAATTTAAAAACCGATCAAATTTGGTTTGGTTTTGATTTTAACCAGAAAATCGAAAACACCCGAACCAAATCGACTATAGGAGTAGCTATTTCACATTTATTATTACACCTATATATGTATGTATATTTTTATATAAAGCTTCAAAAATTTAATTGTAAATGTTAATAGTTTGTACTTTTAGTATAGTTCTTTAATTTTATATTCTCGTGTGATTGGTAGTTTTCTTTTGTTAAGTGTACGAATCCATTTTGTGTTAAACCTAATATTTTTTAATTGATTCTTTAAATTATTCATCACTATTTGATTCAATTATCATGAATATATCTTGGTAAATACTATATTTCTCAAGGGACAATTGATTTGATAGTGTTACGTTGAAAATATGGTCGCTGGATATATGTTTGGTGGTGTGTGTCTTATATTTAAAAACAAACCGACAAATAATCGAAAAAACAGAAAAATCGACAAAACCCAATATAAATCGAATCGAGAAAAAATTGACTTAATTGGTTTGATTTGGTTCTAATATTTAAAAAATTAACTTATTTAATTTAACCTTTTTTTTAGAAAAAAGTTGATCCAAACTGAACTGCGAACGATCCTAGCCACAACTACCCCATTTCATTCATATTTAAGAAGAAGTCAACTCTCTAATTTTGGGAGTTAAAGATTCCGGCACAAAGCAGACCAATTGGATAATTTAAAAAAAAAAATTCACAACGACTTAATTATAATAATGACGAAATTAGCAAAAACAAAATACAAATGCCTAGAGACTCAAAGTAGCTAGCACTAACATGAAAAATGCTGGATTTTGGATAAATATATTGTTTTCTTAAAACATTTTCTAAATTTACTCTGATCTCCAATTTAGTTTTGTATAAGCTTATCTTATTAATTACATTTTTATACGCTCTTTACATAATTAAGACCAAAAAAATATTCCTGGTTATACGGTCAAACCTCTTTATAATAATAACGTTTGTCCGAATATTTTTCTACCATCATATTGAAATATTATTATAGAAAATATATATTACATAATATAAAGAATGTATTCCAAAGAAAGCTCGACTATTATAATAAAGTATTGTTATGGAAGATAACTGTTATAAAGAAGTTTGATTGTATTTCAATCAATTATGACATAATATGATCGAACTTTAATCAAATTCGACGGTGTATAATTCCTTATATAATGATTTTATGGGCGGAATTTTAATTTTATGGCTCTAAAACATTAAAAAAATTAGAAATGGTCATAGCGAAACTGTGACTATTATTCCGTATAGGTTATTTTTGATGGGCGGCAAAAATTTTAGACCGTCTGAATTTGGTGGCCGATAATTATGATTAAATATACCCGATATATGAAATGATTGAAGTTCAAAACCTATAAATTAGAAATTTCTAATGTGCCTCTAATGTCATTAACATGTAGTAGCAAAGTAATAGCGAGGCATGACATGCAATCAAATATCTACACTAAATCATGTCAATTTACTATGAGTAATTAATTCAATTATGTGATACTATATATAAAATTAACTATAGTAAGTGATAAAATTTTTAGTTCAATAACATTAAAAATTTTACGTGACTAGGAGATGACGGATGTGAGCCGTGAAAATATTGTCTTGCAGAAATGCAAAATAAAACTATATACAATATATCTTTGTGGTCCGGCCCTTATCTGAATTTCGTGTAAAACGAAAGCTTAGTGCACCATGGTGTTTTTTTTTTGAAACATAATAAGTGAGTGTTTGGACATAAGCATTGTAAAATCTCGAAAAAAGTAAAAAAAAATAAGTGAAAATGACATTTAAAAATTAGAGTTGTGTTTGGACATGGATATGATTTAGAATTGTTTTTGAATTACGTGAGTGATTTGAAATAAAAAATTTAAAAAACAGCTTTTAGAGTTTTTTATATTTTTAAATTTTTTATGTTCAAATGCTAATTTCGAAAAGAAATAATTTTTTCTATTAAAAAAGTAAAGTTTTTTTTTTTGAAAATTAATTCCATTTCATCAATAGATCAAAAATTACAGAGTTTCCAGTAGCCGTTGACTAGCTACTGTTACAAACAGTCTAGCAGGAAAAACTCTCTTATGTTCTATATACATTAAAACATGAAAAACATGCAGAGTTTCTCTTCTTACTTCTACGGGAAATGATCCAGTCTTCGCAATACTTCCTTCCAGTGTTTAAGAGAGTTTCCCTGAATGTGCACATGGATCGCTATCTCTTTACATGTATCCTTTACAACCAAAGTCCCGCATTGGAATCTAATCTTGTTCCTTTCCCGTCACAGACAGTACACTAACATTCCAAACACACTGGTCGTTATTTCAGCATGCCCGTTTTTACTTTTTGCAATGTTGCTAATCCAGTCGACTTCGCTGTTCCAATCACCTATGGTTCTCTTGTACTCTAGCCATACGAGCATTCTATTCCATAGTTCCCAAGATATCGGGCAAGCAAAAAAAAAATGGTCAAAGGATTCATGTACTTGCTTGCAGAATATACATTGTTGCGGAATCTGTATCCCATAGAGCATTAGCCTCTCTGCCATTGCCAGTCTTCTGCGCAGCGCTAGCCGAACGATAAATTTGAATCTCGGGTGTAGTTTTGGCTGCAGTACTATGCTTTTCCATTGTACTTTAGGGGCTTGGGGGAATTGGAGTCTGTAGAGTTTATTTATGTTGAATCGTTCTCCCTTCTGTAGTTGGATCAGTCTACTATTCAGGTTCCCCTGTATCCCTTTGGTATTTGATATCATTAATCTGGTTTCAAAGATCTTCCTCACAGCCCAGGCTGCTGTTTTAGGGGTAGGTACATCCTCTACGGCTTTGTTCTTAATGTAGTACGTGTGCAACCATTTGATCCACAGGCTGTCCTTTTTCATTGTTACTGCCCACAGATGCTTTGCCACTGCTGCCTTGTTCCAGATTGGTAGGTTTAAAACATTTAGGCCCCCTGCACTATATGGAAGGCATATAGTTTCCCATGCGACTAATACCTTTTTGGACACATTTGCCACCCCCGTTCATAAAAAGGATCTGCAGATTGATTCAATCATCTTCATTACCTTTTTAGGAAGTAGGAAAATTTGGGACCAGTACGATTGCATTCCAAATAGTACTGTCCTAATCAATTGTAGCCTACCAGCATAAGACAGGAGTCTTAATGTCCAGCAATTTATTTTCTGTATTATCTTCTCCACTATTGGCCAGCATTGTATTAAAAAGTTTTTTTTTAATGTCCAAACGGGCTCTAAATTTTTACGGCAAGGAATCCTAGGTTAAAACGTTAGTTTAGAGCAAAAAGAACAAATATGTGTAAATACAAAATTCAAGAATTATAAATATTAACCAAAATTGCTAAACCCCAAAAAAGACGTCAATGCATACATCATATCATCATCCAAACACCACCCACCCCACCAATGACACACCCCCTTTTCTTCTCTAACTCAAACTCACTGATTTTTTAGGTCTTTTCTTATATATATACACAAAATTTCTTTTACAATGGCCGCACTGAGAGTTTTTTCAGTAGCTTCTACTTCAACGTCTTCTTCTTCTTTTCATTGTTACCCTTCAGTTTTCACTAAATTCAAATCTAGCCCCACTTGGGCTATTTCTTTTTCAGTTACACCCTTGTTGTGTTCAAGAAGAGCAAAAAGGATGGCTCATTCTATTGCTCGTGCCACTCTTGGTTTAACTCACCCAAATCAAATTGAGACCCCTAAGGTTTGGAATTTTTCTTTTTTGTTCACAAAGATTTGATTTTTATTGTTCTTTAGCCCTTGTATTGAATTGTGGCATAGCAGTTGTTGTTAATTATCTCTTTTTCTTTTGTGGGGTTGGATTATGATTTGTGATACCATTTATTCTTATGTTTATGTTTGTGAATTCAGTGCAAGAAAACTGATCTTTATTGTTATTTATTCTCTTTCATTGAATTGAAAAATTGAGCCAAGAGATGTGGATTAGGATCTATGATACCCTTTAGTCTTGTGTTTATCTTTGTGAGTTTAGCGTAAAGAACTGATGTTTAATTCTCCTTTCTCCTTTTTTTTTGGTGGGTTTGAATTAGGATCTGTGATACTCCGTAGTCTTGTGTTTATCTTTGTGAATTCAGTGAAAAGAACTGATTTTTAAGTTTCTTTAGTCCTTTTTTGTGAGGTTGGATTCTGAAGTGTGGTACTCTTTATTATGTGAAGCCTTGAGCAACGGTAAAGTTGTCTATGTGTCACCGTGAAAGCAGCGCAAGCATTAGTGTAGTCCGGCTACATCTGTGAAGTTAGTGCAAAGAACTGATTTTTGTTTTGTTTTTAGGGTTTGGATGCTGATGTGTGATACCCTTTGCTCTTATATTTATCTTTGCGAGATTACACTAGGTTGTTGTTGTAGTATATAGAGCAGCTAATGATTGTTTTATGTTAAATTTGGTGTAATTTCTGTATCTCATGAACCAAAAAAAAAGCTGTTGATCTCCCAATTGTTATAAATTTGCGATTATATTCTATTTGATTTAACCTGTTGGAGTGTAATATGCTTGAATAGAGCGTAATGGATATAAACGATCTTGGATCGAGAAGCAGTTGGTTGATTTATTATTTTTTTGGGGGCTATAGTCCTAACATTTTTAGAATCTATGTAGATATTTTTTAGATGCTCCATTCTTTGCAAGCTGCCAGTCTTTGATTCCTATGGTCTCTATTTTGTGATTCTTGCTGTTTATATGTATGGTAGTTCCTTTAAATTCCAGACTAAACCCTTTCTCTGTTTTTGGAACATGAAAGATTTCATTTGCTGCTAAAGAGATTGATTTGGTGGAATGGAAAGGAGACATACTTGCAGTAGGTGCCACGGAGAAGGACTTGGCCAGAGACGAGAATTCAAAGTTCCAGAATCCAATATTGCAAAAGCTAGACTCGAAATTGGGCGGTTTACTGTCTGAAGCTTCATCTGAGGAGGATTTTAGTGGAAAGTCTGGACAATCCACAGTTCTTAGACTTCCTGGTCTTGGCTCGAAGAGAATCGCTCTAGTTGGGCTTGGCTCATCTGTATCATCAACTGCTGCTTATTGCAGTTTAGGTGAGGCTGTTGCTGCAGCTGCCAAGTCTGCTCAGGCTAGTAATATTGCGGTTGCACTTGCTTCTACTGATGGGCTCTCTGCAGAATCAAAGCTTAGCTCTGCCTCTGCTATAGTAACTGGTATCTATTTTCTTGATCTTCGCTTAAATAATTGAACCATATTGAGAAACTAAACTTGGGGTATTTTGTTGAATGTTATAGGAGCTACACTTGGGATATTTGAAGATAATAGGTTTAAGTCCGAGACAAAAAAACCAACCTTGAAATCTTTGGACATTCTTGGACTGGGAACTGGACCTGAGATAGAGAAGAAACTCAAGTATGCAGAAGATGTCTGTGCAGGTGTTATATTCTGCAGAGAGCTCGTCAATGCACCCGCCAATGTACTTACGCCTGGTTAGTGATCTTCAAAATATTTACTTGTTTTCCCTTTTATTAGCATGACTCTTACGGTCTTACCTAGCTATTGACATGCGGACTTTGTGCTTGCAGCGGTACTTGCTGAAGAGGCCAAAAAGATTGCCTCCACTTATAGCGATGTCCTTTCTGCAAACATCTTGAACGTTGAGCAGTGCAAAGAATTGAAAATGGGATCTTATTTAGCTGTTGGTGAAGCTTCTGCAAATCCTCCTCATTTCATCCATTTATGTTATAAGCCTACTGGTGGGGAAATCAAAAAAAAGTTAGCATTGGTTGGAAAGGGATTGACTTTTGACAGGTAATTATATCTTCTCTAAAATGAGATGACCGCATGTTTGAATAATAAAAAGATGGATTTCTGAACTTTTATTATTGCTACCTTTTTTTGTGTATGATTTATTGAACTATATTTTTCGTGTTCCCAGTGGTGGCTACAACATCAAGACCGGACCTGGTTGTTCGATTGAGCTTATGAAGTTTGACATGGGAGGGTCTGCAGCTGTTTTAGGTGCAGCAAAAGCTCTTGGTCAAATAAAGCCTGCTGGAGTAGAGGTAAATCCTTTGTCCCCATTCAAGGGAAAAATGGCCTGATTATTTACTCGAGTTGCATGTATTCAATTCTCTCTGTTCTCCAAACTAATTATCATGTGACAGGTGCATTTCATTGTTGCTGCTTGTGAGAATATGATCAGTGGAACAGGCATGAGACCTGGAGACGTTGTCACAGCTTCAAATGGGAAGACAATTGAGGTATGTTCATTTTTGCCTTTAGGAGTTAATTCTATTGGATCTCCTTTACTCCCTTTACCCAACAAGCTCCTTTTGAAGATTGTCCTTTAGTTTTCTTATTGGATCCATTTTACTTTTGTGGTATTCGTGATTCGGTTGGGGTGTTTGGATGTGCCGAAGCACCTTAATTTAAGCTTTGTAGTTCTTGTAAAGCTCAAGTTGTTTCATTCTTTTATTTTGTCAAAAGATTTTCCTTTTTCTGTATAATTTAGGATGTTTTTAACTTTACTATTCGTACATTGTTGACTTGTTCTTTTAGTACCAGGATGATGCAAGTCTGATTCTTGTTGTCTGTTTTGCTAATTTTGCTTTATTTGACTGTTTTTGGGTTTTCTCTTTGTGCTTTCATCTGTATTGTAGGTTAACAATACTGATGCTGAGGGTCGGCTCACGCTTGCTGATGCATTGGTATATGCCTGTAACCAAGGTGTAGAAAAGGTAGAAATGAAACATTGCTCTTATGCGTCTATCGCTGTCGGAAATCACTTTACACTGTTTACCATTTAATATGTTTCTTTTGCTGTACCATACTTCAGACCCCGAAAGGGAAACGTTTCCCTTGAAAAAATAAGTGAAAACCTTTTAATTTTCATTGGTCAATGTTGTATTTATCGACATAATGAGTTAATTGGATGCTTGAATAGACATGAACAAGAAGTCACAGATATTGTTAATGTTAGAGAGACATGATGCTTATTGGAAACAAGATAATGTTTTTAACATAGTTTTATTTTCTAAATGACCAAAAACTTCCAAAATTAAACGTCATAGATATCAAAACAGTTTTTCAGATATCCAACTTTTTATGTAACAAAAAATGTAATTAGATCCTTTGCTTTGATCTTCTTAACTTCTTCTTGCTAAGAGAGCTTGTACAATAGAAAGAAGTTTTTTCAGTTCATTGGCATGTGTTAACGACAGGATTGATCTTTATGCAGATAGTTGATCTGGCAACATTAACGGGTGCTTGTGTGGTTGCTCTTGGACCTTCAATTGCTGGTATGTTTGCTTGTGCCTCTTCTTGTTTTTGGCAAAAACTTTATGCATATGTTTTGGTCAGTTTATCATTTAATCTTCTAGTTTATACATGAATCACATTTTCAGCCGTTACTTTTGACTGTGAAAAAAAAATTATGACACTGAATGCACATGTTGAAGAAAGAAAGAGTAGCGAAATCTTTTGACTGATATTTTAACTCCCGAGTTTTGTCTACCGGAATTTTATTGAATATCTTGCATACAAAATACAGGTGTTTTTACTCCTAGCGATGACCTAGCAAAGGAGGTCGCTGCAGCTTCTGAAGTAAGCGGTGAAAAGCTATGGAGAATGCCTTTGGAGGAGAGTTACTGGGACACTATGAAATCAGGAGTGGCTGATATGGTGAACACTGGAGGTCGTCAAGGTGGCGCAATAGTTGCTGCGCTCTTCCTGAAGCAGGTAGTCATCTTATCACTCTAAAAGTTTCTCCCCTTTGGTGACACGTAATTCAGTCGGAGCCACCTTTTAGCTGCGTTGATTAAGGAATTTATAACGTTATCCATTGAGAATATCTGGCTTGCGGGCTTCTATGAGTAGATGCGCTTTGGCTCCCTCCTATATTGCATCCTTGCACTGTTGCACATGCCCTTGTCAACAAGATAGCATCCTTGCCTATTTATGTGGATTTTGTACCCAACAAAGTTCAGCAGCTTCCCGATGATGAAAATCTCGCGGGTAGAATTGAAGTATTAGACTTGGACCCAATGACCTATAAAAAAAAGGGCAGCCCAGTGCATTAAGCTCCTGCTGTATTTAGGGTCTGAGGAACGGTCGGACAACAAGGATCTATTATTCGCAGCCTTATCCTGCATTTCCGTAAGAGGCCGTTTTTTCAAGCCGTGAGCTCATGGTCTCATGGCAGCAACTTTACCAGTTACGCCAAGGCTCCCCTTCCAAATACCCATAAACATTTCATATTTCATGAGGATAAAGGTGACCCGGAAAGGTTCTTAACTTTTGTTGCTAATGGTGCTAGCTTACGTTTAGTAGAGCCTAAAGTTTCTTCTAACATCATAAGTAAAAGAAAGCCGACAAGGTCTGGAACTTAAAGACATTATAGAATGGCTAAAGGACCTTCGTGTTCATGCCTACAGATTTTAGGTTCCCAGAAACTTGTGAAAATTTTCTGTGTAAGAGCTTTTCATTTAGTCTTACAGAAGAAGATAAATTTTTGAGACAATAAACATGACATTTTGGTTTTCGTTTTTTCCCGGTTCAGTTTGTTGATGAGAAGGTTCAATGGATGCATATCGACTTAGCTGGTCCTGTCTGGAATGATAAAAAGAAGAATGCAACGGGTTTCGGTGTTTCAACTCTAGTGGAATGGGTGCTGAAGAACTCTACAAACTAGAGCCGATCAGGTTTCCGCCATATAACGGCCAAGAGATGAGATAGTTATAATTTCAAGGGACTTTTGATGTTTGAGAAGAAGTGCATCAAGTTTTATGAATAAATTTGAGGTGAGGATGTTGGAAAAGGAAAAAGCAATAGTATGAGCATTGATCTTCATAGGTAAATTGGAGGATACTTTAGCTCTGCTTTCTTGTTTCCTTGATTTATAAAATGTCTAAAATTGGCACTTTTTTATCGAAAGAAATTTATAATTTTCCGTGTTATCAAAAGGTAAGTTGTCTATATCACAACCTTTGGGGTGCGGTACTTCTCCCAGCCCTGCGTGAACGCGGGATGCCGAGATCATAGAGAGCATACTGCGAGTTGGAGTTCTGAGTTTTTAATGAAAAGTCATTTTCTAATAAATGTAAATGTTGTATTACATAATTTCTGAGCAAGCAAACCTTAAAAAGTGATATTTGATGGGGTCACTAAATCAACTAAAATTGTGCCTTATACACAATGATTAAAAGCATGGCTTAAGGAAGATATGCCAGATATTTTGTCTATCATCATAACTGTGCTTCTCTTTTTTGGAAAAATTATATGACTTAAGGAACTACTATCGTTCGTAGTTATATTCTCAAAAAATTATCATTCGTAGCTATATTTAAATTTTATAGCAAATTCACTTATATTTCTATATTTTGAGGAAGTACTTTTCGGCGAATCTCTGTATTTCGCCTTGATTTTGCACCATGTATGTATTTCTTTTGGGTATGTGATAGTATTCTTTTTTGCACCTATATATTTGACTGTATTTTTGTGGTTATGTACCCATATATAAATTCCTATATTTTTGTTGCTTGTATTCTTGTATAGACCTATGTATTTTTATATTACGTCTTGGTTGTTGATACAGGTTGTATTAGTTGTCCGAACGAATACAACTGACACAACCTGTATTCGTTATACGAATAAATACAGTAAATACAGATGCCTAGCTAGAGAAAATTTGCTACAAATAGCAAAAAATAATAGTTGCCAATTGTAATTAACTATGACGCTTTTGCCAATTTCTTTTGGCAAATGGTTACATATTTGTTTATAGATTTTATTTATATTCGTTTGGTTTTCAAAAAGAATTCAAAAAATAACTTGAACTTCTGTGTTTTATAAAAAATTCTACTTTCTATTACTATAACTTATCTACTCGCTTTCCCTTATTAAACTCATGCGGCTTTGCCCTTCTCTATAAATAGTTTAAAACCTTGGTCAAAGTTGTGCCAATATTTGGCAATCCATCGCAAAGATAAAATTTAAAGGTAATTTGCTAATATTTGTATAAATTTTCTTCAAATTTGTTTCGTTTGTTTTATAGGAATTTTCTTCAGAGTTGTTGGGTATTTTTGATAATATTTAAAATTTATGAATATAAGTCACATTTCATGTTTTTAAAAAAAAAAAGAGAAGTGAAATATGTTTTGAAAATTTATGTCCAAATAAATTTTCATCTTCAAATCAAACTTCACCCAAATTAAAAATTTTAAAATAAATTTGGAATCTATGGCCAAACGTTAGCTCAATTGCTAGGTTGAAGCCAATCTTTTCCTAGGTAAATAGGGAAGGTTATTGTTGAATAAATATAATATGTTTTTTACACTATCAGTATATTATAAATTCTTGTAAGTCATGACATGTTATATGCCTTATTTTTCATATTACTGATTCCACTAATTATAGGCTACCTGTAGTTAGCTTTTACGCGACATGTTAATGTAAAAATTTATTTACACGATCGGTGAATATAAGTTAAAACTATTACAGAAGTATGTATCAATAACACTAAACATGAATTATACATCAAGCCTTTGCAAAGCTCAAAAGATGAACAAGTCAAGCAAAAGCATATTGTGAGAAGTTACAACTTAAAGCAATAAAATTCACTCAGTATCTTCACTGAAATCAGGCTCTGCAGGTTTTTGCAGCTTCATTAGTTCCCTAGCAGTCTTAAGATTTCGATTCCTATGAACGCCCCGAAGAGCATTAGCTGCAAATCTTGATGCCAAGAATGTTGCACGAATACTATAAGGCGATCCACCCGGAGTGCTACTAGCCCCGGCCAACGATTCTGCTTCTTCGTCTTCTTTTCTTTGAATTTCCATAAGTTTCCTTTTCGTGAAACGCCTCCACGCTGCTTGGATAAAGCAAGCAGCCCAAGTCCTCCAGTGTTGTGAGTAAAACCGGAACGTGTGCTGAACCTGTCTACTGTGAAGCTTTCTGAATTGACTGGCAACGAATTTCAACTCATCTGCTATTAGAGCAAAAGCTTCTACTTCTGTTAGAGCTTTCACTGTACGAGTAGAAGAGGGGAGGTTAGAACCTGATTTTGGGTCTAGTGCCCAAGTCAGAAGTTCCTCTCCACAAAAGTCGGATTCTTTTAACAAACTTCGGTTGAAGAAACCACTTCGCCCGCCATCAGTTGTCACACTCTCAAGGCGACCACGTATGACAAAGAGCATTTCGTCCACTGGATCTCCTTCTCGAACAAGGTAAGTATTCTCGATGTACAAACAGGGTTTTAGACGCTCACAAATTGCATCGAGCAATCTCTCCTCCATATTTGCAAATAGAGGCACCTGAAAATCAACAAAGAGATATTAGTAATACAAAACTAAAGCCGTGACTGCTACGATTAAAGGTGAGAGAAAGAAATATAACAGAAATAGCAGAATATATAATTTAGTTACCCTCTTCACTAGAGCCAGACAAAGATGACGCTTAATATCCCTCCTGAGATCCTTGGGCAAATTCTGAACTATATTCTCTTCATCCACTCCGCGTGTTTCTTGCCATTTGTACTGATCATAGCCCCTAACCCGTTCTCGGAGATCTTGTGGAAGCAATCTATGATGCATCCACTGTTCTGAGTCGCGCCTTTTAACTCTCATCTCCTCAAGTCGAATAGTAAGAGACTGAAGGTATGTCTGTGACAGCAAAATACCAAATTCTTGTGTTACAAATTTCCCATGGATACAAATGCCATTATCAGAAACACTTCAAAGAAATTAAAAAATCATAAAAGAAACATCTCATTGAACAGATTTGAAGCGTTATGTAATTTTATGTGACAAGAAAATCTCTATATACGATGGTAAGTACCTGCATATTACCAATCAACAGCGCAAAGAGAATGAGCCCGAGTATTGCAAGTGCAATAGAGAAAAGAGACTCCCCGGGAAATGTGCTAGTTTGAAGTCCCTGTCCAAGGGTACTGCACAAGTAAAACATGAAAAAAAGAATGTCATTACTAACATATGTATTACAGAATTAAAGGTAAAATAATGTAAATGTTCATTTAATTAGTTTCGCGAAATACAGCCTAATCACTTCTCCTTTTTTCCTCTACAGTCCTCTGTGTACGAACTACGAGTAAAAGAAAATCCTACCAATACTATTTGTCAAACCAACTAGTGAATAGACAATGCGAACCGGAAAAAAGCCGTCTACTCTGACATAGGAATAATCATTGTAAGACGTAATAGCACCTGATTAGCAAGAAATCCTTCTCTTGTCGTATTAAACCAGGAAAAGCATATCACACTGGAACAATTGAATTAGTTACTTGTCTTATCTATGCGCTATAACTCCCGCAGAACCCTATAGTCTTGTTACCTTATCACGAACAAAAAAAAGAACCTATAGTCTTGTCACGTTGAACTATACAGACTCGCGAAAAGGGGAAAAAAAGAATATTAGTTGAGAATACAAGTAAAGTCACCTTAAATTCTGGAGTCCCCACCACAAACAGTAGCAATATTTAGTCACAAACTTCATCGAGAAAACTATGCCAGATGACAAAGCCTGCTTAAAAATTCCAAAATCAAATGGTTGGTCGTTGTCACTATCTACGGGGCACGCTTCATTTAAAACCGACTCACTGATACTGCTCCAAGCTTTATACCCCGTCATTCCTTGATTGCCACAGTACAAGAAATCGGGGTTGCATGTTCCATTATGTTTACAAGCTTCTTGCCAGCATGTATCATAGCGTTCCACAGAAAGTAAATACCAAAAGGAACCAACTATCTGAAAAGAACCAAACAGAAGAGAAGTAAGAAAGTTTCCTTTTTACGGAGAAAGAAGAACATTTTTACATGTTAACCTAAGACCTACAAAAGAAGCCTGACAATGTATTGAGAAATAATAGAAATAACATGTGAAAATTAAAAAAAGGTGAACCAGCTATATGGACGACAACCAAATTAATTCCAACAATACTTGTCAAGATCAGACCTTGAGTTTTAATGATCTATTCTTGTTATTTGACGTTATTTTGATGATTTGAGGTAGCAAGCAAGTTTAGCTCATAAATCTAAATAAGTCATTAAGATTAGGCAGAGTCCTAAATTTTAACTTAAAAATGTGGTATGCAGGTGGTGTTAAAGACGAAAAAGGGAAGCATGGTGCAGAAAGCATCCCGCGTTTACGCAGGGTCCGAGAAAGGGCCACACCCCAAGGGGTGTGATGTAGACAACCAACCTTAATGCAAGCATTAGTGGTTGTTTCCACGGCTCGAACCCATACCATTTGGTTAAACGGAGACAACTTTACCGTTACTACAAGGCTACCTTTCGTGGTGTTGTAAAGATGAACCATCTGAAATTCTAACTTGTGGAAACAAGGCCCAAAATGCAGATGCTAGCAGAACATGTAAAATATCTATTCTTATTAGAATGAAAGAGTGAACTCAATACCAGCAATTGAACCAGAAACACAAAACAAGCTGCGTTTCGTTTGCTTTACAGATGGGGTTTTAACCTTTTAGCTACTTCAAAGATAAGTAAGATGCTATTTGACAGATTGCATTTTTAAAAAGATTTTCCCTCATAAAAGCTCCATAATGACAGGAAAACTTACACAAACATGAAAGAAGTAAAATTTTAATAACAACGACGTAATCAATAGGTTATACTAAGCAGAAGCAACGGTAGAAACGGTTAATAGCAAACATTTCGACAACTGAATAAGTAGCTTACGTGACTAGCAAGCATGTATAACAGCAAATAGGATGCAGCGCCAGCCCATGCAGTTTCAGCAAAGACACCGGAAGTTCTTTTCAACTCTGCAGTTAAGGGTATAACTCGAGCAAATCTGGGGATATATTGAAGCAAAATGATATAGAGCAAAGCTTGTTTGGTAGCGAGTACATCAGAACCTGCTGATCTCTGCAGGAATCTCCCAACTACAATCTGCATAGATCCACGAGAGGAAAAGGAAAGTGAACAAGAAGGAAAAAATCATTTGCAAGTACATATTGGTCCGTGACCATAAGAGCCATGGTAGAAGACTAGTAATCGAAATAAAGTTGCAATTTGAGGAGACACCAAAGAAATATAAAGCATTTTGTTAAAACCTGAGGCAAGGGAAGCACAGAAAGAAGATCAATGATGAAATAGAACCGCAAGTATCTTTTAGCAATCTGTCCAGAATCTATCACAAGTTCACCCCGTCCAAAAATGCGAGATGATGGCGCAATATAAGCTGTACGAAACTGAAGTGCCATGTGAATTAGATAGAAAGCATCAACAACGGTACGTAGTGTAGTGGCTATAACAGCTAGCTTTCGATCAATCTGAAGGCAATTTGCCGTGTTATTAAAAGCTGGAAGGTAGAAGAACAGTGGATCCACAGATACCGCCAGAATGCATGATACAACAAAGAGCTTATTCCACAAGAGAAGGAATTTATCTTGAGGATCAAAAATCTTATTCTCTGAAACTTTCAAATCTTCAGGAAATACTGCCTTAGAGATACCAAAACCGAGTGATCGACCAATAGACTTGAGTCCTTCCGACCCTTTTCTCATTCCTCTCTTAAAAGACCTTGACGGGCTGTTAGTTGCATGGCCAGAATGTCTAAAAGCTTCCATTTGAAGCCACGTATATTTGTTGCAATTGATGCTAACCGTGAGGATACATTGGAATCAAGTCATCCGAAAATTTTGATGAAGCAAGATTAGCTGCCAAATGACGATAGAGATACTCAAGGGAAAATCATCAATGACTAAACAAAATGGCCATAGCTAAATTGACTAACTTCTAAATAGTAACATCTTATGTGTTATCTTTAACTAATAAATCACCTTCAAAGATTTTTAGTTGGATTAAAAATGTCTAATCCAACTAAAAGATTGTCGAAAATAACCTTCAAAGACAATGAGGACATGCTGTAATCTATGAAAAACCAGAACACATTGATTTACCACATATTTCTCAACAGCTATCTAAGCAACAGATTGGAGTTAGCCCTCAGCTCCAACTGCCATTTCATATCAAATAAATCAGGAACTAATGGAATCCAGTTTCATCCGTTTAAACTTGATTTCACATTAAGAAAAAACGATGTCTAACATATAAGAACATACAACCCCCAAATAAGCATGGAAGAAAGTGGACTGAAACAAAAGATTGATAAGCTCAACAAAGGATGTTCTATTACCTCACAAACTTCTCTCGCTGCCCACCCAGATACTGGGACTTGGAACCACAATCAAACATTTTCTACAGTCATACACATATGTAGTAACTGCAACAAAGAAAAAAATTCCAGGTTCAGGTTCGAAAGTCGAGTGTGTAATTTTCTTCAATTTTTGGGAAGTCCAAAACATCGACATCAGTGCTGCTTTCATAAAGCAAGACCCTTGCCATTGAACATCTTTCTTACTCGCAATAAAGATATCAAGGAGATAAATCTACGCTAGCAGCAGTATTTTCCAAAATGGAACCATGGAAAAGAACATCATATTGAGCCACTTCAACAACAATCTCAATGTTCCTTTCTAACATGGAAGAAAAAGTAGGAAAATCGAGGTCCAATGAAGTTTAGGAAAGTGAAGAAGGCATACTGAAATGAGACTCCATTTAACTAGTCAACAAGAGAAAAGCAAAAAGATCCATAAATTTAACCAATAAAGAAAGAATATTTATTGAGCACTTCAGCTGTAAATTTGCATAAATTGACACAAGCAATTCAGACAGCAAAAAAAGATGATAACATAACCAGCAAACTAAACAAGCCTCCATTTAATGAATCAACAAGTGGGGTCTGGGGAGGGTAGTGTACGCTTACCTTAGCCCTACCTTGTGAAGGTAGAGAGACTATTTTCGATAGTCTCTCGGCTTTATTTAACGAATCAAATGAAGCAAAAAAAAAAAAGAGAAAAGAAACATAAAACCAAAATATATTGCTAATTCAATGAATAATCTCTGCTAGTGAAACAAGCCCCATAAATATGACCAATAAAGATCGGATTTTATGGACAATTTCAGCTGTAAATTTGTAGTATATAAATTGACACAAGCAATTCAAACAACAAAAAGAGATGATAACATAATCAGTGCATTGGAAAAAATTAAGTTCATGTATAATGGATTTAATTTTAAGGTGGCATGTCATGACATGTAGATTGGTCAAAGAACGAGGACCAGCAAGTAATAAAGAGGCACGAATTACAACAGACACGAGCAAAGATCCAAGAGACTCAGCTGTAAATTTGTACTATATCAGTTCCCATAACCAGCAAACTAATCAAGACTCCATTTTTAAAGTTAAAAAAAACAAGAAAAAGAAAAAAAGAACAGAAAACTATATTATATTGCTAATTTTAATGAATAATCTCTACAAATGAAGATATATAGAAAAAGAAAAATTAGATCAGAGAAAGGGACTTACAGTTAAAGTCATTTGAGGTTTAATTGATGAACTAAGGTGTAAAAGGGATAGAGAAGAAGGGAAGAAGAAAGTGGGGTGGGGGTAGGTTGGGGGTGGGGTGGGGTGGAGGGGTTGTAATAAAAAGCAGAGATAAAGTCAAAAAATTTCTGAAAATGTACAGTATCTAAGGGATGCACTAAAACATAGAAGTCAAAAGTGAGGAACAGAAGCAGAAATTGTAATAAAATAGACACAAGTTGGGAAAAATGTAAAGCTCCCCAACCAAAAAGACTTCCTCTTTTCTAATTGGCCAATACTCTCATTTTGTCTTTTTAATTCCATAATATGCCTCTCTTTTTTTTAATTATTTTAGAAGAGAAATGCTATGTCTTGTTATTCTGAAAATGGAAAAGGAATTGACCCCAAAAAAATGGAAAAGGAAGGAAAATTTTAGAAAAGAGATAACTATTTTATTTTTTTTACAATTTTAGTGTTAAAGGGGCTGAAAATAGGTATGTTTTAACAATTATAAGTATACACTAGATGAAACTTCGAGAAATTAGTGACGAAGCAAGAATTCTCACGAAATCGAATATAAAGGAGCCAATCAAAGGGGAGTTAATACATAATTATATATGCAAAAAGAAATTATCACGGTATATTTTCTTTCGAAGAAGTGCCCATTAACACTTCTTGAATACATGTGGTTCTGCTGCTGCGAGAAGTAGGGGCGCGGGACGTCAAAGTAAGAGAAGTAAAAGTATCTATTAATCTATTTTGCCAAAAAAGTAAAGTATAATGATTTAATTGGGAGTTGATCTTATAAAATTTCGATAACTAATTTAACCAACTGAATTCTGATGACACATATATTTTTTTGCCAAGTCTGCATCCCGTAATTTGGTTTTAATGATTAAAAGTTAAGTATCAAAATCTTTCTTTCATTCTTTCTCACATTTGAGGCTTCCCTTAGAATTGTTTTGTAATAACTTGTCGGTGAACAGATAGTCACATTGACAGGCAATGATATTTGTGTGATGGCCCAAAAGGTTATTTTTTATTGTTAAATGAATTTTATGTTTTGGGATCTTAAAAATCTCTTTCAGCATCACCTTAATTTGTATGTGTAGTTCAGACGCGTAGCCGGGAAGCAATTATGTAAAAATCTGTGAAAAATACTAAAATTTTGACTTAAAATATATTAAGTTGATTTCGATCGATATTTTGAGTAAACGGATCCGGATCCGTAATTTGACGATCCCGGAGGGTCCGTGAAAAAATATGAAACTTGTGCGTATGCCCGGAATCGAATTCCGAGGTCTCAAGCCCGAGAAATAAATGTTTTGAAGAAAATTTATTTTCTGGAAGTTTTTATGAGTTTTGGAATTGAAATATATTTAGATTTGATGGTATCAGGCCCGTATTCTGGTTCCGGAGCCCAGTATAAGTCTTATATGTGAAAGTGTGTGAAATTTGGTAAGAAACGGAAGCCGTTGGGGTATTTCGGACCCGTAGTTATGAAAATTTCCTACTTTGAAAGTTTTGAGACTTTTCTTAGATTTATATGTTAAATTCATTGTTTAAGAGGTTATTTTGGTGATTTGATCGCATGGATAAGTGCATATGATGTTTTTGAGTTAGTGCATGTGTTTGGTATATGGGGTCCTTTTTGAGTCAGTTCAACCTAGGGGTTTCGTTATTTTGTTAGTTTCATTGATGATCATTCAAGATGTACTTGGATTTTCTTAATGAAAGATCGTTCTAAGTTGTTTTCTATTTTCCAGAATTTTTGTGCTAAAATTAAAAATCAATTCGGTGTTTCTATTCGTACTTTTCACAGTGATAATGCCTTATAATATTTATCCTCTTCATTTCAGCAATTTATGACTTCTCAAGGAATTATTCATCAGACCTCTTGTCCTTATACCACTCAGCAAAATGGGGTTGTCGAGAGAAAGAATATGCACATCATTGAGACTGCTCGCACACTTCTCATTAAGTTTCATGCTCCGCTGCGTTTTTGGGGCGATGCAGTTCTCATAGCTTGTTATTTAGTTAATCGGATGCCTTCCTCTCCCATACAGAATCAGATACCGTATGCCATATTATTTCCCTAATCACCCTTATACTTTGTTCCCTCTCGTGTTTTTGGGAGCACTTGTTTCGTTCATAACTTAGCCCCTAGGAAAGATAAGTTAGTCCCTCGTGCTCTCAAGTGTGTCTTCCTTGGTGATTCTCGTGTTTAGAAGGGATATCGTTGTTACTCACCTGATCTTCGTAGGTACTTTATGACCTCTGACGTCACATTTTTTGAGTCTAATCCTTTCTTTACCCCTTCTGACCATTCTGACCTCCCTCATATATCTGCGATCTTACCTATACCGACCTTTACGGAGCTTACTATAGATTCTACTTTACCTTCCACTACTGAAGTCTTATCCATTCCCTCAGTAGAGGAGTCTAGTATGGCTCCTCCTAGACTCCATGTTACAGGAACATCGCTTTTGACATATCATCGTCGTCCGCACCCAGCACCAGGCCCAGCTAATTCACGTCCTGCACCTGACCCTGCTCCTACTGCGAACTTGTCTCTTCCCAGTTCAATGATTGCACTTCGGAAAGGTAAACGGACCACCTTTAATCCTAATCCCCATTATGTCGGTCTGAGTTATCATCGTTTGTCATCACCCTATTATGCTTTTCTATCTTCTTTGTCCTCTGATTCCATTCCTAAGTCTACATGTAATGCATTGTCTCATCCAGGATGTCGACAGGCTATGATTGACGAGATGTCTGCTTTACACAAGAGTGGTACTTGGGAGCTTGTCCCTCTTCGTTCAGGTAAATCTACTGTTGGTTGTCATTGGTTGTATGCAGTCAAGGCTAGTCCGGATGGTAAGGTTGATCGTCTTAAGGAGCGTCTTGTTGCCAAGGAATATACTCAGATATAGATATTTGGGCTCGATTACAGTGATACCTTCTCTCCCGTGGATAAGATAGCTTCCGTCCGCCTTTTTCTCTCAATGGCTGATGTTTGGCATTGGCCTCTCTATCAACTGGACATTAAGAATGTTTTTTACACTGTGACCTTGCGGATGAAGTTTATATGGAGCAACCACCTGAGTTTGTTGCTCAGGGGGAGTCTCGTGGTCTTGTATGTCGCTTGCGCCGATCACTTTATGGTTTAAAGCAGTCTACTCGAGCCTGGTTTGGTAAGTTCAGTACAGTTATCCAGGAATTTGGCATGATTCGGAGTGAAGCTGATCACTCTGTGTTCTATCGGCATTCTTCTTCGTGTCTTTGTATTTATCTGGTGGTTTATGTTGACGATATTGTTATTACCGGCAATGACCAGGATGGTATTGCTAAATTGACGCAACATCTCTTTCAACATTTTCAGACTAAGGATCTGGGCAAAGTAATATATTTTCTGGGTATTGAGGTCGCTCAGTCTAGCTCGGGTATGTGGTCTCACAACGAAAGTATGCCTTAGATATTCTTGAGGAGACAGGAATGACAGGTTGTAGACATGTTGACACGAATTTGGATCCGAATTCTAAACTTCTGCCAGGACAGGGGGAGCTGCTTAGCGATCCTGCAAAATATAGATGGTTGGTTAGAAAATTAAATTATCTTACAGTGACAAGACCTGACATTTCCTTTTCTGTGAGTGTTGTGAGTCAGTTTATGGGTTCTCCGTGTAATAGTCATTGGGATGCAGTTGTTCGCATTCTTCGGTACATAAAATCAGCTCCAGGCAAAGGGTTATTGTTTGCGGATCGCGGCCATGAGCAAATCATTGGATACTCAGATGTTGATTGGGCAGGATCACCGTCTGATAGCCTTCTACGTTCGGAAATTGTGTCTTAGTAGGAGAAAATTTGGTGTCCTGGAAGAGCAAGAAACAGAATGTAGTTGCTCGGTCTAGTGTAGAAGCAGAATATCGAGCGATGGCTATGGTAACATGTGAGTTAATTTGGATCAAACCGTTGCTCAAGGAGTTGAAATTTGGTGAGATTAGTTAGATGGGACTTGTGTGTGATAATCAAGCTGCTCTTCATATTGCATCGAATCCAGTGTTCCATGAGAGAACTAAACATATTGAGATTGACTGTCACTTTGTTAGAAAAGATACTCTTGGGAGATATTGCTACAAAGTTTGTGAAGTCATCAACTTGCAGATATTTTCACCAAGTCCCTCTCTGGTCCTCGTATTAACTATATATGTAACAATCTCGGTATATATGATTTGTATGCACCAGCTTGAGGGAGAGTGTTAGAATAATAGTGTAAATAGGAGTGAAATCCTATATGTATTAGGATTATGATATGTTATGTGTGTATATATAGGGCTCATTGTAGCATTGTAAATAATATATTTCAATAATATTTTTTCTCCCATGCATTCTCACAATATTAATCTAACCTTTTTCCTAGGTGAAATCCACCTATTGAAATACTCTTTTGGATTGGAACTTGACTGTATAATTACGTTAGATGTATTATGAAAGTATGAGTTATATATATTGTGTCACTCAAAGAATATTTATAAATAAAATCCCATCTTAAAATGTGATTTTATAATTTTGAAAATAAAATATGTCACTTGTTATAATATATAAAGGTGACTTGATGGTATGAAAATCTTTCTTATCCTGCCGGTGTATATAACTTAAACTCTAAAGTATAAGATTCAAAATAAAATAAAAACACTCGCATTGGTCGTAATAGATTGTCTTTTATGCTATTTATTGCCCGCATAAAGTCTTTTATGAGAAAAAAGGTCACAGGGCTAAGTGACTCTTGAAAGTCGTCTTTTGTGTCGTGTCATTCCCATGTTATTATTTTTATGTTACATCCCCTAACCTTAGGCCTTTACTATTAATCACGTTCAAATTCACACCTCAAAAGAGATATGACACGGTCGAATGTAATAATAAAACCCAACGAAATGTCGGGGTCGAATTCGCATGGAATTAAAATGAGAGATAGGAGTATATATTTGGAATGAGCAAGTGAAGTATATAGATTACACTTCTACAATGAGGTTTTTTTTTCTATTTCTAATGTTAATCTAAGGATTGCAAAATAAAGATCAAAGATTAGAGATAATTGTTTTTGAGTTTTTTCTAAATATATAAAAGGCCAAGGGAAGTGACCATGACTTAGGTGTTTGCCTAAGGGGATGAAAATTTAATGCTTGTTTTGTTGATTGGGGTGTATTATAGCTCATAACTCTATATTACCCACTCAATACCTCTCGGTCATAGAGTGGTTGTGTCAAATTTGGCTTTCTCGAGACCAAATGGGTATAAATCAAAATAGTTGATAAGAGCTCAAGTCGGCTTATTACTATCTGTAGGTTGAACCCTTTAATTGGGTTAATTATTCTCTCAATTGACCCAATTCCTATTAGTTAAGTTATCCTAGACTAGGTCCCTCTTTCTCAAACAAAGACCAAGTCAAATAAGCATGGATCAATGTTTGCAACCATCAATTCTACAATTGAAGCATGCACTAAGCTAAATAATAAATACTCAATCATAAACAAGCATAAAATTACTCACCCATAATGTTTATACACTACGGTTGGGTCATAACCCAGTAAACTTCTAGCTACTCGTAGTGTGTATTGAAGAAAATAAGGAAGAAAAGCTAATAAACTCATTCTGACAGACTAAAATAAAGAAATATAATATTAAAACGCCAAAATAAGCTAAAACTTCCTAAAACAACAAAGAGAAACGGCTAAAGTACTTTTAGATGTTCAAACTTGACCTAATTTCTTGAAACTCGTCTATTTATATCAGGCTAAAAATCTCGGAGAAAAATGTCCCTCAGGAGATTCTGTAGCCGCACAATTCCATGTGAGGTCCGCAGATTTCTTCATTTGTTAGGAACTGGGGGTCTGCGGCCGCGAGACAACTCTTCTGTGGTCCACACAATTAGGACTGCCCGCAAGGCATTCTTATGCGGCCGTACAATCTTGTGCGGTCCGCAATTCACAGAGACTCCGGACTTGATCTTTTTACGCAGTCACTGATTTTCAAATCTTAGCCCAATTTTATGGTCGCACAATTCATGTACGGTCTGCTATTTGCACAAATGTCTGCTAGATTCTTCTTCTTGGTTTGCAATTTCTTCCGCGGACCGCACTTTTTAAGCTTTGTGCCTTTTATTTCCTTGTGCCTCGGATTATTCCTTTTTGAGTCGGATTTCATCTCGGGAGATGAACTTCTAATATTCCTGCAATTTTGCACAATTTCATCAGTTTTAGGAATACATTTCAATACTCTTAGACCAAAACAAAAGCTAAAAGGCGTTAATAAGCACTCGAAATTCCCATTTATCAACTATCTCCGCCAATGAAAGGAAAAGGAAAGAAAGAAAGAAAGGCACTACATAATCTTTTGTGCTCTCACCTAATAATAATAGAGGGACTTGAACCGTCGTGATTTTTAAAGTCGACGAATTTTTATGAATTTTACTATTGCTGGTATTAATGGGTAGATGCTCAAATTGTATGGTTTTTATGGAAGTTTTAACATTTTATGAACATCTTATTGCATTTGCATTTTTATTCGCGAACCTTTTTGTTTAATCCTAGCTCATAAATAAGAAGAAAAAAAAATTACAGCTCTAATTGGAAAGAAAAAGTAAAAAGAAATTATGTCTTTGATTGCTATTTAGAGAGATGGCTTAGAATTTATAAAAATAAAAAAATAAAATAATAATAATGTCTTTGATTGCTATTTATAGAGATGGTAGAATTTATCTTTTCCCCAAAATAGATTGGATACGTGGAAATGGATTATAATAAAGTCATATGGTATCAATTTAGCAGTTTAACATTGGGGGAAAAAATAGGAATTCCGTTGCCGGGACTTGAACCCGGGTCTCTCGGGTGAGAGCCGAGTATCCTGACCAACTAGACTACAACGGATTTGCTAGGAAACACACAACTTCCTATTTTATTCAGTCTAGAAAAAAGCATCTCAAATTTTATCAAAGATATTTTTCCTCATCTTTTATTATTCATATTTTATGTCCGGCGAAAAAAATATTCTAGATACCCCTTTTGTTATGGATCGTCAATCTCTACAGTTCGAGTCTAGTTTTTTAACAACTAATAATCAAAAGTTTGGAAAACGAAAAAAAAAGTTTGGAAAAGTTCAACGTGAATAATTGAGAATCCCATAATATATGAAGATTAACATCAGATTTGCAAAATTATTTTGGTCAATATTCACCATTTATATGAATTGAAGTAGATGTATTATCCCTTCCAATAGCATTTATTATAAATACACGGTGGTTTCCTTACACGGGCACATAAATACACGCAAATAGACATTTTTATTATTTTAGAAAAAAAAATGTAGACTTTAACATACTTGAATCGAGTTGGAATGGTAGTTGGGGAATGTATGTATTTAGATTTTATTGGATATAAAAAATCAACAAGTAGATCTGTTCAAATTCGTTCTAATTTTCCAATCTTAACCATTTCGCATTCTTTTAAGTGTTTCACCTGATTCCGATTACGATAAACGAAAATGTATGCGTGATTGGTGCATACCTTAAGTTCGAAACCTATTTATATTTAAGTTGAAAAAGATAGAAAAATGCTCAACATGTTTGGAAGCGTAGGACAACGCTAAATTGTTGATATTATTGTCACTATTTGATATTAGATTGTTCATAACATTACTATACCTTCCTTATTTATCGCAAGTTGGTTATTTATCGGCATTGAGTATTTTACAAAAAGCCGACAAAGAATTTCATTAATAACTGACCGTTGTAATCCTTTGAAACAACTCGAATAATTAGCTGATTTCTTTGTCATATAAAATGGAAAGAATAAAATAAAGGAGCAGCGCGGGGTGGGGAGGGCTTGGGGGTTACACTACATTAAGTCAAATGATTCACCTTCAAAATCAAAATAGTGAGAGATTACAGATGGGAAAGTACACAATCAAACTGTAGCAGCAACGATACAGAGTGTTCACATTTCCAAAACAACACATTAGAACCAAACTAAAGAACAAGACAGATTGTATGCTCTCATTTGAGTGAGTGTTTTCACGATGGACTTCACATTCAGCTTCTTCAAGTCTGTGTAGGACTGACCACATCCCCCAAACATGGCGGGGGCTCCGGATACATAAACCATGGACAAAGCTGCTCCCACCTGCGCCACACATTGAATGTTAGAATACAACGACTAAGCCTCAATCCTAAACTCAAGTAGGGATCAATAATATGAACCTTCACTGATCGTGTCGCTCCATTTAAGCTTGTCATAAGACAATAAACAACAACTACCCAGTATAATCCCACCAGGTGGGGTCTGGGTAAAAGAGGGATGCAACACGAGGACTTCCCAGGGGGTCACCCATCCTAACACTACTCTCGCCCAGGCACGCTTAACTTCGGAGTTCTGATGGGGGTGCGTTAGTGCTGGTATGATCGCATCCTTGTCATAAGACAATGTTATACAAAAATAAGGTAGAAATAAATCAATAATCTCTATTTTCTATCGTTATATAAATCCATCTATGATATGACTAGAAAGCTTAGGACCAAAAGTAAATGTACTAACATGACTAAAACAACAACAATAACAATGACCCAGTAAAATCCCACTAGTGGGGTTTGGGAGGGTAGTGTGCACGCAGACCTTACCCCTACTCCAAAGGAGTAGAGAGGCTGTTTCCGAAAGACCCTCGGCTCGAGAGAATAAAAAGACATTTTGAATATCAGAATGATAATCTAATAAATGGGAAGATATTAGCATTAATAACTCGTATAGTAAAGTAGCCAGGCATCAAACTTATTTATGCAAAACGACAATGGCCATGTACCTTATCATCAATGGTGTCAAACTTGGTAAGTAGAATTCCATCGATCAACCTTGGATTTGGTGACGGTGAAAGATCGCCTAATTTCTGCACGAAAAAACAAGAGAACATGGTGAATCTAATGCGGGGACAAACATTGAAGATAAAGGATGTTTATCATCACCATTATAAGCAAACCTGGTTGAACTTTGACAACTGATCAACAGCATCATTTCCGACAAGTGCCTCACCAACAAACAAGATCAGATCTGGACCATTGACATATATAAGCTTGGAAAGTGCTCGCATTAGCGGCTCATTATCCTGATTGTGCACAAAGTTAAAACAAGAAAAAAGAGCAGCTCAGCTTTTAAGGGTGAATACTGCAACAAAAAATTGGAAACTCCCACATACAACATATACAGCATCCAAGAAAAACTACTACTGTTTTACTGTTTTACGTATCAATAAGTGGAATCACACATTAAGTACCCAAAACTCCTAGAGGGACTTCGGAGAACCACAGTGGTAACGATTACAAGGTAAGAAATTCAAAACTCAAACTTACCTGCATACCACCAGCTGTATCAACAAGAACAACATTTGAACCATTTCGATTAGCCTCCTGAATTGCTTCCTTAGCAACAATAGCAGGATCCTTCTCATACCCCTTCTCAAATATGGGGATCTGTTAAGACAATTCAATATCAGAAACTAATACATATAATCTCTCTCCCACCGAATAATGCATAAACTTTCCAACCATGACATACCTGAAGTCTACGTGCATGAGTACGTAGCTGCTCTACAGCTCCTGACCGGAACGTGTCACAGGCAGCCATCATTACATTGACGTTGTGCTGCTGAAGCCAATAAGCTACCTTAGCAAGATTGGTAGATTTTCCAACTCCATTAACTCCTACAAAAACCACAACATATGGTTTCCCTTGCTCCTTTGCGGCATGAACATCCCTCAATATATCAATGGAGCGTTTAGGAGTTAAGATGCGAACAAGGGCCTCCTCCATTGCTGCCTGTGGTTTGATCAATTCAACACCTCATATTAGTATGTTCAATCTAAACTGAAGAGATGTTTGATGTTTTGGCATGCAATTATTCTATTTTGAAAACATTCTTCCATTTTTAATCAAAGTTTTTCTTATAAGCAAGAAACTGTTTTTTTCTTCCTATTTTGTTTGGAGGTTGGATTTGTGTACAGTTCCAAAGACCTTGGGACTTGGACACTAGTACTTTCAAGTTATGACTATAAGTGCTCTACTTCGTACATGATTAAAGGTTCCAATTCTCTTACCTGAACTGAACTGTTGAAGAAATTCTTGTAAATGAGGCCAGCTTGTAAATGAGGCCAGCTTAGACAAGAGGGGTTGCTCTGATGGTAAGCAACCCCCACTTCCAACCGAGAGGTTGTGAGTTCGAGTCTCCCCAAGAGCAAGGTGAGAAGTTCTTGAAGGGAAGGATGCCGGGGGTCTATTTGGAACACCCTCTCTATCCCAGGGTAGGGGTAACGTCTGTGTACATACTACCCTCCCCAGACCCCACTAAGTAGGATTATGCTGGGTTGTTGTTGTTGTTTGAGGCCAGCTTTTTACCCTCCAGACTTGCCGCGACTGATTCACAAAGCTTTTCAGCAATTTCTTCTGCCTGAAAGACATGCATAACACCCGTCAACCAATTATATAATAAGAACTGCTGAGACAAATATGGTCACCAATCAAAGTATTTTTCTCTTTTCTTCTCTTTCTCTATCTTTTGGGAGGAAGAAAGAGATAGGAAGGGGACAGAGAAAGCAAAGCAATTGGCAAACTTACCACATTCTTGGTCATCAGCCGGTCCTTAAGAGCTTTTAAAGCTGGTTCTAAGTCGGCCTTCTCCAAATTAGCCTTTCCTGCGATACTGGAGAAACAACAGCAGCAACACAGGTTATGTCCAACATTTCAACAGTCAAAAATGGATATCCATTATCTTGAAAGAGAAACTGCATCTGTCAGTCTTTTCCCATCATTCTTTAATTTTTTTCAGCTTCTCATATAAAACCTGAACAATATATTGTACTTCTTTAGTGTCTGCTAAAGAGGGGTTGCTCTGATGGTAAGCAACCCCCACTTCCAACCGAGAGGTTGTGAGTTCCAGTCTCCCCAAGAGCAAGGTGGGAAGTTCTTGGAGAGAAGGATGTCGGAGGTCTATTTGGAAACAGCCTCTCTACCCAAGGGTAGGGGTAAACTACCCTCCCCATACCCCAAGTGAGATTATACTAGGTTGTTGTTGTTTAGTATCTGCTAAGCAAATTAGACCAATTTCACAGTGATTTCGAATGGTGTGAGGACTCTACGGTACAAATATCAGCCATTCCATCAACTAAATTTCCATAAAGATGAACTTTCCTCTTTTTTTCACAAACAAGAAGAAAATAATCAAGACTATATAATAAAGTTATCAACAAAAGAAAGATGTAAGAATACTGGTAAAACGACTTTTCCCCTTTTCTGAAATCAAGGGAGGATGAGAATTTTACCTCTGGAACATGGATGAGAACCATCCTTTCTTCTTTGGCTCGACCTTGCTGTCTTCCCCTGGATCCTCATCCTCCTCGGTCTCACTATCACTACTCACAATCTCCTCTTTGTCCATCATACTCTCACCTTGAACTGCTGCCACAACTGCTATATTCTCATTCCCATTCTCACTCATAGGATCCGTGAAATCCAATTTTGACTCGGTAGGTGAATCATCCCAGACTCTGTTCTTCTTTATCTTTTTTGTAGGCTCTGCCTTGGAACCCTTTACAACAGTATCGGTTGCCTTGGAACCCTTTATAACAGTGTCAGTTTTCTTCCCACCTTTAGCCCTAAGCTTCTGTAGCTTATTTACATCAAAATCCCCAGAATCAGAACTTCCATTCTCTTTACCGTTAGCCTGTACTACTCCATTTCCATTACTACCGTTAGAATGGCCATTTTCCATGGCACGACTTTTTACTTTATCGCTATCACCACCATCACTTCCTGATTCAGAACCACTCTTTTTTTGGTTACCTCCATTCATAATGCCCTTTTGCACTTGCCCTTGCTTCTTACCTAGATTATTGGTGACAGGCTTGCCGACCTACTTCGACTTCTTCATTTCCTCAGCACGCGCCTCAGCCTCCTTCCTAAGCTGCTGAAAAACATCATCAAATCCATTGTAAACAGTCTTTTTGGGTTGTGAGAAAGATGTATAAACATGATTTGAAAAATATATATCTTAATTTATAAACATGATACAATGAGCCCTATATATAATACACATAACCTAACCTACTCCTAATACACTTTGGGTTATAGTTCTACTATATTTACACTTCTAATAGTCCCCTCAAGCTGGTGCATATAAATCATACGTACCGAGCTTGTTACATATGTAGTTAATACGAGGACCAGTGAGGGACTTGGTGAAAATGTTTGCAAGCTGATCATTTGACTTTACAAACTTTGTAGCAATATCTCCCGAGAGTATCTTTTCTCTGATAAAGTGACAGTCAATCTCAATGTGCTTAGTTCTCTTATGGAACACTGGATTTGACGCAATATGAAGAGCAGCTTGATTATCACAAACAAGTCCCATCTGACTAACATCACCAAATTTCAGCTCTTTGAGCAACTGTTTGACCCAAACTAGCTCACATGTCGCCATAGCCATTGCTCGATATTCTACTTCTGCACTAGACCGAGCAACCACATTCTGTTTTTTGCTTTTCCAAGATACCGAATTTCCTCCTACTAAGACACAATATCCAGAAGTAGAACATCTGTCAGAAGACGATCCTGCCCAATCAGCATCGGAGTATCCAACAATCTGCTCATGGCCTCGATCCTCAAACAATAAACCTTTACATGGAGTTGATTTTCTATACCGAAGAATGCGAACAACTGCATCCCAATGACTATCACATGGTGAACCCATAAACTGGCTCACAATACTCACAGGAAAGGAAATGTCAGATCTTGTCACTGTAAGATAATTTAGTTTGCCAACTAACCGCCTATATCTTTCAGGATCGTTAAGAGGCTCCCCTGTCCTGGAAGAAGTTTAGAATTCGGATCCATTGGAGTGTCAACAGGTTTACAACCTGTCATTCCTGTCTCCTCAAGAATATCTAAGGCATACTTCCGTTATGAGATCACAATACCTGAGCTAGACTGTGCGACCTCAATACCCAGAAAATACTTTAGTGTGCCCAGATCCTTAGTCTGAAAGTGATGAAAGAGATGTTGCTTCAATTTAGTAATACCATCCTGGTCATGGCCGGTAATAACGATGTCGTCAACATAGACCACTAGATAAATACAGAGACGTGAATCAGAATGCCGATAGAATACAGAGTGATCAGCTTCACTCCGAGTCATGCCAAAGTCCTGGATAACAGTGCAAAACTTACCAAACCAGGCTCGAGGAGACTGCTTTAGACCATAAAGTGACCGGCGCAAGCGACATACAAGGCCACGAGACTCCCTCTGAGCAACAAACCCAGGTGGTTGCTCCATATAAACTTCATCCTCAAGGTCACCGTGTAAAAATGCATATTTAATGTCCAGCTGATACAGAGGCCAATGGCGAACAGCAGCCATAGAGAGAAAAAGGCGGACTGATGCTATCTTAGCCACGGAAGAGAAGGTATCACTGTAATCAAGCCCAAATATCTGAGTATATCCATTGGCCACAAGACGAGCCTTAAGACGATCAACCTTACCATCTGGACCAACCTTGACTGCATACACCCAACGACAACCAACAGTAGATTTACCTGAAGGAAGAGGGACGAGCTCTCAAGTATCACTCGTATGTAAAGCAGACATCTCGTCAGTCATAGCCTGTCGCCACCCTGGATGAGACAATGCTTCACCTGTAGACTTAGGGATGGCAACAGAGGACAAAGAAGATAGAAAAGCATAATAGGGTGATAACACACGATGATAACTTAAACCGATATAATGGGGATTAGGATTAAGAATGGTTCGTATACCTTTCCGAAGTGCAATCGGAAGAGACAAGTCCGCAGTAGGAGCAGGGTCAGGTGTAGGAAGTGAATCAGCCGGGCCGGATGCTGGGCGAGGACGACGATGGTATGTCAAGAGTGGAGTGTCTTGTGCAGGGAGTCTAGGAGGAGCCATAGTAGAGGGTCCAACGTTTGGAATGGGTAAGACTTCCGTAGCGGAAGGTGAAGGAGGAGATATAGTAGACCCCCTAAAGGCCGGTATAGGTAAAACCTCAGATATATCCAGATGGTCAGAATGGTCAGAAGAGGTAAAGAAAGGTTTAGACTCAAAAAATGTGACATCGGCTGACATATGGTACCTACGAAGATCAGGGGAATAACAACAATAGCCCTTCTGAGCACGAGAATAACCAAGGAAGACACACTTGAGAGCACGAGGAGCTAACTTATCTTTCCCAGGAGCTAAGTTATGAACGAAACAAGTGCTCCCAAAAACACGAGGGGGAACAGAGTATAAGGGTGACTGGGGAAACAAGATCTCATGCAGAATCTGATTCTGGATGGGAGATGAAGGCATCCGATTAACCAAATAACAAGATGTGAGAACTGCATCGCCCCAAAAACGCAGCGGAACATGAGATTCAATGAGAAGTGTGCGAGCAGTCTCAACAATGTGCCTATTCCTTCTCTCTGCAACCCCATTTTGCTGAGGGGTATAAGGACAAGAGGTCTGATGAATAATTATATGAGAAGACATAAACTGCTGAAATTGAGAGGATAAATATTCTAAGGCATTATCACTGCGAATGGTGCGAATAGAAACACCAAATTGATTTTTAATTTCAACACAAAAATTTTGGAATATAGAAAACAACTAAGAACGATCTTTCATTAAGAAAGTCCAAGTACATCTTGAATGATCATCAATGAAACTAACAAAATAACGAAATCCCAAGGTTGAACATACCCTACTAGGACCCCATATATCCGAATGAACTAAAGAAAAAACAGACTCTGCACGACTCTCAATACTACGAGGAAAGGAGGCGCGGGTATGTTTCCCGAGCTGACATGACTCACACTCTAATGTGGATAAACTAGACAAACGAGGCAACATCATCTGAAGTTTGGACAAGCTAGGATGTCCTAAACGACTGTGAAGTAGGGCTGGAGGATCGGCAGCTAGACATGCCTTAGAGGATGTTAGTGAATTAAGGTAGTACAGTCCGTCTGATTCAAGTCCTGTTCCAATCGTCTGTCCCGTACTGCGGTCCTGCATAATAAAAGAGTCATCAATAAAATATATTCTGCAATGGAGGGCACGAGTCAAACGACTCACAGATGCAAGATTAAAAGGACAGCCAGGGACATAAAGAACGGAATCTAGAGTGACAAAGGGTAGAGGATTTGCTTGTCCAACTCCTTTTGCTTTAGTTTGAGACCCATTAGCTAAAGTAACGTTGGGAAGAAACTGTGAATACGCAATATTTGACAAAAGGGATTTATTACCAGAGATATGATCAGAAGCAGCGGAGTCCACAACCCATTGTTCAAGAGGACTAGACTGGGAAACACAAGCAAAAGAATTACCAGCAACAGAAGTATCAGGCTGAGCAACAGTGGCTACTTGTGGAGACGGCTGCTTACTTGCTCGATATTTAAGGAACTCATTATACTCCCGTTCAGATACAGAAAATCCCTGGTTACCTGTAGGCTCGGTCTGAGCAACATAAGCATTTTTTGTTTGTCGACCATGTAAAGAATGGCACACGTCACGAGTGTGACCAAGTTATAACTATAAGAACACTTGGGTCTAGATCTTCCAAAACGACCTCCTCCTCGTCTAAACTCCATAGTATGAGAAGCCCGAATGTCCACGGATTGGGAGACGAGGATAGATGAATCAAGTGTCTGTGATGAGCTCACTGGGTGACTTGGTGCTGCAGCAAGGCGAAGTAAGCGAGAAAATAATTCATCAACGGTGGGGACAGTCAGACTAGCCAAAATCTGATCGCGTACTGAGTCAAGATCATTAGGAAGCCCAGCAAGAGTAAGAACTAGAAACAGCTTTTGTCGTTGCTCTTGCTGCTTTGCAACACTAGCAGAAACTGGCATCAACGTCTCAAATTCCTCCATAACTGCCTGCACTTGACCCAAGTAAGTAGACATATCTAATTCCTGTTTCTTTAAATTTGTCATCCGCGATATCACATCATAGAAACGAGATATGTCATTAGTGTATAAAGTACGAGCCTTTTCCCTAACCAAATAACATGTTTGGAATGGACGAAACAAGGGCATCAACTTGGAATCAATAGATCGCCAATAAATACTGCATAATTGAGCATCAATCTTCTCCCAATGTGCTTTGGCTTTTTCATCTCCGTCACTAGACTCCTTGGTTAGATGATCCTGAACACCTTGGCCTTTACACCACAACTCGACAGACGAAGCCCAAGCTAGGTAGTTTGAACCTCCCATTAAAGGTTCTGAGGTAATCATAATACCGGAACTGCCAGAACCCTGGTTTCTAGACCCGAAAGCATCTAGGCCCAAAGACATCTTTGGATTATCAACTGAAAACTTGCTGAAACAGAAACAGAGAACTGAAAACTGGCGCTGCCGGAAAACGGGAACACTATAGCTGCCGGAAAAGTACTGTAGCTGCCGGAAAAAATTCAAAGTTGTCGGAATTGAAAAGTAAAAATATGGATAGGCTCGGAATTCAAGGTTGAGCAAACTGTCCTGAAGAAATTCTGGCCGGAAAGTACTGTAGCTGCCGGAAAAGCCAATAAAGTCGCTGGAAAAAATTGAAAGTTGTCGGAATCGAACGAAAAAAGGATGGGTAGGGTCGAAATTGAGAGCCGACCAAACTGTCCTGAAGGAGCAAAGTGAAAAACTGGTCGGAAACAGCCTCACGCGTCGGCGCGTGGTCTGACGCGCCGACAGCTGCGGTGGCGCGTGGCGGCGCATGTGGAGGAATCTGCCGGAGAAATTTCTGGGGTTTGGTCGGAATTCCGAGCCGAACCTCGTGGTGGTCTTGGATTTTGCACAACACCAACAAAAAAGGTGGTTTAGTTCGGACAGCCTCTTAAGTCGCCGGAAAATTGCACGGCGACGAGGTCTTTCTTCCCGGAATTAGCTGGAATGACGCACAGCTATAATATTCTCACCAAAGCTCTGATACCATGTGAGAAAGCACGGGAGAAAAATATATATCTTGATGTATAAACATGATACAATGAGCCCTATATATAATACACATAACCTAACCTACTCCTAATACACTTTGGGTTAGAGTTCTACTATATTTACACTTCTAACAGGGGTCATAAATCCCGCTTAACCATAGCAAACAATTCATCCACATACAAAAGATGAAGACATGCCTCATGACAAGGCTCCGGGGTGGATGGGTTCCCAGTGGAATTTTTTATAAGGCAGTGGCATGTAGTGGGAGATGACATATGTGAAGCTGTGAGAGAATTCTTTACTACTGGGAAATTACATACTGGAGTCAGCAGCACTGCACTAACTCTAATTCCCAAAGTACAGAATCCAACCAAAGTCAAGGACTACAGGCCCATTGCTTGTTGTACAACTCTGTACAACAACAACAACAACCCAGTATAATCCCACTTAGTGGGGTCTGGGGAGGGTAGTGTGTACGCAGACCTTACCCCTATCCTAAGGTAGAGAGGCTATTTCCAAATAGACCCCGGCATCCTTCCCTCCAAGAACTTCCCACCTTGCTCTTGGGGAGACTCGAACTCACAACCTCTAAGTTGGAAGTGGGGGTTGCTTACCATCAGTACAACTATGTACAAGATCATCACAAAGATTATTACTGCTAGGTTGAAAGAGGTTATTGACCTTCTGGTGGGTAGATCACAGTCAGCATTCATTGAGGGTCGTAGCAGTATTGATAACATCTTATTCACACAAGAACTGTTCAAAGGCTATTCCAGGAAGGGCATTTCTCCTAGATGTGTGCTTAAGGTGGATTTAAAGAAGGCTTACGACTCACTAGAATGGGTTTTCCTTAATAGACTGCTGCAGGATCTGGGGTTCCCTCATAAATTTATCGTGTGGGTTATGGAATGTATATCTTCTATTACCTATTCCCTCAATTTTAATGGTGACCTCACTGCTCCATTTAAAGGGAAAAGAGGTCTGCGACAAGGCGACCCGATGTCTCCATTCCTCTTTGTTCTGGCCATGGAGTATTTACATAGACAACTTGCGCAAATGATGATGAGGAAAGAATTCAAGTTTCATCCTAAATGCAAGAGGTTGGGTGTAGCACATGTTTGCTTCGCGGATGATCTTCTTTTGTTTTGTAAGGCAGATGTTCAATATGTCAGCTTACTGAAACAGACTCTCCAAGAATTCTCTAAGGTCTCTGGCCTTCAAGCAAATGTTGATAAAAGTGCAGTGTACTTAGCAGGAGTAACCAACTGGCAGAAACATGAGATACTACAGGTGCTGGGATATCCTGAAGGCAGACTCCCTTTCAAATATTTGGGGATGCCTTTGGATTCAAAGAAGCTGTCCATTTCTCAATGCTGGCCACTGGTGGAGAAAATTACACAGAAAATAAGCTGCTGGTCGTCAAGGCTACTATCATATGCTGGTCGGCTTCAATTGATTAAATCTGTTCTATTTGGTATTCAAGCTTACTGGTCCCAGATTTTCCTACTGCCTAAAAAATTTTTGAAGATGACAGAAGCTATATGCAGATCATATCTGTGGACAGGTTCTGCCACAATTTCAAGAAAGGCTCTGATTGCCTGGGATACTCTGTGTATGCCATACAGTGCAGGGGGACTGAATGTATTGGACCTATCTAAATGGAATAAGGCTATTATGGTTAAGCATCTATGGGCACTGACTAAGAATAAGGATAGCCTATGGATAAAATGGGTTCATACCTTCTATATTAAGAACTACTGTTTTGAAGACATGCCGGTGCCTGGGGCTGCTGCCTGGGCAATCAGGAAAATTTTGAGCCGAGGAAGTTGATAAAAGGCATTGCAACACTCAATGGAAATCTGGATAACAGATTGAGGCAGGTTCAACAGGGAGAGTCTTTTAGCATTAAAAAGTTATACAGACAACTTCTTCCTCAGTACAGCAAAGTTCAGTGGAAGTCCATCATATTGCAGCCTCAACTACATCCTAGATACAAATTTATATTGTGGTTGGCTTTGCATAAGCGACTTGCAACTGTGGAAAGACTTCAGATGCTAAATATTTTAGTTCCACAAGATTGTATTTACTGTGGTTTGTACCGAGAGACCTTTGAGCATCTTTTCTTTGACTGCTTGAAGACCAAAGAAATATGGTATCGACTCCTTAGCTGGTTGGGCTATGAGCTATCCATTGCAGACTGGAAGGAGGAATGTGAATGGGTTAGTAAGTTGGCGAAGAATAGAAATGGGTTAGCAAAAATCACTGCTTCTCTTTGGGATCCTGATGCCAACGATATGGAGGGAGCGGAATAATCCAGGGAGGCAAGTTGATGAGCGATACTGTATGTAAGGAAATTGTAGTCCATCTCCATTACAGAGGGGCTTCAAGTCAAAAGTGGAGGGTTGTCCTACAAAGTTTAGATCATTTCCCCTAGACTTCAAATGAGATAGACTTTTCTTGAGCTAGTTTGTGTCACACGTATTATCATAGAGTGATCTGTTTTTTTTTTAGAATGGTAATAGTGTAGTGATTTTGTATAGCATATGAGAATAGGTGGTCAGCATCTATGCTTTTGTACGTATACTTTTTTGACGGAATGAAATAGAAATCTGTTTATTCAAAAAAAAGAAAAAAGATGAAGAATTCGCTGATACACAGCAACAAACACAAGCCCCAGTTCATTGTGAAACCTCCATTTAAGAGTGTATGCAGCTCCTGGTGCATCATAATTATATGAAGCAGCACCTGAACGTTCCTCCAAAAGACATGAACGAATCAACGTGTCAATTGGAGAACCTCTGAGAGCATTTCCAAGCTCTTTACATGTCCAGAGGATCAAGCCCCCTCTAGTGAATATCAGTAACTGCTCTAACATCTTTGGATTCTGAATATACCCCTGCAAACAAAAGATGTAGTTTTAAGAAAAAAGGTAACTTCTCAGCTGGCAAATTGAACCCCTTAAAACAAATGAAAGTAAAACTCGCATTATCGATAAATGTTGCTGGAAAAAGAGAACCAAAATCTAGGTCCTATAACAGTTTCAAAGAATGGGAACTTTTCTTTGCACAAAAGAGGAAAGTATAGCAATCAAGAACGAAAAAGCTTACAACAACAACAACTACTACTACACCTCAATCTCAAACAAGTTGGAATCAACTAAGAACAAAAAAGCTTAAAGAACATAACTTGGCAACAATAAAAGCGCTTTAAGATTTTCTAGACTTTGAAAGCTCACATATCAAAGGATTGGGAGAAGGGCTAAAAACACAAAAAAAGAATCAGTCAACTACACCACAATCACAAACTTGTTAAGTCGGCTAAATGAACGGGGCTGTGGCACATGGTTCTAAAGTCGATGTATAATGGACTCGCCCTTCTACCCTTCTTCACTTAAAAGGCAGGCTGTTGCCTGCGACAGAGTCCAAACAACCTTTGACATGCGCCTAACCACACATCGCAAGCTACATTCTTACCATTAGACCAAAGCCCTAGGGGCATATCTAATTTTCTCTATTCAGATCCACTTCTTTCTCAAACCAATAAATAATTTATCTTTTAAAGTAAACGAAGGATTTCCTAAACCAAAATTTATAGGTTAAGAAAAAGTACATATATTTAATTTAACGTCCTGCGCATATACAACAACAACAACAACTACCCAGTATACTCCCATCAGGTGGGATCTGGGGAGGGTAATATGTAGACGAGCCTTACCCCTACCCCAAAGGGCAGAGAGGATGTTTCCAATCGACCCTCGGCGCATATATAAGAGAATTAAAAATCTGAACTTTGACTTAAAACAGGAAAGCATCAGAATTTATGAAAATCCCCCAAATCCTCAAACCAAATCAAGTTAAGAAAACCAATAAACCCACCAAAGCTTTTTCGTAATTCAAGCAATCAAACTACAAACAAAAACTATAAAAACATCTAAAAAAATCATTTCTGTTATGAAATAATATAAGAACAAGAACAATAATATAAGAACAAGAACAATAGAGAGAAAAGTAGAGAGAGAAGTATTCTTATTGATACTTTGGGATGGTTTACAATGGAATAGAACCCCTTTATTTATAGGGAGGTGGTGACTTAGACACCAAGAAGTAAACCCTAGAATCTCTCTAAATATGGACATTCACCTAAAATAGAATATTTTATAACACTCCCCCTTGAATGTCTATTCAATAATGTGCCTCGTTAAAACCTTAACTAAAACAAAACCCAATGGGAAAAAATTAAAGAAAAGGAAAAAGAGTACACATGTTTGAATATGCGCCTATTGGTTGCCTCGTTAAAAACCTTGCAAGGAAAACCCATTGGGACAAAACCTTGTAATGGAAAAAGAGTGCAACGCGCATTTACTCCCCCTGAAAAGAGTTTCAATTCATATCCTTGAGTCTTCGCATTCCGATCTTGTGAACCAACTTCTTGAAGGTTGACGTTGGTAGAGATTTTGTGAACAAATCAGCCATATTATCGCTTGAACGAATCTGTTGCACATTGATATCACCATTCTTTTGAAGATCATGTGTGAAAAATAACTTTGGTGAAATATGCTTTGTTCTATCTCCTTTTATGAATCCTCCCTTCAATTGAGCTATACATGTTGCCTTGTCTTCATACAAAGTCGTGGGTAGTTTGTTACACTTCAAACCACATTTGTCTTGAATATGATGTATTATAGACCTCAACCACACACACTCCCGACTTGCTTCATGAATAGCGATTATCTCGGCATGATTAGATGAAGTAGCCACAATTGATTGCTTAGTCGATCGCCAAGATATGGCGGTGCCTCCACAGGTAAACACATAACCCGTTTGAGATCGAGCCTTGTGTGGGTCGGATAAATATCCAGCATCAGCATAACCAACAAGATCAGGACTGCAATTATTGCTATAAAATAAGCCCATATCGGTAGTCCCTTTTAGGTACCGCAATATATGTTTGATCCCATTCCAATGTCTCCTTGTGGGAGCCGAGCTATACCTTGCCAAGACATTAACTGAAAAGGTTATGTCAGGCCTTGTAGTATTTGCAAGATACATTAGTGCGCCAATTGCACTAAGATATGGTACTTCAGGACCAAGTAGCTCTTCATTCCTTTCTTGCGGTCGGAATGGGTCTTTATTCACATCAAGTAATCGAACAACCATCAGAGTACTTAAAGGATATGCTCCATCCATGTAAAACCGTTTCAGTACCTTTTCTATATAGGTAGATTGATGAACAAAAATTCCGTTTGCCAAATATTCAATTTGCAAACCAAGACATAATTTTGTCTTTCCGAGATCTTTCATCTCGAATTCATTCTTTAGATAATCAATTGCCTTTTAGAGTTCTATGGGGGTTCCAATAAGGTTTATGTCATCGACATATACGGCAAGTACAACAAATTCCGATGTTGTTTTCTTTATAAAAACACACGGGCAAATGGCATCATTTATATACCTTTCTTTTAATAAATACTCACTAAGACGATTATACCACATTCGTCCTGATTGCTTTAGACCATACAAGGATCTTTGCAATTTGATTGAAAACATTTCCCGGGACTTTGAATTATGAGAGTTTGGCATTTTGAGTCCATCGGGAATTTTCATGTATATCTCATTATCCAGTGAGCCATAAAGATAGGCAATAACCACATCCATTAAATACATGTCAAGCTTTTCAAGGACAGCAAAACTAATGAGATAACGAAAAGTTATGGCATCCATTACAGGAGAATATGTCTCTTCATAATCGACACCAGGCCTTTGAGAAAATCCTTGTGCAACAAGGCGTGCCTTATATCTTTGTACCTCATTTTTCTCATTTCTCTTGCGTACAAAGACTCATTTATTGCCAACAGGCTTCACACCATTAGGTGTTTCAACTATAGGGCCAAAAACTTCACGTTTTGCCAGTGAATTTAATTCTGATTGGATTGCTTCTTGCCATTTTGGCCAATCATGTCTTTTTCGACATTCTCCAACAGATTGAGGTTCAAGATCCTCACTTTCTTGCATAATGCTAGATGCGACATTAAAAGCAAAGACATAATCCACCACTATATCCACTCAATTAAAATTTGCCTCAATATCGATTGGATTTATTGATAGTTCCTTATTTTCTTGAGTCTCGGGCTCAATGGATTCTTCATGAATCTCAGACTTTATTAAATCATGAATTTCCTCATGAGATTCTTTCGTAGTGTCATTTTGATCGTTTGCTTTCCTCTTTCTAGGATTTCGATCTTTGGAACCTAATGGCCTGCCACGCTTCAGGCGTGCATTCGACTCATTGGATATGACACTAGATGATTGTCCAACAGGGACATCAATACGGATTGGAACATTCTCTGCGGGGATGTGGGATTTTGTTATCCTTTTCAAGTCCGTAAATGCGTCAGGCATTTGATTTGCTATTCTTTGCAAATGGATAATCTTTTGCACCTCTTTTTCACAAATAGAGGTATGTGGATCAAGATGAGATAATGATGCATTTTTCCACAAAATTTCCCGTTTGGTTTCACCAACTTCTCCCCCTAATTTTGGGAAAAGTGTCTCATCAAATTGACAGTCTGCAAATCGTGCAGTGAACAAATCCCCTGTCAATATTTCGAGGTAGCGAATAATGGAGGGCGATTCAAACCCAACATATATTCCTAACCTTCTTTGCGGACCCATTTTGGTGCGGTATGGCGGTGCTATAGGAACATATACTGCGCATCCAAAGATTCTTAAATGGGATATATTGGGTTCATGACCCAAAACTATTTGCAACGGGGAATATTTGTGATAATTCGTCGGTCTGAGACGAATTAGCATTGCTGCATGCAAAATGGCGTGACCCCATACCGAAGTGGGCAGCCTCGTTTTCATGAGTAATGGTCTTGCAATCAACTGCAGGCGTTTAATTAAAGATTCTGCAAGACCGTTTTGAGTGTGAACATGGGATATAGAATGTTCCACTTTTATCCCAATTTATAAGCAATAATCATTAAATGCTTGGGATGAAAACTCAGCAGCATTATCCAGTCTAATAGACTTGATTGGATTATCAGGAAATTGTGCTCGTAGTCGAATTATTTGTGCCATTAGTTTTGCAAACGCAAGGTTGCGTGATGACAACAGGCACACATGAGACCATCTACAGGATGCGTCTATTAAGACCATAAAATATCTAAATGACCCACTAGGTGGGTGAATAGGTCCACAAATGTCCCCTTATATACGTTCCAAAAATGTAGGTGACTCAGTCCCAACCTTTGTTGGTGATGGTCTATAAATTAACTTGCCTTGATAACAAGAAGTGCAAGAAAATTCATTATTTAAAAGAATCTTGAAATTCTTTAACGGATGCCCATATGAGCTTTCTATAATCCGTCTCATCATGATTGATCCAGGGTGTCCCAATCGATCATGCCAAAGTACAAAAGTATTGGAATCAGTAACCTTTTGGTTTACTGTTGAATGTGCCTCAATTACACTAATTTTTGTCCAATACAGGCCACAAGATAAAGACGGGAATTTCTCAATAACCCTCTTTTGGCCAGAGACATTCTTTGTAATGATGAGATATTCAAGATTATTCTCATCTATTGTCTCAATATGATAGCCATTCCGGCGTATATCTTTAAAACTCAACAAGTTTCTCTTAGACTTGGAGGAGAACATTGCATTCTCTATGATAAACATTGTTCCTCTAGGCAGAGTTATAGTTGCTCTTCCGGAGCCTTCAATCAATTTACTATTACCAGAGATTGTAGTAACATCTGCCTTACACATACTTAGTTGAGAGAAATATTTCTTTTCTTTGAGTATCGTATGTGTAGTACATGAATCAACTAAACAAATATTTTTACAGTTGGACGTTGATCCAAGCTTGCTTTGTGAGATATCCATATTTGTTTTCCCATGGTTTGACATACAAAAGAAATACACGAACATGAGAATAAACAAATTCAATCAGTTTGTTTCACATTTAAACAATATTTTCAAAATCTGCTGAGATTAGTCGATTAACTTAGTTGATAGTCGACTATCTTGGGAAGCAGTCATTAGGTTAGTCGACTAACTAAATCAGATAGTCGACTATCTTGCCTTGCGGAAAAGTCGAGTTTTAATGCGAAATATTAGTTAGTCGACTAACTAAGTTGATAGTCGACTAACTTAGTAAACAGTCATCAGGTTAGTCGACTAACTAAATCAGATAGTCGACTAACTTAGCTTGCGGAAAAGTCCAGTTTTAATGCGAAATATTAGATAATCGACTAACTATTAGGTTAATCGATTAACTCTACTGGAAAATAAAAATGTCTTTGAAATTTAAGCATATTGAAACATTCTAAAGAACTAATACTAACATTATATCATAAACTAACTAATACGAGCTGATACTAATGACTATTAGTTTATTCACTAACTAATACAAATAAGTAAAATAAAATCAAACAATTCCATCTTCCTTCATCACAGATCCATCACCGATTAAGTGGTCTATTTTCCCCTCGGGTTGCTCAAAGAAGTCTGCCACATCCAGGTGGGTGATGTCAAAATTGTCGTCAGAGACAAAATTTGCTTCAGGGCCTTTATTCTTTAGAGATGCTTGATAAAGATCAACCAAATGTCTTGGTACACGGCAAGCTTTTGACCAGTGCCCTTTTCCACCGCAACGATAATATATAGTTTCTGAACTATTTGCCTTTGGATCCTCATAATCCCGTTTCTGCTTTTGGTGGTTATATCTCTTTAGGGGGTGACGGACATCAGGGAAATTTCTTCCTTGTCTACGTCCACGGCCATGACCCCGATTACGACCACGACCATGATTAAAGCCATAGCCTTTTCTATGCTTGGCATAATGAGAATACACCTTATCTGCTTCAGGCAATGGTGTAGACCCAGTGGGTCGATTTTCGTGATTTCTCATGAGCAGGTCATTGTTTCGCTCAGCCACAAGGAGAAGAGAAATCAGTTCAGAGTACTTTTTGAAACCTTTCTCTCTGTACTGTTGTTGCAGTACCATATTGGAGGCATGAAACGTTGTAAACGTTTTTTCAAGCATATCATAATCAGAGATATTATCTCCACAGAGTTTCAATTTAGAAGTAATTCTGAACATTGCAGAATTATATTCAGAAACAGACTTAAAGTCTTGGAGCCTCAGATGAGCCCAATCATATCGTGCTTGTGGCAGAGTGACCAACTTCAGGTTGTCATATCTCTCATTTAAGCCTTTCCACAAGATGAGTGGATCTTTGACTGTGAGATATTCAATTTTCAAACCTTCATCAAGGTGATGGCGCAAGAAAATCAAGGCCTTAGCACAGTCTTAGGTGGATGCTTTATCTCTGTCTTTAATGGCGTCTCCAAGACCCATAGCATCTAAGTGGATTTCAACATCCAACACCCATGTCATATAGTTCTTGCCCGAAATTTCAAAGGCAACGAACTTTCTTTTCATAATATCAGACATAATTAAAACCAAATTCGGAAAAAGGGAAATACCTTAATTTTCTCAAGAGGATTCTTGAGACGGTAGAGTCTCGTGCTGATAACGTGTTATGAAATAATATAAGAACAAGAACAATAATACAAGAACAAGAACAATAGAGAGAAAAGTAGAGAGAGGAGTATTCTTATTGATACTTTGGGATGGTTTACAATGGAATAGAACCCCTTTATTTATAGGGAGGTGGTGACTTAGCCACCAAGAAGTAAACCCTAGAATCTCTCTAAATATGGACATTCACCTAAAATAGAATATTTTATAACAATTTCCTCAATTAAATAAAAGAACAACTCAGATCGCACAAAAAAAAGCCCAAATTCAAGCACCTTTAAACAATTAAATAAAATCCCAAATCGAAAACAACATACTCCTAATAAATCCAGCTAAACCAAAAACTTAAAAAACGGGGCAAGGATTACAAATAAAAAAAATAATATCAGTAACTTTAATTAGAAGAAAGAAGTAAGGTTGTATTGTGTTCCAGTTCTGGGTCTATTTGTGTCTGGCGTTTCGGGTCTGACGGTTTCAGTTCTGGCGGTTCCGGGTCTGGCGGTTCTCATGGTGGAACCGGCCCGTGACAGTTCCAGGTACCATGCGGTTCCGGTTTCGGCGGTTCCGGTTCTGGCATGTCTGGCGGTTCTGGCGGGCCTGGCGGGTCTGAATTTTTTTTTTTAATTCAATATCTTGTATAGTAGTCATTAGTATAGTGTAGAATATATTTTATATGGTGTACTAAGTTATTAGTATAGTATATATTGTATATAAGTAGTATATTTTGTATATAAGTAGTATATATTATATTTAAGTAGTATATATTGTATATAAGTAGTGTATATTGTGTTGTAGTTAGTAATTAGTATAAATTATATATAAGTACTATATATATTGATAAAAGAATGTTGTTATTAGTATATTGTGTTGTATGTTATATATTGAGAGAGATTGAGAGATATTGATGAATTGGTGAATAAAAATGAAAGAATGAGTGGATATTTATAGTTGAGAAATGGGAAAAAGTGTAATTATATAAAGTTTGGGGTTAAATTAAAGTTTGGGGACCAAATGGCTATTTTTTAAACTTCCAAACGGTTACTTTTTGCAAAGAGCCGTTACTGAAAATTTTTTAAATATCCGTTGGAACCGCCTGAACCGGACCGGAACCGCCAGAACCGGTCCAGAACCGCCAGCCGATTCCGGGTCTGGCGGGTCCGGTTCTAGCGGTTCCGGATGTTAGAACCGGCCCATCACGGTTCCCTGGAACCGGTAGAACCGGAACCGCCGGAACCGAACCACCGGAACCGATAGAACCAACAGGGCCACGGTTCCGATTCGATGCCGGTTCGAAACCGCGACAAAGAACAGCCTTAGAAAGAAGATGTTAGTTATTCATACCTATCAATTTGTGAAATCAGAAGGAAAAGGCAAAGGAATGAATTGAAAGGGGAAAAAACGAAAATGAAAAATTTAAGGCAAAGATGCTAATTTGGGAGTATTTATATGAAAAAGACTTGACAAGAGTGGTTGCTCCGATGGTACGCAATCTCATTAGGTTGTGAGTTCGAGTCTTCCCATTCCCCAAGAGCAAGGTGGGAAGTTCTTGGAGGGAAGGATGCCGGAGGTCTATTTAGAAACAGTCTCTCTACCCAAGGTAATGGTAAGGTCTGCGTACACACTACACTCCCCAGACCCCCTAAGTGAGATTATACTGAGTTGTTATTTTTAAACAAGACGGGTTGCTCTGATGGTAAGCAACCCCACTTCCAACCGAGAGATTGTAAGTTCGAGTCTCCCCAAGAGTAAGGTGGGAAGTTCTTGGAGGGAAGAATGCAGGGGGTCTATTTGAAAACAACCTCTCTACCCAAGGGTAGGGGTAAGGTCTGCATACATACTACCCTCCCCATACCCCACTAAGTGAGATTATACATGATTATATTGGGTTGTTGTTGTTGTTATATGAAAAAAACGTCAGCTTTGACTTTTTTCTCCGTGTGAAGACCAAATTGTCCTCTATTATCACGAAATTAATGTGTACCTTCCTATTTGGAGTAACGAATTCCATCTAAAAAAAAGTGTAACAAGGTTTTTTTGGGTGTGATGTTTGATATTTCTATTGGGACTTGATTAAATATGAATTTATGCCGAAAAACCTTATATTAAGGATGGCTCATTTTCTAATAGAGACAATATAAGACTTTTGATTAGTGAAATGAATATTTATTACTCAATCATAACTTTTATTGATAAAGTGTAATAAAGTTTGATTATTGAATAATTATATAATTACAATAACTAACATGTTTCAATACTAAATATATTCGGGTCACTTGTAACAATTCTCGTTAAATATTTTCAGATACCGAATAATTATACAAAAGAAAGTTCCATATAATATATTTTAAAATTAGAACTCATGAATTTGAATAAGCACATTAATATATTTTCCTTCAAGTTAAAATTTTAGATTTATCTTTTCATGTAGGTGATGAATTTGGTTTGGTTGTTATAAGAAATTTAAAAGATTTTGGTATATAACTAATGTTTCCCAAATTATATTCACACCGACTAATAACAACTTTGTTAAGTTCATTAAGTGTATTAAAAAAAATCCTATTTAACTTAAAAATCCAGGTCTTGTTTCTTAAGCTTCAAGTCAAATTTATTTAGTTACTATAATCTTCATCATAAAGAAGATATTGCTTCCAATTTCAGTATTTGGTTAGAAGTGTAAATATTCAGCGTCAAAGAAATTCTTGATGCATATAAATAGTTGTGATATACCGTTTCTTATTCTATGAGAAAAGAAAAAAGGCGTAGCAGAGACTAAAAATAGTACGGTTAAGGGTCAAATATATCCTTGTACTATTAAAAATATGTCATACTTATCCTCCGTTTGAATTTCTTATCAAATATGTCCCCACGGTTATACATTAGAGCCATATATATCCCTCAGCCGTTAAAATACCCTCCCATATATTTTTAGTAGCACGTAGCATCTTATGATTGGACTAGACAACCCGTCCCATTTCTTTAATTAAACCCGCCCCGACCCAATAGCTAATCCTAGACTCAGCAAACAACCTTGAAGAGATGCTGGTGCCGGAGATGCTGCATACAAGCTTCTACCTGAAGGTCCAACTAATGGTGTCAGAGTTAGAAATGAAGGATATAAAACACCAGAAGTGATTTATGACCCAGGCGGCCCTATTCGCCTTACCACTTATATTATCAATGTCCAAATTTTCATAAACATTAGCTCATGTTATTTTGAGTTATGATGTGACGTTTCTTTAACATTCTATCCTATGTTTTTTCACATATTTTATTCATTAAATTAAAAATGCCTCTAGTTTTCTAGAATAACATAATAATGATTTTAATCTTCACGGTAGTCAAAATGGGAGACCTAAATCAAAATAGTTTTTAGGAACATTATTCTCGTATACTGACTTCCTAAGCTTCTACAGGTCTCTATTGTTGAGAATGTGTATTGGAAGGATTTCACCATAATTCTTGCCGTGTGGGTTATTCTCCTGCTTCTGCATCTCTTCAAGGTTGTTTGCTTTAAATTGCTTGCCTGTTTCCGCATCTCTTCAAGGTTGTTTGCTGGGTCTAGGATTAGCTATCGGGTCGGGCAAATTTAATTAAAGGAATGAGGCGGGTCGTCTAGTCCAATCATAAGGTGCAACGTGCTACTAAAAACAGTTAAGGGTCAAATATATCCTTGTACTATTCAAAATAGGTCATATTTATCCTCCGTTTGAATTCTTTAACAAATATGTCCCCACCATTATACATTAGGGCCATATATATCCCTCAACCGTTAAAACACTCTCCCATATATTTAAATTACGGTTAAGGTCAAATATATCCTTGTACTATTAAAAATAGGCCATATTTATCCTCCGTTTGAATTTTTTATCAAATATGTCCCCACCTTTATATTTTTATCAAAACACCCTCCCATATATTTAAAGTAGCACGTGGCATCTTATGATTGGACTAGACCACCCGCCCCAATCCTTTAATTAAACCCGCCCCGACCCAATGAAATTTAGTCTTCTTCTCCGTTCAATCCCTTCAGTATGCTTATGCTTCTGCAAAATGCATGCTTCTTTGCTATATGATGAAAATGTTTTTTGAGGGTGCCTTAAAAAGTAGGGAGTGATAACAATCCTGTGCCATAAATATGAGATGGACCGAAAAAAAAAGGAAGAAATTGAGTATGTTATTTACTTAATGGGTAGTTTTTATGTCTGGTTCATTGCATAACTTATGTAGTACAACACCATATTGATTTCTACACTATTATCCATTTGAATGCTTATCGGATACTAGTACTACTATTGTTATTCTATTTTTTTCCTTTATAATTCATGTACTTGCAGCTATACGATATGCGAGAAATTTTGCAAGTCTAGAAGCCAAAAACTTAACAGACCGCAACTCTACATGAAAATGCCAATTTGGAAAAAGAAAAGTACAAAATAAAAGAAAGCTAGCACAGAAATATAGTTTCACACTTCCATCTGAGCTTCATGGGTTGGGAGCGAGATTCACCAAATATCATTAGAAGAATAATAATTATGTTTTCAATATAGAAATAGTACTCTCATGGCGTTAAAGAGTGACCGCGCAACATTCAAGAGTGGACATTTTATTCATTGATGCATGTAACTAATATCCAACAATTAGCATACATTTTCGTCTTATCCGATTTTGAGGGTCATTTTCATGAGCCAATTTATATAGCTATAATTTTATATAAAATAGAGTTTTAGCCTTTGTATTATTGGGCCCATGCTAACATGAGATTGAATAGAGAAGAAGACTAAATTTCATTGGCGCGGGGCGGGTTTAATTAAAGGAGTGGGGCGGGTCGTCTAGTCCAATCATAAGATGCCACGTGCTACTAAAAATATATGGGAGAGTGTTTTGATAAAAATATAACGGTGGGGACATATTTGATAAAAAATTCAAACGGAGGATAAATATGGCCTGATATATTTGACCCTTAACCGTAATTTAAATATATGGGAGAGTGTTTTAACGGCTGGGGGATATATATGGCCCTAATGTATAACGGCGGAGACATATTTGATAAAGAATTCAAACGGAGGATAAATATGGCCTATTTTGAATAGTACAAGGATATATTTGACCCTTAACCGTACTAAAAATATATAGGAGGGTGTTTCAACGGCCGAGAGTTATATATGGCCCTAATATATAACGGTGGGGACATATTTGATAAGAAATTTAAACGGAGGATAAATATGACCTATTTTTAATAGTACAAGGATATATTTGACCCTTAACCGAAAATAGTATTATCATTATATTTAGAACGGTTAAGAGTCAAATATATCCTTGTACTATTAAAAATAGGTCATATTTATCCTCCGTTTGAATTCTTTATCAAATATGTCCCCACCGTTATACATTAGGGCCATATATATCCCTCAGCCGTTAAAACACTCTCCCATATATTTAAATTACGGTTAAGGGTCAAATATATCCTTATACTATTAAAAATAGGCCATATTTATCCTCCGTTTGAATGTTTTATCAAATATGTCCCCACCGTTATATTTTTATCAAAACACCCTCCCATATATTTTTAATAGCACGCGGCATCTTATGATTGGACTAGACGACCCGCCCCACTCCTTTAATTAAACCCGCCCCGACCCAATGAAATTTAGTCTTCTTCTCCGTTCAATCCCTTCAATAATAGGTAGTGATGGCCCATGTTAGCATGTGCCCAATAATACAAAGGCTAAAACTCTATTTTTATATAAAATTATAGCTATATAAATTGGCTCATGAAAATGACCCTCAAAATCGGATAAGACGAAAATATATGCTAATTGTTGGATATTAGGTACATGCATCAATGAATAAAATGTCCACTCTTGAATGTTGTGCGGTCACTCTTTAACGCCATGAGAGTACTCTTTCTATATTGAAAATATAATTATTATTCTTCTAATTATATCTGGTAAATCTTACTCCGAACCCATGAAGCTGCAGATGGAAGTGTGAAACTATATTTCTGTGCTAGCTTTCTTTTATTTTGTACTTTTCTTTTTCCAAATTGGCATCTTCATGTAGAGTTGCAGTCTGTTAAGTTTTTGGCTTCTAAACTTACTAAATTTCTCGCATATCGTATAGCTGCAAGTACATGAATTATAAAGGAAAAAAATAGAATAGCAATAGTAGTACTAGTATCCGATAAGCATTCAAATAGATAATAGTTTAGAAATCAATATGGTGTTGTACTACATAAGTTATGCAATGAACCAGACACAAAAACTACCCATTTAGTAAATAACATACTCAATTTCTTCTTTTTTTTCGGTCCATCTCATATTTATGGCACAGGATTGTTATCATTCCCTACTTTTTAAGGCACCCTCAAAAAACTTTTCCATCAAATAGCAAAGAAGCATGCATTTTGCAGAAGCATAAGCATATTGAAGGGATTGAACGGAGAAGAAGACTAAATTTCATGGGGTCAGGACGAGTTTAATTATAGGAGTGGGGCGGGTCGTCTAGTCCAATCATAAGATGCCACGTGCTACTAAAAATATATGGGAGGGTGTTTTGATAAAAATATAACGGTGGGGACATATTTGATAAAAAATTCAAACGGAGGATAAATATGGTCTATTTTTAATAGTATAAGGATATATTTGACCCTTAACCGTAATTTAAATATATGGAAGAGTGTTTTAACGGCTGAGGGATATATATGACTCTAATGTATAACGGTGGGGACTTATTTGATAAAGAATTCAAACGGAGGATAAATATGACCTATTTTTAATAGTACAAGGATATATTTGACCCTTAACCGTATTCAGAATAAAGTGTACAATGTTTATGTATTGACATGTAAAGTACAGCTTCATTTTTTTAATTTCTACACTGTCCGGGCAAATGCACATATAGACTTTACGAAATATTTTTATTTTTTTAAACTAATGCATTAGTAGTCCACTAATTTAGTAAAGTCTACTTCTTCTTCTTTTTTTCAATTTTGACAAAAAAAATTCAGTTTTTACCAAAAAAATATTTTTCATTTTTTAAATTTTTAAAGCATTTTTATAAAAACAGAAAAAATTATTTTTAATAAATATTTACGTTTTTTAAAAACTAAAAAACATTTTCAATAAAATATTTTTGTTTTTGAATTTTTTTTTTTCATGATTTTCAGTTTTTCTAAAAAACAAAAATATTTTTCCAAAATAAAAACTGAAAAATGTAAATAAAACGAAATGCTTTAAAGGAAACTGAAAAAACTAGAAAAAAAATATTTTTCAAAAATGAAAATATTTTGTTGAAAATAATTTTTCAGTTTTTTAAAAAAAGAAAATGTTTTATTGAAAATATTTTCTTTTGTTTTTACAAAAAATTCAGTTTTTGCAAAAGTGCTTTAAAAATATTTTAAAAAATGGGGAAAAATATTTTTTTGTAAAAATTTTAAAAAAAAAAAGAAGAAGAAGACTTTAGTAAATTAGTGGACTATTGATGCATTAGTTTTAAAAAACAAAAATATTTTGCAAAATAATCGTTTTTTAAGTTTTACAAAAAATAATTATTTTTAATTTAACATTAACCTAACGGTCAAAGAGCATAAGTGAACCAAAAAAATGGATGTAGGGATATTTTTAACCCAATAGGTGGATGAAGAATATTTAACTTTTTCTAATAGTTTAAGAATATTTTAAACCCTTTTCCGTTTCTACTATATTTGACAATAAATCTCAAGAAGGAGCACTCAAAGTGATGATTCAACTCTTTAACAACTCTATTTATTGTGAAAGAAATTGAAGGTTCAAACAAAAATCTTTGAATGCATAATCTTACCCATAAACTACAACTTAACAAGACATGTATTCATAAGGTTGATGCAAATATACTAACATCGTCTAGAGTACAAAATTGAAACTCAATGACGGATGATTCTTCACGAGACAATGTCACTGTTTAAATCCTTCGCCGAGGCCTGCTGGCATTCCCAGGCTCTGCGCAAGATCGCTCATTCTTTCTTTCATTGCCTGAAACATAAGAGTTGTGTTAGCAAATAACAAATCTAAAGATAGAATTAGTTATAAGTTTGAGATGACGATTGAGGACTAGTGGACTACTGGTGAACAGAGGTGGATCCAGAATTTGAACTTAGTTCAGATTTGAATTCCACCATATTTCACCTAATTTAAAATCTATTATTTATACACATATAATGAGTTTTCTGACAGATATACAGGGTCAGTTGAAATAATAGGTTCAGCTGAACTCATAGTTTCTTTTGTAGATATGCCACTGCTGGTGAAGCGTCTCTACCTCCAACTGTTAACCCAAAGGTTCGTGTCACATAGAGTAGATAGAGAACTATTGTTGATTCCCTTTGGATGGATAAAAATGGGCAGTGCGGCTAAGCTCCGTCTTAGGGCGAGGTCTATAAAGGATCGGACCATATTGGGTCTTACGCATACAGCCTTATCTTGCACAAAAAATATTCCCTACGTTTCATCTGACATGATGGCGTTTGACAAACACAGAATTTAAGAAAGAAAATAGTTTGGAACTTGTGGCCTCTAACATGCGATGATATTTTCACAGCTATAATTTATGTTACTAAGGTGAAATGAAAATTTAAGATTTATAGTTTCTAAATATAGATGGGAGTTATTTTTTTTGAAACACACTAAAAAGGAAGGAGTATCAAACAAAATGAAAAGAGGGAGTAAAATGAAAAGGAAGAAGTTTAAGGCTCTTACTAGTACACTTTTCTGATGTGCATCCTTGTATGCCTCTGTAATTAAAAGTGAAAGTTTCTGCACAAGAAAAACATTCGGACTCGCTTTAACTTTTGGGAACTGACACGGCACAAAATCACATGGATTCATATAGGAAAGCGACAATGTATAGTGCACAACAACCACCCAGTGTAATCCCACAAGTGTGGTCCGGGGAGGATAGTGAGTACGCAAACCTTACCCCTATCCCAAGGGAGTAGAGAGGTTGTTTCCGAAAGACCCTCGGCTCAATAAGACGAACCGACAATGTATAGTGCATTCATGAATAATTTCATTTGTTCTAACAGAACAAGAGAGTATACAGCAAATGCCACTTGCATAGTTTACTCGCTTAAGGCCAAGTAAAAGCATCTTGATATTTAGGGAAAGAAATAATGGTTCAATGAAATAGTATGTTAAAGGCCAAGCATGAAAAAGTTAAAAGAATGTAAAGATCCCAATTGGCACAATAAGCGGAGGTAGCATCCGGGTAAACTGCAGATAAATTGGTTGCTTAAATCATACAGCAAAAGACGATTAACAATTGAGAATCCATCTCTAAATCACCAATTATTAAGTATGTAACAGATTTTGACAGGTCAAATAAAATAAAAGTGCATAACTCAGATATTCTATGCAATATATACTCACTTCTGGCCCCAGTTCCATGGCAGCCTCAGTAATTTCAGTACGTATAGGTTGCTGATTCCCGGACAGCGTTACCTGCAAATGATGTAAATACTGATAAGTCTCTAATGTTGCTCATAAAAAAAATATATCTACTACATTGGAATATCTCTAGCGTTTCCAAGTTATCATTTCTGTCTACATATGTCTATATTAATCCTATCCAGAGAGACAAGTGAAAGAGAGGAGAAGACACTAGACAATATAAGAGGTATCGGAAGGACTCTGACATAAAAGATCTATTAATTTCAGCTTGAACTTTTGGCAAGAAATACTGGCCAAGACTGAGCATTCTATGTCTAAACCCAAAAGACAGACCCTACACTTTAGTTTCCCAGTAAGATCGGCCACGAGACTGCATCTTAATTTCGGAAGCAGCTGAATCAGTATTTCAGTTAGGTCAATTAGAAGTTATCTCTCAAGTTAGATGACACCAAAATGAAACAAGAAAAGAACATACCTTGATAAGTTCACCTTCACAGTAACCATCAAATTCTGCTCTGAAAATATAAACCACCAAGAAAAACAAAATAAGTAGAAGAATGATATACAGTGTTCTCATAAAGCATGCTCATAAGAAGGTTAAAACATACTACAAATTGTACTATATAGAAACGTACAAAGCAAGCTCTTTTTGTACTCGCACTGCCTCAACTTGAACCACATTTTGTGCCTTCTTCACTGTCTCGTATAAGTTTTGCATGTTTCCCAGAAGACCTGCCTAAGATCAAGATATACAAACTGAGGTTGGTCAAGCAAAATTATACAATACTTTTTACGAGTGAACAACAGGTGAAGCATAAGAAAGATAGAACTACAAGCAGGCTAAGGCTGACGAGCAGCAGCTTATACATTTGATAATGACTGCATTAATTATATAGCTGAACCAAAACATCAAACCCCATTTCCTAAGTGCCCGTGAAGGTAAAACAATAAACAAATATGCCTCAAATTCATACAAGTTGGGTCCATTATATGAATCCTCAATATTCATTCTGCTCTATTAGGACTCAATAATTTGCCTTTTAGCAAAGTAAGCACAACTAATGTGCCAAAGCTATAACTAATTCAAATGTAACAACATGACTATGTGTTAATACCATTAGCTGGTACCTCATACATGGATATTAAGCGTCTATTATGTGTTCTTTTCAGCTAACCCAGTGTAACTTCAAGATAGATTTTTAAAAAACTTGCATTTGACATCCAGGTATTTTTAGAACCATGACATTTCCTATGGACGTGACACTTCTGTGACGTACTAATCCATCAAGCATAGATAAAAAAGGTTAAATGGAAAAACATGTTAAATGAATAAGCATCTTCCCACGTCAAACACCTGAAAATCCAAAAAAGAAAAAGATTATTCTTCTACTTTTTCGTTGATAACAAAGTTGTTTCATTAGATTGTCAATACTTGCATTCATGGTTACCCGAGGTTTGAGACTAACGAGCTTTAAAACTGAACAGAGACATTTCCTCTGATTTTCTGTCCATGAACAAACCTTAAGAATATGTCGGGGGTATTTAAGTCTATTCAAGTCCTGAACAGACTTGAACGAAAATTTCAGCGCCCAAGAAAGATATGGTCTTGGATGTCTAAACACCCCTCTGTATTACATTTTGTTTTTAACCATTAACCAACACCTTCGTGTTTCATAAATAGACGTTTATCAAGGCTCATCAGCCAGTACCTTGTTAAAAGATTTTCCTCGAGTCGGAGAATTATCAGAAGCAGCCTCTCTACCCTCAAGGTAGGGGTAAGGTCTGCATACACACTACCCTCCCCTACCCCACTTGTGGGATTATACTGGGTTTGGTATTGTTGTAGTTAGTTCATGGAAGGATCAACTATCGCCAACCCTAGGGGCCACTTCAAATCACGATAATTTGAACAAAGAGAAATGAATTCAAGGCTCCCCATCCACCTTTGTATCATGTAATCCATTACCCATTATCAAGGGTAATAATGACGTGAACAAGAATTGAAATCATTCTTTCCCAAGGAATTTCGTTAAACTTGCTAAATATTATTGAAATTAGAACTCCCAAACAATGCCACTAACAAAAGTTTGGTGTTTAAGTAGAGAGTAGAGGGGCGGGCCCATTATCCAGCGATTTTCAAACCGTTCCATTGAACCTCCGGGGTATCATAAAAATACCAAAAGAAAACAGGGAACTCCCAAACAACCATGTTTCTTGAATGAGCTTCTGTTTATTGTCAATGTTATTACCAATAAAGGCCCATGAACTTGATTCTTTTAATTGCGGAGATAATATTAGCAAGCTACCAGAAGAAGATTTTGCAATGTGTTCTTTGCATGCATATACAGCTTAAAATAATTTTTTACAAGTCAGTGAACAAGATAGATCCAATGTCAATGTAAGCAACAAAATCCTCTACAATGAAGGGAATATACTCAGATACCTTATTGTTCTCATTGTCGTCCTTTTTACCTCCAAACAGAGCACATATTTGCATAGGTCTGGGATTATCTGAAACCTTTCGACAGCCGGATCTTGATAAAGTCCACATGCCAACTTGATTCACATTAGGACTTGGATTGTCTGCAAAGACCAAAATTGTGAAATAACATATAGTACTTCATTAGGTGCTTAATTTTCCTAGTGCTGAAACAACATACAGAAAGCAAAAATTAACACCCAAACTGTGCAGAGCCAGAAGTCCACGATCATTCTCTTACGTCTTTTAACAGTAATAATCAATCAAGGATGAACGTCTTTTAACAGTAATAATCAATCATTGAAAACCATTATTCCGATATGTGCTTGATCTTTTAGCCAAAGAAATGTCTAAATGAAAAGAAACTTTGACCAAATATTGACACTCATATAAGCCATTTCCCTCTAAATTCAGAAGTTTGAAACAATGTCTGGAACACAGCATGATGATAAAGCATCAACCTTTTTGCTAAGCATGAGCTTTTCCTCTTGATAGTAAAGGCACATTGATACATGTAATAGGAAGGTTAATATATTTTGTAGCTTAAAATAAAAGTACTCACCCTCAACTTATTTATTACTGAATCAAACCTTCATAAACATTATCACACATTTGAAGTAAATGAAAAACACATAATCTGCATAGACAGTCAGATTCGGTGGCAGTTGCTGGAAAAATTGAAAAGATTAATAGGAGTTTCCCATTGTTATTAAAGGTTTGCTAAGATATATCTTTATCTGCAAATAGCCATGGAAAGATAGAATGTCGGGACAGAGGCGGCTACAGAATTTTTCAGCCAGTGGGTATAGAGTGCCACCACACTACTACTCCTTTGTGGCAATGGTCGCAAGCTTACACAAACATATTTTTTTCAAAATCATTACTATAAGAGTGTGTGCGTGTGATCGTATAAAGGAGAGAAGGTTGGCATCTCCACTGACTGGGACAGAAACAACCTTCGGGCTTTACCTGTTATCAGGAGCGTGTGTTTGTGTACTTTGAGTTGGAAGGGCACATCCACATTAAGGAACTTCCACAAGTTGGAAAATTTTGTTGTTACCAGAAAATTGCTAGCTTTACATCAACAAAGCTAATAGCTTCGTGTTACTGGCTCTCTTTATCTTATTAGGACCTTCATAAACATAAACATAAGCCACACCGCATCTCTTTTTGTAAATGACTAACAATTACATGCCATCGAAAATTGATAGGATTTTCCTATTGTTATTAGACTTTTACTAAAATATATCTTTGTCTGCATATTGGACATCAAAGGAAAAATGCTAGGACAAAGGCGGATACAGGATTTTTAAGCCGGTGGGTATAAAGTGCCACCATACAACAACTCCTTTGTGGCAATGGCCGCTATATTTCAATACTGCTCATGTGTGCGAGTGCGTGTGTGCGCATTTCAGCAGGAAGGGCACATCCGCGTTGAAAAACTTTCAAAGGTTGGAAAATTTTGTGATTGCCATCAAAATTGGCCTCTTTCAACAAAGGAAGTTGCTAGCTTTACATTAAGAAAGCTAATAGCTTCTACCTACTAGCTCTATCTATCTTTTCTAGGGCCTTATGTAAAATATCAACACAAACTCCTTAGCAACAAAGAACTACTAGTACCTTCATTTCATTTCATGTTAACTTGTTCGCACGAGTTTAAGAAAGAAAGACTTTCAGCGCTTGTGGACTTAAACATGTCATGATATTTGTGCAACTACAAATTCATGTTATTAAGGATAAAATTGGATGTTTTATAGTTAATGAAACAGACTAAAAAGGAAACAATACCATGCCAACATAGGCATCTCATTTTGTAAATTACTTACACTTCATACATCATCTAACCAAGTAAAATAAATTGGATGTACTAATTAAATTGCCAGTTTGTTCTGCAATAAATTGCTACCACCTTGTATGTCAACAAATCAACAACAACCCATTAATATCCCACGAGCGGGGTCTAAGTGGGTAGTGTGTACACAGCCCTTACACGGGTCGGAGAGGCTGTTTCCGAATTACCAATCAGCTACATGAATCCTCTCATTCCAATAATAACAAATTAACAATCAGCTACATGAATCCTCTATGTTCATCCAATAATAAATAATTTGTGTTTTATAGCAAACTAATAGTTCTCTAAATAAAAAATTAACTAAAATTTAATTAGAATAAAATAACTTATAGGAAAAAAGAAGAGCTTACAAAAGGATACTGAGGAGAAGTTATGGAGGTTTGAAATCCCAGCTGAGATAGCACTTGTTGACGCCATTTTTCACAAAAAATAAATTGAAGGGAAATTTGTAATTTCAGAGAAGATTGAATGATTTTTTGAATTATCGATATTGCCTCAGTTTATTCTGAAAAAAATATCTATATGCGTCTTTACGAGGGTGCATTGTGGACTTCTGGATAAACGTTACTTTGCCCCCTCAGGTTTTGAAAGTATTAGCATGATGCCGAATATTTTAATAACTTATACTATCACCCTTCTAAATAAGAGTTTAGTAACTTATTTATTGAAATAACCTTTAAAACGTATTAGAAGAATTTTTGGTAAAGAAAACTATTTCTGATTGATATATTCCACAACAATAATATACCCAGTATTATCCCACGCTCTAGGCTCTGGAAAAGGCAGTTAGTAGTGTGTATGCAGACCTTGCCCCTACCTTGTGAGGATAGCGAGGTTGTTTTCAATAGACTCTTGGCTCAAGAAAGCATAAGCATCACATTAATGAAAATATAAACGAAAAGGGATAGTAGCAAAAAGTCATATAAAAGCAGAATCAAAACTACAAGATAGTAAGATGATCAATAAAGAAAGAAGACAACGGTTAGTCATAATAACCTGCTATCAACAGAAAATAAGATGGTGTGTCAATACTACTATTATGAATACTCTATACTACCTACTCTACAATCCTAATTCTCGACCTCTATACCTTCTTATCAAGGGTCATGTCCTCGGTCAGCTGAAGTTGCGCCATGTATTGCCTAATCATCTATCTTCACCTCTTCGTTGGCCTACATCTACCTCTCCATAGGCCCTCCAATATCAACCTCTCACACCTCTTTACCGGGCGTATATGCTCCTCTTCCTAACATGACTAAACCACCTAATTCGCGCTTCCCGCATCTTGTCCTCAATAGGGGCCACATCCACCTTGTCGCAAATAACCTCATTTCTGATCCTATCTAACGTTTGCCCATAGATCTATCTCCACATCCTCATCTCTGTTACTTTCATTTTTGGACATGAGTGATTTTGACTGGCCAATACTCAGCCCCATACAATATCATTAATCTGACCACCGCTCTATAGAACTTACCTTTATGTTTCGGTGGAACTTTCTTGTCACACAAAATACCAAAATTGAGTCTCTATTTCATCCATTCCGTCCCAATACAATGTGTGACATCTTCATCAATCCCAATACGATGTGTGACATCTTCATCAATCTCCTCATCCTCCTAAATAATAGACCCAAGATACTTAAAACTCATTCTCCTAGAGATGACATGCGAGTCCGGCCTCACTCCCCCTCCCCCTCCACCCCCCCCCCCTTGAGTCTCGCCGCTGAACTTATACTCCAAGTATTATGTCTTGGTCTTGCTCAACTTGAAACTTTTAGATTCTAAGGTGTGTCTCCATACCTCTAATTGCGTGTTCATACCGTCTCGCGTCTCACCAATCAATATGATATCATCTACAAATATAATGCACTACGGTACCTCTCCTTGGATGTGGTTCTCACTAGAGCAAACAGAAAAAGGTTGAGTGTCAACCCCTGGTGTAACCCCATCATAACCAGAAAATGGTCTGAGTCTCCACCTACCGTCCTCACTCGGGTCTTTACTCCATCATACATATCCTTAGTCAACCTAATGTAGGCAACAGGTACATCTTAACTTCCAAACATCACCACAAAAATCCCTTCGAAACATTATCGTATGCATTTTCTTAGTCAATGAACACCATATGCAAGTGTTTCTTTCTCTCCCTGTACTGCTCTATCAATCTCCTAATAAGATGGACGGTTTTGTAGTCGAATACCTTAGCATAAACCCAAACTGGTTCTCGAAAATAGCTACACCCCTTATTACCTTTAGCTCTATCACTCTTTTCCAAACTTTCATAGTATGACTAAGCAGCTTGATACCCCAATAGTTATTGCAACTTTGGATATCACCCTTTTTCTTGTATACAGGGACTATTGTTCTCCAGCTCCACTCTTCGGGCATCTTCTTCGTTCTAAAAATGACATTTTAATAGATAACCGAGTGAGCCCGTCCAAGCCTGCCTTGCCCACACTCTTCCAAAACTCCATCGAAAATTCATCCAGCCCGGTCATTTTACCCTGGTCGTCTTACACATAGCCCGCTCAACTTCATTAACTCCAATTCTCCTACAATACCTAAAGTCACAATGACTCCCCGAGAGTTTGAAATTATCCGGTACAATGCTCTTGTTCCCCCTCCTTCTTCAAGAGACTATGAAAGTAGGTCTGCCATTTCTGATGGATAAGCTCATCATCCAACAAAACTCTACCTTCTTCTTCCTTGATGCACTTCACATGTTCCAAGTTACTCACCTTTCTTTCTGGCTCCTTAGCTAACCAAAACAACCTCTTATCCCCGCCTTCGCCCTCAAGTTCCTCGTACAAACGACTAAAAGCTGCCGTAACTGCTAGCTTTGCCTCTTTCATAGCCAACTTATAATTCTCTCAATTCGGCCTCTTCTGCTCCTCGTCTACACTTTTCACTAGCTTCAGATACGTTGCTTTCATTGTTTTTACTTTTCCTTAAACCTCTTCATTTCACCACAAATCTCCCTTGTGACCTCCAGAGTAACCCTTTGAGACCTATAATACCTCTCCCGTGCCTTCCCTAATGCATCGCATAACGCGTGCATCCCCACTACTCCTCCAAGTGCCTATAGTCCAACAACTCATGCGTTTTAGCTTCCGACAAGGTTCCTCACTTGATCTTATGTTGGCTATACATTGCTTTCTTCCTCCAATTCCTCGTGATCTCAAGGTCCATATATATAAAACTAGAAAAATCACTATTTACTAAGTATAACTTTCTTATTGATAAAAAATAAATATTATTTATATTTCAAAGTGGAGATAGGGGCGGATATATAGGCGATATTATAAGGCACGTGAACCCATGTTATCTCCTCAAAATTAGACATTTTATATACATATTTTCTTAAATTAGTATAATATTAACTATTGGCACCCATGCTACAAGGGGTTGAATAGTGCACCAGGTTAAAGGCTGGGTTGTTTACCAAGAGGAATAAGGATCAATTTTTACTTAATATATTTTTTCCTCCTTTTCTTTAGTAGTATTGGTTCACCCATGTACTAAAAATTCTAAATCCGCCTCTGGACAGAAAATTTCATTTTTCCAATTGACTTATTTGCAGAATTTATTAAAAAATAAAAAATTTATTTCTATTCTATTGCTATATCTATATCTACAGAAGAATGCATATGAAATTTTTTAGTGAAAGTTAAGAATTCTTAGTGAATGTAAAAAGGGTTAAAGGGAAGGAAGAGCAATAAGAATGAAGGAATATAAGAAAAAGTTGCATGCTTTTTATTCACGTGTTCAACCAATATTTGTTTATAATATTTATTTATAACCATGTTTATGTTAAAGTAAGAAATACATGATGTATACTTTTTAAGCATTCTAAGTAAATATAAATTAATATAAACATTTAATGAGAATAATTTAGAGAAACTTTCAGAAATTACTATATTTTAGTGGTTATTAGCTAATTGTAGCTATCATTTACTATATTACTCCCTATAATTATATTATTAAACTTTTTTTAGAGAGTATTCAATGTATTTAAGCTATTGTATTCATGAATACAGTAACATTTATAGGCGTGAAACATGAGATTACAGCTAGACAAATTTTTGTATTCGATGGTATTCACAGCGTGAAACAGGGGGATTATAGCTAGACAGATTATTATATTCGACTGTATTCATCGCGTGAAAAAGGGGATTACAACTATTTTTAAACGCAAAGGTGAATCGATCAACATAATAGACTCCTAATATAACTAAACAAACTCAACTATAACACATAAATTTTGTATTTTCAGTTATAAAAAGGATTCTCAACTGAAAAACACCCAAAAATATAGCAATATTCAGAGAGATTATATAATTACATTCAATATAGTTAAATACATAAAAACACATTGAATACATGAAGTATAGCAGGTCATCTATAGTGCAAAAATATATGAATACATACTGCAGATACATTTGAATACATATATTCATCTTAATACATAATTATATTAATTAAAAAAAATTATATGAATATATTCATGGAATATAGCAAGACAGTGAATATAATAAAATACACGGAATACAATGAGACACAATGAAAAAAAGACAATGAATACAATGAAATACATGAAAATACAACGAGATATATTGAAATACACTTAAAAATGGTAACAAAATCTTTAATTTGCTCAGTCCCAAACTCCGTCGTCTTTGTTCAAGAACAACCCTAGTATCATCTCGTCGAGTTGTAGCCCTAACCAAACATCTTTTGCAGCACAAATACTGTTTCATTGTCTTGTTCGTTGTCGTTTTTTATGCCTTCCATTCCAATCACTGCTTATAATTCCGGCACAAGGAACTATCGTTCGAGATCAGAAATTAAGGAGTATGATCATGAAAGTTGCAGATCACTACTTCCAACTTCAACGCTATGTTTTGGCTGTGGAATGGGAAATTCGAAGTGTTTTCGAATCAGTTACCCGGTGAAGAAGAATGTGAAGAAGACGTTTTCGTCCTTTACTAGCAATGGTGTAGCTTCTTGAAGATTATATATTATCTTTGAATTTGATGAATTGGGGAAAACCCTCAAAAGATGTTTGATGTCCTCAAAATCGCCAAATTCAACACAAGGAACTACCATCGACATAGAAACTGATGAGAGAGAATCCATGAGTTTGTATTTATGAAGAAAACCAGCGTTGAGAGAGATGATGGAGAAAAATCTAAAAGAATGAGAGAGAAAATAATACAAAGCATATTTTATGGCTTAAGGGTAGAAGGTGACCATAAGTAGATATTTGGCTATGAAAATCAAAAGGCATCAATATAATTTTTAAAATGGTATTTATTTAAAATAAATAAATAAATAGGCTTTGAGTTCGAGTCTCCCAAGAGCAAGGTGAAAATTTATTGGAGGAAGGATGTTGGGGGTTTATTTGGAAACAGCCTCTCTACCATAGGGTAGGGGTAATGTGTGCATACACATTACCCTCTCCAGACTCCACCGAGTGAGATTATACTGAGTTGTTGTTGTTGTTGTTGTTGTTGTTGTTGTTGTTGTTATTGTTGTTGTTGTTGTTGTTGTATTTATTTAGATAAATAAGGTATCAACCTTTGCTATAAGAGGTGAAACTCATAATAAGTTATTTGCCGTCCAATATTTTTATTTTTTTTTATTTTTATGTATTAATCACGAGTGTAGCTTGATATTCACTTTTCCTCTTTCCTTTCTTTCTCTCTCACGAACTCATAGCTTGTTTGGCTAAGCTTCTTTAAGTCAAAAGTATCCTTTTTAAAACATACTTTTTAAAAAAAAATTAAAGTATGTGGCTAAGCTTTTAAAAGGAAACAAAATACTTTTGAGTTGAAACAGAAATAATTTTGGAGAAGTAGAAAAAAGTAACTTCTCTTCAAAAGCATTTTTGAAAAAATATACTTAGAAACAGTTTTTAAAAACTTGGTAAAAAACTAATTGCTGCTCAGAAGTATTTTTTAAGTAAATTAGCTAAACAAAAATTGGTTCTCACCAAAAGTACTTTTGAAAAAAAGTATTTTTTAAAATAAAACTGATTGTTGCAGTTTGGCCAAATTGGCTACCATATGGCAATGTATATAACCAATTTTTCTACCTTCTCTACCCACATGTATGTACAGTCAAATCTCTCTATAACATCATCCTTATACAACAACAATTCATTGTAAAAGTCAAGCTTTTTCAAAACAAAAGTTTTATGTTATGTTATAATATATATTCTCTATGACAACACTTAACTATAACGTCCAAAAATATTCGGAACAAATGAAATTGTTTTAACAATATTTAACAAAAAATTAACAATAAAAAGGAGCAAGCAAGATAATGGTCATTGACAAACAGAATTATTGAAGAAGGCAGCCAAACTTCAGTAATCTCATACCCCACATTTGAATAAAGGTGAAATCAAGAATTTAACTTTTCTGCATTCAAATTTCAAACGCAGATGGGATCTAGCAAAATAATTGCTCTTTCTTGGCCTAGCATTGATTTTGAGAGCTGAAACAGGTGGAGTTGGAGTGGTGTCACACAATAACACAAGTTAGGTATAGAATACACTCTTCCCCCATTCAGCATATTGTTCTTTTTTACCTAATAATTTAGTTTTCAAAATTTACTTGTCCCATTAATTCGAGTTCGCATCTTAAAAAATATTATTTTGTCGAATTAGAAATTCTAGTTAAATGTGAAAAAATATTTACTATTTCACCGCACCTCTCGATGGTCAGCATCCGAGCGGAAGCAAAGCCATTAGATGAATTCCTTTGCTAAACTTCGATAACAAAATTATCATGTACTTAATAATATTTCAGTACTTGTAAATTGATACGAATGACAAGAGGGGGTTGCTTTGATGGTAAGTAACTTCCACTTCCAACTGAGAGGTTGTGAGTTCGAGTCTTCCCAAGAGCAAGGTGAGAAGTTCTTGGAGGGAAGGATGCCGGGGGTCTATTTGGAAACCCTCTCTATCCCAGGGTAGAGGTAAGGTCTGCGTACACACTACCCTTCCCAAGTCCCACTAAGTGAGATTATACTAGATCGTTGTTGTAAATTGATACGAGGTAAGGTCTACGTACACAATATCCTTCACAAACCCCACTAAGTAAAATTATACTGGACCGTTGTTGTTGTAAATTGATAAACATTATCGTAAAAAAAAAAGAGCAACGCTTATAGTAAGGTCAATCAATAATCAAGGACAATGACTAGATGGGGCACATAAAACTACAAAATTTAATGGATCATCACAAGCATGGTTTCCAACTTTTTTCAATGGCTGGTGCTAATAATTAATGAATCTAGAAACCTGAAAGAATTAGAAAAAAAAATGTTGAAGAGGACCTTAGAAAGTTAAGGTCAAAATAGTACTTTAACACAAGAAGGTCTTAATATAATAATGTGAAAAAACCCCATCACCATCAAAGCAGCAGCCCCAAAGCCTAAAAACAAGGCACTACCAACAAACTGCAAAATTTCTCTCTCTCTTTCTCTCTATGCTTTTTCAGGAAAAAAATTTCATGGCTAACACACACACACACACACAATCCCTCTCTCACTAAAAAAATACCCTCTTTCTCTCTCCAAAATCCCATATCATTGAGTCATCACACTTACCCTTTTCCTTCTTTTTTCTATGTCTATAGGTCTGCTATAATTTTTTTAACTATATATATATTTGTACTATGTCTGTATTAAATGTATTTATCTTTTTCACTGTTCCTATCTTCAGCAGAGGTCACAACTCACAATGCAAAGAATCATCAGCCCACAAACAAAGGAAGATGAGAGAAGAAGAAAAAAACACACGCACCAAAAATCAACTCTTTTTCTTTCTCTGTAATGGCCCAGCTGGACCAAAATTTATATAACCAAAGAGGAGAAGTATTCATATGTCTGGTTAACTAAAAACCCACCTCATATACACACCATTTAACCAAAAAGCCACAATCTTTCCCTAAATACCCTTCTGCAACATCCCTAAAAAGATCCAATCTTTCATCACTGTCTCTAAAAAACAAAAACAGCAATGTATTACTACTATAGTACTAGTATTTTTCTTCTCCATTTATGTGGGCTTTTTGGGGTTTGTCTTTCTTTGTCAAGAACCTTCTCACCACCTCTCTATTCTTTCTTTTCTTTCCCTATTTACTATTCCTTTTCTTTGTTGTATTTTTATTGTTTTCTCACTTACACGCCTCTCTTTCCTCTTTTTTTCTCTCTTCTGCCGCCTTGACTCTTCTTTATATTTTCCAAGATCTGATCTTTTTGTGATCTGATGTCTAAAAAGATGAAAAGGGTGTCTTTAGAATCATCATCTTATGGTGTTTTTGAAGACCCAAAGGCTAGATTGAAGCAGCAGATACTATTTCAGGACTATCAAGAGCTCCACAAGGTAAAAAAACTTATCTTTTGGGGTTTGTTTGATCCTTTTGTTTGAAGATTTTTTTTATTAGTGTATTTTTGGTGTCTTTGAATGGTCTGTTAGTTTTCCTATTTTAGAGTTTTTTTTTGGTTCTTTTCATCTTGCGTTTAGCCGAGGATCTATCGAAAACTGGCTCTCTGCCCTCCAGGACAGGTAAGGTCTGCGTACAGGAACTCACTGGGTTTGTTATTGTTGGAGTTTTTTTTGGTTATTGTTTGTTAGAAATTTGATGACTTTTGGTTGGTGATATGTTTTCTATCAATGATTTATGAGCTTGTTATTTGCTATCTCTTTGTTCAATTTTTTGGATGAAAGTTACCCTTTTAGCTCTCCCTTATTGAGGCTTTTACTATGAGTGTGTCTTCCTTCGGTTAAATCTATTTGTGTTTTTGTACTCAAGAGTTGTTTGGAGTTCTCTCTAGAATGATTGTTAGCTTGTTTTTTTATGACCTAGAAATTCTTTGGGCCAGTAGCTCATGGTTCGAAACTCGGTGGATGTGAGCCGCCTCTTGGACCTTCATTAGAGTAGAGGATTCGAACTCATGACATGCGTTATCTCGCACGCATCCACTTCAATATGAGTTTTTGCCGAACCCCCACATCACGTGTTGCGCTCTTACCAATGGAAGTGATAGGGGAGCAATTCTTAGCTTGTTTTCGGTATTCTCGTGCTATTCTTTGAACTGCAAGATGATAGAAAGCTGTTGTTTTAGATTTTAGAATCGACTAAAATAAAAGTGATGTGTATTTGTGATTAATTAGTTTACTTACGTGTAACCTACAATTACAGGAAACTGATGGCATGAGGCACAAATTGGAGGATTCAAAACTGAGGAAACTAAGATTACTAGCTGAAGTTCGGTAAGTTTGTTTAACTTTATAAAAAAGGTTTTCATATTTACTTGATAGTTTCATTTAATTTAAGTAAAGATTTTCTTGAATTCAGTATTTTGGCCTTAGTCTTCGAAACAATATAATCGTGGATAATATAATTAAGGAAAAAGAGTTCCGCTGGTAGTTATGTTAAGAGTTATTATGGTCAGCATCTTAGTATTCGTTCAATTGATAATGTATATGCTGATTCCAGTGTTTTTCAAAATGCTTGAGTTTCTTTTCTAGTATTTGAATCTAAGTGCAGTTTTTTCCCGCATAATTGTGCAGTTTCTTACGCAAGAGGCGCACATATCTATTGCAGTTGAAGTCCTTAAGTCGTCCACAAGGGCAACAGCTAGTACCAATGCCAAATCCAGAAACGTACGCCAAAAAAAGGTCGAAGGATAAAGTCTACAGGAAAAAGGAGGCCAAGCTAAACACACTGACCCCACTTCCTGGCCCAAAACAGAATGGAAGGATACAGGTCGCTTCAAGGAAGACACCTGATATTCACGTGAGGCAAAAGCACAAATTAGGTGGTGGAAAAGATGATGTTTTGCACAGTGCAGTTTTAGGGTTGAACCGTGAAGTAAGATTATATAGTGGAAAGGAAGTTTCATCCGGGAAAGGAGCTCCAGCCTATGATTTGAAGCCGAACGAGAGATTGTACATTGCGAACAATGCTGATTTACGAAGGGGCAGCAAGGCTTTTGATTTAAATAATGACACTGGTCATAGTAGCAAAGAAGCTGCATTGCCTACTCGTGCACCAGTCTTCGACTTGAATGAAATCTCGGTAACTATCAAAATAAGCATCTAGTACACTTGTCATTTATTTTGTGACTTATACGTTGTACATCATTTACCTCTAGACTTTCTAATTTTTACAGATGGGGGAGGAGGAAACACAAGCTAACTTTGAGCAGGTGCAGTTCGAGGAGCCAAAGAGAAGTCATATCCGAAACCTCAATGATGATCAGCACAATGATTTGAAGTTAACGGTTTGCAGAAATGTTGGAGAAGGCACTTCTCAGGTGGGAAAGCGAAAATTATCATGGCAAGACCCTGTTGCTTTAAGGGTTTGACCCATCTTCCACTATTCAGTTAAATGTGGTAGGAAAAGTTTGAGCGAGCCCCGAGCATTATTGAACTTGAACTGGCCTTACTAGGTCAATTGTTCTGTTGAAATGTAGGCTTATGCTGTCCCTTTTTGTGTAAAGTCAGTTCTTATACATATAATATGTGCACACACTATATGTTGATTGCCAGCAACGAGATATAGTCAGTTTATTTCGTTCTCTACATAAAAATATCGTATGTTCTTCAGAAGTTTTCTGTACAAGCAAGGGATTTGGTCTTCTCTGTTTGTTGGATTCCACATTGATGGCATGGGAACTCAAGTTTGGTGTTCTTTGTTATTCTTTCTCCTCTTCTGCTACCTGGAATTACTAAGTTCTTTTTTAATTCTCATCACCGTCGATACGAGTTCTTCCAGGTTGCTTGAGATTAGTTCTGATAACACCTGGTACAGGAAAAGGGGAATGGGATATGAGGTAGATGAATTTGAGTGCCTAAGATGGTAATAAAGGGCAACATGATACAGTAAGCTCCTGGTATGCGAGGGGTTCAAGGAAGGGCGGAGCCACAAGGGTCTGTTATATGCAGTCTCACCCTACATTTCTGCAAGAGGTTGTTTCCACTGCTAGAACTCGTAATCTCCTGGTCACATGGTGGCAATAACTTCACCAGTTATGCTTGCGTCGAGACAGTTCTTCAAACAGGTTGCTTGAGATTAGTTCAAATGGTTTGAGATGGTGTTTGAAAGGACAAGTACTTATGAGAATGATCCTTGTGATCTACATTATGCTGTGATTGGAGACCAATGATGTAGTCTCAACTTGTTATGATCAAGATGTAAGTGGCACCCGAGGGTGTTGTGGCCCAATAGTCGATGAAGTAGAAGGAAAATCATCAAGTTTCAGGTTCATATCTAGGTACACGCAAGCTGGTTCCGGACCACCGTCGTTGGAAAAAATAGATTGGATATATACATGTTCTTTTCCGTTTTATTTTACATTTCTTATTTTATGTTTGCTTTATCAACATCTCAAAGTTTAATGCTGCATTCTTTTTCCAATTTTACACGGAAAAGAAATTGAAAACATGCATAGTTAGAAGGACCTAAGGAGTAACCTTAGACATTAGCAACTCCATGATCAATTCATAAAAAACAACAACTCAGTATAATTTCATAAGTGAGATCTGAAGAGTACACAGATTTTTACCCGTATTCTACCCTTTTTCTAGGGGATAGAGAGGCTATTTGCGATAGATTCTTGAAAGAAAAAAAAGGTTACACATATCTAATCCAACCACACACATCTCAAGGCTGAGTTTCTCAAAAGTCATACAAGTACTTCTCAAAAAGTGGTATATGATCAGCATCTAAACACACAGCCAACCTCAAGTTCTTGTCATTGCTTGGACTTGGCAATATGTAAACTGTCCCTTCATACAAAATACATGCAGGTCCCATATGAATTGGCTTTCCCCATCCAAAATCTGAATCATGAACAGGTAACCTAGTCCAACTGTTAATATTAAGATTAGGACTAGCAAAATACGTCGGTCCTCGGATTAATTTAGATAAATCTGTCTGTAATTCGAGATAATCTATCGCTGATCTTAAGTATTCGTCGTCCATTCTTGCTAGTGCACTATGAATTCTTTGAGCGGTGTTCATCAATGGCTCTGATAAAATTTCACCAGATTTGGCAATTGGTGTAGCTGTGAAAACAACATTTCCTAAATAGCCTGGCGGTAAAGGAGGAAAAAGTCTTGACCTACCATCTGTAGCAACATGTAACTTTGTCAATTGGTCATCGTCTAGGCCACGTGCTTTGCACGTGCATTGCCAAATATGGGCCGCGAGGACTTCATAAGTACTACCCTCGTGCTCGGACTTGGTCTTGAGTTGGGTCAGTTGGTCACTTGTGATCTTAAACATGGCCGTTGTACTGGATTTTGTACCGTTAACTTGATCATAAACGTGTCCTGACAATGATTTTAGGGTTGGAGGGGGGTGATACTCGACATGTTTATAAGCAGGGGTTGGTGGGTCCCGTGCACGAAGGAGGGACCGGTCAATGAACGGCGAGACGGTGATGGAGAGGCCTCGTGCAACTTCCGACCATGTGTTGATGAAATGAAGGGATGAAATGCCGTCAGATAATGTATGGAAAACGCCACACCCTAAGGAGACTCCGCCACACTTGAAACGAGTTACCTATAGAAAAATCAAATTAATAACCAAAGTTGAATAGAAATTGTCCCTAAGGGTAGAGCACAATGACATTACGGGTCTATGATGATATGATTGTAATATATTTTAATTAGAGATTTTGTGTTCAAGCTCTAGAAATAAAAAATATTTTGATAGAAAACACTTCACCTCTCTTATTTCGGGATAAAAACTTTAAAGTTGTTTTTGCAAAATTTCAAGAAAACGCCAAGTTAGTGATTTTTTTTCTTTCCCATGAGGTCTGTTTATTTATTTTTTCATTGAAAATGAAATGAACAATACTGGCAAGATGACGAGTACAAATAACAACCACTCTAGAACTAGGGAATGCAACAAAGACACGTACTAGAAGGCTAGAAGTATCGATCAAACAGAATTTAATTTATTTCATTCAACAGAATTTAGTTATTCTCTATTTCATTTTGCATGATACTCTTTTCTTTTTAATCTCATAAAAAAATAATTTATTTTTTGTTTAGGAACTTTTTAAATTTAGTAGTTGTATTTTATATTCAATAACATGCTCCTATAGCGATATAATTGCTATAACTTATTAAGATCATACATTTACTTATGCTTTTAGTAGGGCCGAATCAACAATTTTAACTTTATGAATTAAACTTTAGAAATTATTTTACTACCGAATATGTAGTACCATTGAAATCATGATTGTAAAATTTGATGTTTTATACAAAAAATACTGAGTTCAATTTAACCAATTATTAGTAATATACATAACTTTTGATATGTTCCAATTATTAGTAATACACATAACATTTCACTATTTACTGAATAAATAGTGAAAAGAATAAAAATATTTAATTATTATAACTTATAAAAGGCATGTAATATAGATTATAGAGTACCTGAAATATGACAAGTGGAAAAGAAGAGATATCACCAGAAGTATCAACATTAGGAATTAACATCTTCTTTATTTCCAAACTTGGAGTAAAATCATCACCAAAATCATCAATAAATTCATCACTTTCAGCTTCAATAAAAAGAACCCCTTCTCCATTACAATTTATCTCAATTCTTTCTTTTTCATTATTATTATCCTTAGCCAATCTCCCAGCCATTGGATAAAATGGAACCAAAACATTGCTTAAAGCTTCCTTCATAATTTTAACATCAAAGAAATTTGGAGAAATTTCATTTGATTTGTAGAAATATACTGTCAAAAGATGAATTCTTCCCACAATTAAATCCAAATTTGAGTTCCATAGTCTTTTTGTAGGAGTTGGCTTTGATGGTTTCACCATTGTCGATTCCTTAATATTGATCTTCATCTTGACATTTAATGAATAGAAAGAAAGGAAACCAGAAAGATAGACGAACAACCTGACTATAGTATAGGTCGGATGTTTCTATGAACAGAAAATAGTAGACTTTTCCTTATTTTGGAAAAGCAAGTGGCCACGTATGAATTTTTTCTAAGGCAAAGAGAAAAGTATTAGACATTCCTCTTTACAGAAGAGAGATGATGATGAATCTTTAGCTCAATGAGAAGGATCATTTATAGCCCGAAATATTTCATTATATTATGACTTGTCACTATTATAGTATATTGGTTTTCTTATGAATGCCTTGCTGTCTTCTAGTAATTTTGATGACCTACTAGTGGTCCTTTTTCTCGTTTAATGAAGCAAAATAAATAGTAAAAATTCATATAGTCGATCATAGTAACTTATTCGGAATCAGTAGAAGAGGCCGTAGTTACATGCACCGAAGAATTTTTGTAGGACATTTATATAGCGGAAATAAAATAAATATAGACTTTTTCTACGTATATAACAACAACAATTCAGTGTGATTTCATAAATTAGATTTGGGGAGGGTGAAACGTACACAGCCTTTCCCTTACCCTAGAAGGACAGAGAGACTGTTTCCGATAGACCCTCGGCTATAGAAGGTGAGAGAAGCCCTGGTAGTAAGTAATAGCAAAACAATAATTAAAAAAACTAAATCGGGAATAGCAACAAGTAATATGAAAGAGATATTGATAACAAGTAGTAGCAAGATAACATATTTAGAAAACTAATTCCAAGGCAGTAGACGAGAATATGAATAAAGTACTGCTAGCAAACTACGGAATTACCAATGCAAGTAACAACAAAATGAGACATGCCAATATAGAAAACTAAGAAAAAAAAAGGTACCGAATTAACGGTAATACTAATCGAGCTAGAGAAGACAAAGGGAGATGCACGGCTACCTACTAACCTTCTACCCTAATCTTCAACCTCAAACCCTTCTATCTAGAGTCATGTCCTCGGTTAGCTCAAGTAGCACCATGCTCCGCCTGATCACCTCTCCCCAAAACTTCTTTAGCCTACCTCTACCCCTCCTCACACCTCCTAAGGCCAACTCTCACATCTTCTGACAGGGGTATCTATGCTTCTCCTCTTGACATGCCCGAACCACCTCAACCTTACCTCACGCATCTTTCCCTCCACGGTCACTCCTACCTTGTCTTGAATAACTTCATTCCTAATTTTATCCAACCTAGTATGCCCATACATCCATTTCAACATCCTCATTTCCGCTACCCTCATCTGTTGGACATAAAAGATTTTAAATGGCCAACACTCTATCCATACAACATAGTCGGTCAGCTTAATACACACCATAAGATTGTGTATATCCCTTAGCTGCTAAACGTGCCTTACAACGATCAAGAGATCCATCAGATTTTTGCTTAACTCGGTATACCTATTTACAACCAACTATATTGATATTTGGAGGGCAGGAAACAAGAGACCATGTATAATTCGCTAGAAGAGCATCAAACTCATCAGCCATAGCAACAAGATGGCCCTAAAGACAAGATAAGTACATGTTCATATTCCATTTTCCCCTGATGATACTCCATTATAAGAATGATATGGCATATTTAAAATTACACGATTCACAATATTTTTTAATATGTTTATTCCCATCTTTGTTTAGGACTATTTAATTAAAAAATCTTTCTTTGCATTTATAACCTTCGCGTCAAATCAAACTAAAATAAAAATAGGACGGAGGAAGTATACAATAATGCTAAGTTCTATATGTAAAAATAAATATATTAGTATTATTTTAGTTATACAAAATTCATTGTAATATTTCTTTTTGGTAATTAATGTAATTATTCTTAAATTATTTTTCTTAGATAGGAAAGCAAAGGAGTCCTAAAAGATGGTATATGTTGTTGCTTTTTTGTTATTGCTACTATATAATAAAAGCTATTCGGAAAGTCAAAGTCTAAGAATGGGTGTTAAACGGGTGGACCGGGTCGGGCCTTTATTTTTGGACCCATACAGGTTACGGTTCGGGCCGGTTCCGGATTGGTTCTTAACGGATTTAACGGGTTTGTGTTCATCCGGGTAAAAATTAAATTGTACGGGTTACGGGTTGAGGGGGCGAGTCGGGTTGGGTTTTGTGTATTTTTAATTTTTGTATAACTATTTTAAGTTATATTAATACTTTATATTAATTTAAATATTACAGGTTATATTAATATAAATTTCAAGTGCTACATTTATTTTAAAATTTAAACTTAAAGTTTGCATTTAAAAAGTAAATTAATAAAAAAATAGTAAAACTAAAATTTCATGCATAATAAATTAATAATACTTCAAATTAATCTAACAAACTAAAACATTAAGCATAAATACGTCTAATAATTTCAAAATAACACAAATTATCTTAAAATCTTAAATACGAATATTCGGAGGACGCTCAAGATAATACTTTATATGCCTCCTTAAACTGCCTATCCATACTCTGAACGAAAATTTAAGACTTGACCACAATTTTTGCGCTTTACTTTCTGACCTTCTTCATTGTCTTTTACCATCTCAAAGTGTTCCCATATATATGAGCGCACTCTAGAAGTATGAGACATGATTTAACTTGAATTGAGATTTGAGATTGAGACTTGAAATCTTGAAAATTGGAGAATGAGAGAATGCGAGAAATTGAGATTGAAAAATGAGTGTTGAGTGAAGAAATGAAGAAGATGATGGGGGGGGGGGGGGGGAGGGGTATTTATAGTTTTAGAAAATGTTAGTTTTGTAAATTGAAAAGGGTTAAAAAAGGCTATTTGCGCAATATTTCCGTTGGCCAACGGACCAAAACATGGTCTAACCGTTGGCAACGCTCTGTAGGGCCCACCAATACAATTTTTTTAAAGAAAATGTTACCGTTGAACTGGGCCGGTCAACCAGGTAAGAGTGAATAGTAACTTTTCCGGGTTAAACCGTCTAATTACGCGTTTTAAAAAAAACGGATCAATCCTTCTAACCCCCCCCTACCCAACCCAACCCAGCCCCTTAATATCGGTCCGGACCGATTCCGAATTCTACCCGTCTGAGCCTATTCAGAACCGGTCCAACCCGGCCCGTTTAACACCTCTAGTCTAAGGTTAGTTATAAATAAAAAAAGACATAAATAGTCAATTAGTCAATATATATACTTTTAATTGCAATATTCTTGTCTTTTCTATTTTTTTCTAAGTTTATAAAACTTATGTAAAAAGCGTAATAAAAGGTGTGTTTCCTTAAGAGGACAACGTTGGAGAAGTTGGAACCACATGAGCAATGATAACGAGATCATGTATTCCTTCTCTTTTAATTTATGTATCACTGCCAGAGTCACATGCTGGTCTGCCAGAATGTTATCTTATGTAGGGAGATGCCAATTGATAAAAGCAGTATTATTTGGTATCCAAACATATTGGGCACAGATTTTCATAATTCCAAAGAAGGTACTGAAGGCTATTGAGGCAGTCTGCAAGTCCTTTCTATGGACAGGTAAGGCTTCTATATCTAAAAGAGCCTTGGTTGCATGGGAGAAAGTATGTACACCTATGACTGCTGGGGGTCTAAACATCATAGATATGGCTACTTGGAATAAGGCAGCCATAACGAAGCTGCTTTGGGATATTGCTAGGAAAAAAGATTGCATATGGATAAAATGGCTCCAGCGTTATTACATAAAGCATTATGATATCAGTCATGTGCCCTTGCCAAGGAATGCATCATGGATTATTAGGAAGATATTGGATTGTAGGACTGATATTATGGAGAACCAAAAACTGCAAGAAAACCTCTACTGCAGGCTGCAATCACTATGTAAGCTAGGCAAGTTTCAAATTCACCAGTTATACCTTGATATGCTTCCTAACTATAGTAAAGTTGAATGGAGGAATGTGATGCTGACTGCAAATGTACAGCCAAGACATAAGTTTACAGCGTGGTTAGCAGCTCAACACAGATTACCAACCATTGACAGATTACACAAGATAGGAATTGATATACCTACTGCATGTGTCTTCTGTAAACAGCAAGATGAAAGATTTGAACATCTTTTTTTTGCGTGCCCAGTTACTAACAGATTATGGCTGAGAATCTGCAATTGGATAGGTCACCAGCGAGCAGCTATCACTTGGGAGGATGAGCTAAAGTGGATATGCAAAAAGGCTAGAAGTAAAAACTGGCAACAGGCAATTACTGCAACAGCTTTTGTGACGACTGTTGCATTGATATGGAGGAACAGGAACTCTATTAGGTCTGAGAACAAGACTTACAATGAAGATCAATGTTGTAAGGAAGCAGTGTTGATACATACAAGAAGTAGGAAATGTCAAAGGTGGCAGGAAGGGCTACAGAAACTCAACTGCTATCCTTAGTTTTTTTTGATTAATAGGTACATGTTTAGTATTGTCAATATGAGATTATGTAGTTAGAGTCAAATGTAAATGAGTAGTAGAAGTCCATACTACTGCCATAGAAATGTACTGTACATATCTTTTTCTGAAATCAATGAAACTGACAGCTGAGCTAAAAAATAAAAAATAAAAATTTATGTATCTTATTTTATCTTTTAATTATATTTGATTTAGCACAAACGTTTGCTTTTAAGTTTTCATTTTAATATTCTCATTTTTCCCTTATTAATAGTCACTTACAAAAATAATAAACCTACATAAGCAAAAATATACGGTACAAATAGAGCAAAAGTAATTATTTTGGTTATATATAAACTGTTAAATCTACTTGACATAAGAGAAAATTCTAGTAAGGTAGTAATGAAGTTCAAAAATTGCCACTTTTTAATGCTCTTGTATATATTTTTGGTCTTTGGGGCGGAGCTAGCATAACACTTGTGGGTTCGATCGAACCCAGAAATTTGATCTAAAATTTATATTTATTTTTAAAAAAATTATTAAATATGTATAAATTGTTAATTTATAACCCAATTACATAAGTGAATTAGAATTCCGAGCCAAAACTTCAAATTCTGACTTCACCTAAGGTCTTAAAGCCATTAATAACATGAGATGTTTAAGATCGCAATACTCAAATAATATTTTAATTTGTTATGCACATATATTTAATTTAAACCTACAAAAAGTTAAAGTCTTTTTTATATTCTTAAATTTTGTGACAATTTTAATGCAAGACAATAAAATGAAACTAAAGAAGAAATAAAAAGTTGGCTAAATGAGAAAAAGGAAAAATAATGTGGATGAGAAAATAAAGAAAACCGAAAAGAAAATATGTGGATGAAAATTACCGTAGATTGCGTGTGAAAATTATATATTAGGTTTATGTCCTATATATTTGGACAACAATATTTTGTTTCCTCTGTAAGAGATTATTAGGTTAAAGTCCTATTCAAACCATATAGCCCGTTAGATACGGATTCGCACAAAAATTTTTTTATATCGGAGGATAAAGTGTTATCCGTAACAAATATAACTTTATACTTAAGGTTCGAATCCGAGACCTCTCCACCATATTCTACGTAGGTAGGTTTTCTAAACTTGATCGAATATTATATGGATATTATTATTTTTAGTCCACGTCAAAAATTATTTACATCTGGTAGCCGAATATATATATATATATATATATATATATATATATATATATATATATATATATATAAAATTTATATTTTTAACAAACAGAATATATATATATACAAAAAAATATACAATTTTATATATTTTCTCGACTATTATAGTTACATCGACTATACGATAATTAATCCATTGATATTCATGACTTGCCAACTTTGAAAAGGAATAATAGTAAGCTAAAAATCAAGATAAATAAGCCCATCACTTTCATCTAATGAATTTTGCTTTAATTGCTTTAAGTAGGATACTACAAAAGAAAATGCACTACTACTCAATTTTTGGCTTTTGCACTTAGCTCAATTAAAACTACCACCATCACCTACTTACCAAAAAAAAAATGAAAAAACCCCCCAACTACCTATATCTCTTCGATTCTCACCAACCTCTTCTTTTTATTTTTCTTTATCAATATCTATCATAATATGTTTCTTGTATTGTCGATACATTTGTTCATCTCGTATTAAATATGCTCAAATATTAGGTTAATAACTCAAAGATACAAATATAGTATTCAATATATAACATTTCGTTCGGTCTTTGAAAAAGTTAATTAGACTTGTGAAAAAAAAATTATATAAAAGATATAGAGTCAATTAATATATTGTGATGTTTTGTTGAGAGTCTTGATGCATGCAAATATTTGGTTGTTAAACTCATGCAAATGAGAGATTCTTGTGTAAAACTTTGTCGGTCCATCAACAACGACATAAGAAAAAATAGTCACTGTTTCGTCATAATTATTTTTTATTTTTAGCGTTTTAGAACCATAAAAATGAAATTTCGCTTGATTTGTAGATTTTCGTGTGCTACAACCCATGCCAGCTGCATGCATCCAAGAAACCGACCCGAACCACTTAAAATTTCGCCAGTCGATCAAAACGACCTAAGAAAAAATAGTCATCACCTAGACATGACCGTTCCTTATTTATTGGCGTTTTAATGTCATAAAACTAGAATTCCGCCCGATTCTCAAATTTTCGTGTGCTATGGCTCACGCCATCTGCATACATCCCGGCGGCTGGACCTGAGTTTCACCTACTATTTTTCCATCCCATAAAAAGTGACATAAGAAAAAATATTCACCGCTTCGCCAGTACCATTCCTCATTAATTAGCGCTTTAGTGCCATAAAACTAAAAAGTTCCCAATTCCTAGATTTTGTTGCGCTAAGACCCATGCCATCTGCATTTATCTGGGCGACTGGACTCGAATCGCCTACAATTTTACCGGTCTATAAAAAATAACCTAAGGAACAATAGTCACCGCTACACCATGATCATTCCTCGTTTTTTGGCGTTTAGGGCCATAAAACTGGAATTCTACCAGATTTTCATATGGTATAGCACATGCCATCTGCATGCATCCTGGCGATCAGATCCAAATCGGCTAAAATTTTGTCGGTCCATCAAAAACGACCTAAAAACAATAGTCATCACTTTTCCATGTCCGTTTATCATTTTTTTGGAGTTATAGGGCCATAAAACTGGAGTGCTGACCGATTCCTATATTTTTATATTCTATAACCCATGCCATTTGCATACATCCAGACAACCGGACCCGAATCACCTAAAATTTTGTCGGCCCATATGAAACAATCTAAGAAATAATAGTCTATCACGACGCAATTTCTCACCCTCGGGAGTCATGATGGCGCCTACTAATGTGAGCTAGGCAAGCCAATCCTTAATTGCTTACTTCATTATCGCATTACTTCCTTTTTAAAAATTATAAAGCGATAGCATGAAAACAGCGAAACTTTAAATAATTAAGAGAAATATAACAATTAAACATCTGAATTCTACGTCTATTACAATTACTTAAGTCTCAACCACCCAAAATATGGTGTCGCAGTATCACAAACACTCTAAAATTTACTATGTACAAGGTATGAAGAATTAATAATACACTGTTCCAGAATATAAGGGAAATGAAACAGGAAATAGGGATAGAGGGAGACGCTAGGGCCTGCGGACGCCTGCAGGTCTACCTTGTATCTCCACATTGACTGAAGGTAGCCTCCACACTATGGTCTAAAAGTTGCTCTGGGATCTGCATACAATGCAGAGTGTAGTATCATCACAACAGACCTCATGTGAGCCTAACCTCGGCGAAGTAGTGATGAGGCTAGGGCCAAACTACCAAATAAATATGTGCAGTTAAAATATATAGACAACGGAAAAAAAATACAGACATAACCAGTCAATATGGGAGGGGGAGCATGCTGTGGGAGATAACAAGTCCAAATAGAAAGACATTAAGAAACAAAGGAAACAACTTAACTCGGATACTAATAAAGAATCAAAATCAATAAATGCACGGCATCAACCTTCGTGCTTTTACTCTCATCCTCACCAAGGCAATTATATAATAAAAGTGTGCACTACATCACCCTTCGTGCTTTTACTCTCTTTCCTCACTATATAGTTAATAAAATCGATACGGAATGGTGCATCATGCTGCACGATATCACCCTTCGTGCTTTACACTCTTTTCTCACAATCATAACAATACACAGCATCACCCTTCGTACTTTAACACTCGTCCGCACCTAAATAACAATCACTACAAAAGGGGCAAGGGAATAACAATTAAGTCCCGGCAAGTGAACAAGATTAATAGTATCAACATTCCGGCAAGGGACCAATAAAGTAACGATATCCCGGCAAGGGAACAATTTAATAACTCTTTCTCTTTCTTTCGCTTTTACTTCGCAACTAACTTTATCACTTGAGCGATTCTCCAAAGTGTTCAATCAACTCATTTACTTTCACATTTCGTAATATAGCTTGAGTTAATGCTCCTCGATTTTCAAAGGTCACAATTCCTTCCAAAAACCTTTCGCAACAAATAGAAATCATCACCAAGGCATAAAAGTTACAACGAAATCAAGATATTCACCATATAAAGACTCACGGTTATGCTAGAAGCTAACGTATAGATACTCATCACCATGTATATACGTCGCACTCAACGATTACCACATAGAAAATAGGACTCAACTCCTAATCTCTCAAGCTAAGGTTAGACCAATCACTTACCTAGAACTTCCACGTCCACAACTCAAGTTCAATCATAGCTTTACCCCTTGATTCCACCGTCAATTCGCTTGTATCTAACCACAAGTTACTTAATTACATCAATAAGTGCTAAATGAATCAATTTGAATGCATGAAAATGAGCTTTTCAAAGTTTTACCCAAAAAGACAAAATTTGCCCCGGGCCCACGTTGTCAAAACCCGAGGTTCGAACCAAAATTCGATTACCAATTCCCTCACGAATTCAAAAATATAATCTATTTTTAAATCGGACCTCAAATCGAGGTCCAAATTTCCAATTTTTGAAAACCTAGGTTCTACACAAAACACTCAATTTTCCCCATGAAAATCATTGATTTGAAGTTAAAATCATGTTAAAAGATGTTAATGATTGAAGAAAACTAGTTAAAAATGACTTACAATTGATTTGGAAAAGAAAGTTTTTTTGAAAAATCACCTCTTATGTTTTTAAGGTTTGAAAAATAAAAAAATACTGAAAATTCCATCAAAATATACTGCCCTCAAATGTCCTGTGCGGACCGCACAAGATCAACTGCGGCCGCACATGCCTCCCTATGTTCTACAGTGACAGGTCTTAGTATTTTGGCCATAGCGTTCTCTATAGATGTCCAAATTGTGATTTCTTTACCTTTCTGGAAACTAGACACGAAGGGCTACAACTTTTATTTTTTGAATTATCTCAAAATTCCCTGTAGATCAGAAGATTTAGGCTTCTAAAGTAGGACCAGTAAAATGCTCTTCACCGCAGACCGCACAAAAACTAGTGCATCTGTGTAGGCCCTTCCGCGGTAGTAGTCCATATCGTGCCGACCTCACTTTCCTGTTCAGAGGCCTTCCACTTCCCCGAGCCTGCAAAAACTCTAATTTTAAGCCTAAAACATCCCGGAACCTACTCGTAACTCACTCGAGCCCTCGGAACTCCAAACCAAGTGCACACAAAATCTCAAAAAAAAAAATCCTACGTACTTATTCGTGTAATCACATCATCAATTGACATCATGAATATCAAATTAAACCTCAAGATCTATGAAATTTCTCAAAACTCCTTTATACATCAAATTTCCCGATTAAGGTCTGAATCACGTCAAACGGACTCTGTTTCTTACCAAACTTCACAAAGTCATCTTAAATTACATATAAGACTTGTAGCGGGTGCCGGAACTAAAATACGGTTCTGATACCATCATGTTCTAATCAAATTTCATTTCAAAATACCTTAAAAATTTTTAAAAAATAATTTTCTTTAATGTTTCATTTCTCGGGCTTGGGACCTCGGAATTCGATTCTAGACATATGCTCAAGTCCCATATTTTCCCGCGGACCCTCCGGGACCGTCAAATTACGAACCCGGATCTGTTTACCCAAAACATTGTCCGAAGTCAAATTAACTCATTTTATAGCCAGATTTTGTCACTTTTTACTTATTTTCATATTTAAGCTTTCTAGCTATGCGCCCGTACTGCACACACAAATTGAGATGGATCTATATGAGGTTTTCAAGACCTAAAAACATAGAATTTAATATAAGAGCAAGTGATAACCTTCTGGGTCATCACATAGTCATTGTTTCCCATGACAGTTCCTCTTTTTGGTATTTTAGGGCCATAAAACTGGAATTTTGCTCGATTTTTAGATTTTCGTGTGCTATAGCCCACGCTATTTGCATGTATTCAGGCGAACAGACTCGAATCACCTATAATTTTGGCGGCCCATAAAAAATGACCTAAGGAACAATAGTCATCACATAGCCATGACCGTTCCTCATTTTTGGTGTCTTAGAGCCATAAAATTAGAATTTCGTTCGATTCTCAGATTTTCATGTGCTATAGCCCACACTATCTGCATGCGTCCAGGCGGCCGGACCTGAACTACATAAGTTTATTTACCTATAAAAAATGACTTAAGAAACAATAGTTACCGCTTCACCATGACCGTTCATTTCTTTTACGTTATAGGGCCATAAAACCGGAATGCTGCTTCATTCTCTAATTTTCATGTGTTATATCCCACACCATCGCCATGCAACTGCGCGACCCGATTTCCCTAAAATTTTGTTAGTCCACCAAAAACGACCTAAGGAATAATAGTCACCGTTTCGCCATGACAGTTCCTCATGTTTTAGTCTTTTAGAGACATAAAACTGGAATTTCGCTTGATTTTCATATTTTTGTGTGTTATAACTCACACCATCTGCATGCATCCGGGAGACCGGACCTGAATTGCCTAAAATTTACTGGACCATAAAAAGGGCCTAAGGAATGATATTCACCGTTTCCCTATGACCGTTCCTCATTTTTTAGCGTTTTAAGGCCAAAAATTAGAATTTCGCCCCATTCTCAGATTTTTGTATGATATAGCTCATGCTATCTGCATGCATCCGTGCAACCGGACCCGAATCGCCAAAATTTTTTCGCCCCATAAAAACGACCTTAAGGAACAATAATCGTCGCTTCACTATGACCGTTCCTCTTTTTTTTTTTTTACCGTTTTAGGGCCATAAAACTGGAATTCTTTCCGATTCCTAAATTTTCTTGTACGATAGCCCGTGCCATTTGCACGTATCTAAGCGATCGGACCCGAATCACCTAAAATTTTATTGGCCAGCAAAAATGTCTTAAGGGAGAATAGTCATGCTTCACCATGATCGTTAATCATTTTTGGCATTTAGTTCCATAAAACTATAATTTTGCTCGATTCCCAGATTTTCTTGTGCTATAGCGCAGGCCATCTACATGCATTCGGGCGACCGGACCCGAATCACCTAATTTTGCTAGCCCATAAAATATGGCCTAAGAAACAATAGTCACCACTTTGCCATAATCGTTCCTCATTTTTTGGCGTATTAGAGCGATAAAATTAAACTTCCACCGGATTTACATATTTTTGTGTGCTATAGCCTACGCCATCTACATTCATCCGGTAGATCAGATCTGACTCGCCAACAAAATTTTCCGGCCCATAAAAAATAACATAAGGTACAATAGCCACCGCTTCGCCATGGACGTTCCTCCTTTTTGGCGTTTAGGGCCATAAAACTAAAAGTTCACCCGATTATCATATTTTTTGCGTGCTATAGACATGCCATCTGCATGCATCCGGGCAACTGAATCCGAATCACCTAAAATTTTCTTGGCCCATCAAAGACGACCTAAGGAACAATATTCATTTCTTTGCCATGATTGTTCCTCCTTTTTTGGTGTTTTAGGCCTATAAAATTAGAATTTCTCTGGATTAACTGATTTTTGTATGTTATAGTCCACACCATTTATAGGCCCATAAAATTAGACCGCGAATTGCCTAAAATTTTATCGGCCTATAGAAAATGACCTATGAAACAATAATCACCGCTTCACCATGATTTTTCCTCCTTTGTAAAGCCATAAAATTGAAATTTCGCTCGATTTTCAGATTTTCATGTGCTATAACCAATGCCAACTATATGCATCCGGGTGACTATACCCGAATCGCTTAAAATTTTGTCGGTCCATACAAAATGACCTAATGAACGATAGTCATTACTTCGCCTTGAGCATTCCTCATTTTGGCGTATTAGGGTCATAAAACTAGAATTTCACCCGATTCTTAGATTTTTGTATGCTATAGGCCATATAATCTTCAAGCATCCTAGAGATCAGACCCGAATAACCTAAAATTTTATCGGTCACATAAAAAATGAATAGTTACTACCTCACCATGATTGTTCCTCGTTTTTTGGCTTTTTATGGCCATAAAACTTGAATTCTGCCCGATTCTTTTCCAGATTTTTGTATGCTATAGACCACGCCATCTATATGCATCCAAGCAACTAGACCTGAATCGCCTAAAATTTTACCGCCCCATAAAAACGATCAAAGGAACAATACTTACCACTTCTCCATGACCATTCCTCATTTTTTTTGCGTTTTAGGACCGTAAAACTAAAATTTCACCTGATTCCTAGATTTTCATGTGTTATGGCCATGCCATCTGCATGCATCCGGGCGACCAAACTCGAATCACCTAGAATTTTGACGGGCTATCAAAAATTAACTAAGGAACAATATTCACCGACTGTTCCTTATTTTTGGCATTTAAGGACCAAAAAACTCGAATTCTATCGAATTCTTATATATTCGTATGTTATAACCCACCAATATACGTACATCCGAGCGAACGAAACCGAATCGTCTAAAATTTTGCGGGCCATCAAAAATGACCTAAGAAACAATAGTCACCTCTTTTCCATGACCGTTCCTCATTTTTCAGCGTTTTAGGGCGATAAAACTAAAATTTTGCTCGATTCCTAGATTTTTGTATGCTATAGCCCATGCTATATACATGCATCTGCGGGATTGGACCCGAATCGTCTTGAATTTTCGTAGCCCATAAAAATGACCTAAGGAACAATAGTCACCGCTTCGCCATGATATTTCTCACTTTTTGACGTTTTAGAACTATAAAATTGGAACTCTGGCTGATTCTCTTATTTTTGTATGCTATAGCCCAAGCCATACGCATGCATTCGAGCGACCAGACCCAATCGCCTTTTTTTTCTGACCCATAAAACATGACCTAAAGAACAATAGTCATCGTTTCTCTTTGAAAGTTCCTTGTTTTTTGGCGTTCTATGAACATAAAATTAGAATTCTGCCTAATTTTTATATTTTCATCTAATAAAGCCCACACCATCTTCATGCATCGGGAAATTGGACTTAAATCTCCTAAAATTTTACCGGCCCATAAAAAATAACCTTAGGAATAATGGTCATCATTTTTCCATGACCGTTATCGTTTTTTGGCATTTTAGGGTCGTAAAATTAAAGTTTTGCTCGATTCTCATATTTTTGTATGCTATTGCCCATGATATCTACATGCATCCGGGCGACCGGATCCGAATTACCTAAAATTTTACCAGCACATCAAAACGACCGAAGGAACAGTAGTCACCGCTTTGCCATGACCGTTTCTCTTTTTTGCCATTTTAGGGCCACAAAACTGAATTTTACTAATTTTCGTATGCTATAGCCACACCATCTGCATGTGTGCGGGAAAACGGACCCGCATCACCTAAAAAATTTTGGTCCGTCAAAAATGACCAAAGGATCAAAGTCATAGCTTCGTCATGACCATTTCTCATTTTTTGGCAATTAAGGATCATAAAACTAGGATTCCACCAGATTTCCAGATTTCATGAGCTATAACTCGTGCCAACTGCATGCATCCAGGTGACCGAACCCGAATCGCCTAATATTTTACCGACTCATCAAAAATGACCTAAATAACAATAGTTACTGCTTCCCATGACCGATCCTCACAAACCTTGCTTATGTCTTATTGAATAATTTACAGAATATACACTAGGACAAATCTAGAAAAAATTTTGCAAACCCGCGTAAACACGCATTAACCCGCAAATCGCTCCGCACTGCATCAATTTTTTTAAAATTTATCTCAATACGCCCCGCACCTGTACCGCCTCGCATTACCTTAAACCCGACCTGGCCCGCATAGCCTTGAACCCGCACCACATCGTTCCACCCCGTCCCATTTGCCATCCCTACCTAAATAGCCTAAAATTTTGTCAGCCTATAAAAATCGACCTAGGAACAATAGTCATTGCTTCATCATGATTGTGCTTATTTTTTTAGCGTATGAGGGCCATAAAAAGAATTCTACCCGATTCGAGATTTTCACGTGCTATAGCCCATGTCATCCGCATGAGTCGCCTAATATTTTTCCAGCACAAAAAATAATTTAAGGAACAATAGTAACCTCTTTGTCATGAACGTTCCTTGTTTTTTGGTATTTTAGGGCCATAAAACTTGAATTCCATTCGATTGCTAAATTTTCATACGCTATAGCTCATGCCATCTGCATGCATCTAGGCGACAGGATTCGAATCGCCTAAAATTTTATCGGTTCGTGAACAATTACCTAAGCAAAAATAGTCACAGCTTCGACACGAATGTTCCTCGTTATTCGGCGTTTTATGGCCATAAAACTTGAATTTCGTCTGATTTTTAGTGTTATAACCTACGCTATCTGCATGCATCCGGAGAGCCGAACCCGAATGGTCTAACCTTTTTCCATCCCATCGAAAATGTCCTAAGAAATAATATTCACTGCTTTGCCATGACCCTTCCTAATTTTTTGCATTTTAGGGCTATAAAACTGGAATTTCGTCCGATTCCCAAATTTTTGCAAGCATCCAAGCGACCTAGCTTGAATTGTCTAAAATTTTACCAGCCCATCAAAAACAACCTAAGAAACAATAGTCACTGTTTCTCCATGACATTCCTCTTTTTTGGTATTTTAGGACCACAAAACTAGAATTTCGCCTGATTCTCAGATTCTCTGCTCTATATAGGTTGCGCCATATGCATGCATCTATACGATTGGACCTGAATCACCCAAATTTTGCCGACCTATTAAAAATGACCTAAGAAATAATAGTCACTGCTTCACCATTACTGTTTCTCATTTTTTGGCATTTTAGGGCCATAAAATTGGAACTTCGCCTGATTCCCAAATTTTCATGTGCTATCACCCATGCTATTTGCATGCATTCAGAAGACTAGACCCGAATTGCCTAAAATTTTGCCGACCCATAAAAAATGACCTAAGAAATAATAGTCACCTCTTTGCAATGATCATTGCTCGTTTTTGGGGTTTTAGGGACATACAACTGGAATTCCACCCGATTCTGAATTTTTCATGTGCTATAGCCCATGCCATATGCATGCATTCATGCGATCATACCCGAATCGCCTAAATTTTGCCTGCCCATAAAAAATAACCTAAAGGAACAATAGTCACCGTTTCGCCATAACCGTTCCTCATTTTTTCACATTTTAGGAACATAAAATTATAATTTCGCTTCCTAGATTTTCATGTGCTATAGCTAACGCCATCTGCATGCATCTGGGCAATCGGACCCGAAGCGCGTAAAATTTTGTCGGTCCATAAAAAATGACCTAAGGAACATATTCATTGCTTCTCCATGAGCGTTCCTCATTTTTTGGCGTTTTAGGGCCATATGTTGAAATTCCACCCGATTCCCAAAATTCGTGTGCTATAGCCCACGCCATCTGTATGCAGCCAAGTGACCGGACCTGAATCACCTAAAACTTTGTCGGCCCATAAAAATTGATCTAAGGAAAAATAGTCACTGTTTCACTATGATTGTTCCTCATTTTTTTTAACATTTTAGGGCCATAAAACTAGAATTATGCCTGATTCCTAGATTATCCTATGCTATAGCTCATGCCATCTTCTGTATGCATCCGGGAAACCAGACCGGGATCACCTAAAATTTTGCTAAAAAATATGGAACGATCAAGGGAATGCGATGAGTATAATTCATTAGGTCGTTTTTAATGAGTCCACACATTTTAGGTGATTTAGAACCCATAACTCGAATTTGTGAAGATGGTGTGGATGTTAGCACACACCAAAAAAAAAAAAATCAAAATCGATTTGAATTCTTTTTATGGCCATAAACCAAAAAATGTGAAACGGTCTTGGAGAAGCAATGACTATTTTCAATAGGTCGTTTCTGATGGAGTCTGATTGATCTGAAATATTGTATGTCCATAGGAAACCCCTTAGTGACCAATACTCACCGCTTCACCATAACTTTCAAGTTCGTATCAGATAAAGATGCAACGCAACGCACATGAATACGCTGCGGCCCGTATTGCATATGGAATTGCAAAGGTATATCCTAAAAGCTATAATGAGATTTGTATTTATCTAACTTGATGAGCCCGCACATCCACCTGAGCATCCTATAACATGGCAGGTCTAATCACAACTCTATAAAACTTTCCCTTGAGTTTCTGTGTGAAAATATAGCAAAGGTTAATATGATTAATTTCGTTGCTAATTAATATTAAAGGCGAACTTTTTAATTTGCGTTAAAATAATTAAAAAGTTACTTATTTGGACTGGAGGGGTAGTGATTTTTGAAAATTCCTCAATTTTAAACCAAAATGATTTGTCAAACTCTACTAAGGCTGCAAAATTCACGGTTCCGAACCGGAACCGCGGTTCTGGCGGTTCTGCCGGTTCCGTCGGCACGGTTCCGGCGGTTATGGTATTTTAGGGTCGCACAACATGAATTTGTAATGACATTCACTTTTTCGTGTGTATTGGTACTTGCTGATTTTGTATAAAAAAAGTTTGACAGACTCCAATTGGTCTCAAATTTCATAGGTCCATAGCAAATAATCTAGTGACTAATACTCATCGTTTCACCATAATTTTTGGGTTCAATTTTTGGTGTTTCGGGATCATGCAATACGACTTTATGATTTTATTCACTTTTTCGTGTGTATACATATTGATATTGTAGATTTTTCTTTTACAAACTTCAATTAGTCTGAAATTTTATAGATCCATAGGAAGTGACATAGTGACAAATACTCATTGCTTCGCCGTGATTTTTGAGTTCATTTTATAGCTTTTAGGAGTCATGCAATGTAAATTTTTGATGATATCCACTTTTCATGTGTATTGAATGTTGATTTTGTATTAAAAAAATTAAAGAACTCCAATTAATCTGAAATTTTATAGGTCCATAGGAAACGGCCTAGTGACCAACACCCATTGCTTCATCATGACTTTTATGTTTATTTTATTATAGTTCGGCGTCATGCAATACAAAGTTGTGACTATATCTACTTTTCCGTGTGTATCTGTACATGCTGATTTTGTAGAATTTTTTAGGGGATTGCAATAGGCCTGCTATTTCGTAGGCTCATAGAAAACAGCCTAATGACCAATGGTCATCGCTTTACCATGACTTTCGAGTCATTTTATAGAGTTTCGGGGTCATGCAATACGAATATTTTATATCTACTTTTTCGTGTATATTAGTGCTTGTTGATATTTTGTAAAAAAAAATTGTCTGACTTTAATATTCCTGAAATTTCATAGGTCCATAGAAAATGGCCTAGTGACCAATACGCATCCCTTCGTCACGAATTCGGAGTCATTTCTTAGCATTTTGGGGTCATGCAATACGAGTTTGTGATTATATCTATTTTTTTCTTACGTATTAGTACATGCTGATTTTGTAGATATTTTTTGGCGGACTCCATATTGGCCTGAATTTTCGTAGATCCGGAAAATAGCCTGGCGATGAATATTCATCGCTTCGCCATGACTTTCGAGTTTAATTTTTAGTATTTTAGGTTCATGCAATATAATTTATAATTACATCCACTTTTTTTCGTGTATTAGTATATGCTGATTTTGTAATTTCTTCTTTTACGAACTCCGATTGGCCTAAAATTTTGTTGGTATACAGGAAATGGCCTAGTGACCAATATTTGTCACTTTGTCATGATTTTCAGGTTTATTTTATGGCATTTCCGAGTCATCCAACATGAATGTGTTATTATTTTTATTTTTTTTTTGTGTATTAGTACACAAAGATCTTGTAGAATTTTTTTGACGAATTCTCATTGATCTAAAATTTAGTATGTCCATAAGAAACTATTTAGTAATCAATACTCATCACCTCGTCATAAATTTTTAGGTTCTTTTTTGAATTTTTGGGGTCATGAAATTTATAATTATATCATGATTGTCATTTGTAAAATACTCTGTCTTATACTATAATTCGTTTTTGTTTGGTTACTCACTTATGCTTATCATGAAATCAATTTATTTTTAAATACCTTATAACTAACCTAATTATTTAAATATTTTTTATACCTTCAGTGCAGAAAACTTGATTTCTTATTACCATGAGTTTTCCAAAAGATGGAGGAATTTCATCAGGAATTAATAGCCTTAGGATGTGGGAAGTCACATGAAAATTTCAGGCGCCTCTTTTGTATGAAGACGAAAAAGAGGGTATATTTTTCAGTTCTTTGTCAGTATTTCCTGTCCAAGTTTGATATACAAACCGTCAATGAATAATGAGCGTCCCTACTCTTTTCCACTTAAATATAATGCTTTGGTCCTTTAAAGAGTTCAATAGTGCGACATGCGCCAAAAAAGAGCTCAATAGTATGACATGCACCAAACTCATCACATGTTGCGCTCTTACCATTAGCTCGATTAGCATACTGAAATATTTTAACATCAAGGTAAGATACCAATTCCTTAATTACATACATTTTGCAACAGTTTAAACTCAAAACATGTACGCAGACAATGATGTGAAGTCTCATTCCAAAGACATGCTTTTCCATCTATCTTCTGACTGTTAACTATTACTCTTTTGATTTTTCTGGTTTCATCTATCAGTCTCTTTTCATTTTCTCTGAGCCTAAGGTCTATCCGAAATTCTTCAAGATAGGAGTAAAATTTGCATACACACCATCCTCTCCAGACCCCACTTGTGAAATTTCAAGTGATTGTTATTGTCGACGATGACGACCACCCAGTGTATTCCCACAAGTGGGGTCTGGAGAGGGTGAGATATAAGTAGCTTTACCCCTACCATAGACTTTGTGAAATGATCCTATCTATGTGGCAACTAAGCAAAGCAAAACATGTTAGAAAATTTGTTAACTTAGAATTCACTTTAGAACACTGATTTTGAGGTACAACATATTAGTAACAAGCTACCGTCAGAGAAAAAGTACAAAAGCAAGATAACAGAGAAGAAATCTGCAGATCCAAATACCAGCAAATGCAAATAACCTATCAAATGAGATAAACTTCTGTTTTCAACTTCTACTTCAGAATGGTGTAATAATGAATGGAACAGTAGCATTTATGAACTCACAAGTTTGACGAAACTTAATCTAACAAAGTCGAGAAAAAATGATTAAAAAAAAACTAATGGAATACAAAATAGCAGGGCCCCATAAGCAGCCCCATTGCCTCGTGCGTGCAAGTATGGCATATAATTTACCATGTCGCAAAATCCGACTAATGAACACACCTTGGAAAAGTATACAACTCATAAAACCACCTGTTCTTGATCGTTACAGCGATGAAAACTGCAATATAGTTGCTCTACTTCACTGGGCATAAATGGAGAATGCCATTGCGAGGAAAAGTGAGTTTGAGCATATTCCATCTGCGCAGTCACATCACTCCTCCAAGCAAAGAGTTGAGCTTTACTGGAGCAGATTTTTGCAGGCTTCAATATCAGGTGCCTGTGAATCTAATACTCCTTGACCCGTAGGGTTAGAGGTAATAACTCCGGTGATGGCTACAAACAAGTCCTTCTGGTATAGATCATCTGTTACCTTCTTCAGGATCTCATGCACCAACTTAAAGTCTACCGCCCCTGTCAAAACTAGCTTTGCAACTATCACCCCAAAATTTGCTGGTGCTTTTGGTAAATCCATTGCAAGATCATCCAACAGAGAAGCAAAGTTCACACATCCAGTGGCCAAGTCTATAGCAGTAAAAACCTTCTTAGCAAACAAGTATTCAAGAAGTTGTGCCACTGGTTCGACACGTGGAGGGCTTTTGTCCAATCCAAGTGATATGGTTTCTTTGACAACCTCGGGGTAGAAGTCAGGGGATTTGAGTTCCTCAATGCACTGCAAAGCTTCATCCAAAAGCCGAACATTAAAATATTCCTCCAAAAGAGAAACTGTTTTTCTCTTCAGTTCTTCTGGATTTGACCTTGCAGCTGGAGCCTGAGGTTTCTCAGCACCAGGGGAAACAGTAGTAGCTGGAGACGGCCTAACCGGTCCAGGAACTCGTGATACAGGCTCCATTGCGGAGGCATAGCCTGATGGCCAGACGGGAGGTCCACCACTGCCTTGCAAGAGGGCGCTACTCCGGCAACTAATGATGCCACCGCTCCCCTGAGGCAGCTGTCTTGTGTTCAAGGAGGGCGACTTGCCGATCAATGGTGGCTGAACACCTCTTGGCATCGACCGTGACCTTTGAACCTCCCAGTTGTCATTATCCATTCCCGGCATCCCAGGCATCTTCCTTACTCCCGGCATTCCAGGCATCATACCACCAGTGCCAGGTCGAAAACCGCCAGCGCCCAAATTTCCTTGAGCACCTGAAGGAATGGCACGAGCATTTCTAATGCTTGCTGTAGCACCAGGACGCAACCCCATAGACTTCTCTGCTTCCGAGTGAATCTCATTGATGGTTTTGGCTTTCACCTGTAAGAAAAGAAGTTAATAATACATCATGAGCAAGAAGCATAGGACTTCACCATTCAACTACTATATAAACAAATGGAGTATCACCTCTTCCCGCCTAGGGACCCAGTTATTGGCACGTAAATCCAGCACATCACGCACCATAAACCTTAGTCGTGATGCCAGCTGGGGGTTTGTTGATAATTCCTTCAATTGGTTAAAATAAATATCATTGATGTGCCTTGATTTTTGCTTCTCATCAAGCTGCTTACCGATGGTGTTGAAGAACTGACATATAGCTTCAACGTTCTCTTCTTCCGGACAGCTTTTGGGATCTTGTCCTAATAGTTCCTGTTAACAAGAGATCAGGAAGAAAATTTTTCCACATAATTGATATGTTTAAGGCATTTAAGAGAGCAAGAAGAATAAGTTAATATAAAATGATCAACAACCTGAACGATGTGATGAACAATCTTTTCAGGAACCATCTTCTGCTTCAAAAGCTCCCCAATAAGACGAATATTTCCAAGAGTGCGCAGTTTGATCAGTCTTTCTTTGTCTTTGCGTTCTGATTCCTGCTCCGGAGCAGTCATTTGTCTCACCTCTTCCCTCAGTTGGTCAGCACCTTCAAATGCCTCTTGGCAATTATTCAAAAGAACTCGCTTAAACGTGATTTCTTTTCCGCCAGGTTCATCAGATGGAAATGGAGGAAGCTTCTCATTGAGATCAGAACATAGCTGTGCATACATCGGGCAAAAGGTGGGTTCCAATACGGCTTTGTCAAATATCGAGGAGATCACACCCTGGAATATAGAGAAGGAATACACATCAGTTATCCAATATATACGAGGGAAAACGAGACAATAGAGAGAAGCATGGGCATCTGAGAGCTAGGAGGACCTTTAGAATGTCTGCACTTGTTATCCCTGAATCTATTAATTGACCTTTGAGAAGATCAAATTTCTCCGGGGTCAACTTGTTGAGTATTCTGCAAGATCAATATAATAGTTACACCAAATCATGAACAGAATTTGCAATACTATGATCACAAATATGATAATGTGGTCTAGGTGGCAACAATATCCTTACATCTGAGAAAAGGTCGGAAAGAAGAGCAAAACACAGTTTCCCTACTGTCAAGATGAGGCGAAAAAATAGATACCAATTACAACATGGAACATTGTTAATAGCATTAGTAAGAGCTTCAAGAAAGATTACCCCTTGACTGTTTTCAACACACGATCTTTGTCAGAAAGTGTACCCCTTCGGATTGACCATGGCACCTCCGCTTTGATCAGTGCAGGAGCGGGACCTCCCTGGTGCATAAACAATTGAAGGATTTCGGAGATCAGATGTAAATAGATAGTTCACCATTAGGCAAAGTTGTGCTGATTTGAACTTTGAAAAGACCATAGAAGAAACCATTCTAAGGAACAAGCTTAACAACAAAAACAACAGAGAGAGACGTTATGCAACAAAAAGATAAAATATCTCTTAGGTTATTCTAATTGATGTTCCAAATATGTCAATGAGAAAATATACCTACTCCTTCCATTCACTTTTAGTTGTCCACTTTTAACTTTGCACTCCCTTTAAGAAAAAAGAAATGATGTATGTATGTTAGATTTCCAAAAGTCTGGAGAAATGATTTGAAAAATGAGTAGTTAATGATAAGGGTAAAACAGTAAAAACATTACTTTTGTCTTGATTTAGTAGTGGACAAGTAAAAGTGAAAATGTATTTTTAGTATAGTATACAAGTAAAAGTGAACGAGGGAGTATGTACTAGTACACCTATTTATTACATGTAATAAAGTGCAAAGCAGTCCATCCTCCATAAGGAAGTTCCCAGACTACCATGAGCAAGGGATGTGATAATCAAGTCCTCCCTACCTCTCAATTTATGTGGCAGTGTTTTGACTCGGCACGGAATTTAATAAAAAAAAAGGAAGTCTTTTGAAACTTGTGGTCTAAAATAAACCATAGATATTTGTGTGGTTGTAAATAATCCATCAAGAGAAAAGCAGGAATTCTAAAGATAAATTGTTTCTAAATAAGGAAATCTGACATTCTTTTTGGAACTGACTACAAAGGAAAGAGTGTCAGACAAAGGGAGTATATTATTCTTCATTAGGATGTCTTTTCTTTTGGTGCCAAAGGCTAGACAAAGGGAGTATATTATTCTTCATTAGGATGTCTTTTCTTTTGGTGCCAAAGGCTTTTAGGAAGCACGGAAACTGAACTTGCTTTTGGCAGCACAAAAGCAGTAACACATAAACAGAAGTTCTTTAAATCAGTAATAATGTTCTCCAAAATGCCCAATTTCAGAAAAGCCATCATCAGGAAATGAATTACCCCTTGGTTGGCAGATATGTGAGCTCTTCCAAACTGTGAACTGAGCTGCTCTTGCCGATTATAGTGGTTCGCTTCTTGCTGTCTAGAGTCGAAGCGGCCACCAAATTCCCTGTTTTCTCGAAGTGCTTCCCATGACCTTTCTTCTATGGGGGCAGATTGTGTTGACCTATTACGCCAGTCACGATTGTCTGGTTCAGAATAACGACCCTGAGACTGAACCTACAGAATGATAAATTGCATTGGACAATCAGGTAACAGAAAGTGAACACCGCAAGAAAGTGACGGAAAATATACAAGCGCAAGAGAAAAATAATGAATAGGAGCTATTATTTAGCTTGCAAAATTACTAAAAGCACTCCTTTTCCCCCCTTTTTGCGGTGAAGAAGGAAGAAATGCCAGAATAATAATCAAAAGAGGGAAATAGAACTTCTTTATATTAAGTCTAATATCAAGTCCAGCAGAAACTCACATTGCTATCCACACGACCTCGAGAGGCATCTTCACCAAACAGTTCAGCTTCAACTTCTTGTTTGATTTGTAGAATAACCTCAGGTAACTGTTGGGTAACCACCTAGAAAACAATAATTACCACAATCAAGGAGAAGCATATAAATCATGATTATCCACCATGATATAGCGGCTGGAGATTGTTGGCGGTCGGCGAGGGAAAGGGAGGCCTAAGAAGCATTGGGGAGAGGTGATTAGGCATGACATGACTAGAATGCAGGTTTCCGAGGACATGACCCTTGATAGGGGAGTCTGGAGGTCTAGAATCAGGGTTGTAGGCTAGGGGCTCATAGAGTTCTTTGTACGCCTCACCCGGGGTTGGGTGTGGGATAGCAGGGTCACCCATAGATGATTAGTGTTTTAGCTTATGTCCCCTTATGGTTGTTAGTATGGTAGTTACGGTTTGTTATTATTGCATGCGACTGTATTTATGTTTCTTATGTTTACATAATTATTTACGTTATTTCTGCGGGATTTACTAATGCTCTATTGTTTTGTTTTTGTCTTGTTTTTGTTTCTAATTTTGTCTTTGTTTTTGTTTTTGTTTTAATGCAGCTTTTCATTTTATCCTATGCGCCGAGGGTCGAATGGAAACAACCTCTCTACCCTTTCGGGTAGGGGTAAGGCTCGTCTACAAATTACCCTCCCCAGACCCCACCTGGTGGGAATATACTGGGTAGTTGTTGTTGTTGTTGTTGATATCTTCTTTAATTTCTTTTTTTTTCTGGGCAGCTGGAAACGGGAGAAGATCTAAAAGATGGAAAAAGACTCAATTCCCAATAACAATCATCGCATCAAAATCCATACATATATTAGTAGAAAAGGCCAGTTTTGTTTTTTCCATATTTATTTACAGAATACTAATGACCAATAAACACCATCATTAAACATTTTTCAAACACAGATATTACCTCCCTCAGTTGCAGGAGCTGATCTCGAGTATATCGAACGCGTTCATGGCTCTCAAAACGATCTCCAGTCTACAATGATGAAGGTGAGTTAGGACAAACAGAACCCTGACAGTAGGAAGTTCTTAAATTGAATTTCAAGCAAAAAAAAAAAAGCATTTTGAACTGCCAACACTATTCAACAGACAAAATCTCCCACTTTGCTTAGTCTTCAGTTCTCTTAATGTTTCTAGCTTTCTACCATACACTCCCGTCTAACAATGCAAAAGCCAAGCAGCATATGTACACCACCGTATGAATTCACATTCCAAAGAAAAGCATGCTATAAAGTGATGAACCTCAATGGCGAAATAGCACCTATGAACAGCATGACTAGCTTTTACATGGCCAATAGCTAATAAGACTTTCAATGTTAGTAGGATTCTTTATGTGCGGCCTGATAATTCTTAAGTGCCCACCTAAAGCCTGCTAATGATTTTCCATCCATATTTACAGCAGATACGCAGCTAAAGTGAGCTGCTAAGAATTCGGATGTTAACAAGAATGTATAATTGAAATACTATGCACGCAAAACTCTGACATTGTACCTACAACTATGTACTTATCTTTCTCATTCATAATACATGTATTCCTGCACCGAAAGAAGAAACAAAAAGGGGGAAAACCACTATTCACACTAGTGACAAGATAGTCTGCATCAAGCACTATGCTACCACGAGTCCAGGAAATCTAAGTCTTCAATTCAGTCCAGATATCTTTATCAGAAGACAACCCATAAACCAGCATGTCTACATTAAAAGCGTGTGTGTTTTGTTTAGACTTAGATCAGCACAAACCACAGATTTTATCAGAAAACCACCCAATCACCAACTAGTATACCAATAAAAACATTCACAACTTCGCTTATAGACTTAAAAACAGTAACACATACAGATTCTTAATAGAATGCCACACAAACGTTCTATAACGGAAAGACAAAGCACTCGATCTTTCTATGAAAAACTAAGTTTTATAAACATAATCCATCATTAAAATAGAAATACATCAATTCATATAGTCAAGTCCGACAGCATGCGACTCGATACTCTCTCTCTCCCCAAACCTGAGGGAAACAGAAGTATTCACCAGGCAGCAACAACACATATCACCAATATTGCCAAACAAAATAAATCAGAAAGAGAGCAAGTATAAGCCAAAGACTGTATTTGCAGCCGAAGCAACATAATTCCTAATTTCAATCAATCAATAAATCAACTATTCTTCAATCCTGAACTAGTTGGAATCAGAAATATGAATTCCTTCTATTTACTCCACTCTATTCAGGCCCGTTTCATTCCAACACTCAGTTCTCTTAATGTTTCTAACTTTCTACCATCACCATATACTCCCATCTAAAAATACAAAAGCTAATAGCTTATAAGATTTCCAGTGTTAGTAGCGTTTTTTATGGGCAGCCTGACGACTCTTAAGTGCCCACCTAAAGCCTACTAATGATTCTCCGTCCATATCTCCAGCAGATACACAACTAAAGTGAGCTGCCAAGAATCGGGACTTTAAAAAGAATGTAAAATTGAAAGATTATGCACACAGACAATTCTATTGTAGCTATAATGTTATCTTTCTCGCTCAAAGCATTTTCATGTTTGCTAATAGACTTTAATCAACACAAACCGCAGACTTCATCAGAAAACAATCCAATTCATTCACCAACACGTGTACCACTACAAACATTCGCAGCTTTACTTATAGACTTGACAAACACATATAGATTCTTGCATAAAATGCCACAAAAATTTTATATAATGTAACGATATAGAATGATCAAGTTTTTTCACTAAAAAAAGAAACTAATTTTACAGATATAATAGGATAATGCATCAGAGATACAGAAATACATCACATCATGTGTTTAAGTTCAAAGCAAGTAACTTGATTACCACCACCAACCCCCCCCCCCCCTCCCCCAAACCCCAAATAAAGGGAAAGCAGGAAGCAAACAACAGATATCACCAATATTGTCAAGAAAGACTGTATTTTGCAAAGAAAGCTATGCATACATAATTCTAATCATGAGCTAGTTGGAGTCAGCTATATGAACCCCCCCCCCCCCCCAAAGTATCTATTCCACTACGTTCAGGCCCATTTCATTCCAACACTCAATTACTGGTCTACTAAAACAAATTAAGGGTTCTCTAATGCAGAATCACAAGCTACATAGGAAAAGATAAGATTTTTCACATGGGAAATAACATAACAGCAATAAAAGGTAATCAACACATTGAATAAACAAATAAAAAAAGCTAGAAAATATCAAGAAAAAACATATCCACAAAGTAAAAAAGACATCCTATTATCAATCAACAAATCACTCAACTATGCTTCAATCCTAAACAAGTTAGGACCGGCTATATGAATCCTCAGTATTTTTTCCACCCTATTCAGGTCCATGTCATTCCAACACTCAATAATCATGTGTTGAAGCAAAATCATAAGCTACATAGGAAAAGATTACATTTTCACAAGGGAAATAACAAAATAACAATAAAAGGTAAGTAACCACATTGAATGAACAAACAAAAAAGTTACTATAAATACCAAGAAAAGCACATCCACAAAGTCAACAAAAAACCCTAATTTCAATCAATCAATCAACTATGCTTCAATCATGAACTAGCTGGGGTCGGATATATGAATCCGCAGTATTTATTCAACAATATTCAGGCCCATTTCATTTCAACCCACAAAAATTTCTCTTAAAATCACAAGCTGCACAGAAAAGATTAGATTTTTTACATGAGAAATAGCCAAACAACAATAATAACCTGAATCACACATTCAATAAGAAAATAAAAAAGCTAAAGAAACCATAGAAAAACTAGACCCACAAAGCAAGCACAGGCTTCAATGGAACGGATAAGATTTTTCAAACAAAATAGCAAAAGGTACATCAACACATCAAAAAAAAAATAAAAACAGCTAAATAAAATTAAGAAAAAGCAAAACCACAAAGTAAAAGATCTATAGATCTGAAAAATAGAAAAAAAATATTCAACCTTGAACGAACCAACATGTGGTCGAAGAAGATCAGAATTGGTAGTAGATGAGGTTTCAAAGCGAGGGCCCACAAGCACTCTGCTTCTGTTACCACCACCACCACCTGGTCTCAAACTTATCACCGTCTGATCAGCCTGCATACCTCAATTCTCCACCGTCCGATTAATTCGAACACACAAAAACAAAAACTGGCAAATCTGAAAGAAACGAATCAGGAAAATAGAGATAGATACAGATGTATGTATCAATCTATCTAAATAAAGATAGAGATATAAAGTTTAGATTTTTGGAGAGAGAGAGAAAGTGAATTTTTTTACAGAGAGAGAGATTGTGTTTTTCCTCTCTCTACTGAAGAGGAGTGGGGAAGGGAAAGAGAAGCGTTGTGAAGAGGAAGAGGAAGGGAAAAAAACCCTTTTGGGATAGGTTTGGTATTACAAGATTTGTTCTAGGGGTATTTTAGGTATTATATTGTTTTTATCATCCCTTTTTATCATAGTAAGTGAGATATTTATTTACTATAATTGCCTTTCCTCGACATGCGGCACGTTTTTGGATTGGCTTGTAAAAAGTAATTTTTAAGTTAAAAGCCAAAAATTATCGGTTGGTAATATTTAATTTTTGACTTTTAGCTTATTTTTATATTTTTAATGCCTAAAGGTGAGTGCTTTTAAGCACTTTTTATCATTGTCAAACATAATACAAACTAAAAATGTGCTTAAAAGCCAATAAGTACTTAAAATAAGTGTAATTTTGTATGAGTCTACCAAATCGTAGTGTATCTGGTCTTCTACAAGGTTCAACTGAGAATACTTAATAAAACGATATGCAAATGAGGCAGATAATTTTTACGTGAAAAAATCCCACACAAGGGGATGAAAAAACCACAACCTACACTTATAGATTTTTAACTTCACTTAACTTGCAATCTACCTATTACAAGCAACTTTACAATAATTCCTATTATAAAGGATTAACTCAACTAACTCGTTGTACCTTTACCACAAGCCTCTTTGTGACTATCCTAGTTACAAAGGCTTGTTCTAACTTGTGATGCTATCACGACAAGCCACTTTGTAACTATGTAATTATAAAGACTTTTCCTTATGACTAAATCTAGTCACAACATAAACTCGAGGAGTTTACGAATTTTCAAAAGGATTCCTAATCAAAATGCTTCAAGATAAGCAGTTTAGGAGATATAGTAAGTATAATAACAAGGTTACAGCTCAACTAGGACAACAATAGTCTATCTTTTAAGAATCAGTCTGTAGTAGTAACCTTGTTCTTCAAGCTTGTGAGGATTGATTTCTCTGTTTTTGCAAGAGGCTTGAATGAGAAACAAAAAACTTTTGTATAAAACTCGTTGTAGGTACATATGGATCACATCACTTGAAAAAATGTAAGTACTTCGTTTGGTTAGAGAATGAGTGGGCGGACAGTGCAGTGCGGCAGAAACAATACCATCAATCACTTCATTTCCAGTTGTGTCCAATTAACTCTGTAATGTTATGAGGAAACCACAAGAGTATCAGATCTTATATAAGTGCCTAACTCCTGAATTTGTCGCAGGTTCACCTTTAGCTGGATTCTGTTAAATCTTACATCATTCCAAGTAGGTCAGGTTCTTAACAGTAAGTTTGTTAGATCATCAAAACATAGGGCAATATTATTTAAAGTTTATCAATTTCTCCCTTTTTGATGATGACACACTTAATATTTATAAGTAGGAATTTGGGCAATAAAAACAAGTATCAAAGGATCACGGAACACAGAGTTCCCCCTGAGACTATGCCTTATTGTAACAATATTTTACATGTTCAGAGTAATAGAGATTAAGAACCTTAAGGACCAGTTCCCCTATGTGTTCCTCGTGAGTACTTATTTCCCTCCTTTTGGCATCATTAAAAAGAACAACAGCACAAAGCAGTCCAATTAAGCTAACTCAAGTCACATATGTGCACACAACTATGATAGAGAACATAACAGAGAGAGAGAGAGTGCTGACATAATAAAATGATAGTTTATATTAATAAAGATTTATTACGTCTCTGCCTTTTGAAAAAGGAAGAGGCAATAATGGACTTGTTAATTGGAGCAGTAGTAGTTCATCCCAACCATCAAAAAAGAAAACAATAAAACATCAGCTAAACCATCAACAAAGAAACAAAACATAAGAAACATATTCAGAAAACTAGTTACTGAAGGGTACTTAGAGGGCACTAGGAAGAAAAGGTTTGGTAGCTGCAGCAAGTGCCTGGAGAACGAGGTTTATTCAGGCATTGCCTGACTTTTGCTCATTGAGCAGTTCAGCCTTCAGGTTCTCAACTTGAGTCCTAAGACCAGCATTTTCTTGTGTCAAATGAACCACTTCATCATTCAACATGGGAACCCTTCGGGTTTGCTGACCTTCTAGGATAGCATTCTTGGCCTTCAACCGACGAATTTCCTTAGCTGCACTGTTCTGGGCGTTGATGAGCCGAGAAACAGTTGATGTACTTCCTACCCCCCCCCCCCCCATACTTTTCCACACACTCGCACTCTTCTAAAGTTTTCTATGAGAATGTCTTCTTTTCGAGTCCCCACTTTACCTATTCCCAGTGAAACCTTAAAGAATTTGAACATTGTAGTAAGCAAGAATCCATAGGGAAGCCCATGATTACCATCCTTGAAGGTGGAAACCTTCTGCATGTGTTCAATCATTATGGCAGGCAAACTCACAGGATTGAAACTGTCCAGTTGCTCCATTAGGAACAGGTCAGTCTTGAAAGTCACGGAGTAGGTTGTTTGATTTCATATTCAGGAGTGGACACACCCCTATGCTTACTTATGAACGCATAAAGGGCCACATTGTCTAGATCTTCTTCATCACTAGATCGTGTTTCAGGTGCTTGATTTCCAGGGGCACAACATTGATTGTAGGAACAACACTATCCTAGGGATAAGAGCCCTGACTTGGGTCCTCCGGAGAGGGATCTAGTTCCTAATGTGATGCCCGGTAGTATCTGCTACTGCATCCTTTCCAATAGCCACATTGGCCCCTTCTTCCTCCATATTGTGTCTCATTTTTCTGGGAAGTAATTTCATGAAATACCCTATCAGCAGATACAACAAACACAGTTACAACATATTTATCTTTTTTAATAGGTGCTTCCACAACCATGGATTCTGTGGCAACGAGGGCAGAATCCTTTGTGAACTAAGTATTTTGACCTTGTTCTCCACTTAGGGTTTTACTCGTGGGAACAATAGAAGATTGAGAGAATGGAACAACAGTTTCAAGGGTTTTTGATTTGGGAAGATATTGGGAAATTGGAGAAGGTGCGACTGCGGCAGCATGAATGATAGAGGGTGATGAAGGCTGACAAAGGATCAGTGAGAGCAAGAGGTTCCATAGATGGGTCTGAGGTAGTTACAGTTGAGGTAGAGAGATTAGAAATTTTTTCAGCCATTGGAAGAAGTGGTGTGACGATCTTCTCTCCCCCTTTTTTTGTGATTCTAGAGTGGGACTTATGGTTAAGAAGAGCAAAAGAGAGGATATTTAAAAAAAGAGGATAATTATGAAGGGAGAGGAATAGGCACCAGTTCTGAAATGGTGATTGGGCGTGGAGAATTGCAATATTTCAGAGGGAGATGGAATGTTTTGAATTGAGGGAACATGACAGCGGGATTTGAAAATTTGATGGCATGACAATTTGTATTTTTGTTTTTAAGACGTGTATTAAAAGGATGCATAGAACTACTAACCTGTTGATACAAGAACCCGGTTCTTGACATTTTTTAAAAAAGAATAAATCCTCTTTTATCATTCATGCATTACCTCTATCTCCTCTATGCTCATCATGCGTGTTTACCTGCAACAGTATTGAAGTGAGTTAGACATGACTAGAAAACACTTTGAGCCAGTTATTTCTTTAAGGATACGAGCCAACCAAAGAGGAATCAAGTTCTTCATTTGGTCTTAACAATCCCAGTTTTTCTATGTTTCTTTCAAATTGTTCCCTACTTAGTGCCTTGGTAAAAATATCTGCAATTTGATCTTCCGTGTTGTATAACTTCATACATATCAACCCTTTCTCCATATTGTCTCTCAAAAAATGATGCCTCACATCAATATATTTTGTCCTTTTGTGTTGAACTGGATTCTTGGCCATGTTGAGTGCACTGGTGTTGTCACATAGAAGGGGCATACTCTTAGTGAGTACTCTCCAAAGTCCTCCAATTTCTGCTTGATCCATTGAAGTTGAGCACAATAGGATGCTGCAGCTACATATTCAGCTTCAGATGTTGATAGAGCCACTGAATTACGCTTCCTTGTTCCCCATAATATGGGACATGAACCTAAGAAGTAAGCCATTCCAGAAGTGCTTTTTCTGTCCACAAGATAACCTGCATAGTCTGCATCACCATACCCAATCAGATTAAAACTGTCACCTGATGGATAATACAACACCAGGTCTTGTGTCCCTTTGTGATATCTTAGTATTCATTTGGCAGCCTTCAAGTGAGATTCCTTGGGATTTGATTGAAACCTTGTACACAGCCCCACGCTAAAAACAATATCAGGTCGACTGGTAATGAGATAAAGGAGAGACTCAATAATGCCTCTATATATTGTTTGATTCATAGGAGATCTAGTTTCATCCATGTCCAGTCGAGTGGTAGTTGCAATGTGAGTGTCTATCACCTTTCATGCTTCCATGTCAAACATTTTCAAGAGTTCCCTCATGTATTTTTGTTGATAAATGGAAGTACCTTTTGGGGACTGTTTGACTTGAAGACCCAAGAAGAAGTTAATTTCCCCATCATGCTCATTTCAAATTCACTTCCCATAAGTTTTGAAAATTCTTCACATAAAGAATGAGTTGTTGCTCAAAAAATGATATCATCAACATAAACCTGAACAATGAGCATGTTCCTTCTTCGTTTCCTTAAGAAAAGAGTATTGTTAATTTTTCCTCTCTTAAAACCATTTTCTAAAAGGAACTTTGACAGTCTTTCATACCAAGCTCGAGGAGCCTACTTTAGCCCGTAGAGAGCTTTGTCCAATTTGAACACATATTCAAGTTGCTCATGACATTCAAACCTTAGGGGTCGCTTCACATAGACATCTTCCTTAAGGAGTCCATTAAAAATGCACTCTTGACATCTATTTGGAACAAGGTGAATTCCATATGATATATAAAAGCGATTAGAAATCTGATAGCTTCCATGCGAGCCACTGGAGCAAACGTTTCATCATACCCAATCCCTTCCTCGTGGTTGTAGCCTTGAACTACTATCCTGGCCTTGTTCCTTGTGGTAATTCTATGTTCATCAAGCTTATTTCTGAATACCCACTTGGTTCATACAATGGTTCAATTTGGCGATCTAGGTACCAGGTGTTACACATTGTTTCTCTCAAACTGATGCAGCTCGTCTTGCATGGCTATAATCCAATATGTATCTTTCAAGGCTTCCTTGATATTTTTGGGTTCTATTTGGAAGAGAAAGGCTGAAAAGGCAAGTGAATTTCTGGCTCTTTACTTGGATTTGAACTCCAAAATCTACAGGAGTGATGATGTTGTCTATAGGGCGAGAGCTTTGGTGTATCAAGTTAGACACATGAGGTTCATTCTGAGAGGACGAAGGTATATTGGGATGATTTTCCCAATCATTCTTTCAGGTGCTAGTGTAGTTCCTTGAACTGCATCAACCACCCTTTCTTCAGCTTTAGTGGTTATAATTGAGGTACTTGGCTCTGTTGATGATGAGGCAACCTTCATTTGGCTCCTTTACTTGACTCATCATATCTGCCTTTCCGTTTTTCATGTTAATGACTTTACCAAGAACGAGTAAGGGTTCTCCATCTTGATCTTCCTCGGCATTCTTCTCAAATGATGGATAAGATTCATCAAAAATAACATGTACACACTCCTCAACACATTGAGTTTGTTTGTTATATATCTTGTAAGCCTTGCTTTGGGAAGAGTACCCAAGAAATATTCCTTCGTCACTCTTGGCATCGAATTTACCAAGCTGACCCTTTCCATTGTTAAGGACATATCATTTGCATCCAAATGTTCTTAGATGAGTCAGTTTGGATTTTCTTTCATTCAACAATTCATACGGTGTCTTATTCAGAAGTGATTTGATCATGCACCTGTTCACTAAGTAGCATGCAGTGTTGACAGCTTCAGCCTAGAAGTTCTTTGCAATTCCACTATCGGTCAGCATTGTTCTTACCATTTCTTCCAGAGTTCTGTTTTTCCTTTCTACTACTCCATTTTGTTGGGGAGTTCTGGGAGCTGAGAAGTTGTGAGCGATGCCATTTTCATTACAAAATTCATCAAATTTGACATTGTCAAATCCTATCCTATGATCTGATCTAATGCATACAACTCTAGACTCCATCTTCACCTGGATTTTCTTCACGAAGGCCACAAACACTTCAATAGTTTCATCTTTTGTTATGAGAAACGGAGTCCATTTGAATCTGGAATAGTCATTCACGATTACAAAAATGTATATCTTCCCTCCTCTGCTTTGCACCCTCATAGGTTCATATAGATCTATATGCAGAAGCTCAAGTGAATTTGAGGTGCTCACATCTCTTTTAGACTTGAAGGATGACTTCACATGTTTTCATCTAGCCCATGCATCACATATATTTTGGATCTTGAATTGTGACATAGGCAGACTATGGACCAGGTCCTTCTGAATTAGTTTATTCATAAGGAAAAAGCTTGCATGGCCCAGTCTTCTGTGCCATAGTTCAACATCATCATCAACAACTTTCAAACAACTTATATCACCACTTTATAAGGATTCAAAAATGGCAACATAGATGTTCTTTAATCTTTTGGCCACCAACATTATTTCACCGGTCACAAGGTCAGTGACTGTACATATTTTGGACAAGAATTCCACCTTGTTTCCCTTATCACAGATTTGAGGCACACTCAAGAGACTGTACATATTTTTAATAGAATGAGTGAGTGGCCTTCCTACTTTTTCAACTCCAAGAATGTACCTTTTTTTTAATTGCCAAAGGATACACTCCCTCTTTGCATGGGTTTTAGTGAAAGAAAGCCTGTGGTGTTCCCATTCATGTGTTTTGAACATCCGCTATCCATGAATCATTGTTGACCGCTTCCTTTCACTATTCCCTATAACAGAGATTAGGAGTTAGTTTTAGAAACCCAAACAAGCTTGGGTCCATTGTAGTAAGCAAGAGGATGAATAAGAATTCTTTTAGTCCATGCAGGCAATGTGCATTTTTTGTGAGTGGAACCTAGTCCCTCTTTTGTAGTCACGGTTTCAGCAACCACTTTGACTTTTTGAACTGATTGATTCTTGGCCTTGACACTTTCCTTGAAGTGCCCAGTGTTCCCAAATCAGATACAAGGCCAGTTATCAGAGACAATGACGTACTTACTGTGAGGGTTGTGAGGAGTTTTATCCCTTTGGAACCCTGTTCCATGCCTTTTTTTCTCAACCATTAGTAAGCAAGGCAGTGGTAGCTTATGAGGACCAGGTCTGCTTAAGAGACTTTTCAAGATCATTCGTTACTTTTTCTAGATTGGTTTGGAGAAGCTCGTTTTTCTCAATTTCAGCACAAATCCTAAATCTCAAAGCTTTCACCTCCTTTTCAAGCCTAGTGTGTCCCTCATTTGCTATCTCCTTTCTTTTTTCAATACTTTTAGGTTTTGACTTAGTCCATGATTTTACCATTGTTTCCCTTTTGTCTACAATTTCTGCCAAGAGATCACTATTTTCTTTTTTGAGGATTTCAACTGGTTTTTCATGGTCAGTAAATGCAGCCACCAAATCATCTCTAATATGTTTAGATTTTCCTAATTCTAAGATCAAAGAATCCCATTCTCCGCAAGACTATGAAATGCAGTGATTAAAATATCAATTAAGCACATGATTTTTTTTTTGGAGAATAGGATTTCAGATTTCTCTAAACACCCCTAAAGTTTACCTCTTTGTTGCCATTGTCTTCATCATCATCTGATTGAGCCATCAAAGCAAAAGTTGAGTCATATCCAATATTTTTGCCTTCGACTACCATCATGGAACTATCACCAGCATTAGGTTTATCTTGAGACTGTTTTGCTTGTGTAGTTCCCTCATGAGCTATTTGCAAAGCTTCCCATATTTTCTGTCGTAGGTAGAGATTCTATTGTACTCTTTAGGTCCCATTCCACACACCAGAATTTTCATGGCATGAATATTCTTCTCCACAGCTTTCTTGTCTGCTTCAGTGTACTCTTTGCTGATTTTTGCCATTGAAAATAGAAATTCATCTAGTACCTTGATTGGAACATAAATGCCATCACAAATAATATCCCATAGCTCACAATACTCAGCCGTGATGAAATCATACATTATAGATTTCCACCACCAATAGCATTGTCCATCAAACTTGGGGGGGGGGGGGGGTTGGTATATAGATTGGCCTTTTTCAAAACTTGGTGGAGTCACCATGAGGATCCTTCCTATGTGTTAGCCTAATAGGAGAAACTTGCTCTGACACCATTTGTTAGTTTGTATGGATCCACCAAATGATAGAGTACCTGGTCCACTACAAGGTTCTACTGAGAATACTTAATAAAACAGTATGTAAATGAGGCAGAGGATTTTTACGTGGAAAAATCCCATATAAGGGGATAAAAAAACTAGCGACCTACACCTGTAGGCTTTTAACTTTACTAACTTGCAATCAACGTATTACAAGCCCTTTACAATAATTCCTATTGCAAAGGATTTACTCAACTAATTTGTGGTACCTTATCCATTTTTTCTAACTTATGATATTATCACCACAAGCCACTTTGTAATTCTACTATTACAAAGACTTTTCCTTATGACTAAATGTAGACACAACATAAACTCAAGGAGTTTACAGATTTTCAAGAGGATTCCTGATCAAAATGCTTCTAGGTAAGAAGTTTAGGAGATATCGTAAGTACAATAACAAGGTTACAAATCAACTAGGACAAAAATAGTCTATCTTTAGGAACTAATCTGTAGTAATGTTCAACCTTTTTCTTCGAGCTTGTGAGGATCGATTTCTTTATTTTTGCAGGAGGCTTGGATGAGAAACAGAAACCTTCCAGTGATCTTTTGTATAAAGCTCGTTATAGGTACTTCTGGATCACATCACTTGAAAAGATGTGAGTACTTTGTTTGATTACAGAATGAGTGGGTGGACAATGGAGTGCGGCAGAAGCAATATCGTCAGTCACTTCATTTCCAGATGTGTCCAATTATTATGAGGAAACCACAATAGTATCAGGTTCTTGTGTGAGTGCCTAGCTCCTGAATCTGTCACACGTTCACCTTTAGCTGGATTCTGTTAAAGCTTGCATCATTCCAAGTAGGTCAGGTTCCCTATTTGGTTCTTAACAATATGTTTGTTAGATAATCAAAACATAGGGCAAGATTATTTGAAGTCTATCAATAAGACAATCCAAACACCTCTTACTCCCTCCTATCCACTTTAAGTGATTTTTGACTTTTTTATGGTCTATAATATTTGATTTTTTCAGATATCAAGAGAGAATTAACTTTTTTTTCCAATGTTTGTTCTGGAGTAAAGAGCCAAGGAACATTTGTTATATATTTCAATGAACAAATTAAAGTTAATACGACTAATTTTATTGTTAATTAATGTTAAAAAATAGATACCTAAATATGTGTGAAATCAAATAAAATGGATCGGAAGGAGTATTTATCACCCCATTGTTACACCACAATATTTGGTGGTAAATAGACACCTTCAAACACACATTATTAATAATAGAAACAATATCAAATATAATAGTTGGACATAAATGACACTTTGATGAAAATAAAATTAATACATGCACATTGACTTGAAAAAAAACAGAAGATACTATAGAGGTTCTTTTGATGAAATTTACTAGAAACTGTTTGGCATGGTTGACTCTTTTGTCCTTGAACTTGTTTCATATTTAGTTGTTTTGCCAAAGTTATTTATATTACTTATAGCCTCAAATTAAAGAGGCAAAATGTAAAAAGAAGACAGTTTAGGCAAATCAAATTAGTTAAACCATTATAAGACACTAGATTTTGATGCTGCTTAAATATATATATCAATTATTAGTTTTAATAGAGCAAAAAATCTTTAATTCAAGACTTGCTTTAATAATTTTATTATTGTTTTTCAATTTACTGAATATTCATATAATACTTTGATAATTGTACGAATATAATCAAACTTTAGTAAGGGTTATGTGTACTAAAAGTGATATAAAAAGGACAAGAATGATATCGCTCTTTCCGCAAATTTTCTGTATATCTAGTAAAATCTGTATAATTTGATCATTGTGATGCAGATCATATTATATTTAGTTGATCTAAACTGTGATCGTCTTTCTTTAAGTTTGTCAAATACTTTCTTTTTAATTTCTTTGTTTTATATATATGATTGTACATTAATTTTGATTTTGATATTAGCCGAGGTTAGCAAGGGTAAAATGTGATTTATATATAAGGATGACTTTAATATTGAAGATTTAACAAAACAAATGATAAAAATTAAACATTCAACTGATGGCAAAAGCATGATTCACATATTTTTAAGAGTATGTAAGATGATATCTTTGTGTGGTTGTAAAAAATTGCACGTCGAAAAATGTAGAACGAGTCTCGGCACAACAATAAGAGTTAGTGCTAAACCTATAATTGGAGTTTAATGCATTAGGTTCCCCTATAATAAAATAAAATGATCAGGAAATAAAGACTTGATACTTTTCTGTGGCTATAGCTGGAGTATTATGGGGGTAACGGATGATTAGAATAGGTGGAGTTAAAAGCTAGTGGCACTAGAGGAGGTATAGTTATCTTATGGGATATAAGACTTTGGAATCACATTGATTCCAAGGAAGTGAAACATTCTATCTCGGCTATGCTAGAAGGAATTCAGGTAGACATTAGACTTTATTTTTACTGGAGTCTATGGGCCTCACTCTAATTGGGAGAGGGTGAATTTGTAGAACAAATTAACTACAGTAAGATGGCTCTGGGATGCAAACTGGATTGGGGGGGGGGGACTTTAATGTTTGTAGATTCGAGAGTGAAGATTCAATTGTATTAGAAGATCAAGGGTCATGAAAATCTTCTCTGACTTTATTTAAGACATTAGCCTAATTGATCTTCCATTGCAGGGAGTCTTTTACACGTGATCGATGGGGGAACTTTTTACAAGCTTCCAGAATAGATAGGTTCTTGATATCTTCATAATGGAATGACCTTTTTAGCTTTGTAAAGCAATTAGCTCTCTTTATTGTTGTTTTTTTATTACAGAATAATTATGTTAGAAAGTAGTGAAAGAGGATATCATTGAAGATAAATTGCAGGTGAAAGAGGCGATCCTTGATTTTATCAAAAATTATACTCAGAGAATGAAAATTGTAGACCTAATGCAACATTTGAACGTCTTGGAAGCCTACATGTAGAGGAAAAGGATAGTCTTGAACATATTTTTGAGGAAGATGAAGTGGGGAATGCTATCAATTTCCGTGCCTCGGATAAGAGGCTTGGACCCGATGGTTTTACAATGTCATTTTTTAAAAACTATTGGGAAACTATAAAACAGGATCTCATGGGAACCTTCAACCACTCTCACAACAACTGTCACATGGTTAAATCATTCAATGCTTCTTTTATTACTTTTATTCCTAAAAGAAAATAGGTAATTGAACTCAAAGATCTTTTGTCCATCAGCGTTATTAGTAGTGTCTACAAGATAGTGGCAAAGTTTCTAACTGATAGGCTAAAAAGGTTATTGGGAGGCTGTCTTGGGGTACCAAAATGTATTTATTAAAGGTAGGCAGATCACTGATGTTGCACTCATTGCTAATGAAGTACTCGATTGGAGATAAAAAGTGGTGAACCTGGTCTTCTATTTCAGTTGGATATTGAGAAGGCTTTTGACAAACCAGATTGACAATATCTAATATCAATCCTAAAGCAAATGGGATTGGAGAGAAATGGATCAGATATAGCTTCGCTATAGTGAAGTACTCTATGCTCGTTAGTAGAAGCCTTGTAGGCTTCTTCTCTCTAAAATAGGGATTAGGCAAGGAGACCCATATCTCCATCTCTATTCATATTAGCTACGGAGGGGCTTAGTAGAATGCTGGAAAAGGCCAAGAAGATGCAATGGTTACAAGGTTTTGATGTGGGTAGCAACTTAGAATTAACAGTTTCTGTATCACGCCTATTATTCGCAGATGACACTCTTATTTTTTGTGGGGCAGAAAAATCTCAAGTTCAGTTCCTTAATCTCAGCCTTATGCTTTCCAAAGCCATGCAGGTCTCCACATTAATATGTCTAAAAGCATTATTTACCTGTTAATATAGTCCATGAGTTGGAAGAGTTGACATATATTACGTATTGCAAATTTGCAACACTGGTTCCTTCCCTACCATTTAGCTTAGTCTTCCTTTGGGTGCCAGAAGATCAACTGAAATATGAAATGCAGTTGTTGAAATTTTTTAAAAAAGATTGACTTCTTGGCAATAGCAGTACCTATATCTAGGTGGCAGATTAATACTAATCAATAGTGTTTTGGACATCGTAACTACATATTTCATCCCTCTTTCCAATTCTAGACAAAGTGGAGAAACTACTTGACAAGATTAAGAGATCTTTCCAATGGGAAAGTAATAGCTCCAGCTTTTCACTTAGTCAAATGTTCCAAAGTTACACTTCCTGAAACAATTGGAGGTCTTGGGGTCTAAGCTAGCACTTTAGAACAAGAGCTATTGATGAAATGACATTGGAGGTATAACCAAGAAGATGCTAGCCTTTGGAAGCAGATATGTCAAGCAACATATAGGGATAATAGTCGTTGGTGTACCATTGTTCTCAGATCACCATATGTATCACGCCCTATCCTCGGGAGTCGCGACCGACGCTCAACCGAGTGGGCCTGACTGAGCAAGCATATTAGATATTTTCTACCCAACTCATTATGATCAAGAAAATATGTTATTAATAATTATACATGCGAAAGATTTGGTAAACATTTCCAACTTGATTCAATTGTTACCTCATTAGTAAGTTTTTCAAAATTACAATCACTTTTCAATTTGAAGGAACAAGGGTCCAAAACACAACATAATCCACTAACCCTTCCAGATCCATATACAATCCACATAGTGTCTATAGAGCCTCTAATGATACAAAAGAGAGTCATAACAATGCCAGCAATAAGGCTCCGGCTATACATCAAAATGTGATAATTTATAAAAAAAGATATATTGCATGATCCCCGGAAGAAATGTGGTCACCAAGGCTGCTGAGAGGAGGATACACCGCTATTGGCGATCGAAACTATCTACTACAGAACCACGTCCTACATCCATTTAAAGATGTAGTGCCCCCACAAAAGAGATGTTAGTACTGTCGAATAGTACTAGTATGTATAACTAAACACCATCTCATTAGAAAGAACCATAATACAAGAAGAAGATAATCATAAGGATCAACATAATCCTTAAACAATACTACAACATCAAATTAAGGATCACATAACTTTCAAATGATTTTCCATAACCTTAGGTTGAGAAATTTTAACACTGTTACACCATTATCCGTAATGCCATCAGTTTCTTGTGCGGAGTCCGATCACAAAACGATCGGCTAGGTTATCTCTTTTGAGACATGTACCTCAATCATAATTTTATTGTCACTTTTCAGTATCAATATTAGTACAGTACCACCATATGTGCGGCATGACATCCGATCACAGCCCGATCGGCTAGGCTGTCTCACTAAGACATTCCCATATTTCATCAATCATCTCATTTCAAGTTTATATAACATATATCAATTCATCGCCACAATTATTACATCATACTTGGCACTAGGACACATTTCGTAACTCAAGCTCTTTTTCTCCATATTTTACATCGTTGCCATTTTCATATTCAACCTTTCAATTCAAGATAATAGGCACATACGAGAGCAATTATAGGCTGTAAGCATAAAGAAGATTTCACATATTTCGGCTTAACAATCTTAATTCAAACTCGACTTGAAGTCTAAGTATTTTAGCACATGTTCCACATTCTTCACACATTCTCCATTAACAAAATAGCATAATGAAAGCATTGAGATACACATTGTACATTATTCTTGCAACACAAGCATGTATGGAATAGCAATTTCTATATCAATAAAATTTTGGGACTCATACCAATTGCATGGAAATCAGAGGGTGAAGAATATGGGGTTTTATCCATACATACGTTACTTGAGATTTTCGTTAAATTACTACAGCATTCCGTAAATCATAGCAATTTTAATCTATTTTGAGATATAACAAAATTGAACACAAATTAGGAAGATGTTCATAGTGTTAGCTTGTTTGAGCGTTCCATCAAACGCTTAGGTGTTCATTAAGTATTTAAGGTCCTTTTATAGAGGATTTCGTCAACCTTCAAACCATCTTTAAACATATTTTTAGCTCAACAATGTTCTTACACCTGTTGATAACATATGCAAGCAAGATAACAACTCCAATACTAATGGTGTTTTCAATGTCTTTGCTTTATGTTTTGATGATCTAACAAACTTACTGTCAAGAACCAGATAGGAAACCTGACACACTTGGTACACATTGCTAATGAACGGATTCCATCCAGGACTCCAACTAATGTTTGAACTTCTGCATGTATAGAAAATAGAGAAACAAGATAGGGACGTGATTCCTTGTATTTCCCCGACAGCAGTACGAAAGTCAACAGTGCACAGCTGGAAAGTGACTTTCATAGAAACAATGCAGCAGTTGTTACTTGTCCTTTGACCAACCAAGTGCTTGCATTATTCAAGTGATATCATCAAAGGTGTATCAATAAGAGTATTAAAACAAAAAATCACTTGAACAATTGAGAATTTACCCAAAGCCTTCAAGCCTTTAGAGACATGGAATTTAATTCTCAAGAACCTCAAGAACAAAGTGAAAATGCTACTACGGACTAGTTCCTAAATGTAGCGTTTTGTTGTCCTTAGTTGAGTTGTAACTTTGTAATTGTACTGCATTGTAATTCCTAAATTTCTTAGGTAGAAGCGTTGCTTAGAAACCCCTTTCTAAAACCATAAACCCTTTGTGTTTGTGTCGTGACTAGAGTTAGTCACGAGTTGAAGTCTTTGTAATAGGTGTATTGTAAAGTGGCTTGTAATAGGTGTATTACGAATTAGTGAGGGTTCAATAGTTTAATTCCTAGAGTGCATAGCTTGTAATCGAAAAGTTGCTCATAGTGAAGTTGAAATCCTATCAGTGTAGGTCGTGGTTTTTTATCCCCTTGAGCAGGGATTTTCCCACGTAAAACTCTCTGCCTTATTTACTTACTGTTTTATTGGTATTTTCAGTGGAAACTACTTGGTACTCTATAGTTTTGTGGAATTATATAAACTATTAATTGGTATCAGAGCGAGTTCCTCGTATCAAGATAACACCTAAGAAGAATCCTTATAGATGCTCCACTAAATTTTGAAGAAGGTCAATCTAAGTATAGACCACCCAGGTTCAATGAGCAATACTATGGGTGGTAGAAACAAGAATGCATGATTTTATCATGCCTGAAGATTCTGAGTTGTGGGATGTCATATGTGATGGTCTATACATCCCAACAAAGAACATAAAATATCTTCCATTAACGATGCCAAAGACCAGAAAACAATACACTAACGCGAACAGGAAAGTTGTGGATAAAAGTTTTCTTGCCAAGAAAATTTTAGTGTGTGGAATAGGACCTGATGAATACAATAGAATCTATGCTTGTGAAACTGCCAAGGAGATATGGGAAGCTTTGCAAACAACATATGAGGGAACCACTTAAGTAAAGCAATTTAAGATTGATATGCTTACTACCGAGTATGAACTCTTTAGGATGAACAACGATAAGTCTATTCAAGATATGCACACAAGATTCACTTCCTTCAAAAACGAGTTACACTCACTTGGTGAAATCATTCTTAGGAACAAGCTAGTGAGAAAGATTCTTAGTATCCTTCCTAGTTCTTAGTTTAGCAAGGTGAATGCTATTACTGAAGCAAAGGACCTGCAAGAACTTATGCTAGACGAGTTGGTTGGAAATCTGAAGACCTACGAGATGAAGAGGAAGATAGATAGTGAAAGAAGAGAACCAAAGAAAGAAAAGAACGTGGTGCTTAAAGCTAAAACAATGACTCAAATGAGGAGGACAGTGAAATGGCTTATTAAACAAAAGGTTACAAAAGATGGTCAGAAGAAATGGAGGAATACTGAAAAGGGCAACTCTAGCAAACCAAAGAACTATGATCTCTGCCACAAGTGTGGAAAGCCAGGGTACTTCATCAAATATTGTCCTTTCCTGAAGTAAGAACACTTCAAGTACAATCCTGAGAAAGTAGTAAAAAGGAACCCGATTCCTGACAAACACTTTAAAAGGAAGAGATTTGCTGATAATGTGGTGAAACAAGATCTTGCAGCATGGGGAGATTCCTCTAGTGAGTCTAAAGATAAAACTGATGCAGGCGACAACTTCATAATGGTTGTTGAAAGTGAGGAAAACAAGCATCTCCAATCTAAACTAGAAAGAGTAAAAACTAATCTTGAAAAAATCCCTAGAATGGACACAGTCCTCAGGAGCTATCATTGCCATGTATGTTAATAATGGTGGAAACAGGCAGGGAATAAGGTTTCAAGGGGAGAAAACCTCCTAAACCTCCATACCAAGTATGTTACTGTACCGGATAACTGGTTGTGTACCTATTGTGGGAACAATGGGCATTTTAAGGAAAATTTCCAAGCTAGGGTGTAGTCTATTCAAAAAAATAAAGTGTTTGATGAAAATATAACTACTAAAAAGGGACCAGGTGCCACCCAAAAACTCATATATCTACATGGACTAAGAAAGCTCTTATCCATCCTCTTGCCGACTATAATGGACCCAAACTTATTCATCCTAAAACTAACCCTTGATTTCCTTGTGCAGTGAATAGTGAAAGGAAACAGTCAGCAATAGTTCATGGATAGTGGATGTACAAAGCATATGATTAGGAACACCATGGACTTCCTTTCATTAAAAGCCCTGTAAGGAGAGAGTGTGTCCTTTGGCAATGGGGAAAAAGGTACATTCTTGGAGTTGGAAAAGTCGAGAAATCCCTCATCACTCAATTGAGAATGTGTACTATGTAAATGGTCTTAAGTACTCTTGGGTGTTTCTTAGATTTGTGATAAGTGAAACAAAAATGGAGTTCTTGTCCAAGATATGCACAATTACTAATTTGGTAACTAGTGAAGTGGTTCTCGTGGCCAAGAGATACAAGAACATCTATGTTGCTGATTTTGAGTCAATACAAAGTGGTGATCTAAGTTGTCTGAAAGCTGTTAATGATGACGCTGAACTCTATCACAAAAAACTTGGGCACGCAAGCTTTTCTGTTATGAATAAACTAATTCAGAAGGACCTGGTCCATGGTCTGCCCATGTCAATGTTCAAAGTAAAGAATGCATGTGATGCCTGTGCTAGAGGGAAGCATGTGAAGTCCTCATTTAAGTCTAAAAAGAATGTCAACACCTCAAAACCACTCGATCTTCTTCATATGGATTTATGTGGCCCTATGAGAGTACAAAGTAGGGGAGGAAAAAGATACATTTTTGTGATAGTGGATGACTACTCCAGCTTCACATGGAATCTGTTTCTTAGAACAAAAGATGAAACCTTTGAGGTATTTGTTGCTTTTGTGAAGAAAATCCAGGTAAAAATGGAGTCTAGAGTAGCATGTATTAGATCAAATCATGGAACAGAATTTGACAATGCCAATGCTTTTGTGAAGAAAATCCAGGTAAAAATGGAGTCTAGAGTAGCATGTATTAGATCAAATCATGGAACAGAATTTGACAATGCCAATTCCACAACTTCTCAGCTCCAGTAACTTCCCAATAAAATGGAGTTTTGGAAAGGAAGAATATAAATCTTGAAGACATGGCAAGGATAATGCTGATAGACAGTGGGATTGTAAAGAACTTCTAGGCTGAACCTGTCAACACTGCTGCTACTTGGTGAACAAGTGCATTATCATATCGGTCCTGAACAAAACCCCTATGAGCTACTGAATGGAAGGAAACTTAAGTTGACTCACCTAAGAACGTTTTGGTGCAAATTCTATGTTCTCAATAATAGAAAGGATCCGCTTGGTAAATTTGACGCCAAGAGTGATGAAGGAATCTTTCTGGGGTATTCTTCTCAAAGCAAAGCTTACAAGATATACAATAAGCAAGCTCAATGTATTGAGGAAAATGTTCATGTAATATTTGACGAGTCCTATCCCTCATATGAGAAAAGTACCAAAGATGATCATGATGGAGAGCCCTTGCTAGTTCCAGGTGAAATTATCGACATGACAAATGAAAAGGTAGACATGATGATCCAAGTGAAGGAGACAAGTGGAGACAATGCGGCCTCTTCCTCAAGGGAACTAGGTACCTCAATCACAACCATTGAAGCTGAAGAAAGAGTGGTTGATGCAGTGTAGGGTACTCCATAAGTACCTGAGAGAAGAACACAAGGGAACTAGTTAGATATACTCACCTCATGCCCAATTAGAAACACAAAAATCTCTCATCCTATTGACACCATAATTACCCCTCTAGATTCTGGAGTGCAAACCAAGTCAATCGCAAGAAATTCATTTGCCTTATTAGCATTTCTTTCCCAAATAGAACCCAAAAATACCAATAAAGCCCTGAAAGATGCAAACCGGATTACAACCATGCAAGATGAGCTGCATCAGTTCGAAAGGAACAATGTATGGCACCTCATACCTAGACCCTCAAATCGAACCATTATAGGAACCATATAAGTATTCAGCAATAATCTTGATCAACATGGAAACACTACAAGGAACAAGGATAGGCTAGTGGTTCTAGGTTACAATCAGGAGGAATGGATTGATTAAGATAAGACGTTTGCTCCGGTTGCTCGCATGTAAGCTATTAGAATCCTAATAGCTTTTATATCTCATATAGAATTCACTCTGTTCCGAATGGATGTCAAAAATGCATTTCTGAATGAACTTCTTAAGGAAGAAGTCTATGTAAAGCAACCTCCTGGGTTTAAATATCACGAACACCTTGAGTATATATTTAAACTGGACAATACATTGTATGGGTTGAAACATGATCCTTGAGCAGGGTATGAAAGGCTGTCAACGTTCCTCTTAGAAAATGATTTTACAAGAGGGAAAATTGACATCACCTTGTTCCTGAAGAAATGGGGAAAGAACCTGCTCATTGTTCAAGTCTATGTTGATGATATCATTTTTAGGGTAACAGCTGATTCTCTGTGTGAAGAATTTCCAAAACTCATGGGAAGTAAGTTTGAAATGAACATGATAGGGGAGCTGCATTTGTTCTTGGGTCTTCAAGTAAAGCGTCCATGAAGGGGACATTCATTTGTCAATAGAAATACATCAAAGAGCTCTTAAAGTGGTTTGATATGGAAGCATCAAAAGTGATTGACACTCCCATTGCTATGGCTACTCAACTGGGCATGGATGAAACTAGATGTCCAGTGAATCAAACTATGTATAGAGGCATTATTGGGTCTCTTCTCTAATAGATGCGATATTGTCTTCAGTGTGGGGCTATGTGCAAGGTTTCAATCAAATCCCAAGGAATCTCATCTGAAGGCTGCCAAAAGAATATTGAGATACCTTAAGGGAACACAGGACCTGGTCTTGTATTACCCCTCAAGTGACAATTTTAATCTTATTGGGTATGCTGATGCTGACAATGCAGGTTATCTTGTGGACAAGAAAAGCACTTCTGGAATGGCTCACTTTATAGGATTATGCCTTATCTCTTGGGGCACAAGAATGCAAAACTTAGTGGCTCTTTTAACAGGTGCAGTAGAATATGTAGCTGCAGCCTCCTGCTGTGGTCATTTCCCATTGATTAAACATCAACTGGAGGATTTTGGGGTACTTACTGATTGTGTGCCTCTTCTATGTGATAACACCAGTGCACTCAATATGGCCAAGAATCCAGTACAATACAAAAGAACCAAGCACATTGATGTGAGACATCATTTTCTAAGGGACAATATGGAGAAAAGGCTGATCTATATGAAGTTCTACAGTACAGAAGATCAAATTGCAGATATCATCACCAAAGCAATGAGTAGGGAACATTCTGAAAGAAATGGAGTGAACTGGGGCTATTAAAGCCTAATCGAGAACTTAATTCCTATAAGTTGGATATGAAAATCACCTTCAGGTAAAATTAGCTAAAGTGTTTTCTTGCCAAGCCTAACTCACTTCAATACCGTTGCAGGTAAACATAATAATTATAAAAGCTGTAGATGCATTGCATGGGTAATAAAGTAGGATTAAAATTTTAAAAGACAGGTAAAGAACTTGGTTCTTGTACCAAAGGTTAGTAGTTTTGTGCATTCTTTAATACACGTCTTGAAGAGGTATACATATCAACTGCCATGTCATCCACCTTTTCAAACTCTACTGTTACGTCTTTTCACTTCAAATCATTCTATCTCCCTCTGAAATGTTGCAACTCTCCAGACACAACCGCCCATTCAAAACCAATTCATATCTCTCTCTACATAATTATCCCATCTCATTAAAAACCCTCCCCTTTATTCACAGACCATAGTCCCTCATTAGAACTTCTCCAAAGAATTTTCTACTCTATCACTTAAGTGGCTGACTCAAACTCCGAAATTACCGCCCCAGTTGTGTTCAACCCTGAAAAAACTATTGAGTCTTTCGTCCCTAATAAGTCCTCTGTAACCATCCCCGTCCTCATAACTGAAATCACCCAAACCTAGATTTCTCGTCACCCTCTAGCTCTAAGGCGACTATCTCATAAACCCCTAAAGTTTTTGACCTTTCCTCTCTATCTTCTGAGACTCCCATTGATCAACAAAAAAGTGGAGAACATGGCAAAAGTCCTAAGGTCGTAGAGAGTTCCGCCATTGTTGCTTTAGATCTGTGGTAACTGATTTGCTGGACTTTCCTGATTCACACCTATTTTTGCTACTGTATTCATGAATGAATACAATAGCTTAAATACATCAAATATATCTTATTACCACAAAAAAGATATCTATAATCCGTAATATAGCAAATGGTATCTATAAATGGCTAATTACTACTAAAAATAGTGCTTTATGAAAATTTCTTAATAACTATCAGATAATACATTATAAGAACATAGTATTGAGTTAATAGCTCCAAAAAACGTTACACCCTTTTAATTGGGATTACTTATTGAAGACCCTGCAATTTTTTCTAATTTCTCCGTCATCCCCTACTAGTACATTAATACTTCCCATCTTTATCATAGCCTTAGCAAAACTCTTTCTGAAGGCATTTCCATTGGCTGCAAATCTTGAAACAATTGGTGCACTTAACTTATCCAAAGCAAGTTCTTGATCAATCTTCAACACCCCTTTCTTCAACAAGATTTGCTTATAAAATTGATTGTCCACTACAAAAGATGTATTTTGATCCAAAAATGTTGTTGGAACATCATCCAATGTTGTTGGTGGTGTAGATGTGTTACAAAGTTTGAAAAGTTTTGTAACTAATTCAGGATCCATTGTGGGGTCAGGTTTTCCTGTACCTTGAAAATTTGAAACCCTAGACTGAAAAAAGAAACAATGTGCAACTCCAACTGTATGAGCTCCTAATAATGTCACCATGTCATTTTTGTTTAGGCCTAGGGTTTTAAAGAATGCTAAAATTTCTGGAACTGAACGACTCGAGCCGGGTAAGTCCACTTCTGAGGCGTTCGACACAAGGCCATCGCGCCTGCCCGTTGGAATAGTGTATTTTGGTCCTCCGGCTAAGGCAACTACGTCGCGAGTAGCTAGTGTTATTATGTCCGCACATGAAACAGTTAAAGGACAACTAATTTCTAATTTTTCCTTAATTTCATCAATCAGTTCATAACCTCGCACTGTGAAATTAGGATTAGAATCTTTCTCAGAGGTTTGATTGTTGGCTCGATCTGAATCTATCAGTATTGATGCATCACAACCCTGAAATAATAGTTGCATTAGAAAAAGATCAGTAGATGAAAATAATAAAAATAATTGAAGCTAATAAATCCTAGGAAAGAGTACTCTTTTACCAAGTGGAAATGGTGTAAAGTCTAGTTCTAATACACTAAAAATGTAAAGAATATTTTTGACACAATCAGATTATTTAAAAGATTACTATAAGTAATCGTCAATAAAAAGAATAGAATTAGTAATCTGAAAAATAAGACGACTTGTATACCTACTACAACAGGTTAATATATATTGATATTGTAATATAGTAATTTGTTGTACAATTAGATATATAAGTTAAATCCAAGTTCTATAAGTGTACAATCAAATCACTTGTATATACCATAACAGGTAAATCTCTATGATAATCATTAATTCATATCTGACGAATATGGTAACTAACTTATAGTATTAGATTAAACTAGAGTGATAGTGTAAAAAGTGAGTTAAAAACTTAAATCCTCTCTACTAATTAGGACAGCCTGTTGTACAAGTGTGGATCTTGCATTCACGCAGGATACAAGGAAGAGCCGCATCCCAGGGATGTGATAGATATAGTTTACCCTAATACGACTATTAATAGCTATTTTGGCGGCTCGAACCCGTAACCTATAAAGATTACACCGAAACAACTTTACTAAGTAAAAGCTGCAAATTATGTCTAAACAGAAAGAATTTTGAGATTCTTACTCTAACACCACAGTCATGAAAATGCAAGCGAAGTAAAGCTCCTGTAATGGAATGGTCACTTTTGAACTTCTCCTTCACTACACTTTTCACAATATTTTCAGCCTTTGGACAGCTAGAACTATAGAAACCAATTTTAAGTTGAGCTGATGCAAAATCTTGATTCAAAAAGTAACAGAAAAACACCAACAACAATGTCACTATCTTCATCTCCTTAATACTAATATTGTTGAACCAAATAGCCAATAATGCAAGAGAGGATCTCACTTATAACAGAAAATAGCAAGAATTAAACCAGTTATATAGAGCAAGTTTAAAGATGGTTTTGAACTGAAGTTTGAAGTGTTCAACTGAGAATTTTTTGATCCTTTTGTATGTTTGTTAATTAGTTTATTATGAGAATATACTGCATGAGCCGGCTAAAATAGCAGCCAATAGAAGCACCATTTAAGGTTGCCGGCCACATATAGGCATATAGAGCAGTTTACTTTTTCATAATTATAGTTTTGTATACATTAACAATATACAAAAATTTACATTATCAATATAGTCTAATATGTGGTTATCTCATGTTAGCAATTTAATGCTTATCATGGAATTTACGTATTTTCCTTTTATGAGCCGAGTGTTTCTTGGAAATAACTTTTCTACCTTCACTAGGTAAAAATACTGCGTATGCACTATCTTCCCCAGTTCCCACCTGCGGCTATCCCCCAGACAAGAGAGGTAGCTTCGAGACTCCCCAAGAGCAAGGTGGGAAGTTCTTGGACGCAAGGATGCAGAAGAACTATTTGAAAACAACCTCCCTACCCCAGGATAGGGGTAAGGCCTGCATACACATTACTCTCCCCAAACCCCACTAAACGAATTTATACTGGATTGTTGTTGTTGTCGTCGTCGTCGTCTTTAGGTATAATCTATATCTAAAATCCACCTGACCAACTAGTCCAGTTTTGCACTGCATAGGGTCTACTTAAGGAGAAACGATCCCTATTTCTTTAACCGAGATTTGAACTCGAGACATTCGGCTAAGAATGACGGTATCTCATCTATCCCACTGAACGTGTTGCTGGTAGAATTTGTTTGTAGTCAGTGAGTATAACACTAGAACTTAAACTCTTATTACATTGTTAAATTTAGTGTTTAATTTAGGCAAATGGATGAACAACAATGGGGCTGAAGGATTGCTTTAGGCGTTCGTAACACGCAGCGGAAGACAATAACAATCCTAGGTAGATTTTTTCATGTTTAAAATTTATTTACGTGTCAAAGATCGGATCAAAGACGTATCTGGTGAAGAGAGTCTCGTTTCAAAATTCTTCGATAGTGCGAAGATTCTATGCGTATCCACACCGAGACCGATCCTTGCTATCAACTCTTTGATCAATGAAACACGTGAACAAATTGAACGAAGAATATTGTGTTGAAATTTTTCTCAAAAATCTCAACTCAAATTAGAAGAACAAGAAACACTTTTCTTGTAATTATATTTTCTCTCTTGGCTTTATATTGTAATTTCACTTTCACAAAGTAGGCTTTCTTCTCAAGAAAAATTGTTTATGTCAGTGGAGCCAAGAATGACGCCGTCGTCGTAAGTGACGCCGGCGATAGCGGTGGTTATGTTTTACTAGTGGGACTTGTCCGAATCAAATTATGAAGATTCACACACTTCATGTATTAATAAAAGAAATTTATCAAACTCAAAGTAATGAGAATGACGTGTTCTGATAATGTTAATGTCCAAATTCAATTTGGACTTTAACTACTACTTCAATTCTTAATTGGATTGATAAATTAATCTTTATTAATATTTATATACATATCTTATATGTAAATATTAATTATATATATCACATATATATATTTCAACCAAGAGATATAATTTAATTTCTATTCCAAATAGAAAATTCAATTTATTCACAATATTATTTATAATCTTTGTGCTAGCAAAGAATATAATAATATTTCATTTGGAGTAATAACTAAATATATTTGACTAATTAAATTCTTTAATTTAATTATCAAATAATAAGTTAATTAATCCTTTAGCAAAGATCGGAACACTCGTTAGTGAGCGACCCCATAGGTTCAATACTAAACCGGTAGTGAATTGATCATATCTATATACTAATCAAGGGTGGCGTCTAGCAACACTCCTTAACGACCGGATAGCATGAAGTATACATTTTACTCTCAAGAACCAGTAGAAGAATAATGTAGTAATTCCTTCTGTCCTTATAGCTCTGGATCACCCTAGGATATAGTTCAACTGTCAAATCCTAATAGGCGATCAACTATGTGTTCACGTCAAATATAATCGACCATTGAATGACCTAAGAAACTCATTTCTTCTTTCATTCAATTGCCCTGGCCAAGGTCTTAGTTTGGTCGTTTATAATTCATGACAACATGGAGCTTAAACTCATTACCAAGAGTTGACAGATTCCGTCTTGATCAATCACTAATTCTACAAGTATTTAATCGTACCCAATATCCTTTCAACTATCGCCCTAGGGTCATAGGTGTCTAGTATCAAAGCACAATAAATAACTTGTCAATTACTATGACGATCTCAAGTCAAAGGAAATGGTTACATCACATTCTTCAAGAAAATATCCTATTGACAGTTTATGGTAATTCTAACCATTAGGAATTATCCAATGAGTCGGTTCAATGATCATATCTCTATATGCCTCATCTATCTATGTGATTCAGTTAATGAGATCAACTAATCTTTATCCGATAAAGGCGATCACATAAATATTGATCTAGCTGGATTACTAATGTCCAAATTAATAATCCTACGATCAAGAACAAATTTAGATTAAATTGTAAAAGACTTTGCTCTCATTATCATGATATCTATCACGATGACAAATCTCAAATTTAATCAAGGACCTTATCAAATTAATCAAACAATTAATAATAATGATAAAAGAATATCAAATGCCATATATTTTATATCAAATGACATTCACAAAAATATGTTCAAGTTATCAAATATGATATTGGATCTAGGACATATCTACTATATCCCTAATAGGGGCATGAATGGGCCAGCAACAAAATAGGAGAAATAACAATGAGAAGGTCATAGAGCAAAGAGCAAGCCATGGAAACAACAGAACAGAGGTCAACCACTCCTTCAATCTCCTACAAGAAGGAATAGAGGATGTTCTAATAGATACCACAATTGCTAAGAAAATGAATATGAAGGAACAAGACTGTACACAAGATCGCCAAGGTACAAAGCAACAAGAAAGAACTACAAGGAGGGACAAAGCGCAGAAAGACAAAGAAAGGGAAAAAAGCAAAAAACATCAAACTGGACTTAACCTAAGAAGTGCTAGAACAAGAAATGCAACCAACAACAACAAAGTCGATACAGAACTACAAGGAGAGATGATCAGTTTAGTCATCAAAGACCCAAAATAGTGCAAGGATTTGCAAAACAAAAGAAAAAATATACAAAGATAATAAGCATTCCATAGGGCATCACTTTACAAGGAGAAACTAGAGATATTAGTGGAACAATCAACAGAAATGGTACTGAAGCAAAGGGCACATGGACCCTCATTAACAACCTCAAGACAGGATAGGAGATGTCTGGAGCTAATAGAGTGGAAGATATAGATGGTGAGGGGCAAAATAAAAATAAAAAACAAGAATATATATATATATATATATATATATATATATATATATATATATATATATATATATATATATATATATATATATATATATATATATATATATATATATATATATATATATATATATATATACAGCAATAATCATGAACCACTCGACCTTGATCCTTCAATAGAGGGAGAAAGAGATGAATATGAAGAAGTCTTCCATGACCTAGATGATATAAAGACAGACTCGACAATAATCAACAAAGAAGAAGAAAGAAAAACTCAATCTGATGATGAAATCAGTAGAGTCAATATCAACTCAGCTAACCGAGAATTGTAACATGCTGAGAGTACACCAGTCCAACAAAACATCATTTTCTACAATAATCTGTCACCTAGGAGCTACAAAAACTAGGGTGTAGATTTCATTCATAAATGCCAGACCACAGAAGGAATCAAGGAACAACAAAGAGAACATACCCCTACAAGTTTCAAATGATGGAAACACTATCATGGAATATAAGGGGAATAGGATCTGCAGGATCTCCGGGGAGACTCTAAACTATCAAACAACAATATCAAATCCCTTTGATCTGTTTACAAGAGCCTCTTGTAGACAGTGGAAAAGATACAGAAGGAAATTAGACATGAATCATGGTTTTTTCAAATGCTCAAACAAAATTTGGATATTTTAGACTGTTGAAGTGGATGTTAATATAGTTCAGGATAAGGAGCAACATTTCTTGATTACTGCAAAACATCTCAATCACCTTACTATCTACCTAATAGTTATCTATGCTAAATGCAATAATGAAAGTAGAAGAGAATTATGGCAGGAGCTGAAAAACACATCCAACAACATTCAAGGAGCTTGAGGTGTCATTTGAGACTTCAATGTTATCACCTCCAGTGAAGAAGTAAAAGGGGGTAGAAGCTACAGAATGGACGAAAGCCTAGAATTCATAGAATGCCTTAATGAGTGTAGACTTCAAGATGCAGGTTTCATAGGGTCAATATATACATGGTGTGATAACAGAGATCCTCCCAACTATATGGAAGAGACTGGATAGACTTGTCTACAATAGCGCATGGTTTGATACTATATCCAATACCTCAGTTGCTCACCTCTCAAGAGCATGTTCTGACAATGCCCCATACTTGTCAAAATGAGTAATGAGGTTACTAACCATATCAAAGATATCAAATTCCTTAATTTTTGAACCGAACACCAAGACTACATCAAGATAGTGAAGGATGCCTGGGAAGAAGCTGTGTATGGGAACCTTATGTATACACTCCATCAGAAAATCAAAAAGATGTGTAAAGCAGTGCGTGGTCTAGACAAGATTTTGGAGATATCTATGAGATTCCCAAAAGATTGGAAGCTGAAATGAGGAATCCTGGAGGATAATTATATTAATGATAATTCCTCTAAGAACATAAGTGCTCTCACTAGATGTAGAGCTGAATTCACTAGATTCTACAAGATTCAAGAAATTATTCTGAGGAAAAAAGCTAGAGACAAATGATTTAAAGAAGGTGATGCAAACACTGCTTATTTTCATAATGTTATAAAATAAAGGAGAAGAAGACTAACCATTACTAAGATAATGGATGACCAGAACCATTGGCTGGAAGGAAATGATGTTATTGCAGAAGCAACTATGAGGCACTTTGAAGGAATGCTCACTCACGAAGCTCACACCAATAATTACAATGCTCTTGACTGTATAGAGAGGTGCATCATTGATGTAGACAACAACATGCTTAAAGCCATTCCTATTATGCTTGAAATTAAAGAAGTCGTGTTTAATATGAACAAGAACAGTGCCCCAGGGCCGGATGGACTGAGTGGCTATTTTTATCAACTTCATGGGATATTATATGCAATGATCTTCATAAGGAAGTCGAATTCTTCTTTCAAGGTGCTAAACTCCCTAAGTTCTTGACACACGCTTGGTAATGATTCCCAAAATAGATCACCCTAAACAATTCTCAGATCTCAAACTCATAAGACTTTGAACACCTCTAATAAAATCATCTCAAAAATCCTCAATAGCAGAATCTCAAACATCCTTCCAAAGCTTATATTCATAATTGGGTTTTATAAAAGGGCGAGCTATTACTGAAAATATATTGGCCCAGGAAATCATAAATGATATTAAGAAGCCTACTCGAAGTGAAAATGTGGTTATTAAGCTTGATATAGCTAAAGCTTACGACAGGGTTACCTGGGAATTCCTTCGCGTTGCGCTTAAAAAGTTTAGTTTCTATGAGTGGTGGATTCATCTTATTCACAATTTCATATTTAACAATTGGTACTCTGTTATTGTAATGGAGGAAGGCATGGTTTTTTTAAATCTAACAGGGGGTTGAGACAAGGTGATTCAATCTCGCCATCTCTTTTCATCATCAGTCTTGAACTTCTTTCCAAAATGCTTAATAATCTTCATGATAGACAAGGTTATAAAGGTTTCTACATGAGTGCCAATGGTCCTAAAATAAACCACATTTCTTTTGCTGATGATACTATAAAGCCCCTTGAAATGGTCTTAAAAACCCTTGAAACATATGAGAAAATCTTGGGCCAACTCATAAATAAGGAGAAAAATTGTTTTGCTATAGCTGATAATGCCAATGCTGCTACCATCGATAGACTAAGGACCATTACCGATATGAACCATCACCATTTCCGCATTAAATACCTTGGATGCCCTCGTATAACTAGAAGAAAGAAAATTTGCTATTACTTTGATATAGTCAACAAGATTATAAAGAAGATTAGAGGTTGGCAAACAAAGTTCTTATCTACAGGTGGAGGAGATATTTTGATAAGACATGTGTTACTGGCCTTACCAGTACATCTTCTTGCTGCTACGAACCCTCCCCCCCAAACTTTGATATCATTGAAAAAAATATAGCAAGGTTCTTTTGGTCGGGGATTGATACAGGTGGTAAATACCATTAGATCTCTTGGAACAATCTGTGCTACCCTTATAATGAAGGAGGTGCCAATTTCTGGTGTCTAGATGACGTCTGTCTTTCTTTCCAAAGCAAGAAATGGTGGACACTAAGAACTACAAACTCTCTCTAGAAAGAATTTGTGCAAGGAAAATATTTTTACAACTACACCCCGTCTAATGCGAAATGGACTTCTGGCCAATCTCAGAGCTGGAAAACTCTGTGCACTATTACGGAAGAGTTGGATAACAACATTATCTGGAACATTGGTAAATGAGAGGTATCATTTTGGTACGAAAATTGGTCAAAATTAGGACCTCTACATGTTCTACTTCAAGACACAAATACTCAGAATCAGATCAGAGTTAATAAGGTCCCCATTAATAAGAATTGGGTCTGAGACAAACTTAATGTGCAACCAGATGAAGATACTAAGAGGAAGATCAAGATCTGAGCATCAAACTATGCATAAATAGTTTGGACAAAGCTATATGGATGGCAAGCAACACATGGAAATTTACTACGAGCTCTGCTGGGAAAATTTTTAGACAAAGGAAGTAAGTGGACATATTTATTAGTGGAGTTTGGCACAAAGAAGTTCCTTTCAAGATATCCTTCCTCACTTGGAGAGCTATTCAAGATAAACTGTCTACATATGATAGAATTGCTAGATTTGGGATTGAGATTGATCCTATTTGCCACTGTTGCAATAATAACAACCAAAATGCCACAACCGAGAATGTAGATCATCGTTTCTGCCCTGGGAGAATATGTAAACAAGATTTGGAGATTCTTTGTTGGTCCTCTGGGCATATACTATAACAACATGAACCTCAAAATGCTCCTTCTCAAAATGGTGGAACTTCAAGGCTCGCAATTGTATTGCAAGACTCATTACTAGAATTCTCCCTCTTATAATTTGTTGAGAGTTATTGAATTCAAGATATAGCTAGAAATTTGAGAACATTAGGCCATCATTTTACAGAACCAAAACTAATATTTTGTTTACTCCTGTGCAGATACTAAACAACAGACAAGAATAGGAGATGATTGGCAATCAATATGGGTGGCATATGAAGTAGTGATTGAACAAAGGATATCCAAAATTATCAAATGGATCAAACCCCCACCCCAAACTGTTAAATTTAATAGTGATGGGAACTGTATTTAAGGAATGTGTGGAGGTGGAGGCCTAGTCAGGAATAATCAGGGAATAATTATTTTTGCCTACTTTATTCCCCTAGGACCAAGGACTAGCAATTTCGCAGGAGCAAACAAGCATCAATTGAGACTAACGATTGCCCTCAATACAAGTGCATCATTAACACTAAACTTTGAAAAATCATGGATCAAGTGTGACACAAGAGCATCAAGAGTTAACATATTTCATTAAAGAACTTCTCTCAATTGCTTTGGTCATTGTGGACCCAAACTCCCACATCCTCAACTCTCCTAAGCGAACCTCACCTTTTAAGTATTGACACACAAATCGAGGTTAATGGAATTTCACCCATCTCTCGAGAAGAAGGTCACAATAGTGATATAGCTTCTAACATTTCTTATGTTTTTAAGGAAAAATTATGATTTGTTTTGCTTAATATTGAAGAAAGAGTAATTTTTTTTCCAATTTTTTGTAGTAATTGACAATAATGGTGCGGTGGTTAGAACTTAGAACTTAATTGCTTTTTTATTTGGATATGATTGCATTGAAAGAAAATGGAAATATGATGTGGCTATTTGGGAATGGTTGGACGAAAAAGACAAAAAAAAAAAAAGAAGAAGAAAAGAAACCTTATTAGATGCTAAATCCGTTAGTTTCTGTCGAGTATTAGACTACGATCATACTCTATTTAATTGAAGGACAAATTTAGCTAGTTAAATAATTCTAGGTTTAAAAATTCAATTATGCGTTAACTCAGGGACTAAAAGTGCACTGGATTGCATGTGGAGATTCAAACACCAAATATTTTCATGCTCAATTGAAGATGAGGACAAATTTTAATGCTATAAACTCTATATATACTGAAGAGGGAATTAAATTGTATGATCCCACACAGGTAGAAGACGAGTTTATTACATATTTCAAGAAGTTATTGGGGGGAAACAATAGTATCTGCCAGTGTCCAAACACTGCAGTAATCCACCAAGGTCCTTGTCTTAGCTTGCAACAGAAAGATGAACTAGTAAAACCTGTCACAAGGGAGGAAATACTAATGGCAATAAACGATATGCCTCATGATAAGGCACCAGGTGTGGATGGTTTTCCAATTGAGTTCTTTATAAGGCATTGGCATGTAGTGGGGGAAGACATTTGTGAGGCTGTGATGGAATTCTTTTTCACTGGAAAGTTGCATAAGGGAGTTAGTAGCACTGTCTAACACTAATTCCTAAAGTTCAAAATCCAAGCAAAGTAAAGGATTACATGCCTATTGCATGTTGTAAAACTCTATACAAAATCATCACAAAGATCATTACAGCTAGGCTGAAAGTAGTTATTGGCTATCTGGTGGGTAGATCACAGTCAGCTTTCATTGAGGGTCGCAGCATCACAGATAACATTCTGTTTACGCAAGAGCTGTTTAAAGGCTACTCCAGGAAGAGTATATCACCTAGATGTGTTCTTAAAGTAGATTTAAAGAAAGCCTATGACACATTTGAGTGGAGCTTCCTAGAAAGACTGATGCAGGATTTGAGATTTCCTTATAAGTTCATTGGGTGGGTAATGGAGTGCATATCATCTGTTACCTATTCTCTCAACATCAATGGTGGACTCACTGTTCCATTTAAAGGCAAAAGAGGTATAATGCAAAGTGATCATATGTCTCCATACCTCTTTGTTATGGCTATGGAGTATTTACAGAGAGAATTCATGCAAATGATGATGAGGAAAGAGTTCAAATTCCATCCTAGATGTAAGAAACTGGGTGTGGCACATGTCTGCTTTGCAGATGATCTACTTATGTTCTGTAAAGCAGACATTCAGTCTGTTAATCTATTGAAGCAGGCTTTCCAGAACTTCTCCAAAGCTTCTGGACTTCAAGCAAATGTTGACAAAAATGCTGTGTATATAGCAGGTGTATCAAACTGGCAGAAGGAGGAGATCTTACAGGCACTTGTTTCCCTGAAGGCAGACTTCCATTTAAATATCTAGGGATACCTCTGGATTCAAAAAAATTGACTAATGCTCAATGTTGGCCATTAGTTGAGAAAGTCACACAAAAAATAAGCTGCTGGTCATCAAGGCTGCTCTCTTATGCTGGTCGACTTCAGTTGATAAAATCAGTTTTATTTGATGTACAGGCCTACTGGTCCGAATATATTTCTATTGCCAAAAAAAGTGCTGAGGATGACTGAAGCAATATGCAAATCCTACCTTTAGACAGGTTAAGCTACAGTGTCAAGAAAAGCTCTGGTTGCCTGGGAAACACTCTGTTTGCCATACTGTGCAGGGGGTTAAACGTTCTGAACTTGATCAAGTGGAATAAAGCTGTTGTTGAAAAACATTTATGGACACTGGCCAAGAAGAAAGATAGTCTGTGGATTAAATAGGTGCATACTTTCTATATAAAAAATAACAGTATTGACGACATGCCAGTTCCTAAATCTGTTGCTTGGGCAATAAGGAAGATCTTTGAGTCGAGAGAGTTGATAAAAGGCATTGCAGATCTTCAAGGTAATATGGATAGTCGACTGCTTCAGCTACAGAGGGGAGATTCTTTCAGCATTAAGAAATTATACAGGTTCCAACACTCTCAATTCCATAAAGTCCAGTGGAAGAGCATCATACTGCAGGCTCAGTTACATCCTAGATACAAATTCATATTGTGGCTTGCTTTGCATAAGAGGTTGCCAACAGTGGACAGACTCCAGGAACTCCACATTCTGATTCCATAGGAGTATACTTTCTGTGGACTGTCTCGTGACACTTTTGATCATTTTTACTTCTATTGCTCACAGACTAAAGCACTTTGGAGTCGGCCCTAAACTGGCTGGGTTATAAAATTCTTGTTTTCTTTCATCTTCCACCCAAAATATCTAAAATCTTTATGCATTGTGTTTGCACTAGTAAAATTGGCATTCTTGTCAATAGAATCAAGATAAATTACTTTAGCCATAGTAGAGGAATTCGTCAAGGTGACCCCGTGTCTCCATACATATTTATTCTATGTATAGAACTTATGTCTAGGTTAATTGATAATCAAGTGGACAGTTTGATGTGGGATCCTATAAAGATTACCCCTAGGGGTCTTTATTTTTCATACCTATTTTTTGCTAATGATTTGACCTTAATGGGTAAAGCCAACCATAAGACGTGTAATTGTATTAATCGTATTAATTATTGCCTCAAATTTTTTATGGAATAAACTGGGTTGTCTATCAATTATTCTAAACCCGGGATTGTATTCTCCAAAAAATGTCGCGGAACATTTCTAACCATTTTGTAAACTTATTTAACATGAAGCCTAGTATTGATTTTGGGAAATACCATGGGTTCCCTATTCTAAACCTTAAACCCAAGCCTAAGGATTTTAAGTTTGTCATTGAAAAAATGCGAGCAAAACTCTCTCTTTGGAAAACGAATCTTCTTAATATTGTAGGAAGAACCACCTTAGCTCCTCAACTCTTAATGTTATGACCTCTCATGTAATGCACTACACTATGCTCCCTAAAAAAGTGTTAACTCAAATTGATAAAATTCAAAGAGATTTCATATGAGGTACCCTAATACTAAGAAAAAACTCCATTTAGTAAATTGGAAGATAGCCAGAAAGCAAAAATTAGAAGGTGGCCTAGGAATTCACTCAGCCTTCCAAAAAAATTATGTACTCCTTACCTGTAACACCACAGGCTTTAGACAGAGTCTTACATTGGAAAAACACAAGAGGGATGCTGGGTATATAGTTAACAAGCCTTAGACTCTAGTGACGCATTTTAAACCAGTGAGGACCTAGGCACAGAGGGGAAAATATCACTAGCGAGTTGGGCTGTTACAGATTGTATTAGAGCCACTCTTGTGTCAGCCATGTTGATGGTGGGTCAGAGTTCAACTGAGTTTAGGCAAATCCCGGTTAGGCAGAGCAAACCTCAATGCTGAGTCTAGGCAAATCTCATGCGGTGGGGCAAACCTCAGCGAGGACGCTAAGTCTGTAAGAATGGGTTTATGTTACACTCTTGGCTTTAGACAGAGTCTCACATCGGTAAAATACAAGAGAGATGCTGGGTACATAAGTTAACAAGCCTTAGACTCTAGTTACGTATCCCGTGAGGGCCTAGGCCTAGAGCGGTCAATATCACTAGGGGCTGGGCTTTTACATTACTAGCCTTAGTTGGCGCCTTTTTAATCTTCCTAAAACCCCTTGGGCTCAACTAATTGTCAGTAAATATGCCCATAAAAAACCTTCCTCAAATTGTTCCTATATCCGAGCAGCCCTAGAGAAAGGTTGTAAAATCCTTATGAAAGGAACCTTGTGGCATTCGAGTAGAAATTCTAAAATTAATATTTAGACTTCTATATGGATTCATAATGCTCCTAGCCTTAGAAATAGTATAGAAGGCCCTCCCCATAAATCTGATCACTCCATCTTTCTTAGTCAGCTGATCAGAAATAATTACCGGAATGTTTCTATAATATCCGTTGACCTCCTCGCTAAACTAATAAACAGGATCAATGCTACTCCTATTCCGTTATGCTAAATAGGTTATCATGTCCTGGGACATGAATAGCAATGGCATGCTTATCTCCAGGTTTAGCTACAAACTTCTAGAGGATAACCATATGATCACTCAGGATAAATAGCCTAATTTTAATTGGGTTTGGGATCTCCATTATCCTACTAAAATCAAGTTCTTTATTTGGCAATGCATGCACAATAAATTTTCATACAGAGTCTACCTTCACTATATTGGCATTAATATTAATCCTACGTGTCCTATCTGCAAACAAGGGCCTGAGGATGCCACTCACATATCTCTCCAATGCCCTATAGCTACCCGTTATTGGTCAAGTATTAAATAGTCAATCAAAATAATGCCCAATTCAACTAGTTAACTATCCTAATGAACTCTCCTTTCCAAGATAGTCATCACCATTATACTTGGGAAATATTCTCCCTTTTTCGATTTGGAATATGTGGAAGAATAGAAATAACAACAATGTGAATAATCTGAACCTAGATATAATCCTAGCCAGGTTCTCCATCAAATATGGGAATATCTCTTCTTTACTGAAAAAATCTCATACAACAATCAACAATCAAAATTAGAATCCACTGGGGAAGACCTCCTCCAAACACAATAAAACTTAACATTGATGGGGCTTTCTTGAAAGAGAAGCTTCATGCAGGTATACGAGAGGTTTTCAGAAATAGCTCTGGTAATTAGATCATGGGGTTTCCCAATCTTGCTATACAATATGCTCCTTGTAGGCTGAACTTCTAGCACCGGAGTAAGGACTAAAATTAGGTGTGGAGATGTCATATGCTGCTATAGAGATTGAATTAGATTCAACGGATATAATAAATATTCTTATGGATGAGAATGTCAGTATATGCATGTTTTGCTTAACTGCAAATTATTGATGCACCAATTGAAATCCCCGGTGATCAGGCACAATTTTAGGGAAGGAAATGTAGAAGCAGATCGCCTAGTTAAGGAAGCAGTCAAAAATTTCAAGCCGGATAAATGCTATCACCTTGCACGCCCACCTCTTTTTGTTGATAATGTTTTGGAAAAGGACATGCAAGTCTTTGTTTTGGAATTAAACAACTAAGTACTAGTGTTTGTAATAGACTAGTATCTTTAAATAATAGTAATGTCCTACGTGGCTATGTAACTTCAATGTAAGTTTTGCTTATATTAATATATACACTTCTTTATCGTTCAAAAAAGACATAGAAACGTATGTATCCAAAAAACTAATTAACTTTATAGGTAAGACAATAGAATTATTATTCTTTTAACTGTTAAATCGGTCGAATAAACTTATCATTCATCATTTGAGTTTGAACTTTTTCCTTTAAAATTTCATATCGAACATCACAATTTTTAAATAATATTGTCTAATTTTCAAAAATATACTGATTGATTTGGGGTACACGTGCCCAAAAACTAATAATGATAAAAATACGGATTAACATATATCTCACTTCACTATGGTTGATTTTGGATGGATATATATGATATAATATTATTGGAAACAACTTTTTTACCTCAAATAAAATAAGAGTAAGATCTGTGTATATATTATCCTCCCCAAACTTCACCTATGAGATTACATAGGTTATATTATTTTTATACTATACTATACATTATAAAATTACCGATACAAACTTAATCAGTACTCATATGGACTGATTTCTCTTTTCTCTTTAGTTACATTTCATCAACATTTATTTAGTCTCAGCAAGTCTTGGACTCTAGTCATTCTATCCAAGTTCTGCGGACATCGAAACTAACATTAATATAAAAAGCCTAAACCTTGAACTCTAAACCCTGAATATTAATAAAGAGAGCCTAACTAAGAAGACGCTTAGTTCCAAATAAAGGAAAAGACCTTTGAACTTTCTTAAGAAAATACTTAGAGTTCATAGATTTTGAACATGAACTCGAATAATTCGAAGAAATTGATAACTCGTTTGAGCTTGCTGCTTCTCTGTCATCTTCTTTGATAGTTTCTAACATCTTCGATGCTCGATTTCTCATTACATTTACAAACTGTGGTGGTGCTGTTTCAGTAACAAACTTTGCAATACGAGCATTCGCCATTTTTAGATTGAAGAAGTTAGATGAATGAAACTGGTGTTTGATGAGATGTTGGGTTGTTAATGACATTACAGAAACACATAGTAATATGGTATGAAATTTATAGGGGTTTGGATTATAACATTATGAAGCTCTAGCCATGCATTGCCAAGGCTTAAATTGATTCAGTAGTCTTTATCATAATGTTTAAAATCATTTTTAGCAGTTAGTGCTGGTGTTTACTGTTGGTATTAATTGTATGGATAGAGATATTTCCCTCCTAAATCATCTACCTCATGATATAACCTCAGCTGATTGGACCAGTAATTGTAGCAAGTAATTTACTTTATTTTTCAATTACTTGTTATATGGTCTGGTCAGGGGCGGATCCAAGATTTAAAGTTAATGGGTTCTTGCAACAATCTCAATTTGATATACAATATATAATTTACGGAAAAGGGCCAAAACTATCCATATCATTTGCTAAATGGTTTATAAATACCCTCCGTTTATCTATGCGTTTAAAAACACACGAAGTTAATTCTATTAACAAAAACACCCATGCGACAAACGGCAGGACTGGTGGAGTGTTTTTTTTTGAACGGATAGATGGACGGAGAGTATTTATAAACCATTTAGCAAATAATAGGGCTGAGTCTTTCATTTAATGACATGGCGATTACTTTTGAACAGTGTTTTCGTTCACAATTATCTTTTCATGAAAAGTGGCTAAATTTCGATTACTTTTGAAACTGTGGCTATTTTACAATTACTAGTTCAAAAGAATTTTTAGTGTTTCTTTGTTGAAACAAATCTTTTGTGTTTGAAAATATGGCTTTGGCTTTCACTTCATCTTCAATTCATGGCTCTTTGTCCTCCTCTTCTTCTTATGAACATCTCAAAAGTAACCCTTTACTCTTTTTTTTAACCTTTTATAGATTCAATCTTTATCCTAGAATGTGATAATTTAAAGCTTTTTAGCACCTCGATTTCAATTTTTTGTGTGCTTGTATCAGTTATATGTAGTTATTTTTTCTCTGTTATTTCGTGTCTCTTTGGCCTTCTTATGAACAATCCGAAGCTTTTCATTACTTGTCCCTTTCAAAGTTTCAATATTTCTCCTAGATTTGATTGATATATTTTGCCATATTTTCATTTGGGCTCAATTTTTTTGTTTTTTGTTTTGTTTTCATCCTTATCTTCTTACTTAACAACCCAAATGTATCTGTTGATTTTCCATTTAAGAGTTTCAATACTTATCTTGAGTTTGATTGGAGAAATTTCAAATTTTGGTTTTAATTTCGGGTTTTTTGATTTTGGATTTTATATATTCTTTAATTAATTTGTTATTGTATATATGCAGTGCCCCAATTGGAGAAGAAGAAAGGGGGAGATCAGATGAGTGGGAATGTGTGTGATAGATACTACTCATTTTTGTAAATGGGTCGGATAAGGTAAATAGGTTGAAATAATATCCATTTTTTATTCCAGTCAAAGATTGTCACGTGGCCCAATTAAAAATGGCCATGTATTAAATAAAAGACATATCCCTATCGTTTGCTAAATGGTTTATAAATATCCTCCGTCCATCTATCCATTTGAAAAAACACACTCCATCAGTTATGCCGTTAGTTGCGGGAGTATTTTTGTTAATAGAATTAACTTCGTGTGTTTTTTGAACGGATAGATGGACGGAGTGTATTTTTTTGAACGGATAGATGGACGGAGGGTATTTATAAATCATTTAGCAAACGATAGGGAAAGTTTTGGCCCTTTTCCGTATAGTTTATGGGTTCACAATAAATCTATAGATATTTAATAAAATTCTTAGTAGATATAACAAGGTATAAACAAAAGCTACTTGGTGTCGGTGAACCGGGTCTTTGTGCTCAAGATCCGCCTTTGATGATCCCTTGCAAGGTATGAACTTGAGTCCCATTTCGGTATTACAATATGCTGATGTGGGGTTTATATCGCCTTGGCAAGGCCTCTCACACCTCAATGTCTAGCTTTTGAGGTGTGATTCTCTCCCTGTGTTGCATAAATGGTATCAGAGTCATCCACCACCCTTTGTGCCCATCGTGCCATGTATGGTGACACCAGTATTGCAATGTTTGTTCGCCTCACGGACAATGAATGCAGAACGTGATTGTTTGTTATGGTCCATTGCAAGCTACGAACTTGAGTCCCATATCGATATTACAATGTGCTGATATAGGTTTATATGACTTTGGACTCTTCCACGCTAGCTTTTGGGTGTGTTTTTCTTGGGTTCTATCATTACTAACCCTAGTTTTATGGATGGTAACTTATAGTTATACTTTAGGAGCTTGATAATATAAAAATTCTTCTAAATTGTGTGTAAAGTTAAACTTAAAACAATATCACAATTGTTGAAGCTTATAGTGATATCGATAGTAGTTTTCCATACAATAGGTATCGGTTCAATTTTTATTACCTTCACCATTCTCTATGTAATAAAACTACAAATAAAATCATTTAGAGATATGGTGTTGCTGTCATCAAAAGCTTCCAACTTTGTACTGTATGTCATTGAGCTGTAAGTGGCTCATAGAATGCCACATGCCCTTTTTAGATCAGTTACTCAACTAGCTGTTTTTGGTAGATTTGGATGTATTTTGCGCTGAATGGTCAAGAAGAAATTATTTACTTGAGATAGTGAAAGTTTATTTGCATAAAAATATATTTTTGTACAATTTTGTCATGTTTTTTCCCTTTTAGTTTGGTATGTATATGGGGTTGTTGGAATTTTGAGTGGCGTAGGTAGAATTTTACAGAAATAATATCGGTATGTTAGATACAATTATCTGGTAAGTTTTGGACCTGGAAGTATGGGGTTTAATTTAAGGTTTTACTCGTCCTAAATTAATATCTGTTCTGTATTATTTTAAGGTGATGTTGACATATTAATAAACACACATTATTTATTAGAAAAATATTGTAGTATTTAGATATGCATATATGTGAAGAAACGATTTTGCAAGCGATGCTGAACAATACCCCATGAATAAATGGTACGAAAAAATTGATTTATTGGATAGAATGAGGAATTATTCTTAGTGAGAATCTCATCAAAACAATAAGCACGCTACAGTCACAAAAATAGCTGAGATCGGCTATATTAATCCTCACCGTCAATGCCACTCCAATCACATTAAAGAACAACAACAAACTCAATATAGTCCCACAAGCTGGGTCTGGGGAAGATAGTACGTAGGCATACCTTATCTCTAGCTTGAAAAGATAGAGACCCTAGCTTATTAAACAATAAGATAAAACGAATAAATAGAACATGACTTAAGAAAATAACAAGATAGGTATAGTTTTGTCTGAAGAATGAAGCCAATTGAAGATAATTTAAGCCTGCAAAAAGCTGGCATATTTGGCACCTAAGATAAGCCTCTGGATGCAAAGCAATGCATTTTTCGTGACCTCTGCAGCTTCATGATTCAATAGTTTCATTACGCGTTCCTTAGCTTTGAGGTCGGCCACTATGATTCGCCCGGCAGGATGGCATTGAATGAACTGAGACAAATCGTAGCAAGCGACAGCAAGTGTCCTTGCATCGCTTGATGTATCCAAAATTGTCATAAGCACTCTCATGATCTGCATCACAACGACAATCATCACCCTAATACTAGAACAGAAGTTATCGGATTGATTTGTTATTTGTACGCTCAAAAGAATAACAAGGGACGATAACAACAGGAAAGCTACTAAAATCACCACCACACTAACTGACTATTACTATATAACAATAACAACAGATCCAGTATAGTCCCAAAAGGTGGTGTCTGGGGAGATTAGTGTGTACGTAGACCGTAGGTTGTTTTCAATAGACCCTCGGCTCGGATTGACAATTACTGTCTATGTTTCAATTTATATGATATTCTTTTCTCCATAATCTGTTCCAAAAGAATGGTACTTTCTATTTTTGAAAAATCTTTAACTTTATAGTTTCCATTTTACCATTATAACATGCTCTTGAAGCCATAGAAATGTCATGACATGTTACACCACAAGTTCTAACGGTACTTTTGGTATGCGTTGAAAGTCTGTTTACCTTTCTTAAACTCCACGCCCATCAAAAACCACCCTATGAATACAATACACCGCTTAGACATGAGCTATATTGCGCGGACTCTCCAAAATATTGCCGCACCCGTGTCGGATCCTCCAAATATACAATACTTTTGGAGGATCCAAAACATACCCGACAACATTTTGCAGAGAGTCCAAGGAACATAGGACACGAGCAATGACTACTTAGACACGAGTAAAGTTTTTGAGTTCGAGTAGCAGATATACTAAGTCAAAGCCAGCAGAAAGCCGAAGATGAATAAATTCAGGTTAACAAATTTGGTTGGGCAGTTATGCAACCTGCAAGATTTTTATTTTACTACAAAAAGGCACAACAGTAACAGTATTGTACAGCATTTAAGCTATGAAAGAATGTAAAAAACCACAGGCATTACCTGAAATCCGTTCTCCTCGGAATTATTTATGTTTTCCTTCCAGAATAGAGGATCTTTATGCATAGGGGACCAATCAAGATTGCCAAGTAGGACTCCTGCTTGTACTTGTCGTATGAACTTAATTTTTTGATGTTGTCCTTCAATCCTTCTTCAAGTTGATTCAGATCATCCAAAAGGTCCTACCGAGATTACAAATAAACATACTAACATGATTAAGTATTGTCTATTAAGGAAATAAGGGGACACAGTAAATACTTAGCGGACCATCTCTTTATACAATGAGCACTGGCGTCAATTGTATCTGCTTTCAACTTCGTCAGAATTTACAATTTGCGTCTTATATAGACAACAACAACAACAACAACTACCCAGTATAGTCCCACAAAGTGGGGTCTGGGGAGGGTAATATGTAGACGGGCCTTACCCCTACCTGAAAGGGCAGAGAGGTTGTTTCCAATCGACCCTCGGCTCAGTGAAGAAAAGGAACAACAAAAACAAAAACAAAAGAGCATTAGTAACTTCAGCAGAAATAGCGTAAATAATTATCTAAACATAAGAATCATAAATAAAATAGCATGCAATAATATTATACAGTAACTACTATAAATTGTAAGATATATGGACTTATATCTACATACATATGAACAATATATGGATAAATTATATGTTATGTGCTATCTTTTGGTTTGGCCTAATTTTGTGGTCTTATGGACATTATGTTAAGGGGGCCAATGTGTTGTCATATAAAGTGTAGGACTAATGTATAGATACCCAAAAGGGTAACCTTAGTTAATGATGGGCTAACTAAGGTTACATATATGTAACCATGGTTACAAGCTTGTGACTCTTGAGTTATGTAACTCTTGTGACTCTTGGCTTATGTAACTCTTTTGTTATAAAGTGGGGGTTATGGTTCCCACATTATAGCAAGACAAGACTCTTCTTCCTCCCATTGAATCAAGAGCAAAAACACCATTGTTGTCTTGCAAATAATTGTGGAAAACCATATACCAACCTTTGGTAATTGTCATATTATTATTGTGAAATTATACACATATTGTTTAAGCCTTGTGAGGGATTATTGTGGTGATACAAACTTCAAGAAATCTTGAAGAAAGGATCAAGGAGTTCACAAGGACATTTGGACAATCATCAAAGGAGGTTCAACAAATTCCACACATGGATTCAGGTTAGCTTCCGCTCATGTAGTTTAATTCCGAATTGTTCAATATGAAGGTTGTTATATTTAGTTGGAATCATAATCCTAACAATTGGTATCAGAGCCACCTTCATTTTTGGATAATTTGAATGTTCATAAGATTCATGTTATGTTAGGATTCATGTTCAAGTTTTGTTAGAATTTATTTATGAAATTCAAGTACCATGAAATAGCATGTTTCTTATGAATGTTGTGTTTTTGATGAAATTTGATGTTTTAATATCTTGTTAATCTTTACTTGAATTAAAACATTGTATTATGCATGATTTTAGTTGGTAGACAACATGTTTTCTTGTTTAAGATTCTTGTTGAAAATCATGTTAAAACAGTAAGGTTCACTGCTCCAAGATAATCGATTATTTTGGACAGATAATCGATTATCTTAGTCCAGTGAGTTTGAAACGTTTTTATAAATACCAGAATAATCGATTATCTGGTTTAGATAATCGATTATTCTGGTCCAGTAACTTAAAATTTTTTTCATATACCAGATAATCGATTATCTATTTCAGATAATCGATTATCCTGGTCCAGTAACTCAGAAAATTTTTCTTAATACCAGAATAATCGATTATCTGGTTTAGATAATCGATTATTCTGGTCCAGTAACTTATGAATTTTTTTTATGCCAGAATAATCGATTATCTGTTTAAGATAATCGATTATCCTGGACCAGTAAGGTTAAAAACGTTTCAAATCTTTTAAGTTTCAGATTTTAATTGACATATTATTATTCAATTGAAATGTTTAAGTTTGATTATTAATGTATTATACATTAATATTTAAGTTTTGAATGTTAATTGTTTTTTAGTCCATCAATTTTCATATTTTTTGGAATTGTCCTCTCAAGTATAATAACAATTAATATTCAGTTGTTGCATGTCAAAACATGTAACATATTAAGTTAAGATTCATAATATGGCTTAAGGAACTAAAGTTTTTAGCATCTAATATTTTAAATTAGTCAATTGAAGCATTATGTTGCCAAAGTAACCTCTATTGTGTAGATTGATTAATCTTGAAATATAAGATGACTGTGGATGTTAGTCTTCCATGCGTTTAACACCGGCCCAAAGGAAGGTTGTTATTTGGCAGGAATTCAAACATGCTTGTGGTGATAAATATGAGACAATTATTTGGTTTTCCATATGAATATTAAATCGGCCCAAAGGAAGGTTTGATATTTGACAGGAGTTTATTGTCTATGTTTGATCACTACACTAAGAGTACCACTTACAAGTTGTTTTTCTGTCCAAAGACTAAAATCAATGTTGTGCTAGGTATCTTGTAATGGGATATGCCTATTTTGAATCTATAAAGTAAAGTTAAAGTTCAAGTAATTGTAAGCATGTATTCAGTAATCCTTTTGTTCTATTTTCAGTTAATTCTTCTGCTTCTACGATCTCTGCCAACATCAATAGCATCCATGTGCTTAACGGCACAAACTTTAAGGAATGGAAAGAGAACGTCATGATCGTTCTCGGTTGCATGGATCTTGACCTTGCTCTTCGGACCGAGCAACCTACTCCTCTTGAGGATACATCCTCTCCTGATGAAAGGAGGGTGATGGAGAAGTGGGAACGCTCGAATCGCATGAATCTAATAATAATGAAACGTGCAATTCCAGAATCATTCAGGGGCACTATGAATGATGAACCTAATGCCAAAGTTTTTCTTGGAAACCTAGAACAGCGTTTTATGCAAAACGAAAAGGCGGAAACAAGTACACTATTGAGTAAACTTGTTTCCATGAGGTATAAGGGCAAGGGAAACATTAGGGAGTACATTATGGAAATGTCTCATCTTGCTTCGAAACTAAAGTCACTCAAGCTGGATTTACCCGAGGAACTGCTTGTGTACTTTGTTTTGATATCTCTTCCTGCACACTTTAATCAGTTTAAGGTCAGTTACAACTGCCTGAAGGAGAAATGGACTCTTAATGAGCTCATTTCACATTGTGTGCAAGAAGAGGAAAGGATAAAGCTAGATAAGACAGAAAGTGCTCATTTGGCATCCTCTTCTAAGGAAACTAAGAAGAGGAAAGGTAAGAAAGTTGCGGTTGCAAAGCCCAAGATTAAGCAACATAAGGAACCTAAGGTTGAAATTACTGAATTAGGTTGCTTCTTCTGTAAGGGGACTAATCATGTGAAGAAAGATTGTACCAAGTACATGCCTGGCGTGCGAAAAAAGGTACATTTCTTTCTCTTGTTTGTTCTGAAGTTAATTTAATTTCGGTACCTAAGGATACTTGGTGGGTAGATTCTGCTGCTACTACTCACATAAGTATATCAATGCAGGGTTGCCTGAACTGCCGAAAACCAAATGATGGTGAAAGATACATCTATGTGGGTGACGGCAAGAAGGTGCCAGTTGAAGCTATTGGCAAATTTAGGCTGTTGTTTAAGACCGGTTTTCATTTAGATTTGGATGAGACTTTTATTGTACCGTCTTTTAGACGGAATTTAATTTCTGTTCCCAATTGGACATATCCGGTTATACATGTTCTTTTGGTGACAATAAAGTTAGTCTCTTTCAGAATTCAAATCTTATTGGTACTGGTGTTTTATCAACATTTGATAGCTTATATTTGGTTGATACAATAACTTCAAATAAAGAAACTTTGCATACAAGTTTAAGTGGTACTAAAAGAAAATTAATTAATGAGAATTCTATATCACTCTGGCATAAACGTTTAGGTCACATATCCATTCAAAGAATTCAGAAACTCGTGTCAAATGGGATTCTTGATTCTCTTGATACCTCAAATTCGGAAATTTGTATTGAGTGTATCAAGGGAAAACAAACAAACAAGACTAGATTAGGTGCTAAGAGAGCTTCGGACATCTTAGAATTGATACATACGGATATTTGTGGGCCATTTCCTACTCCTTGTCGGAATGGTCAACAATACTTTATCACATTCATAGACGATTACTCTCGTTATGGGTACCTATATCTTATTCATGAAAAGTCCCAATCCGTAGACGTGTTCAAATCATTTAAGGCTGAAGTTGAAAATCAACTAAGCAAAAGAATTAAATCCGTTAGATCTGACCGTGGTGGTGAATACTATGGTCGATATGATGGTTCCGGTGAACAACGTCCAGGGCCTTTTGCTAAATTCCTAGATGAGTGTGGGATCGTCCCTCAGTATACTATGCCAGGCAGTCCTACGATGAATGGTGTAGCTGAGAGACGAAATCGGACCCTTAAGGATATGGTAAGAAGTATGATTTCTCGTACAACTTTGCCAGACTCACTCTGGGGTGAAGCATTAAAAACCGCAGCTTATATTCTTAATAGAGTTCCAACTAAAGCTACAATCAAAACCCCATATGAACTTTGGACTGGGCATAAACCCAGTATTCGGCATTTACACATTTGGGGTTGTCCAGCTGAGGCAAGGCCTTATAGGCCGAATGAAAAGAAACTGGATGCTAAGACGGTTAGTAGCTATTTTGTTGGATACTGTGAAAAATCCAGGGGTTTTAAGTTTTATGATCCCACTTCTAGAACTAATTTTGAGACGGGTAATGCTAGGTTCTTTGAGGATATTGAGTTTGGGGGGTGGGGAGATAAAGTTGTTAGAGATTTTGTTTTTGAGGAAGAACATGTGTCTTTCCCTCAAGTTGTTGATCTTGGTCTTCATGACACGGATCACACAACTCCGGTTCAAGACAATCTCGAAAATCTCCCCCATCAGGACCCTGATATAACTAATGAAAATCAAACTCAACAACCTCAAGAAACTGAAATGCCATTAAGGAGATCCACTAGAGAGAGGAGAAATGCAATTTCGGATGATTATGTAGTATTTCTCCAAGAACAAGAAAGTGATATTGGACTTGAGGAAGATGATCCAATCAACTTCCGTCAAGTCATTAAGTGTTCTAACTCTCAAAAGTGGATTGATACCATGAATGATGAGATGAAGTCTATGAGCGATAATGACGTTTGGGAGCTTGTTACATTGCCCGAAGGTATTAAACCTATTGGTTGTAAATGGATTTTTAAAATCAAAAGGGATTCAGGGGGCAATGTTATTAAGTATAAAGTTCGTCTTGTCGCAAAAGGCTACACTCAGAAGGAAGGCATTGATTATAAAGAGACTTTCTCTCCAGTTTCATCGAAAGACTCTTTCAGGACTATAATGGCATTAGTAGCACATTTTGATCTTGAGCTTCATCAAATGGATGTTAAGACAGCATTTCTCAATGGTGACATTGAGGAAACAATTTATATGGTGCAACCTGAAAACTTTGTTTCGGATGAATCAGAAAAGAAGGTTTGCAAATTAAAGAAATCCATCTATGGGCTCAAGCAAGCTTCTCGTCAATGGTATTATAAGTTTCATGCAGTCATTACATCTTTTGGTTTTGAATCGAATATTGCTGATGACTGTATATACCATAAGTTCAGTGGGAGTAAGTATATTTTTTCTGGTTTTATATGTCGATGACATACTGCTAGCCTGTAACGATATAGCATTATTACTTGAAACTAAGAAATTTCTTTCAAAGAAATTTGAAATGAAAGATCTTGGTGAAGCTTCTTTTGTATTAGGAATTCAGATACAACGAGATCGCTCTAAAGGTATTCTCGGTCTGTCACAAAAGGGCTATATCGATAAGGTTCTGAAAAGATTTGGCATGCAGGATCGTAAACCAGGCAACACCCCTGTTGCTAAGGGAGACAAATTTAGTCTCAAACAGTGCCCAAATAATAATTATGAAATTTCGGAAATGCAGAAGACGCCTTATGCTTCGGCGGTAGGTAGTCTGATGTATGCTCAGGTATGTACACGACCTGATATAGCATACATTTGTTGGGATGTTAGGCAGATATCTAAGCAATCCGGGAATGGACTATTGGAAGGCAGCCAAACGGGTCATGAGGTACTTACAGAGAACAAAGGATTACATGCTTACATACCGGAAATCGGACCAGCTTGAGATCATTGGGTATACCGATTCCGATTTTGCTGGATGTCAGGATAGTTTGAAGTCCACTTCAGGCTATATTTACATGCTTGCGGGCAGTGCTATCTCTTGGAGAAGTATCAAGCAAACTCTTACAGCCACTTCCACCATGGAAGCGGAGTTTATGGCATGTTATGAAGCATCTAATGAGGCATTATGGCTGCGGAATTTTGTTGGTGGACTGCGAATTGTTGATAGCATCAAAAAGCCACTTAGGCTATTTTGTGATAACAGATCGGCAGTCCTTTATGCTAATAACAACAGTAGTTTGACGAAAGCAAAACATATGGACGTCAAATTTCGGGTTGTTAAAGAAAGAGTACAAAATGGACAATTGTGCATTGAGTACATTAGTACAAACTCCATGCTTGCGGATCCGCTCACTAAGGGATTGACACCAAAAGTATTTCATGAGCATATTGCTTGTATGGGTGTCAAATCAGATAAGGATTATGTATTTTAGTGGGAGTTTTGTATTGTACATTTATGTATTGTTCATTATATTCAGAAATTCAGTAATTCAGTTATATCTGCAGATATTCAGTTTTAAAGTTTTTGTGCTCTTACAATTTATGATTGATCTCAATAAAGAGAACCAGTTGGAAATAGACATTCTATTGACCACACTTTATGTTATTTCCATGCTACATACCTACACTTGATCCAAGTCGTTGGTTATATTGATATACGTGATCTATGCCGGTTCTAGTTACGAATGAGTAACAAAGAGCACTTAGTTCCTATGTTGGTATGATTGATGGACCGGATTGTTCATGACAATTTTATTGTGATAGCAATTTTGCGCACCTAAGGTTATTTTGTAACATATAATGCTAAGGTTTGTACATATGTTTGTGTATCTCGTCCAAGTGGGAGATTGTAAGATATATGGACTTATATCTACATACATATGAACAATATATGGATAAATTATATGTTATGTGCTATCTTTTGGTTTGGCCTAATTTTGTGGTCTTATGGACATTATGTTAAGGGGGCCAATGTGTTGTCATATAAAGTGTAGGACTAATGTGTAGATACCCAAAAGGGAAACCTTAGTTAATGATGGGCTTACTAAGGTTACATATATGTAACCATGGTTACAAGCTTGTGACTCTTGAGTTATGTAACTCTTGTGACTCTTGGCTTATGTAACTCTTTTGTTATAAAGTGGGGGTTATGGTTCCCACATTATAGCAAGACAAGACTCTTCTTCCTCCCATTGAATCAAGAGCAAAAACACCATTGTTGTCTCGCAAATAATTGTGGAAAACCATATACCAACCTTTGGTAATTGTCATATTATTATTGTGAAATTATACACATATTGTTTAAGCCTTGTGAGGGATTATTGTGGTGATACAAACTTCAAGAAATCTTGAAGAAAAGGATCAAGGAGTTCACAAGGACATTTGGACAATCATCAAAGGAGGTTCAACAAATTCCACACATGGATTCAGGTTAGCTTCCGCTCATGTAGTTTAATTCCGAATTGTTCAATATGAAGGTTGTTATATTTAGTTGGAATCATAATCCTAACATAAATAACTACCATAAGGGAGACACAATCCAATACACAAATCATCTATGGATAGCCCTGCCAAGCCTCACCCAACCCCAGGTGAGGAGAACGAAAAACTCTAAGGGCACCTATCCTACAACCCTGATACTAGACCTCTAGACTTTCCTATCAAGGGTCATGTCCTCAGAAACCCGCATTTTAGCCATGTCATGCCTAATCACATCTCCCCAATACCTCTTAGGCCTCCCTCTGCCTCGCCGAACGCCGACCACCGCCAGCCGCTCACAACTCCTCACCGGGGCATCAGGACTTCTCCTCCGCACATGCCCGAACTACCTCAGCCTCGCTTCTCGCATCTTCTCATCCACCGGGGCCACCCCCACCTTCTCTCGAATAACTTCATTCTTAATCTTATCTAACCTGGTGAGCCCGCACATCCACCTGAGTATCCTCATCTCCGCAACCTTCATTCTCTGAACATGAGAGTTCTTCACTGGCCAACACTCTGCCCCATACAACATGGCAGGTCTAACCACAGCTCTATAAAATTTCCCCTAGAGTTTCTGTGGAACTTTCGTCTTATATAGACAAAGTAATTAATATACAATATCAAATTGAAAACCGCAAAATGGTTGTATCACCTCATCACTCCAAGCCTGTGCTTTCAAGTCCTTTACAGTTTGCAGCACTCCCACGTCTACCATCTGAGCACCAAATGACCCTTTGGAAAGCAAATTCCTGAGAGTCAAGATAACAACCCTGACTACCTGCAGATATCAGAACAACAAAATGCCATGAACAAAGATGAGACAAGACATCATTTAGTTACAGCTTGGTGCTACTGCTTTTCTTTTTGTTTTTCGCGAGCCGAGGGTCTATCGGAAACAACTTCTCTACCATCAAGGTGGGGGTAAAGTCTTCGTACACACAACCCTCCCCAGATTCACTTGTGGAATTACACTGGGTTTGTTGTTGTTGTTTTTGTTTATTTGAAGTTAGGAAGTACAGAAGCGGGAATGTTAAAACTTCAAACGTATGAATGTACAGTAGAATATTAGTTAGAAAAGTAGAACCTCTCTTCACACGGCCAAATAGAAAGATTATAGAAACAGAGCGAATACACAAGTTACTGTAACACATAGCGTGGAAAAGTCACTCACCTTCTCCTTTGTCGAACCTTTAACAACTTTTATCAACCGAGGTAGGGCCCTAGAAGTAGCCAAGTACTCAATTGCAAGTTCATAGTAAGACAAAAGCCAGACACAGAGGCATGTCTCGTAGAGAAGCTGTTTCAAAAGAAGGGCAGAAAGTCATTACATCTTAAGACAAATTTGTAGAGGAACTGCTTCAACACAAAAAGGAAAAGTTTAGCAATGTTTGGAAGGTTGAGCATGTTAAAGATGGAAGCATATAACTTTCTATCACAAACTCTCGGAGTTGAATGATACATGAATCAGATTACAAACCATCTCAACTCTCACATCCCAGCACTTTGATAATATATTTACAGAATTTATGAAGGTCTAACATGTGGCAGTATTAGTGTAAAAGATGCACCTGAATGGACTGCTGAGTAGATGCAGGTGTAATTAAAGGAACAAGTAGCTTCACTCCGTCAGCCTGAACAAATGAAGATCGAACAATAGATTCCTTCAACAGAGTTGCAAGGCAATTGATTGCAGCAGGAACGCTGCAGCTAGGATGAGAAGGCTTTCTCAGCTGTAAAGATATGGACAAATCAGAATTAATACAACATACCCAGTTAAATCCTACATAGTGGGGTCTGTGTAGGGTAGTGTGTACGCAGACCTTACCCCTACCTTGTGGAGATAGAGAGGGTTGTTTCCAATAGACCTTCGGCTCAGGATTGATACAGTGCCAATAAATTGTCATTTAATTATAGCAATAAGTGGAAATAAACCCATAAATCCATTCTTCCTCTTTTCCATTACTTTGGTGATTTAACTTTAGTTAGAACGAATACCATGACAACACAAAAGGAGAAACACATTAAAATTGGAATCAACAAAGAGGTTAGCAAGTAAACGAGCTCAACTATTTTGCGTCAAGGTGGAGAAGGACTGAAGGAGGTTAAACCTAGGCTTCACAATGTGCTTGAGCAGAAGCAAGAATTTTCATGTTTCAACTCAAAAAGAGTTGTCTCAAATAGATCGAATTATATCTTAATTTGTTTATGTTATACAGTCCTATCTCTTTTCCTTCCTCCTCCTCTGTTTTTCAGCCGCTTTCCAAAGTACTACTGCCACCATTGCAAATCCCCTTGAAATGTCTAGAAAAACAACCTCACGAGTTGTTAATTTTCTTTTTTGGGGGGGGGGGGGGGGGGGGGGTAGTAGTGGAGGAACAACATCAAAATGGCAAATGAAGATACACAGACAAACCTGTGCGCATAGCCACCACAAGGCCTCTCAGAACATCTTCAGCGGTGGTGAGTTTCCTCTTTGAACTGGAGGCATCTCCATTTGCATCAACACTATTCTGAACTTTTGGCCTAGCACTGAAATTACAAAAAAGAAAAGGAGAGCCATTAGGAAATAGCATTTGAGTAAATCATCCTAATCATAGGTCTCTCAAGACAATTGATTGCATAGGGATAATGATTTTAATACCTCACTATCAAAGAGAGAATTTTGCAGCTCTTCTCTTGTATGAACCAATTACCTTTCCAAAGCAATCTGAAAGAATTAAACTCCTCGTTCAGAAAGAGAAGGAATGTGATGATGTAAGAGAACATAAAATCTACTGTATTAAATGATAATAATTGCAAAGAAGAGGTGGGCAGAACTAGAAAGTTCAAAAGTTTGAATAAAATGTTTAAAAAGAGTACCCAAGTAAAGGTTCATAAGTGTCTTCATCGGAAAAAGATGAGTCATGGAATAATCTTGCTCTTCTTGGGTTTGCTCCAAGAAAGAAGTAATAGATTGGTCAATTTGTCAAGAGAAATTTTAACTGTAAACCCTCAGTTACCTGTAAGCATTTCATCAATTAAAGCTAAAACATATTCCACAGTGTCTTCCTTGAAGATGTCTCGTAAAATGGTAATAAACAAACTGACATAAGCTGGACCATCCTGTAAAAATTGCATCCAGTTTATCAATGTATTACAACTAAAGACTATTATGGGAAGTTACAAAAGAGTGACCAAGAAACCAAAACTGAAGTAACAATCCAACTAAATACAAGAAACATTAGGCAGAAAAGTTGCAGTGAACATGGAAGTAAGATGCATGAATCAGAATTGGGTGGCAATTAAAATGTAAATCATAGCTAAGTAAAAAGACAGAAACATTACATCATCCAGCAACTGAGCTTTGTCGCTTTCAGCCTTTTTATCATAACTCCTCAACAGCTGAAGACCCGTTCCGGTGATCAGCTTCGTGGTCATGTAAGTCTCCCATGGAATATCCCTTCTCAAAACCTTCAAAAAGTAAAATCACACAATATTAGCTGTGCACTAAAAGACACAGTTGATCACGGCTCTGTGCAATTTCCTCCCCCTCCTCCCTTCCGTAGAAAATACATTATGAAAAAAAATTTCCCATTGTTACTTTCGCCAAGAGGAAGATAACTGTGATAGACAGTTCTTAAAGTAATTAAACTTTAAAAACAACCTCGTAAGTCGTATCTTAACCAATCATTTACTGCATGGATTTCTTTCTAGTTTCTTTTATTTAACAGACCAGCTATTATAGCCTTTGTAGAAGAAGAAAGTCAATGAATGAAAAAGAAAGCAACTAACAGCCACAGACATAGATCTCCTGTACATGCTCAATATGATGATGGTGGAAATCACAGTCTAATCATTAGGTGCAAAATTGTAGATTCATGATGATGCTTATGTACGCAAGAGATTACCTGCTCTGTCGTGAGCTCAGCATTCTCAATTGTCATTGTGACTAGCTTCTTCAGATCCGAAATATTTTAGCCTCTAACGAATCAAGTAAAATGGAATGTCTTGTTTCCTTTATCCAGTATAGATTCCACAGAAATATTTCAAAACTCTGACAGATAGATATTCCCATATTGTACAGAGATTCACTTAAATACTGGACCATCAAATGCTTTCGCACAATCCGTATAATTCAAACTCACTAATTCAAATGGACTATCATTTACAAATTGAAACAGAAAAGCAAGGCAATGATAATTCAAACATTTTACTCAGACAACAATAAAACCCAATTTCCAGCTCTTTTTTCTTTCTTTTTTTCTTTTTTTTTTCCAGCAAGTTCATTTAGCTACTTCAAGACAACATTTTTCTCAACCTAAACCTAAAGCTCCAAAACATTCATTCAAACCCAGAAATTGGCATTTCCAATTCCTCTCGTGCATAAAGAGAAAAAGAAGAATTAACTCAAATAGCCGCTCGCCCAACCGCTTAAACTAAAAATAGCAGGTGGAGGTATAATATATGCATAATTCGTGTAATATATGCATATAATTATGTGTAATCAATGTATAATCTATGTATATAGCTAGAAAATAAACAATGAATATGACTGGCTATTTATGTAAAATCCCCCCAAACTTTATTTTCAAACTTCAAGAGTCAACCTTTATCTCTAAAACACATTCATTTAAACCCAGAACTAGCATTTCCCAATACGATAATCCAGTGAATTAGCTGAAATTGACATGAAATTGGTGCTAGTTGAATAGAATGGAGGAGAAATGTACAAAATAAATAAACAGATAGGATACAAATCAAGATACCTTTATCAGGACAGATGGCGGGGATCAATGTGGAGAAGAGAAAGAGTAAAGAGGATCTTGAAATCTGAAAGGAATAAGACGGGTAAGAGCCAAACAGATAGATCAACCTTGAGGAGAGAAGTGATCCATGTAAGAAACAGCAGGAAATCACACAAATGATCCCTAATGTTTGGATTAGTTTAAAATCATCTTCTTCTTTTTTTTGTCAAAAAGAAACTTTTGTATTTCAACAAGTATAAATGTACACTTCTTTGGGACTATAAAACAAATCTCAAATTTGATCAACTATCTACTCTACAATCAGAAAGTTGTTTAACTAACTCCTAACATACAAAATTGTGAATATATTCAAGGAGTACATTGTGGATAGCAATTTAAGTATTGTAATGTGGGCTGCCATTTTTGTTTCTTCCTTCCAGTGATGTGCACCTGGATTGCAATCTGTCGTGCTCTATCTGTAGCATCTTTGCTCGACTGTCTAAATCTTCTTTCATTTATTTCCATCCAGATATTGTATACAGCTGCTGCGAATACCACTCCTAGGATGGTTTTCCTTTGATTTCTGTTGTTGACTCTATCAGAGATCCATTGCACCTCTAGTTCCCAATTGTTTATCAATCTGTTGAAATTCAGCCACCTTAACAATCCTTGCCACAGTGGTTGGGAATAAGAGCAGTCAAAGAATAGGTGATCGTGTAGCTACCTCTGGTTTACATACTGTTTCCCAAGCTATGGGGGGCCTATGACTTGTCTCATGTTTCCCAGTTCATAAGTAGTTCCTGCATATTCTCTCTACCAGTTTGATGACTTTCTTTGGAAGTAAAGACTTGGGCCCAGTAGGTTTGCATTTCAGAACACTCTTGATCAGTTGGAGCCTTCCAACATAGGATAAGACCTTGGATGACCAGCATCTGATTTTGTCCACTATCCTGTCAACCAAAGGTAGGCATTGTGTGATTGTAATCTTTCTTGTTGACAAGGGAACTCCTAGGTATTTGAAGGGGAGCTGCCCTTCTGTTAATTGAAATTCTGCCGATAGCTTTTCCTTGAATTCTTGTGAAACCCCTGCTATGTACAGAGAGCTTTTCTCCAAGTTTGCTTGCAGTCCAGACATCTGGGAGAAGTTATCAAACTCTTTCAGCAATAGCCTCATGGAAATTTCATCTCCTCTATAGCACATCAGGAGATCATCTGCAAAACAGATATGAGTGAGTTGTAACTTGGAACATTTGGGATGGAAGTTGAAGTCTGGGTTCCTGTTTAATTACTTCGGTGTTCTGTTGAGGTATTCCATGACTAAGACAAACAGGTATGGAGACATTGGGTCTCCCTGTCTTAATCCTTTCCTTGCTGTAAATTTGCTAGTAAGACCTCCATTGACTAGTAAAGAGAAGCTTGCTGTAGAGACACACTCCATAATTAAAGTGACCATTTTGTAAGGTACACCATACTCCAGCAACACTGCCCTCAGAAATTCCCATTCAACAGAGTCATAAGCTTTCCTAATATCTACTTGATTATGTACCTGGGAGATACTGCTTTTTGGGAGTAAGCTCAAATCAGTTCAAGAGCCATGATGACATTGTCCAGGATGTTTCTCCCCTCTATGAAAGCTGATTGTGCATGCCCCACCAGATAGTCCACAACCATTTTTAGCCTGTTTGTAAGGATCTTTGCAATAACTTTGTACAGTGTTGAGCAGCAAGCAATGGGCCTGTATTCCTTGACATAGTTGGGATTTTTTACTTTCGAAATCAATGTAACAGTTGTGCAGTTAATCATTTCAATAATTTCCCAGTTTGAAAGAATTTCTGCACTGCCTCTATAAGCTCCTCCCCCACAATAGGCCAGAATTGTTTGAAGAATTCTGCAGGGTAACCATCTATCCCAAGAGCCTTGTCATTAGAAAGATTATGTATTATCTGACTGATTTTTTCCCTTGTTATTGGAGCTAATAATTGTTGTTGTTGGTGCAATGATAGACATGGCCCATCTCTAGCCACATTGATATCTATCCCAGGAAGCTGATCTGCTGTTGTGCCCAGTAGTTGTTGAAAGAATCGAATGAACTCCTGCTGGATCTGTTGTGGATCAGTAATCCTCACCTGGTTGTCATTGAGGGTGCTACTCACCTTGTTTCTTGCTTGTCTGGACTTCATACACGCATGGAAGTACTTTGTATTGCTATCACCCAGCTGGATCCAGTTTGCTCTTGATTTCTGTCTCAGTATTTGTTCTTGAATGCCTTCCCACTTTTCAATGTTCTCTAATAGTTTCTTTTCTTCTTCAATCACTGCTGCATTGAAATAATCTCCATTCAGTTTTCCTTGAATTACCCTCAGACCTTCTCTCATTTGTTGCAGCTTTGTATCAATAGATGAATGCTCCTGGTGGATGGTTCTGGTCTCCTGCTCAATTTTCCTCAGTTTGCTCCAAATAGAGTACATAGTGTAGCCTTGGATTTGTTGTCCCCACACTCTTTGAACTGCTTCCTTGTATTCTTTTTGCTGCATAACTGTTAGTAGTAGCCTATATGGTCTTTTTACTTTAACTTTAACTATATCTGTGTCTATCAACATAGGAGTGTGATCTGAACATCCAGGTAACATGTATACTGCTTCCACTCCTGTGTAAGAATTGAACCACTGATCATTACCAAAGGCCCAGTCAATATGGCTATAGACTCTGGCTTCAACATCCCTATTATTGCTCCATGAGAATGAATTGCCTCTTTTGGTAAGCTGCCCCACTCCAATGTCATCAATACACCCCTGAAAATCAGCTATCTCTGAAGGATGCACTGGCTGACCATTTATCATATCCTCAACTCCTAGCAGACTGTTGAAATCCCCCATTATAAGCCAAGGGCCAGTTTGCTGGACAGCTCTCAAGTCCCTTCATAGTGGTGCTCTGTGTTAGGTAGTGTGTAGGCCATATACAAAGGTGATGTAGCTAGTGAAGTTTGAATTCTTATCTTTCACCTGACAATGGATTAGTTGATCAGTGCTCTCCAGTAGTACCACTTGAACATTGACATCTTTCCACATTATCCATATTCTGCCATTAGGAGCATGTACATAGTTGTTCTCTATAGTCCAGTCACCTCCCAGCTTCTTATATATTGCGATTGAGTTTTTCTGCTTCACTCTAGTTTCTAGGCAAGCTAACATATCAAATCTATTAGTCTTCAGGAATTTGACTAACTCTCTTTGTTTGTAGGACTTGTTTAGTCCTCTAATGTTCCAGGATACAATAATCATGGGGAAACAGTGGATGTAGTACCTCCTGGATCTACTGGCTCTAGGCTGTATTCTCCCTTCTGTTGGCTCCCATCAGGAGGTTCTACTATAGTGAGTACTGCAAATGTATTCCTCTTGGTTACTTCAGCATAGTTGGTCACTTTGTTTTGGTTTCTATCTTTAGGGCCTTGGACAACTGCAATCTACTTGCCTTTGTTATTCCTTTCTACAACAGGCAACTCTGTTGGTTTGTCATTCTGCTACCATTCTACTGTCTCCTCAGTTACAGCTTTTGGTTGCCAATGCACTCGGGTTACCTTCTTTTTCCTCTTTCTCTGTCTCTGGCCTTTTACATTCTGTTGTTTCTCCTTCTGACAGTCTGCCCAAACAAGTTGCATTCAAGACAGAAGGTTGGTTTCCATTTATACTCCACATTTTGTAGCCAGCTTTTCCCATCTGGCATCTCTATGTAGACATTCTCAGGCAGAGGTTGAGTGATATCAACTTCCACAAGAACTCTCCATAAGAGATTCTTTCACATTCAGCAGTTAACCTATCAGTGCATAAAGGTTTACCAAGTAAGCTTGCTATTCTGCCTAAATACTCTTTAGCCCAACATTGTATTGGCAGCCCAGGAAAACTGACCCAAATTGGGACAATTCTCATTGACTCGTTCTAAATCTGAAAATTAGGATCCCATTCCTTCAGAATCATAGGCCTACCGTTGAACGTGTATGGTCCTTGTTGCATGATTAGGTTTTTATCCTCCATAGACTCAAATTTGAAGATGAAGTACCCATTGTCATGCAGCAACAGTGTAGGCATTGTAACCTCATTCCAAACGCCATAAACATACTTTGACATTTCCTTAAATGATGGATTACCTCCCAAAACATAACCAATTAGGGCATACCTCCACTTCTGGTTCTGAACCTCTATCTCCTTAGGGTTCAATTTTGCGATTTTCACTCCATCCTTCATCATCGGAGTATAGAACTTCAGTTGCATGCCCTGATTTTGAGTCCGATTACCTTTGACTACCTCCGCCATTGTTGGCTTCTGGGTTTCAGTAGAGTACGTGAGTTTCCTAGCCATCGTCATTCCACCTGCAGCCTCCTTCTTCTTCTCCGGCGGTGTCTGCATGACAGTAGGGTCACTCCCATACCAGAAAACCAGTGTAGAAGGGGCATTGGGGTTAGTTGTGGTGGTATTCCACTCTCAGGTGTGATCACTCTCACCATATTTACAGTGGGGAAGTGTTTAGTAAGGTCGGTTGGATGTGGTGGGTGGTTGCCGGCGGCAGGCAGCGGCTCGCTTGCCAGTCGCCAGAGTTTCTCTCTCCCCTCTTTAAAACGTTCCCCCTACTGACTCCCTAAAATCATCTTTAAATACTTTATTTATATGTTTTTGTGGTATAATAAACCTAAATGTTGTGATTTTTGACTCAAAATACGTTTCTAATCTATTAATCTATATCTTTTATATATTTATATATTATATATTATTAAAAAGAGAGGAAAAAGTCCTTCCTTAAATCAAGTGGTAAGTGGTAACCTAAAAAAATACCACATGGCATAATTAGTTATTATTTTTGAATTTAAATTTAAATATATATAAAAAATGAAAATAATATAATAAAATAAAAATTACTATATACATATACATATATATATATATATATATATATATATATATATATATATATATATATATATATAGATATATATATATATATATATATATATATATATATATATATATATATATATATATATATATATATATATATATATATATATATATATATATATATATATATATATATATATATATATATATTAGTTACTTTATTTGGATTAACAAATATAGATATCTTATAATTAAATATAAAAAATGAAAAAAAAAATAATTACCCGTTCAAATTGCGTGGGAGTAGTTTCAAGTTGAATTTTTTTAAATTATTGTAAAATAAAAAGCAAATAAATCTATATATTATTAAAAGGAGAGGAAAAAGCACTCTCCTTAAGCTAAGTGCCAACCTATGCCATATGGCATAATTAGTTATTTAGTTTATAATTAGTTATTAGTTATTATTTTAGAATTTAAATTTAAATATATATAAAAAACAAAAATAAAAAAATAAAAAGATTACCATATATATATATATATATATATATATATATATATATATATATATATATATATATATATATATATATATATATATATATATATATATATATATATATATATATATATATATATATATATATTAGTTACTTTATTTGGATTAATAAATAGATATCTTATAATTAAATATAAAAAAAACAAAAAATAAATATATAAAAAATGTTATAAAATAGAAGTCTATTTAGAGTGAATGTCTAAGAGTTTTAGCTTGAAGCTAAGTCATTCCTCTTCCTATAAATAGAGGTGCTCTCTACCATTGTAAATCACCCCAAGTATTAATAAGAATACTTCTCTCTCTCCCTATTCTCTCTCTATTGCTCTTGTTCTTGCATTATTGTTCTTGTCTTTATATTATTTCATAACACGTTATCAGCACGAGACTCTACCATCTCAAGAACCATTCTCGAGAAGTCTAAGGTATTTCCCTCTTCCTAATTTAATTTTCGATTATGTCTGACATTACAAAAAGAAAGTTCGTTGCCCTTGAAATTTCGGGCAAGAACTATATGACATGGGTGTTGGATGCTGAAATCCACTTAGATGCTATGGGTCTCGGAGACACCATCAAAGATAGAGAAAAAGCATCCACCCAAGAATGTGCGAAGGCCTTGATTTTCTTGCGCCACCACCTTGATGAAGGTTTGAAGATTGAATATCTCACCGTCAAGGATCCACTCGTCTTGTGGAACGGCTTAAAGGAGAGATATGACAACCTGAAGTTGGTCACTCTGCCACAAGCACGATATGATTGGGCTCATCTGAGGCTCCAGGACTTTAAGTCCGTTTCTGAATATAATTCTGGTATGTTCAGAATTACTTCCAAATTGAAGCTATGCGGGGATAATATCTCCGATTATGATATGCTTGAGAAAACGTTTACAACGTTTCATGCCTCCAATATAGTACTGCAACAACAGTACAGAGAGAAAGGCTTAACAAAGTACTCTGAACTGATTTCTCTTCTACTAGTGGCTGAGCGAAATAATGACCTGCTCATGAGAAATCATGAAAATCGACCCACTGGGTCTACACCACTGCCTGAAGCAGATAAGGTGCACTCTCATTATGCCAAACATGAAAAGGACCATGGTCATGGTCGTAAACGGGGTCATAGCCAGGGACGTAGACAAGGAAGAAATTCCAATGAAGTCCGTCACCCCCCGAAGAGAGATAACCACCGAAAGCAGAAACGGGGTCATGAAGATCCTAAGGAAAATGGTTCAGAAACGATATGTTATCGTTGCGGTGGGAAAGGGCACTGGTCAAAGACTTGCCGTATACCAAGACACTTGGTTGACCTTTATCAAGCATCTCGAAAGAGAAAAGGCCCTGAAACAAATTTTGTCTATGACGACAATGAGGACATCACCCACCTGGATGTGGCAGACTTCTTTGAGCAACCCGATGGCAAAATAGACCACCTAATCGGCGATGGATCCGTGATGAAAGAAGATGGAGTTATTTGATTTTGTTCTACTTATTTGTATTAGTTAGTGAATAAACTAATAGTCATTAGTATTAGCTCGTATTAGTTAGTTCATGATGCAATGTTAGCAGTAGTTCTTTAGAATATCTTCAATATGCTCAAATATCAATAATATTTTTACTTTCCAGTAGAGGTAATCGACTAACCTGAAAAACTAGTCGGTTATCTCATATTTCGCATAAAAACTGCAAAACAATCGATTGTCAATGATCAACAATCGATTGTCTTTAAAACAGTGATCTGGAATTTTTCAAAAACAGTCAACAATCGATTGTCAATGTTTAAACAATCGATTGTCGTTAGACTGTAATCTGGAATTTTTCAAAAATCATCCACAATCGATTGTCTATGTCTAACAATCGATTGTCGTTAGACAGTGTAATTTGGAATTTTTCAAAAATCATCCACAATCGATTGTCTATAGTTAACAATCGATTGTCTTAAGACAGTGTGCTCCGGAATTTTTCAAAATAAGCCAACAATCGATTGTCTATATCTTACAATCGATTGTCTTAAACAGTGTCATCTGAAGTTTTTCAAAAATAACAAATAATCGATTGTGTGTGTTTAACAATCGATTGTCTATGTTCAAACAATCGATTGTGTGTGTTTAATAATCGATTGTCTTATGAAAAACGCTGAAAATTTTCAAACTGCAAAGTAATCAATTATGGATAACACATCTGATTTTGTTAGTCAAACTGTTAGTAGCAGATTTTGAAAATATTATGTGACACAAACGAATTGAAGTTGTTTATTCTCATGTTCGTATATTTTCTTTTATATGTCAAACCATGGGAAGTAAATTGATTGAAGGCTCCGGAAGAGCAACTGTAACTCTGCCCAAAGGCATGACGTTTATCTTAGAGAATGCAATATTCTCCTCCAAGTCTAAAGAAGAACTTGTTGAGTTTTAATGATATCAATCGTAATGTTCTCCTCCAAGTCTAAAAGGAACTTGTTGAGTTTTAAAGATATCATTCAAAATGGATATCATATTGAGACAATAGATGAGAATAATCTTGAATTCTTCATGAAAACGAGGCTGCCCATTTCGGTTTGGGTTCACGCCATTTTGCATGCAGCAATGCTAGTTCGTCGGCTGCCCACTTTGGTTTGGGTTCATGCCATTTTGCATGCAGCATTTTAGTTTGTCGGCTGCCCACTTCGGTTTGGGGTCACGCCATTTTGCATACAGCAATGCCAGTTCGTCTCTTACTGACGAATTGACACAAATATTCCCCGTTGCAATTGGTTTTTGGGTCATGGACCCAATATATCCCATTTAAGAATTTTTGGATGCGCAGTATATGTGCCTTTAGCACCGCCATCCCGCACCAAAATGGGTCTGCAAAGAAGGTTAGGAATATATGTTGGGTTTGAATCGCCCTCCATCATTCGCTACCTCGAAACATTGACAGGCGACTTGTTTACTGCACGATTTGCAGACTGTCGATTTGATGAGACACTTTTCCCAAAATTAGGGGGAGAAGTTGGTGAAACCAAACGGGAAATTTTGTGGAAAAATGCATCATTATCTCATCTTGATCCACATACCTCTATTTGTGAAAGAGAGGTACAAAAGATTATCCATTTGCAAAGAATAGCAAATCAAATGCCTGACGCATTTATAGATTTGAAAAGGATAACAAAATCACATATCCTCGAAGTGAATGTGACAACATTTGATTCACGAATACATATTCATTATTGGAAGAATATGAACATGAAATTGGTATTAAATATACCACACTCACCCCTAGAAGGAGGTTTGAGATGATACCACACTCACCCCTAGAAGGAGGTTTGAGATGATATATGGCATGAATGATCGTTGGTCACGTACCTATTGTACGCCAAAGTATTTTGGAAATATGACTATTAAAGGACAACGATAATGCAAGAAACATATCTTGCATATAAGTTTGACATGACCATAATGGTATATCTTTCTCTTTAAGAAAGATATTCACCACATGGATGTTAATGAATCTGTGGTAGTACAAAATTAATTGAGAGCTCTAGAAGAGCCAATTATTACTATGTTGAGAAACACAATTGAGTATTGTGCTGTAGTAAGTCTCAAAGAAACTTATTCAGTTTCCAAAGTACACGCTAAAGCGATTGATTATATTGAGACTATAAATAAAGGAAGGCTTTGATATCTCCTATTACTACAACTTGTAGCGGGGTAATTTGCATATGAAAAGCTACCCGCTTTGTTCTCCAGTTTGTACTACACAAACGAAAGAATGCCACAATAAAGTGGATATCTATTGGTATAAAACCCATGTCATAATAAACCCGAAGTTTATTGATAAGTGCACATGTCATGGTGTAAATTTGAAGTTTACCAATATTGATAATTTATTCAGTTGACATTCGTGTTAGCCATCTCATTTTATGTATGATGTGCAAATTCACATAGGTGAATAATAAAGAACTAGAAAGTTCTTTACGAATTCTCTTGTATCACTTGTTCTCATTAATGAACTGACCAACTAAAGAGTTCGGGTTGAAGCCCATAAATTCTGGAAATATCAAAGGTGAATATGGGCCCATTCACCTGCCATGTATACCACATATGATGCATCTATGAAATGGTTACATGCGCAATTGTTATTAACCCGCAGCCTGGCCGGTGCTTGCGAGGTAAATCGCTCAGTAATCTAACTTCGAGCATAATTTCCAGATTTTCTACTCAAGGTAGTTCATCTTGATAAGTTGGTTTAGCAAGATAATTATTGAGTGCTTCCACTTAATAGCTAAACTGTTTCTTGTGAGAACAAAGTTATATATATCAGTTTGATATACGTTGTATACGAGAGTATATTCTCCCCTCACAAGTAGTTCAAGGTCAGGAACCAAATAATCTCATCTTATTATTAATGTGCTGTGTACATTGACATGATAATGCACAAAGATGATTTCCCAAAGTTGAGGAAACAAGTTAGCTTTACTAACATGAGGGGGAGACATGGTAAACACTTGAGAAAAGGTTACATGGGATGAATTATCATTTGTATATCCCCGAATATCATGATATGAACCTGAAGTTCATAAAAGGGATAATTCAATTGCAACATATTGCAAAGCATGCTATACGCATTTGCTGACCCAAAGAAAGTAACTAAATGGAAGAGATACAATTCAAGAAGAATTGATTCCATATGAAAGACATGTAGTTTTGAACCTATAGTTCAAATGCTTGAAAGTATAAAGTCAAAGGTATGTATAGTCAGTTTTCGATATCTTATTTGTCTAGCATGACATGGAAAACTTGATATGCATCTAAAGTCTATTATATGGCTTATATGACTTAACTTGAAAGATTTAAGTTGCTTGAAGCATATGCAATTCTTGGTCTTGAAGTACCACATCCCAAGTACAATTTGTGTACATATGAATCTTGCTATAACTATAAGCATGATGGCATTGAGAATGCATCTATGGAGATATTGAAGAGTTATTCCACGACATTATATGAAGATGTTCATATCTATCAAGAATGATGATTTCAAGGTACGGAATATTTATTCAAGTCAATATGATTTATTTGTCAAACGTCTACCAAAGATCGTTTTGAAGATGATGCACAAGATTGGAATGCAAATGCTCAAGGATATAAATTGATGTACTCATTAGGGGGAGTCAATGCGCGTTGCACTCTTTTTCCCTTACAAGGTTTTTTCCCACTGGGTTTTCCTTGCAAGGTTTTTAACGAGGCAACCAATAGGCGCATATTCAAACATGTGTACTCTTTTTCCTTTCTTTAATTTTTCCCAATGGGTTTTGGTTTTAAGGTTTTATGAGGCACATTATTGAATAGACATTCAAGGGGGAGTGTTATAAAATAGAAGTCTATTTAGAGTGAATGTCTAAGAGTTTTAGCTTGAAGCTAAGTCATTCCTCTTCCTATAAATAGAGGTGCTCTCTACCATTGTAAATCACCCCAAGTATTAATAAGAATACTTCTCTCTCTCCCTATTCTCTCTCTATTGCTCTTGTTCTTGCATTATTGTTCTTGTCTTTATATTATTTCATAACAAAAAATAATTACTCATTCAAATTGGGTGGGAGTAGTTTAAAGTTGACTTTTTAAAATGATTTTAAAATAAAATGCAAAAAAGTTAGCTATAAAAAATGAAAAAAGAGAAGAACTACGCATTAATATCAGGAAGTAGTTTCAAGTTGGAGTTTTAAAATAACGAATTACCAATTCAAATTTAGGAGTAGTTTCAAATCGGAGTTTTAAAAATTATTTTAAAATAAAAAATAAAAATAAAGAAATTTAAAAACTTTCAGAGAAAAATATTAAATAGAGTAATATGCTAATAAATATTTCTATTAAAAATGTAATATATATATATATATATATATATATATATATATATATATATATATATATATATATAGTTATTAAAAGGATAGGAAATAGCCCTCTCCTTAAGCCAAATTGAAACCTATAAAAATGTCACATGGCATAGTTAGTTATTTAGTTTATAATTAGTTATTAATTATTATCTTTGAATTTAAATATATAAAAACGAAAATAATAAATTAAAATAAAAAATTACTATATATATATATATATTAATTGGTTACTTTTTATGGATTAATAAGTGTAGATCATATAATTAAATATAAAAAAAATAAATATAAAAAAATATATACCCATTCAAATTGGGTGGGAGTAGTTTCAAGCTGGATTTTTAAAATTATTTTAAAATAAAAGGCAAAAAAAATAGCTAAAAAATCTATCTATCTATATATTATTAAAAGGAGAGAAAAAAGTCATCTCCTTAAGCCAAGTGGCAACCTAAAAAAATACCACATTGCATAATTATTTATTTAGTTTATAATTAATTATTAGTTATTATTCATAAGCAAATTCTTTCAAAAGTTTTGGTGGGTGGAGCTTGCCTCTGATCTTCTCTGGGATATGTTTATATGATAATTTTTGAAATGCTTCTATAATATTAAAAGCTCTTATGAGGTGCGCATAAGTTAGATCACAGAGAAGAGGTACGCATCTCTTCTCCGTCCTTTGCACTTCTTTTTCCTTAGATCCATTTTTTCTAGAGTTATTTATCTCTAGGTTCTCATTAATAATAAAACCAAGTTAAAAAAAATTTAAGTATCAAATCTCCTTTATGGATTTTACCTGTATTCTTTCTTTTATTTTGGCAAATTTGTTGTCCTTTTATATTGTGTGGTAAAATATTTTCTTGAGAATAACAGTTAAGAAGAATGACGTATATCATGATTTGGTTGAGAAATTCCAGTGATTTTTCTTCTTTAAAATCGAAGATAAAGGATTACAGATGATTTTCTGCAATAACTTCACCCCAATATATCACCATTTTCTTTTTTCTTAATCATCTTTATTTACTGATTAACCATCGAATGACAAATTTTCATGTTACACTACACTTTTTTGTTATGCGAAAGATATAAGCATTACATGACAACATTATCGGTTGAAGTTCTGTATTTACTAGACATTCGAAGCTTCTGTCACATTTTTTCATCTTTATATGTTTTAGTAGGCCTTTTGGTAGTATTTTGACAACCAAACAAAGTAGTTGATATAATTATGTATTAAAGTTATGTATGGTGCAAGCATTATTTACTCTCTACCTATTTTTATTTGTTTATTATGTGTTCGTGTAAATATATATCTTCATATAATTAAATTGCAGCTCTACAATCTTTATATTTAAGGCTATTTTTTCTTATTTTTTTCCGTGTATTGTCGAGGTAGTTCATCTACAGAAAAAGATGGATAGCAACAGATGTTGATGTGATAAAAGGGGCATTAGAAATGCAAAACCTGGTAGGAAGACGGTAAATGTCGTTAGCAAGAATATTAAATATAATTTATCATAAGAAAATGCTACTTAAAAATACCATAGACATAAAGGAGCATGAAAGAATTTCGATTTTGCGGAAATATGAAAATTTTGTTGAAAAGTTTGATCTGTTCTACACCTTCCATTTGCATGTCTTTAAAGAGTTTCAAAGCTTCATCAATATTTTCATAAATACATATCCATCGGTCATTGTTGTCTAAGAAAAATACTTTTATACTTCAACCTATCAAAAGTCCTCCTTCCCAGTTCAACCCTGAAACTTTTCAAATATATTGGTAAGGTGTATAAGTATAATGCGGAATAAGGTGTATTAGTAATGCATGAATTAGTAATGCATGTGTTAGTAATGCAAGTATTGGTTATGCAAATATTATTTTTTATCTATTATTTGGTGTGTTGTATTAAAAGTATAATGCATTGCATAATTTTTAAGAAAAATAGTTGTTTGTCAAAATGCCCTTCATATTCTGTAGCTTTAAGGGACTTTAAGAACAATTTTATCTTTAGTCATACTAATGCATGCATTAATAACTTTGGTATTACTAATGTCATGATTTTCTATGTCTTACTTATGCATACGATAATACCAAGTATGATGTATAATTAATACAAGTATTAATTATACATAGGTTGAAAAATGTACCAAACAAAATATAAGTAATGCATAAAGCTAATGCTTGCATTATTTTTTCTAATACCTCCTACTAAACGACCCCTAAGTATATATTAGGAAAAACGATTAAATTCTGCTCCAGTTCACTCTTTACATTTATGTCCTTCATTATTCTTTTTGTTCATACTACCATGTTATAATAACTGTGGAAAGACCTCCATTTTGACGTGTACATTTTGTCTTAAGCAGAAAGATGATTTTCTTTAGCATTATTATATCACATTCTTCATCTTGACACGTTTTTGGTAAAAGTTTATTCGCACTCAAGTTTTCCTTGAGGTATTCCTACTGAATCTATTATTCTATTGTTGATTTCTTATTAAGTGTCAGTTTGTGTCATGAATTATCTTTCGAAATAATATTCAAGTATATGTCTCTTCTCATTAATATTTATTGGTCCATTTGAGCTCAAGGAATTCTATTTCATGTTAAGATGTAAATGTTCGTTAGTCCTTTTGAAACTTTTGGTGAAAACCGGTTCCTTTAAGTTCAGCGTCTGCTTCAGGTATGTACCATTGGCATCTCTCTCGTGTTCTTAAGGCCCATAAAATATTGATTAAAAATGCAAATTATTTCCATGATGATTTTGCTCTCACAAGTTTATATCATCCATTAGAATCAGCTGGTTTTCCCAAAATAATAAGATTTTCAAATCCTTAATCCTTAAAGGAAAATATGCTAATTCTTTGAGCGGGTCTGATTTTAAGATTTCTAAAGGTATTCGATAAAATGTCGCACCTAAATATATCGTCATTTAATGTTGTGATTTCAGGGTGTAAGTGTGTAAATACAGAATTTTGAATGATAAATTATGGGATTTTTTTGTTGTTGAAGGATTTGCTATTTGAAGTTAGAAAATTTGATGCATTCACTGTCTTTCTTTGCGTGGAGATGTTAAGAAGAACCGGTACCATGGAAAAGAGTTGCATTATAATGTATCGAAAAGTTTTAGGGTTGAACTGAGAAGGTAGATTTTTAATAGGTTGAAGTATAAAAATATTATTTTAGGCAGAAATCATTGATGGCTATGTGTTGGATGAAAATTTTGATAAAGCTTTTAAACTCTTTAAAGACATGTAAATGGAAGATGTAGAACCCATCAAATTTTTCTATGAATGTTCAAACTTGGCAAAATTAAAATGCTTTCATGCTCCTTTATGTCTACGTTATTCATGTGCAACGCGCCGGTACGAATACTAGTGTTATGAAAAGATTAAGTTATATTTCTATATATGATGCGGTATTATACCGTATTATATTTTAACAGTGTTTGTATCGTCAAAGTATAGCGTGGTATAATACCGTGTTATATTTAACACTGTGTAATACCGCGTTATATATAGCGTTGTGTAATGACGCGCTATACTTTCTCATTAAAAACCCCTTCTTCTTCCTCCAACGACAGAAACCAGACCCCTTGCCCCATTTTTTAAAAAAAAAACAGAACAGCGAGCCCCCCATCCCCCCTCCTATTTTTCTCCAAAAAATATCCGAGTGGACCCTACTTGTCACAGAAAAATATACGATTGTAGGTCACACATTCTATCCAAGCCTTCTATTGTTGTAGTTTCCTCGTTTCGGACTCAAAACTTTTATTTATCAACCTTCCTAAAAACATAAATCAAGATATACCGATTTAGTTTATGTCGAAACTCATATAATAATACATATTAGTTGCCTTGAATGTGTTTCCATGTTGTTTTGTGTTTTGTTTGCGATTAAACTAGTATGTTATTTTTATCTAGACTAAGATATTAGTATTTTTTAAAAATATTTAAAAATTGAAAAAATCATTGTTTTTGTTAATAAAAGTGTTCATAAATTTCTTTTACTATTTCATATGTAATTTGTTGAATGTTATGTTACTAAAGTATATTTATTGTTTTTATTTAGTTTAAATTATTTATTTGCTTAAAGACTAGTATCCTTTTAGCGTAGTATAATATAGAGCTTTTAGCGTAAAAAAAAATAGAGCCTTTTAGTGTACAATGAATGTAGTTGCAGTATCGATTATGCTGATAGATGAAACAGAAACTCTGTCCAATTACAATAAAGTTAATTAATTAATTTATAAAACAAAGACACAAAATTATAAAAATATTAAAATTGATACATATAAGAATTCAAGATAGCTTGGTGCTACTGGCCTCAAATATCGAGCATGGAACACATAGGTATAGACTCTGTCCAATTTTAATTTACAAAAATTAATTATTTAATTTATAAAATAAAGACACAAATTATGAAAATATTAATTTTGACACATAGAAGAATTCGGGATAGCTTGTACCGGGATGGAACCCATGGGCATATACTGTGTCCAATTACAATTTACAAAAATTAGTTATTTAATTTATAAAACAAAGACACAAAATTATGAAAATAGTAATTTTACCACAAATAAGAATTCATGATAGCTTTGTGCTACTGGGTCTCAAATATCGAGCCTGGAACCCATAGGTATATACTCTGTCCAATTACAATTTATAAAAATTAATTATTTAATTTATAAAAAAAGACACAAAATTATAAAAATATTATTTTTGACACAAATAAGAATTCATGATAGCTTGGTGCTACTGGGCCTCAAATGTCGAGCCTGAAACCTATAGGTATATTCTCTGTCCAATTATAATTTACAATACTTAATTATTTAATTTATAAAACAAAGACACTAAATTATTAAAATATTAATTTTGACACACATAAGAATTCAGGATAGCTTGGTGCTACTAGGCGTGAAATATCGAGCCTGAAACCAATAGATATATACTCTGTCCGATTAAATAATTAAAAATTAATTATTTAATTTACAAAACAAACACACAATATTATAAAAATATTAAAACTGACACACATAAGAATTCAGGATAGCTTGGTGCTACTAGGTTTCAAATATCAAGCCTGAGACCCATAGATATATACTTTGTCCAATTACAAACTACAAAATTAATTATTTAATTTATAAAGCAAACTCGCAATTAATATTGTTTAATTTACATTAGACGACATGGACGTGCCACCTGTGCATCCTGGACCTTGTTTCGATGAGCTATTAGTGTTACAGGGCGATCATAGGTCCGCCTACGTATGGGAAGGAGAGCTTCTGGTCCAGCCTCTCCGATCCAGGAGAGTGGACGACTTGTGGGACTTTATCAGGGGCAGAGATTTCCCTCCCCGTTTAGTCTATCGCCTGCCGGATACAGGGTTCTACATGATTTTTGAGATTGGACGGCTGCAGCTTGACTGGTCTCTGATCACGACCTTGATAGGACGGCGGCTACCGGAGACGCACACTTTTCACCTGCCCATTGGCGAGGCCACCATCATGCTACAAGATATTGAGGTTTTATATGGGATGTTTGTTGATGGACTACCCGTTGCCTTGCCTCAAGGTATGAGATATATGTCGCGTGTCCAGTATTTGGACTTGTTACAGCAGTTCACTGGTTTTAGGCCACAGGATGAGATTGTATGTTCAGGGGCTAGTCGCATTGGTTTGACATATATTAGACAACATTTGGAGATATTGCACACCCACATCACCGGTGAGATAGATGATCTACATATTCACCGATTACGAGGTTGGTGCTGCTCCTTCTTTTGGATTGGGGGGCAGGGTCTTCTTCCCGAACAATTCGGGAAATCGAGTAGGTTTGCGATTTCTACATCATCTTCAACATCTAGATGCTTTACCCCAGTACAGTTGGGGTGTTGTTGTTCTCGCTTACATGTACATGCATATGTGTCGGGCGAGCATGGGCATCCAGAGCGACGTATGTGGTTTTGTGCCGCTTCTATAGTGACAACATATTCGAATACTCTGTTCATTACTTCCAATTCTATCTAGTTAAAATTTATCTTAAACTTAACGTCAACTTTGTATGTTAGGTTTGGGCCTGGGAACGGTTCCTGCCATTGCAGCCACCTTTGCCACCATACCTCCGGATGTACCACCTACATTTCTCCCTTTATCTTGGAGGTGGGTTCTCTGACGTGGATATGTACGAGATTACATTGCTCATCATAATCTCCCACCTTTGCAGGGATATGTTAGATATACTAGAGGGCGCACAGGTAAATGTGTACCTAAACTTACTTGGTATTGATTCACTTGTGTTGCGCATACTCACTTTATGTTCTTATTTAATAGTTCATCTAGACGCCATGCAGCAACGACTTGATAGGTGTCCTGCCCGATTATTGCTCGGTCGGCCGGCTGATTTGGAGCACTTCCGTCCAGCTGATGTGCCTCGATATTGTGGAGAATCATGCCACAGAACAGGTACTTTGCCAGTTTGGCCGTCCGCAGTATACCGAGGGAGCCTACATGGGAGGCTACACATTATTAGCATGATGATCGTTCCAGGGCAGACGCATTTATAGCATGGCTAGAGGCGCATGTCCATTCTTGGGACTGGCAAGAAGACCTGATTTCGGCCCCACCTTCATAGATCCAGACGATGATTATTCGGCTCTATATATCCTGGTACCATCGCATTACCCTACTTTTTATTGGGAATCCAATCATCAGGCTGGCGATCGGTACAGACCATACTCCAGGAGGCACGAGGCACTTGTATGTTATTTGGTATTCTTACTTATAACTGTGATATAACGTTCAAAATTAATATTTCACATAATGTGAAAGCTATTGGTCTACATTTATTACACCAGTTAGGACTACAGATACAGCAGCATGCCGGAGACCATGCAGTCTCTTTGTAGGAGTATGGCCAGCGGGGTGATAGAGATGGCTATCCGGACACTACAACAAGCCAGAGAGGGCGAGCGCTTAGATTACGACCTTGATTATGTGGCGCCAGAGCACTACCATCGGGGTAGGCCTGTCGCCCGCCTGAGGGAACGAGGACGAGGCAGGGCTATCCCACGAGGTAGTGGTGCCCCATGGGGTCGTGGGGACCGGCAAGGAGGTAGTCCCCAGCAAAAGGGCATTGAGGCACCTGATTAGGAGATTGGAGCTGATCTTCCAGGTAAGATTCCTCAACTAGACGAGCATCCCAGCAACATACCATCGTACAACCTTCAGTTGTCACTGCCAGCATCGTAGGTGACCCCATCAAAGCCATTGTTAATTACGGGCACAAGCTTCAACAACATTTGGGAGTAGTTCTTTTCAGGCCCATCGACCATAATTGAGGATCGGCAAACTCGAGATATGGATGGTGGGCGCTGGTTGAGTTTTGGCTCATCGTCGTTGGGTGCGGTAGATTTATCATAGGCGCAGGTATGTCTGTATTACTATTAAATTTTCATTTGTTTTTTTATCGTTGATTCGCCTTAAATTAATTTTTAATTTTCTTATTAAGGCTTCATCCCATCCCGTCATGGAGGCCACTTTGTGCGATGCTGAGGACACCACAAATGCTTATATTCAGGAGCGCGACGAGATCATGGTAAGAAAATATTTTTGACTAAACACGTACAATAGTAATATACATTTTCATATACTGAGCTTACTTATAGTTTTGTAGGTTGCTGATGGACAGACGACCCTTCTACTGATCCTGCCAGCCCTACTGAGGATCATGTTACAGCGCATCCTCATATAAAGAGGCGACATGATGAGGATGATCCTGATAGTATACTCGGGCGAGAGGGGATGTGCGTCAGGCCAACGGCTGCATTGAAGTACACAGGCTGTGGGACACATTTTTATGGTTACATAATATACACATTATGTTTTTATTACCTCGTTTCTTCTTTATTTTAACACTACAACACAAACATATAAACTTAACATAACTTAAATTTAGTACAACTAATGAAAACGCATGACACGAGAAACATAAAGATACACTTCTACACTCAACACATACATGTCATTGTTTAGTCATCACCGCCTAGTATTCTCTGCTCCAACCACTTAAATTTTCTTCCAGCTTATTTTTTTCTTCATCCACCTCTTTGAGTTTCTCTATCAACTCCGCAACTTCTCGTTTGTATTGTCGCTCTCTTTCCCACTATTTCAAGGTCAAATAAAGAGGATGCTGCAACTTTTATTTGGTAGTAATCCATACCTCAAAATTGCAAACATGTTTGTCGGGAAACCTATAAAACTTGTTCATACATACCCAGTAGTGGCTTCCAGCTTTACCATCATCCCAACAATCTTGCATTATTCATTTTTTACCGCACCGCACCTTGGTACATAAATGGGTTCAAACATTTGTTAAAGCATAAAAAAACCTTGCTTTTATGGAAATATTTGTATTGGTTATTGTTAAGTGCAGAAAATAACTAGAATGCACCCGTTATTTATAGGCAAGGCAATACGGAAGACGTAGTACTTAACCGCGCTATACATATTGACTTTTTCTGAAATAAAATAGCTTTTTCGCGGTCGGTCAGCTTTTCAGACCGACAAGACAACACACAAAACATAGTATTTAACCGGGCTATACATATTGGTTTTTTCTGAAAGTAAACAGCTTTTTCATAGTCGATCAGCTTTTCATCCCAATCAGACAATACACAAAACGTAGTATTTAACCGCGCTATATATATTGACTTTTTCTGAAAGGAAACATCTTTTTCTCAGTCGATCAACTTTTCAGACCGACAAGACAATACACAAAATATAGTATTTAACCGACTATAGATATTGACTTTTTCTGAAATGAAATGACTTTTTCGTAGTCGGTCAGCTTTTCAAATAGACAAGATAACACACAAAATGTAGTATTCAACTGCGCTATATATATTGACTTTTTCTTAAACGAAACAGCCTTTTCGGAGTCGGTCAATTTTTTAGACTGACAAGACAACACAGAAAACGTACTATTCAACCACGCTATATATATTCACACGAAACGTAGTATTTGACCGCAATATGCTATGTGTGCCCATGTACATATAGTCATGTTCTCAAAACATGAAACACACTCACAAGTTCAAACCCTAAACTATGGATGACTCTTCCTCTACCAAAGGAGCCCTATCTTACTCTTCTCTAGCAGTGATGCTTACTCTTCTAATAGTAGTGATAATGAAGAAGAGATTCCTCCAGCATTTGAAGTGATTATTATTGATTCCCTGCATCGACGACAACGATCAAGTAAATTATATGTCTATTATACTTATTTTTTTAACATAAATACATCATTATTATATACATCAGTATTATATATCTTTATTCAGTTTCATATTTTTCGTAACTGAATAGTAATGCTTTTTTTAAAGTATATTCCAAGAAAAATCTGCAAGCATCATCCTCCCACATTAGAACACGAGTATCTTCACCATCGTGGCAAAGAGTGGTATGTAAATATGAGCATTGGTGATCAAAGGAGGTTCAAGGTAGGCTGGAGACTTTTTGTGTTGGAGAATTTTATCATTCGAGGTTTTATCGTCAAATTTACGTTGGTTGATGTTTCACCACTGCATTTTCTTCAATGTGGACGTGGAGGGAGATAGATATCCTGTTTGTACTAATCCATTTTTTACTTGGTACTAGGATGTGTTTGTCTTGATTTATTCTTTTATTATCTTTTATTTTCATGTATGTTGCTTTAGTTTTATATATATTGTTGTGCTTTTTTCTCTTGAAGTATTATGTTATGAAATTTTAATCTTCATAGTGGTCTTCTTTACTAACACCAACTGAAAAAAGTTAAATATCAATAAGATGTAACAAGACTGTGAAATCAAGACAAAAGAAATCAAATCTACATCCAAGTTGAAATGATTCTCATTGAATGTATCCATTTCACATCTGTGGGTGCTAATATATTTACCCACTTTCCACAATCATGTTTCCTTCTTGCTCACATGCAACATCCAGTTACAACCCATAAAGTATCTACGGCATATGACCTTGTATACCTTCGGAGTTAACTCCATTACTGTCATTTTTCATAACTCTCTTACGCTGTACATTTTACAAGCCTTAGATATACGAGGTTTATCGGAAAAATACATGCCCTTTGCCAGCACCTTTGGTCTAGACTCATCCCATATTACTAACCGAATTTCATCAAGATCCCTTGTGAGGGCATCCATATCCGGTATACTTGGCAAATAATCAATATAGGGAATATTCTTCTCATGAAACAGTACGTGGGACTCGTACACTCTTGGTCTAACGAGAGGTGGGGGAGCATGCTCCCTCGTCAGCTCAGGTTCAACATTCACTTCCTCCTCATCATCACCCTCGTCATGGAAGGGATTGTCATCTCCGGACTCATCGACATTATTGCCATAATCACTATTATCTTCCTGACGTTGTGCATCTTCCAAATCACGAGTAAATACATTGTCTACGAGCAACTGAGTGAGATCGGGACCATCAAGTTGCTCGTTTTCACTGCACAAAATGAACAAATGATAAGCTACTCAAATTGATAAATAGTTTACACATAGCTTCACTTACAAGTCGTACTGTGTTGACATTCCATGATAGATATTTTCATGTTGGTGATGACTTCCCGATGGACCACCGTGATCAAACACACCAGAACTACGCATATTCCAATTGGGCGTTGGGTCATAACTTGTAAAATTCATATCCGGACGGTACCCCCTGTAGAAAATAATAAGTATTAATATAAATTCAATTCAACAAAAATAAACATCATAACAGAAAGGAAAATTAAAGATTACCAGTCGTCTTGTGAATTATGTAAAGTAGGAGAAAAATTATTTTCTCGCTCCTTGTTCGCCCACGAAGATAAGTTAAGATCCGGTCAAACTCTTTCCAATGGAACTTGTTGGGCTAAAATTGCTCCAGAATAACCACTTGATGATTGGGGGTTATCTCTGCTTTACACAATCTCATTATTACGAACGTCTTCACCCTTGACATACATTTACAATTATTTTATTTTCCTTGTATTCATCCGGAATTCGCAAAAAATCTCTAAGAGTTTCGTTATCTTCGATGTTAAACTCAGAATAACAAGCAAACCCTTGCAGAATCACATAATACAAATATCTACCGGTTACTTTAAGGTTCACCGAACGTTTCCTCACACTTATTTTTTACGTAACAATGATACCAATTTATCGTACTACATTGTAAGCGGCAATTTAACATGACACTGTGGAGATAAACTATACCTCACAGAGTTATTCTCCACTACAACTTCACCCTCCAATATAATGAAACCCCTATTGTTGGCTCTTCAGACATTATAAAACATGCTTGATAACAAGAAGAAAAGTTTGAACGGAAGTTAGAGTATTTTTGAATAGATTTTCATAAAATACTAACGCCTTTAAATAAGGCAATGCCTAGCTCGAGGGGCTAAATTTTTTGATGTATAGCGCGATATTATACCGCGCTATATTCATTTGAATTATTGTTATGTCAGTTAACCGTATGAGAGTTATTGGTGGGCCCACATATAGGTATATCATGGTATTACACCATGCTATATATATTTGAATTACTGTTATGTTAATTAAATGCATGAGACTATTTAATGGACCTACAAACAAGTATAGCGCGGTTTATACAACGATATATATAACGCAGTATTATACCACACTATACTTTAATGGCAGAAACACTATTAACGGCGCTACCTTATACCTTTCTCTACTCGCTATCATCTCATCATCGCTTGTGCTCCCTGCCAACTTCATATACGCTACTTTCTTCGCCTCTACTTTGTCTTGGACTACGTCATTCCACCACTAGTCGCCGTGCTGCCTGCTAGAGTAATCATTCGATATCCCTAGTACCTCTTTCACCCCCTTCCTAATACAGTTTGGTGTCGTTGATCACATAGTGCTCGCGTCGCCACTACTCATCCAGGCTCCCATAGCCGATAATCTCCCCTCCAACTTCTGGGCGTATCCTTAGTTAAGGCTCCCCACCTGATTCTCGGTTGACCACGAGCATTACTAAGAGCCTATGCTGAGTCACGAGGGTCAAACCTGGGATAACCTTGCAATCGTTGCACCCTCTATCACACCTTCTAAGGAGGAGGTAATCAATCCGAGTCTTCATCACCAAACTTTGGAAAGTTACTAGATGCTCCTCCCTCTTTGAAAAATTCGAGTTCGCAATCACCAGCTCGAAATCCTCTTCATGAGCCCAGAGTACCACAACTTATACCCGTCTGCATTCCTCACCTTCGACCCTACCCACCTTGCCTCCTGGACACAAGCTATATTGACATTCCTTTTCTGGAGAAATTTTTGCCAACTCAATCAACTTACCCGTCAGTGTGCCTATGTTCCATAACCCGATCCTCAACCTACAAGCTCCCTTTTTTCCCTTACCCTTCTTGCCTTTCGTCCCACCCTCCGACCCCTTCCCCACCCCTTTCCTACCCCCTCGCACCCCTCAGGACATGACTTTATTCTACCACCCCAGATCACAGCCACTATACCTACGACAGCCTACTGAAAATCACTAACACAGAATAGTAGTTAAATATGTTTCTCCTATTTTAATAGTAGTTAAAAACCATACTCTCACTCTTTCATGGAAACTCATAATTACACCTGTTCCGTTAAGAAATCAGGCCCCTACTAATAATTACAAAATTTAAGTATTAGTTACAGTAACATGATAAGAGAAATGCCCATATTAATCGCTGTTTTCATTATAATTAATAGTTAAAAGGCACGTTCATTACACTTTAATTTTTCTCTTTCTCGTTCTTATTTAATACTTATTCAACTACAATTGATCACTACACGTTACTCTTTCTATTCCTATTACCCAAATATAAGATGCAATTGTATTAGCTAATATAAATGTTGAAGCACATTCATTTGGACAACTTTCATCTTTCTTTTGCTTTTCATCCGAAATCTTCTCGCAACTCTTTGTACATAGAGGTTCACTCTGCTTCTCTCTCTTTTTTGGCCTTTTTCCTATTCATTGTTGATGCTTTTTCCACGGTTATTAATTTGTACAACATTTTAGTTCTTTTTTATTAGTTAGGGAGTGATGAAGAGAAAAACATATGACAGTTATTTGTGGGCAGTATTTGGGGATACAAGTTCAAACTTCATGAGTGTGCTATTTATTAACGATGTCATATTTTGCTACTTTTTTAGTCACTTGTAGTATTAGTGCGAATTCAAATGAAATAACTTTGCCTTTTTTGTTGGAATAAATATACCTTATTTTGGATTTTAGAAATGATTATACTAAATTGACATTGGATTTTGATTATTTTTTATTGCTTGCAGAAAACTAAAATAGAATGATTTCACGCATGCTAAAAATAAATGACAACTTGAAAAAAAAAATTTATTTTCCTCATCTCAAAACAATCAAAGATGATGTGTGTGCATATGCAAATGTAGGAAGAAAAACGGCACCTTTAAAAGACACTCAAAACAAACTACCTCTATTATTTCTTTGTTCTGAAAACTTACACAAATGTACCAAATAAGTTTCAACTTACCAATCTCTAGCCATTAATCATAGCCTTATAAAAACTAGCTAAATATATATAAAAATTAAAAACCCAAATAAATAAGGTTCTTTCTTCAAAAGAATCGCATGCATAAATCATCTTACATATTTTTAAGCGTGATTAGCAATATTAAATGCAAGATGGAAAGGAAATTTCATGGATGAGGTAGCAAATAAGGTAATGAAATACAAAAAAAAATATACAATATACCAAAAATCTAAATAAAAAAGGAATTTTTAATGGATATAGTTGAAATTCATTGAAAACATATACATAACTAAATATACAATATTCGAGGAAGATTGGAGGTGATTTGGACTGGTTTTGTATCAAAATTCGTAATTAAATCGACTTCAAAAAATTCTTCTGCGACACATGTATCAAACGTGTATCACGCATGTATCTCACACACATGTATACATGGATATACATGTGATACACAATCGATACAAATATGATACTGTCACAACCCAAAATCTACTAAGGGTCGTGATGGCACCGGACATCGCTGTCAGGCAAGCCAACCAAATTACTTAATGAAGTTCCTTTTTTTTAACAATTTTGAGAACTAAGATTTTCCTTCAATTTTATAAATGAAAAGATAACAGCTTCAATTCAAATTAAATAATAGACAATTAATACAAAATATTTCGCAATCATCCCAGAACCCGGTGTCACAAGTGCATGAGCATTTACTAAGACAGAACTAAAATACAACATCCGTCCTGAATACAATGGACATAAAGTAAATATATTATGCTGGAAAGGGACTATACTAGCTTCGAGCCGCCTCCAACAATGCAACTTACCTAGTCCCAAAATCATCCATGCTGCTACGCCGAATAGACCACCAATAACACATGAACCTATGCAACAAAAATGCACAAAAGTGTAGTATGAGTACGAAAACAATGTATACCCAATGAGTCCCGTCTAATCTCGAAGAAGTAGAGACGAGAGTTTGACTTCGACACTTACTAAGGGTCCAATAATGTGATGTCAATAACACATTACATCGTGGATTTTTATAAACATGATTTTAATCCAATAAAAGGAAACAAGTAAATAATTAACTCGTTCAGGAAATTTTTAAAATTTCTTTTCATTATTATCCAAATATTCTCAAGCTATGTAGAGGCAATAACAACTTTAATAAGCTCAAGGCAGTAATGCAAGCATGCACAAATCATGCTGAGGTCGATGGCCTGCTCTAACAGAAAATAAACTGTGCACTGCCGAGGGTCGAACGGCACGAACCATAGATACATATATTTAATCTGTCGAGGCATTCAGCCTACTCCAACAGGAAATAAACACACACAGCCAGTCAATCAAGAAGTTATCATGGAAAATTTTTCCGAAGAAAGTCCAATTCTCATTTAATAATTTAAGAAAGTGAAATTTAATTCCTTTTAGAAATTCGTTTACTAATTTAATGTGATTTAATCAATTCAAGCTGTCAATAAGTTTACAATTAATCCAAGTATAGCATGCATTTGGGTCCTAACTACCCGGACAATAGCATAATAATAGCTATGCACGGACTCTCGTCCCCTCGTGCATACGTAGCCCCCATATTAGGAGGAGCACATAACCAATTATTTCACTTATGGGGACAATTCCCTCTTATAAGGTTAGAAATGAGACTCACCTTGCTCCGAAGATCCATAACCGGAATTCCACGCCCTTCCGAAGACTCTAATTGATGTGCAACTCTCCAAAACTAGCCAATGGTTATACAAATCCATTAATATATGCTCAACTACTCATTACAATCCAATTTATAGAAATTCCTAGCCCCAATCAATAGGTTGACGAAAATTCCCTCGGGCCCACATGCCCCAACTTCCAAAATTTTCAAAGAATAAGTTTACCCATTAACTTACGAACTCAAATATATGATTTTCTCTCAATTCCGTACCCAAAATCGTGGTCAAAATCCAAAAATACTAATTTTCTAGGTTTTCCTCAAACCCCAAGTTTTCTACCAATTTTCTTGTCTAAATCCATATATAAACCTTGTATTTAAGTCAAAACTAGCATAAATTACTTACCTCGTGATAAATGACGGAACCTTATCTTCACAAGCTCCAACAATCGCCCAAGCCAAGAGAAAAATGGGTGAAATGAACGCAAACCCCGATTTTAAACATTCTGCCCAGTCTAGGTCCGCCCTTCTTCATGCTCACGGCCCGTCTATCGCGTTCACGAAGGCCAGCTACCCAGCTCTTACGCGTTAGCATACCAAGTCTCTCGCTCGCGTATGCTAAAGACCTAGGCCCAGGTTTTCCTTCTATGCGTTCGCGATCTCTCCCCCGGGTTCGCATAGTAGCTCAATCCACCCCTTCATGTTCGCGACCTCAACCTCGCGATAGCGAAGGCCAAACCCAGCAGCCTCCCATCTTTCTCTTCGCGTTCAGGGGACTTGCTTCGCGTTTGCAAAGAAGGAAACCAGATACTAGCAACCAGCAACAGCTTTTTATCCAAATTTGATCCGAAACCATTCCGAAACACACCCGAGGCCCCCGGGACCTTAACCAAACGTACCAACCAATCCCAGAACACATTATGGACTTGATCGTGGCCTCAAATCACATCAAATAACACAAAAATTACTAATCGACCTCCAATCCAAGCTTAATGAACTTTAAAACTTTAAACTTCTATTTTCGATGTTAAAACCTATCAAATCACGCCCGCTTGACTTCAAATTTTGCACATAAGTCATATTCAAAATTCCAGACCTACTCCAACTTCCGGAATCGGATTTCAACCTCAATATCAAAAGGTCCACTTCCTTTCAAACTTCTCAAAAACCTTCAAATTTCTACCTTTAGCCAAATGACTCCAAAATGACCTATGGACCTCCGGATTCACTTCTGATCACGCTCCCAACTCCAAAATCACCATATGGAGCTATTCATAGACTCGAACTCCCAAACAGGCATCGATAACACTGAAATGCACTTCAAGCCAAACTTATGAAAATCCTTCCAAAATGCTAACTTCCGCAATAGGCGACAAAATGCTCCCGGGTTATCCAAAACCCGATCCGGGCATACGCCCAGTCCAAAATCATCATACAAACCTGCTGGAACCTTCAGATCCCGATTCCGAGGTCATTTACTCAAAAAATATAATCTTAGTTAATTCTTCCAACTTAAAGCTTCCGAAATAAGAATTCTCTTTCCAAATCAACTCTGATCTTCCCCAAATCCAATTCCGGCCATGCGTATACCCAAAATAAAGCAGCTCATGGCCTCAGACTCCTAAATGATGCGCTAGAGCTCAAAAGGACCGGTCGGGTCATTACATTCTCTCCCACTTAAACATACTTTCGTCCTCGAACATGCTGAGAACCCACTGAAGTAGTCTGAAATCATTGTTTAACATCTCGTGCACCTTCCCGTGCTACCAAAACTCAGTTGAGTACATTAGCTCGATCAATTCTAAAGATATCCCCTTTTATTCAAGAAAATAAGCCTTAGAGCTCAATTCCAACATTCGAAATTCTACGCCAGGACTGTTTCAAACATACAAACACCGTATCAATCACCACAGGATGCACCAGAACATGACTGCATACCTTTGCTGAATTCACACCTTTCACTGCTTTTCTCACAGGACCACAATAACATTCTATGTCGCAATTAGCCAAAATTCCACGAATCTGATGCTTCCTTTCCCCTCATGACATACATAGATCATAGATCTTGCTCTAACTCTTACACTACCGACACGACGGATGAGGTATGTAGAAATTCATAACCAACTGCTGAATCAATAAATCATTGTAATTTGTACTCCTGACAAGAACTATCACCCCATTCTAAACCAAATAATGACCTTAGCTCCTTGATATACTTCATATACTCAGATTGCACTGATCTCGTATTCAATGATCTCGTCTCACCCAGTACGAACCGCTCAGGTAATAAGCCACCTCGACATGACCAAAAGTCTCATATGATGCTACAATATGTCAATAGGCTACCATATCGAACGTGATACCATGGAAAGAAAACTTTGATAAGGAAATTCAATTACACCGCTCGCGAATCACACATGCGACGCGGTCAATATAATTTAATAAACACCCCACTCGTGAACCATACATGCGACGCGGGTGCACAACTAATATAAGCTATCCTTAAAAAAATAGGAAACCGAACACATAAATAAGATATGGGGAACTGTACTGAACATTACACTGTTGCGGCGTGCAACTCGATCCAACTAACATACCCATGGCGGCATGCTACACGATCCAAATAACATACCCATGGCGGCGCGCCACCCGATCCAAATGACATATCATTGCGGCATGCCACCCAATCCACACATAGAACTCACATAAAGAGATGCATACCGAGCTAGATTGCTTGTTACAATAAAATACTGAATATCAGTCACAAGCACGCTAAGTGCATAATATCGTCCCTGGGGGAACATATAGTGCCATAAGCTACAAAACTCAAGCAAAACTGAGGTGCGATAACAATCTGAATCTCAACATCCATTTGCTAAGGTAATATCATTTCTATGCTGACCCTCAACACATAAGCAATTTCTCAAGCCGTCTCACAACTCACACGGCATAAATCACTTTCATAACTTGATCACACTGAAGGAACTGATCATTACCACCAATATGCCAATTCAACTATGGCTACCCAATCTAGCTTCTTCCAATTTATCCTTGATTACCTTAGAAATAATAATAACTCCATTCAACAAATAACACCCTCCATCCATACATATGCCGAGTGATCTTGAATCATGAGACTATGACGTCTCAAATCCCACGATCCATTTCGTACCTCCCAGTTGCTACAGTGCGGCCAAAACATCATAGGACATTCTGGGCCTCTTCTCATAAGCTGCTACAAGAGCTTGATTTTTAATCCGTACCAATAGGCTCGAAATCGTTAGGCATCATACCTTATCTTTGAATTCTCTAGGACCGTTATTGAGAGCCACCCGCTTTGACTTGCCTGAATATAATCAACTCCATGATTCTTCTAGCATAAGCATACCCTCTCAATGGAACACCCGACAGAATTATTCCCTAAGTCTGAACATGAGCCAACAAGGCCAACCATAGCCCACCTTTAACAATTCATTTGCTCAAATTCCCACTTATGCTCCTTTCCCGTTGCTAAAACAACTACCAATAAGTCGATAAGCCGAAACCTCACGAGAAGATAACGTAGGCGGTGGGACTCTCCCACTTGGCTTGAAGCCATTTATCACATAACTCTGGAATTTGCGAGGATTCTTAATCTTTTATTGACACAACCATGCGCAATTAACCACTAAAATTCTCAAAATCTTTCTGTAAAACAACTTTTTTATATTCTAAATCATCTAACACATTTGCACAATTGATCTCTTTGTTGAATAACTAATAGAATTCTTCACGGAAGCTTCGCCAACCACGTGACCGCTAACCTACTCACAGGGAATAACCCATCTATGGAAATATCCTTCCGACATCTTCCAACACTGCTGCATAGAGTAAAATCACCATGACATCAATAATCCATCTTTAGTCCGAGCTAACCCTCTAGCTGCATAAGTCCTTTCACCCCTCGTTGACATCAATTAAATGTGAGGCAACATCCTTCCCATTCAAATTATGTTGTATCCTTATTCATTTCAAGCAGCTCCTTTCCATTATACCAAGTCTCATGCCGCATAATAGCCCATGCGTTAGATTAAATCCATAGACCCTAATCACCAATCACTAATATTCTCAAATCCCTCCGAACTCTCCTTTAGGTACGTGGTCATCCTACTACAAAGCCCATATGCAACTTCGCCACTCTCCCACTTTGGGCAAACCCGCTTCCTTAATCAATTACTCGACCTTCGCTTTATATACCTATCCTTTTAAAATTTTTGAACTCTGACTAATGCCTTCCACATAGCCTTCCTCGTCCTTTGCTGTTCAGTTGTTGCCTTCAATAAAATCTATCTTCGTGGTTCTTGAACCCACGATTGCTGCTAACTTTACACCTTTCTGAAGATCATCTTTCTCATACCGACGACACTAGAAACACTGATTTATTCCCGAACTAACTCACCATGTGATCTCTGACAATTCTTCTTCAATACTATCTCACAATCATATCAATACTGCGGAACAATCGTTCATAAGCATCATAACATCTTGTGCCTAGCCTCAGATCTCTCAGAGGTATCGCTACTGAGCTTAAACAACTAAATATCCTTCCACAAAGCGGCAATAATAGCCCGAGCAACTATACCGGGGAAAACATCCCGCACCACATCTATAGTACCATTTATAATTATTCAATTCTCAATTTATAACAAGTTATTTGCACCGCATAAGATTGAGTAGGAAAGAAAAAAAGGCATAAGCCTCGAGGAATCAAATTGCACGATAAGGAATCAAGAAGGGAAGTACTCCTAACAGTCCTGCAGGCTCCCGAGGATAAGTACAGATGTCTCTATATCGATCCGCGAGACTCTACTAGACTTGCTCGTGACTTGTGAGACCCTAGAAACCTAGTGTTCTGACACTATGTTGTCAGGACTCAAAATCCACTAAGGGTCGTGGTGACGTCGGACACTGCTGTCATGCAAGCCAACCAAATTACTTGATGAAGTTCTCTTTTTAACAAGCTTGAAAACTAATATTTTTCTTCAATTTTATAAATGAAAAGATAACCGCGTCAATTCAAATTAAATAATAGGCAATTAATACAAAATATTTCTCAATCATCCCAGAACCCGGTGTCAATAGTGCATGAGCATTTACTAAGATTGAATTAAAATACAACATCCGTTCGGAATACAGTGGACAGAAAGTAAATATATTACGTTGGGAAGGGACTATACTAGCTACGGGCCGCCTCAAACAATCCTAGAATCATGCTACGCTCAATAGGCCACTAATAACGCATGAATCGGTGCAACAAAAATGCACAGAAGTGTAGTATGAGTACGAAAATAATATGTACCTAATGAGTATCCCGTCTAATCTCGAAGAAGTAGAGACGAGAGGTCGACTTTTAACATTTACTAAGGGTCCAATAATGTGATGTCAATAACACATTAAATCATAGATTTTTATAAACATGATTTTAATCCAATAGAAGGAAACAAGTAAACAACTAATTAATTTATAGAAAATTTCCAAAATTTCTTTTCATTATTATCCAAATATTCTCAAGCCATGAAGAGGCAATAACAACTTTAATAAGCTCAAGGCAGTAATACAAGCATGCGCAAATCATGCCGAGGTCAACGACCCACTCCAATAGAAAATAAAATGTGCACTGCCGAGGGTCGAACGACGCGAACCATAGATGCATCTATTTAATCTAACGAGGCGTTCGACCCACTCCAACAGGAAATAAACACACACAGCCAGTCAATCAAGAAGTCATCATGGAAAATATTTCCGAAGAAAAGCCAATTCTCATTTAATAATTTAAGAATGTGAAATTTAATTCCTTTTAGAAATTTATTTACTAATAATGTGATTCAAGTTGTCAATAAGTTTACATTTAATCCAAGTATAGCATGCATTTGGGTCCAAACTACCCGGAAAATAGCATAATAGTAGCTATGCACGGACCCTCGTCCCCTCGTGCATACATAGCCCCCATAATTAGGAGCACATAACCAATTATTTCACCTATGGGGACAATTCCCTCTTACAAGGTTAGAAATGAGACTCACCTCGCTCCGAAGATCCATAACCGGCATTCCACGCCCTTTTGAAGACTCTAATTGATGCACAACGCTCCAAAACTAGCTAATGATTATACAAATTCATTAATATATGCTCAACTATGCATTACAATCCGATTTGTAGAAATTCCTATTCCCGATCAAAATGTTGACGAAAATTCCCTCGAGCCCATGTGCCCGGACTTCCAAAATTTTTGAAGAATAAGTTTACCCATAAACTCACAAACTCAAATATATGATTTTCTCTTAATTCCATACCTGAAATCGTGGTCAAAATTCAAAAATACTAGTTTTCTAGGTTTTCCTCATACCCTAAGTTTTCTACCAATTTTCATGTCTAAATCCATATATAAACCTTGTATTTAAGTCAAAAATAGCATAAATTACTTACCTCATGATAAATGACGGAACCCCCTCTTCACAAGCTCCAACAGCCGCCCAAGCCAAGAGAAAAATGGGTGAAATGAACTCAAACCCCGGTTTTAAACATTCTTCCTTGCTCAGGTCCGCCCTTATTCGCGTTCGTGGCCCATCTATCGTGTTCGCAAAGGATAGCTACCCAGCCCCTACGCATTCGCGTACCAAGCCTCGCGTTCGCCAAGTCCAAAGACCCAGGCGCAGCTTTTCCTTCAACATGTTCGCGATCTCTCCCCCTCGTTTGCGTAGCAGCTCAAGCCACCCCTTCGCGTTCGCGACATCAACCTCGCATTCGCGAAGGCCAGAACCAGCAGCCTCCCATTTTCCTCTTCGCGTTCGCGAAGAAAGAAACCAAATACCAGCAACCAACAACAACTTTTTATCCAAATTTAATCCAAAACCATACCGAAACACCCCAGAGTTCCCCATGACCTTAACCAAACCTACCAACCAATCTCAGAACACATTACAAACTTGCTCGAGGCATCAAATCACATCAAACAACACAAAAATCACGAATCGACCTCCAATTCAAGCTTAATGAGCTTTAACATTTTAAACTTCTATTTTCAATGTTAAAACCTATCAAATTACGTCCAATTGACTTCAAATTTTTCACGCAAGTCATATTCGACATTATGGACCTACTCCAACTTCTGAAATCGAATTCCGACCCCAATATCAACAACGCCACTTCCGGTCAAACTTCTCAAAACCCTTCAAACTTCTATCTTTACCCAAATGACTCCAAAATGAGATACGGACCTCCGAATTCACTTTCGATCGCGCTCCCAACTCCAAAATAGCGACACGGAGCTATTCACAAACTCGGAATCCCAAACGGGCATCGATAACACTGAAAGGCCCTTCAAGCCAAACTTATGAAAATCCTTCTTACTTCCACAATAGGCGTCAAAATGCTCCGGGGTTATCCAAAACCCGATCCGGGCATATGCCCAAGTCCGAAATCATCATACGAACCAGCTGGAACCTTCAGATCCCGATTCCTAGGTCATTTACTCAAAAATCCTCATTCTTAGTTAATTCTTCCAACATAAAGCTTCAAAAATAAGAATTCTCTTTCCAAATCAACTCTGAACTTCCCGAAATCCAATTCCGACAACACGTACAAGTCATGATACCTGAAATGAAGCAGATCATTGCCTCGGACTATTAACGACGCGCTAGAGTTTAAAATGATTAGTCAGGTCGTTACATATACATATGTGATACATAAATGATACATGGTGTGATACACATATCATTTTTTTCATATTCAGTTTTTAATTCGAATTTTCAATTCAAACCACCTCAAAACTTCACCAAATCATCTCAAAACTGAGATTCAAGCTCCTTAAGATATACCCAATCTATTCTAATACCAACCACTCAAAAGAAAGCAAAAAAATGATATTTTTTTCTACAAATAGCTAATTGGCCAATTTGACTAATATTAGTAATATTTTATCAATTGACCAATTTTTATAATGAGCTATATATAAATAGACATAGCTGAAATTTCCCTTATATGATCTGCTATACTTCTTTGTGATTACTAGAGGCTATATATCTCTCAAGCTTAATAGAAGTAATAACACATCCTCCGTCAAATTGATCAAGTTGTTCATGATGTTATATTTGTGATGTAATTAATTTATACATATAGATAATAACTATTTATCTATTTTATATCAACGAAATTCAAAAGAAATTATTATTTCAAAAATTATTTGATTATAATCGCACAAAGCGCGGACGAATTCATTAGTAAAATTATAACTTCATATTCTTTTTTTCTTCTTCACGGTCTATACCATCTAGGCCACCCCTTTAGTTCAACTGTATTGAACTAGAGGCTGTAAATATTTTTATGGAACATTCAAGACGTGTAGCTTTACTTTTTTAATATTAAGCTTATTTGTAATTGCGTAAATTGTAATTTATTTCTTCCATTTCAATTATGTGCATAATTTTCTTAACTAGTATATTTAAAAAAGAATGATATATTTTTATTTGAAAACAATTTAACTAATTTTTTATTTTCTCTTAATAAAATAAATTTATAGCCACACAAATATTTAAATTATTTTATATATATATATTTTTTAAAACTTCTTATCGAGTCAAATATGCATAATAAATTGAAATGAAGGGAGTACATAATTTCATGCTTTAATTGGAGTTTTGGCAAAAACACTCCTTCAACAAGATCTCAAATCTAAACAACATCCTTGACTGACCATGCAAAATAAAAAAGACAGAATAGATCCGCATCTCCTGGAACATAATGATTCTCATTTGTTTTTATTAAGATTAAGACTTTTGAATTTAAATATATATTTAAATATTAAGATGTGTATTAAGATTAATATATTTGAATCTAAATACACATCTGAATATATTAAGATGTGTATTAAGATCTGAATAGAAATAATTAAAATTATTTGATTTTTAACATCTGAATATCAAAATTTATCTTTATTTAAAAATTAATAAACATAAAATTCAAATGAAATACTAACTAATCCAATATTCTATCAATAAATATATAATTGTTTTTAAAAAAATATGATAGTTATTGGTGGTGATGGCTAACGGGTGAATGCTGACTAGAGGAGGTGGTTTGTGGTAATTTTGGTTGATAATGCTGGTTCGTGGTAATTTTGGTTAATAATGTTGGTTCGTGCTAGTAGCTAGTAGTGATGGTAGTGGTAAAAATTATGATTGAGGATGGTGGTGGTAAGTGGTGATAGTTAACAATGGCAGGTGATAGTAGTAGTTGTGATTGATGAAGGTGGTGGGTTGGTGGTGGTAGGTTATAATAATGAGCAATTCCGGCCGCGGTTGTTAATGGTAATGGAGTGGTAGTTGTGGTAGTTGAGGTGGATGAGTGTTCACTGTGGGTGAGAATGCTATATGGTGGTCGGAGTGGTAGGGGATAGTGGGTGATGATGGTCGATAATGCTGGCACCTATGATTGAGGATTATGACGGTGTGGTGGTGGTGGAGGTGGTGGCGGCGACGACAACATGTGGTAGTTGATAATGGTAGGTGGCGGCGACAAATAATTATGAATATTTGATAGCATCTCAATGAAATTAAATCTGTGTTATAGATCTTAATTATATAAACCTATTTAAACTCATTAAGTGGTCGTGAAGTAAAAAATAAATATACTTAATAATTAAGATCTGAATAATTAAGATTCAGACTTTAAAAATAAACACATTTAATATCTGAATAATTAAGATTCATACCTTCATTAAACACAAACAAATGATAGTTGAACTTTACATCGGCTACCCTCTAAACTTGGCAATTTGTAGTCACAACCTCCTTAGGCGTTGACAAAAGTGTATATATACTTTCTTTTAGACTCGTGGGAAAAAAGAAAAATTAAAAAATATGCTTTCAAATGAGATATGTTTCAACCATTAATTGTCACATGATCAATATACAATTTTTTTATTCCAATTGTATTTATCCTTGTTTCATCTTAATATACATTTCATGTTTATTGGAAATTTTCCTCTTAGATACAGTTACTATTTGTTTTAATTATGTATTTCCATTTCTTTTGGGTCCAAAACTTTAGAATTTAGTTCAAACTCTATCACTTTCACCAAATAAAAAGAATGTTATTTGTTTTGTACAGAAATGTTTTTTCTGGTAATGAAAAATTTAATTACCAAAAAAATGAAGAAGGTCTGGCCAAAGTAATAGAGTTCAATCGATAGTTTTTTTTTATAAGAAAGATAGATATTATATTTAAACAAACAAACGCGGACAGAGAGTTCCATACCACTTTTGCATTACAAGGGGTAAGCTATTACTAATGCTAGCTATAGTGTTTGTAGTTCTAGTACAGAAGCCGCTAGTACAACATTCCAAAACATGAGTGCGACTATCACCATTACTTATATCACACACAACAGGTTGCGCTTCAAGATTATATGTACAAGGCGGAAGCAAACATGTCGTAGTTACTCCAAGGTTGTCCTCATTCCATACTTTTCTAGCAAAAGTTGGTGGCGCAGCAAAAAGTTCCAAAGTGGTGTCTTCTGTCAAAAGGCTTCCAGCATGAGCTAGCCTATCTGCTAATCTATTTTGTTCTCTGTACACGTCACTGACTAGTGGATCATGTAGCTGATTCAGCAGGTGCCGCAATCGATTAATAGTTTAGCATGCCATATATTGTTATTTGCTAGTAGTGTAAGTACCTCTTTAGCGTCAATTTCCACTTGAATTTGTGTTAAATTGTGTTGAACCACACATCTAAGTCCTTGTAGTAAAGCAAGTATTTATGTGACATTGGGCTCTTTGGAAAGTACTATACATGCGAAACCAAGGATCCAATTGCCCTTATGGTCCCTAATGACCCCACCAATACCATTTCTATTAGAGCGTGTCGAATGTGCCGCGTCCGTATTTAATATATATATGTTAGGAGTTGACGGGATCCATTTTAGAGGGATTCTTATATTCTTTTTTATTTTATGTGAAGAAGCAACCAGATACAAATATTCTGTTGCTTGTTTTGTGATAAAGTTCTTGTAATTTGATCTTGTCTACGCTCATAAAAGTTCTTATTTCTCGTTAACCAAATATTCCAAAGACATAAAGGGAGGTAAGTTCATCTATTCACATTGTAATGGAATGTAGTTTCAGTGTAGCTTAATAAAGGGATTAACCATTCCTAGGGTGTACTATATCTTAATAGACTATTTATGTAATTCCCCATTCCTAATTTATCCCAAAATGCTTTTGCATTCTAACAAGTCAGAAATAGATGGCTTAAGGATTTATCAGCATTGTGACAATAAAAGCAAATTGCATTATCAGTGATGCAAAGATGATTTAGATACCGTAAAGTTGGTAGTCTGTTGTGGACTAGTAACCAAATAAAGTATTTTATTTTAGGGTGGACCGGCAGGTCCCATATCCATTTAAATTGGACAATAAAACCATGTGTATTATTACTTTGATTTTGAAGGGCTTTATAGAGTGAATTAACCGTGAAATTGCCATTGCTAGTTAATGCCCAGAAAATATGGTCAGGTAAATAGCCTCAATCATTATTTTTAAATTTTCCAGAAGCAGGAAAGGAAGTTTGTTCCAACTCCAAATGTTTCCATAGTATATTGAACTTATGCAACTATTAAGGTGAGACTTTGATATAGGGCCACTTATTAACGAGCGAACCGTCAGTCCAGGGCCTAACCACGTATCATCCCAAAACTTTATATGTTCATCTGTACCTACTTGCCATTGTACTCCTAGTTGGCAAGATTTCAAACCTGTTATTATGTTTCGCCAAATGTTGGAGTAATAGGACTCTGAATGTAAGTTAATATATTTATTAATTAACACCTTCGCCCAAAGACTGTGCTTTGAATGAAATACCCTCCATACTAAACTACCTAGCAAAGCAGCATTCTTTTGCTAGAGCGCCTGAATACCTAGTCCTCCCATTTCAATTGGTTGAGTAACTGCCCTCCATTTAACAAGATGTATCTTTCTCCTGGTTGTTGTGGTTCCCCATAAAAAGTCACGTTGGTACTTATCCAGTTTTTTTATAATGGATGTCGGTATGTGAATATATTGCATAATATAGTTTGGCAAACTATTAAGTGTAGATTTTATTAGTGTAGCTCGTCTTGCCATGGTAAGGAACTGAGTTTTCCATCCTGCTAACTTAATTTTAAAGTTATCTAACAGGAATTGAAAGTCCCCCCTCTTTTTGGCGCGCATGAAACATTGGAAAGCCTAAATGCTATCCAAAATTTGCTCCTTCCTTTATATGGAAATAGTTCATGGCTAAGGTCTTGTCATTAGTGGTGCTATTCTTTGAGAAGAATATTTTAGATTTGCCAAAATTTATGCTTTGGCCTGAGTGCTTATTGAAGTGATTAATCACATCAATGATGGCATTATAACTTTTATTAGTAATTTTTGAGAAAAGTATTATGTCATCTGCAAAGAATAAGTGGAAAAGTTGTGGACCCTGATTAGAAACCTTAAGAGGCTGCCATTGTAGATATTCCACATACAATGTAATACTTCTTGAGAATATCTCCATACACATTATAAAAAGGTATGGTGATAAAGGATCACCTTGTCTAATGCCCCTTGATGGCCAGAAGAACTCCATATGTGATACATTGATAAGGATTGAAGTGGAAGTTGTAGTGGCACATGACATGATGAGGTTTGTTGTATTTGGTGGGATATTAAAGTATTGAAGTGTTTTCCTGATACACGACCATTCTAACCGATCAAATGCTTTTTCTAGGTCTATTTTAAGTAACATGTAGTTGTGTGTTCCTTTCATCTTAGCTAACTGATTGATTGCCTCCTGTACTATTATTGCATTGTCAGCGCACGTTTGCCTTGTTGAAAGCTAGTTTTTGTTGGCCCTATTATTGAAGAAATACTATTTTTGAGACGATTGACAAGGATCTTCGTAATTAATTTATTAGTAGTATTGCATAAACTAATGGTCCTATGCTGGTGAATTGATTGTGCATGCCTAATTTTTGGAACAAGGCATATGTAAGTGTGCTTAAGTGAAGGAGGAATTATGTTTGATTCAAAGATATCGTGGCAAAATGTCTAACCTTACCACGAACACTAGGCCAGAACTTTTGATTAAAAAAAGGGTGAAATCCATATGGGCCTTGTGATTTGTAAGGACCAAAGCTAAATATAGCACGATCAATTTCAATATCCTCAAGCGGTGCTTGCAGAGATTGAGTATCCATAGTACTTGATGGACTGAAATTAGTGGTAAAAGTGATATTAGTAGATTGAGTATGCTCAATTGTGAAAAAGTTTTAGTAGTAAGAAAGGATGTGATCTTGAATAGCTTGTTGATCATAGAACCAGTTCCCAACTGAATCTTTAAGAGAAGTTATTCTATTTCTCCTATGTGTGTATAATGTGGACATATGAACAAATTTCGTATTAGCATCGCCTTCATTAAGCCAAGTCACTCTTGACCTAAGATTCCAGAATTCCTCCTCTAGCCTAAGTATATTGCTAAATTTGTTAGATAGTTCAACTTCTAGGTTTTGAAGAAAGTAGCTAGTGGGGTAGTGCATTGAAGATTGACTTCCTGCCAGTCTAGCGAGCATTTTCCTCTTCCGAAGGTGAATGTTTCCAAATGTAGTATGGTTCCAATATATGAGGACTTGTTGAAATTTTTTTGTAGTCTCTAATAATGGTGACGTATCATGCCAAGCATTTTGAACTAATTGATGAAATTGTGGGTGTGACATCCAAATGGTTTCAAACCTAAAGATGTCTCCGATTATCCAAGATAAGTAGTAATGGACAGTGATCTGAATAAGTACGGAGTAAGTGTTGCACTGTAGCTTTAGGATATAAGTTAATCCATTCATAATTAGCTAAAAATATGTCTAGTCTTTCAGTATGTGTGTATATTTTTCTTTTATTAGTCCATGTAAATCTACTTCCTTTAAAGCCAAATCTATCAAGTGACAATAATTAATATAATTTGAAAATATTTCTGCCCTCTTAATATTAAATGGTAGCCCCCCAAACTTTTCATTTACATATAATATTCATTAAAATCTACTCCAATTACCCAAGGTATTTAAAATTATCATGCAAATCCTTGAGGCTCTCCCAGAGTTCATTTCGAGCCGGATATACATTTTTTGCATATATAGCAGATAATATCCATTTACGGTTAGTGTGACCTACCTGGACGATGCAGTGAATTTCTTGTTCAGATACTCTAAGCTCCTCCACAGTAATAAGAGTATTATTCCAGAACATTACCATCCCTCCTTCGAGTCCATGTGCAGATACTTGAGACATATTAGTGAATCCAAATTCCTGCCTAAGTCTATCGTGTTCCTGCATGTGCGTTTTAAGTAGTATTAATAGAGCTGGCCTGTAGTTATCAAGTAGAGATCGGAATTAACTCTTAAACTCGGGATTATGAGAGCCTCTGCAATTCCAAACTATTATAGTCATGATATTAGGTTGTGGTTGTGTGACTGCTGGAGTAGAAACCAACAGGTTGACAAATGCTGATATCATCTGATCCTGAAATTCCATCAGTGTTGGAGTCTGATGAAGATTTGGAATCATCACCATCGAGCACTTCACTTCCCCTCGATTTGCTGCAACTCGGAAGTTGATGCTGCATGAAATCATCTTTGGTGGGCACTTTAGAATGAGCTTTTTGGAAAATTTCTCCTTTATATTGTAAATTTGTATCCCTTTTAACCATAAGAACTTTGTCTTTGTCTCTCTTATCTCCGCAAGTATTTCTGCTAACTCCTCCCTTGTTTGCATGTCTAGTTTGTTGGAACATGGAGGCATGGGTGGTTGGGGACTCTCTGGACTGACTGGGGGGGACTGGGTCTCGAGAGGACTCATTGGACTAGCATATGGGGATAGAGGTTTGAAGGAGTGGAGGTGCTGGAACTATGGTGCATAAATTTGTCCCATGTGATGTGGTAGATAGAAAGGTAGTAGGTTTGTCGTGGTTGGCAATGGCATCTGTGAGTACATGGGGTAATTCCAATTCTGGGTGCTCGAACTCGAGGCTTGGTAATCCAGTAAGATGGGTGTTTGTGTGTTGTACCATTGGTGTTGAGCATACCCCTCCATCCCTAGCCTCATTTCTTCCGTCACTATCTCTGCTAGGTGTGATGGGTTTTGCACAAGAAGGACAATCTCCTTGTTGTTCAGTTCCATTGTAAATACAAGTGCGTAGCCTTGCAATCCCATCTCTAGCCAAGACTCTAGAGGAAGGTCCATCGAGTTTGCTTGGGATGTGTATATCAGTGGAGTCTCGATATGTGGAATCTGTGGCCCTTGCATACGCACGCGAGGAAGGTAAAAGAATTGGTTTTTGTTCCAATTCCTCACCACAGCTAGGTTGGTGTTGTGTGGTAATGTTGGCCTCTACATTTTTACTAGTGTGTGTTTTGGAATTTGGTACTGCTATGGCTTGAAAAGGAGATTGTTCTGGCTGTATACTGGTTGATAATATAGGAAGAGTATTTAGCTGGCTAGGGATCTCATTCGTTTGTGTATCAAGGCCAGATGAAGCGTAATTATTTGGTTGTTGTTGGGTTTGGGGCTGGCTAGAGGTATAGGGCACTGTAGCATGCAAACTCCTATTGCTATTATTGACGTGGGCTTCAGATGAGCCTTCTTGGACATGCATTGGAGCTGATGTGTATTCTAATGTCTGCGTGTATGATATGAGGGATGTTTTTGGTAGCTCATCATGGGGTTGAGGTAGCTGTTGCACCTTGGTTAATGTATCTAGGTATGGTTTATCATGAAAACCTACTGAGGTTTGAGGGGGAGGGGGGAAGTCTTGTAACTTGGTGCTAAAGATATAATTTGGTCAGGAGTTATCTGATTAGTGTTGGACGTTAGTGGAGATGGGATATTGCTATTGGGGTGGGTATGTGTAGAGAGTGATTTATAATCCAAGTGTTCCGTAGTTGGGCCTGTGACATTAGTATTGTCCAGGTCCATGTTGTCCAAGTCCTTAAGGCTATGGTATTTGTTAATGCCGCTGAGCCCACTTGAACCGGCCTTATCCCGGATTATTTTGCAGGCTTTTGTAGGCCAAGATTAAAGCGTCGTCATGCCAGCTTCTCCCCAGTGTTGCCCTTGCTCCACCGTTCCTATAGCTGCCCTAAAGTTGCTCGAGTCTCTGGCATCATGCTTCATCAATTTCTTGGGAAAATTAACTGTTTTCCACTCAGTTTGCTGGGCTTTATCTTTGCGTGAAGGAGCAGTGGTGACTATATTTGGATTTTTGTTTGTCGTAGATGATGTAAAAAGACAGTTTATAGTGGTCTGTCCAAAACGACCACAGCTTGTTCACAGTATATTCAGACCTTCTCATAGCAGGGTTTGTCTATGGTGGCCTATTAGTATATGAGTTTTAGAGATTTCTCTAATTGCACCTCTATACATATTCTAGCATACTTGCCCTAGTAGCCGAGGATGTGCAAAATCCACTTTGAGGAGCAGTCCGAGTTTTGATCCTACCTTATATAGTATTTGTTCATCATAAAACTCCGTAGGAAGCTCTAGTAAGCGTACCCATATAGCTGAGTATGTGAGTTGAGTTGTCGAGGCAATGAACTTTGGCTCCCACTGTCTAACTGAGACGAAGTGATTTAAGATGAACCACGGCCCTCCATGTAAAGCTTTTAGCATGTTCTCTTCTTTATGAAACTTTATGAGGAAGAAATCCGATCCCAAATCTATGAGATAGATGTCCTCAGTTGGATTCCATAAGGCCAGTAGTTTACTTTGAAGTATTTGGTGTAGTATTTTCCTACCAAATACTTTCACAATGATAGAATACTTCCAAGGAGTGTATAGACGACATTTATCCTCGCTTGTAATTGGTATAAATATATCATCGTCTGTATTGCAGTGGGTGCTTTCATCAGAAAGGTCTAACTGAAGCTCCATACGATATTGAATAAAGGGGATTTGGTGTGGGTGTTTGCATGATAGTAGAGTTTCTAGAAAAGATGAGGGCGCAGAAATTAGGGTTTTATCTTTTATATGCATAGCTCCTATGTCAAGTGGTTCTATACAATTTAAGTTGTAGTTGGTTGTTTCTGCAATAGGGTTCATGGATGTTATGAAGTATAGATTCGTAGAAAGGTTTGTAGGTGTATAAGAATTGACGTAGTGGAGCGTGATTTGTTTTCTAGAGGGAGAGAGTCTTACATTTTTTTTTCTTCATGAAATGGCTATTTGTTTAAAAATTGTATTTATTCTTTTTCGGGTGTTTCGAATTGTGCAAAATATTTGGTTGGAATTTCATTATTTTTGCCAAATTGTTTTAGCAATAATAGAGTTTCAACATTTTTTTTTATTTTTTTTTATATATTTATAATGTATCATATCGTATTGTATAATATTATATTGTATCGTTTGATGACTACAATACTCGATAGATTGTATTGTTTGTCATCGTTTTATGATATCATGCATCAGGAATATGAAGAATAAAACTGCAATATTATAAAGAAATTGTATGATGCCATGTGAAATTATTATTAAAAAGGAAGGGTAAATGATATAATAAAATTATTTAATAATAATGAAGACGGGATGAGAGAGAAAGACAAGGTTATTACGCGACCACACCTAATCTATCATTATATAAAGTGACACTTTTCATCGTTACGTAACCACGAATTTAAACATATAATACAATAAGATTTAAGTTACTATTAAAACAAACATTATATTTAAAATAACAATACGTTACAATACAATGTGTAACAACCATCCAAACAAGCATATCGCGGTTATTTGTTTTAACTGTGTAATGTTTTCTATCTGGCTAAATATATAAAAATAACTTGATTAGAATATTATTATCAAAATAACATCTTATCAAAAATTTTCTTTCAAAGCAAAGCAGCTCTTAACATTTTAACTCTTTCTTACAAATAGATAAAACTGACAACGGACCTGGTTGTCCGCCGATGAAGGTGGTCACCATTCCAAGGATCGAGGTGAAATGAGTGTGCAAAACTCACCGAGTTTTTGGTGAACAGAGAAGAAGAGGATATCGAATTATACTGAAGGTATTTATTTTTCTTCCTTACACCAATTCATCTTTACTTTATATATTCATTTATGCTCCCTTCGTCCTGATTCTTATTTGAGAAGGTGGACTTAGGATTTGGTAAATTACCTAAGGAAGAATTGGATTAGTTGAGAGATCGATTAAACTCTATTAAAGGAATTTGAATTAGAGGTAGGAATTTTCCAACTTGTATTGATTGTCATGACAACCCCAATGAATTGGGCAAGCTTAGTAGAACTACACCTAGGCTAGGGATACAACTAAATGTGCCTGTTTCTGTGTTGAGTTACTCGTTATTAAATTAGTGCATATTAGGTGTTCGATAGATTGTTTAATTTCAAGTTTTACTTATAATCAAAAACCATACTTTCTATTTAGGAAATTAATCTAAGTTTAGTAGGTTCTCACGCGTAGATGCACATTTTTTCACCTCAACTCCTTATGGATTCGACCGTGGCTCATATTGGGTAATTGTACAGCAACAAACCCAATTTGATCGCATAAATGGGGTCTGACCCCATTTACGATTCAGGAATGAACTACGATTGCTGCAGCCACAGAACTGGCAAAGTGTTTGCAAAGAAAGCAGCAATACGAGCACTAGAGTTGTTAGAACTGTAAGAGACTTTCGAGATTTCAAAATATGCTTCTTGATGAATCTTTGAGCCTTGATTCTTAATATATTAACAAATTTCTCGTTACCAACTCTATGATCATTGCTAATACAGACTTCTCCTTATGCTTTCCAGTTTTTTTAGGTAGCCCATTGAAGAGATCAGCAATTTCCTCATCACTCAAACTTCCTTTTATAATCCCTGATTTCTTGAGTATTTCCACATCCTTTGATGTGTTCACAATTCCACACATCAAATCCATATACTCTGCCACCTCAAGTTTCCCATCTTGACCAGCAACAACTGCTTCATATGCTACTAAGTTTCTCAATATCACTTCAGAATCAGAATTCAAAGTGATCTCAGGAAGATAAAACACGCGTTCACTACCTTCTCCTCGACAAATTTAATATACCTGATGCCTCCTTTTGTGAGCTTAAAATTTACTTTAGCAGTTTCGTTTAGTTGTGTCACTGATGCAATTTCAATCTGATCTACTAAAGGCTTCTTTTTGTCGCTGTCCTTGAACAAAACTTTGATTTCATCCCATGGCAAAACGGCAATGGAACTAATGCTGAGACTAGCAGCGGTCCTCCTAGCTCTGCCACTCTCAAAATAAACCACATATGCATCAGCTGATTTTTCTAGAATTCCACGATAGTTGATGATCAAATGGTGCAAGTAACCCAAGTGAGGACTATTGTAAGTTACGGAATATGTTTTGATTTGTCAATTTGAGGGGAGAATGTGCCTTACAGAAGTTGTAGAACAGCTCTCTGAATAAATTGCTATAAGATTGATGGAGAGCCTTTTGGGTTTCAATCAGCACGAAAGATGGGATTTGATTCTCTAACATCATAATATCTTGAGCCAACTTTCTTTGTTCAACATCAATAACTTCTTTACATGGAATATAACTGCTCAATAACTGCACCAAGTAGAGAGAATCAATTGCCAATATCCATGCTAATGTTATGCCTTCAATATCCGAGTACTTAGCATAGTACCCTCGAATAACTGGCACGACTGAGAACAACTTATTGATAACTTCTTCTGCAAAATGTTGGACCTGGTGATCATTCAAGTAACGTTTGGCTATGGTTAGTTTGTGCCTCTCAGTGACTAATAACTCCGGCCGGAAGTGATGGTATGGTCCGAGGCTTATTTTCTGAGGAGCATAAGCTTGAGGCATAGTTTCAGTAGGTGTTTTTGGAACTTGAAATACACAAGGTGTAGGTTCAATATCAACTCTCAATTCTGTTGTAAAAGCTCTTATAGTTTCATTGACCCAACGTTGCTCATTAACAGTAGAACCAGTAATGGATTCTGTCGCCATTTTTTTGTGAGAGGTTTAATTGAGCTTTGGCTTTTGCTTTTTTGGAAGGATTTTGGCTTTGGATCATTTGTGAAGTGTTTCGGCTCGTATGTTTATATAGTTTCTTTTTAAGGTATGGACCATTTTGTATGTCATCCTTATTTGAATAGCTTCACGGTGCCAAGGTGTTTTTCAAGTTTGACTTGAGATCCGGCTACCATCAGGTGAAGATTATGGTATTAATGTCCCTACGTAAGACAGCTTGTCGGACTCTATTTGGCTACTACGAGTTCTTGATGATGTCATTCGACTTGACTGCCCAACAGTCTTTATGGATTTGATGAATCGGATGTTCAAATCTTATTTGGATTCATTCGTGATTGTCTTAATTGATGATATTTTGTTTTACTCCCGCAGTCGAGAGGAGTATGTTGCGGGCATGCTCTAGGGATTTCGGGGGTCAGTGGCCCGGGAATTTTTACCTCTAGCGGAGTTCGCCTACAACAATAATTATCAGTTGAGCATCCAGATGGCTCTGTACGAGGCCTTATATGGTAGGCGATGTCATTCGCCGGTTGGTGGTTTGAGTTTGGTGAGGCTAGGTTATTGGCATTGATCTAGTTCGTAATGCTTTGGAAAAGATGAAGGCGATTCAGGAGTGACTTCGTCCAGTTCAGTCCAGGCAAAAGAGTTATGCTAGACCAGAAGGTTCGAGATATAGCTTATATGGTGGGTGGGAAGGTTCTTCTCCAAGTGCAGGGTTATGCTAATCTTCTTTGTATCGGTGCAATTTTATTGGATGTAGTGTTGATGCGTACGTTAACACATTTAGACTTGTTAAGTAATAATTAAAGGAACTGATGGATGCGTTTCAAATTAAACTAATTAGGAAGCCTAAGCATACGCGGTTTATTACGTACGCACAAGCAATATTAAAGAAGTATAATGTCAATATACCTTGAATTTTTTGGTATCTTACTATCTTTGAATTTTAGTTCGATGAATTAATATTATATTGTAACAAGTTTATGTCACCTCTATAACTGACTACACTATTCTATATTTGAAGACTAAAGTGAACTGCATTTCCTGTTTGGATAAAATTGTACTTACCAATATTTTTAACCAATAATATAATTTTTGGGTTTTCCTCCTCCTAGAGCACACATGATATCTGATCACTGTAAAGATATATTATTTGAGAATTAAAGTTAGAAATTTAATATTCTAAAATTGCGTTTACTTGATTTTGTCGTTCGATTTCTAAACTTTGTAATTAAGTAATTCACAGTGTTTCGTCAAACTTTTCAACATTTCTCTCTTTCTCCTTACCAAGCAATGATGTGAAGGAAGAATTCGGAGTCAACTTATTAATTGGTCTAAGAAATATTTTCCTCTTTAGCTTTGAGGAAATTGTTTTCCCTTAATTTCGGCAAACATTTTTTCAAATTAAAAAATAACTATATCCAGTTTCATTATTAATCCACATGAGGATGTCTTGTGATGTAGGTTAAGTTTTTCTTTTTTGGTTTTGCACCAAAATGTGTGGTACTTACATTGAAGCCCGATTATAAGGACCTCTTTCGAGGTTCATCGAGAGTCCTTATACGGGATTGATGTTGTTCTACACTCTTCGCTGCTCCGGTTATAATGAGGCTACAAATTGAATGGCTACAATTTTGAAAAACGCCATAATTACGTTCCTCACAAGCATATTTGGGGCGATTTTCTTAGTCTTCCCGATGACTACCGCAAAATGGGGCTATTTGTAGTCGTACCTTATTTTTATACCACCTTTTAACCTATACGCTGTTTTTAACAACTATGATTTGGTAACCAACTAAAAAAAATCGGTTATAATATGACCATTATACCCGTTCCAAAACATATAAAAGTTGAAACAATCATACCCAGGTTCAAATTCCAGATCTCCTCCATCAATCTGTCTCTCTTGAGATCGTGTCTCGCATTCAAATTCAATATTCAAATTCAAATTCCAAATTCAAATTCAAATACATTGTAAGTATTCAAATTCATCTTCAGAATTCAAAATAGTGAAGTTGTTTGACGAACTTCACTGAAATGCTGAATTTTGCATTCTACATCTATTTGATGATGAGTTCTAACATTCTAAGCTGAAGTTATTTTATTAACGAGCTGGAAAATAGCACAACGAAGAAGAAATTATATTAAAACATTATATGATTGTTTTAAACTTCGGCATAGTAGCTGAAGTTTCTCTATTAATAATTAAAAGCTGAAGTTTTCCTCGTACACTGGGTAAAAAAAAATAAAACATAAATTAAAATTTCATATTGCACAAAAAACTTCAGCATATGTGCTAAACTTTGTTAGTTACTATTTAATAAGCAGGAGGAGCTAAAGTTTTCCTCCTACACTGGGTCAAAAAAGAAAATACACATAAATTAAAATTTCATATTTCACCAAAAAAACTTGGGCATATGTGTTGAAAGTATTTAGTTATGTGACGACCCAAAGGGTCATCACCTGTTTTAAATCAAATTTTGTATCTTTGAGGCCTTGAAAACCTCATTTAGGGTTGTCTCAATCTGCGTGCGCAGTCCGGGCGCATAGCTGGAAAGCTTGTATGTGAAATTCTGTGAAAAAAATGCTAAATTTTGATATTAAAATGAATAAATTTGACTTTGGTCGATATTTTGGGTAAACGGACCCGAACCCAGATCCGGACCCGTGATTTAACGGTCCCGGAGGGTCTGTAGGAAAATATGGACTTGGGCGCATGCCCGGAATCGAATTCTGAGGTCCCAAGCCCGAGATATGAATTTTTAAGTGAAATTGCTTTATGAAAATGTTTGAAGGGAATTGAAGTGAAATCTAATTTGAAAGTAATGGTATTGGGCCCGTATTTTTGTTTCCGCACCCGGTACAAGTGCATATATGTTTTGAATCACTCATGTGAAGTTTGGTTAAAGACGGACGTTGTTTGACGCGATCCGGATCCTAATTGGGAAATTTATGCTTAAAAGGGAGTTTTGTGAACTTTCATTGATTTTGAGGTTCAATTCGATGTTCATGATGTTATATTGGTGATTTGATCATACGAATATATTCGTAAGATGTTTTTGAGGTTGTGTGTATACTTGGATTATAGTTTTGAGGGCTCAGGTGAGCTTCATGTAGGTTCCGGGATGCCTTAGACTTAAAGAGATCAGATTTGCAAGCTTAGGAAATTGACAGGTCTCTAAACCCTCTTGCGCGGCCCGCGAGAAATCGCGTGCGGCAGCGGAGGGGCCAGCGTGGCCGCGGTCGCCTTGGTGCGGTCTGCACTAGGCATTGATCCGCAGGTCTTCAGAAAGCATGCGCGGCCACGGTCCTTTTTGCACGGTCCGCACAGGAAACTTCAAAGTGATATAAATACACGTGAAGTTAAGTTATTTTACACTTCTCAAAACCCCAAAACATAAGAGGCGATTTTCCAAACAACTCTTCTTCTCCAAAACGATTGGTAAGTGATTTCTAACTTATTTTCTTTACTCCTAACATATTTTTAACATGATTTTAACTTCAAATCAAAGATTTTCATGGAAATATTAGGTGTTTTGGGTAGAACTTAGGTTTTAAAAAAAATCAGGAGTTGGACCTCAATTAGAAGTCCAATTTCAAAACAAATCATGTGTGCAAATCCAGGTACATCTAAGGTTGAGTGAGGATTTCTCTACCGAGCATCTTATCCGGGAGTATCAAGATAGTTGCATGACGTCCGTAGTTCTGATTTCCCCTTCTCTCTTATTGTTTCTTTTCCGCATTTCTTTAGAAAGATACGTGTTAGGTTGACACTCATGTATTAGAGGCTCAGACTTGTGACGCCGGATTCTTCAGGCTGTGTATTGGTATTTTGAATTTTCGCATGTTTTAATTACATTTCAGGCTTTCGGTATTATGACTTAGTAATTCATATGTGTTAATTAGTTCATGAGCTGTATAAAATGGTTAAGGTTATTAAATTTGTCGGGCTTGCCTAGCAGTGTGTTGGGCACCATCACGAACGGGGTTGGGGTCGTGACAATCAGTCCCTTGTGTACTACTAAGTGAAAATGAACATATATTGAAGTTAAGGATATCACTGGTGTTACACATAGGAGAACTGGAAATCTTCCTTCTCTTAGTTTTTGGAAGAAGTTCCAATGCATCAGATGAGATCTGCAAAAGCAAGGAAAATATAAACATAAATAAAACTGATAAAAAACACACATTAGGCAAAAAATGGCTTGTAATTGAATTGCAGAAAATAGTTACCTGGTCTAAGTTTTGCGACACGGATGGTGTTTAAATTCCAACAGATCGTGTATCTTCATGCAATAAATAAATAAATAAGACTGAGTAAATTTTATAAAATAATGCCAACACAATTCGCACTTATCAGTGAGGCAACACGTGTAAATATATCTACTTCTTTTTTTTCATATAGCTGCACAAGCTCACTAGATTCTTTTTGAGCTGCCTCGAGTCTTTCTAAAAAATCATTCAAAAACAAAAAAATAGAAAATAAAGTATGTAAATTTCAAACTGTAAAAAATATACTTCGATCCAATATAATAAATTCATGATCTATAGAATACCTTGATGTTTGTCTTCCGCTATGGTTTACCCAGGCTGCATGCCTTTGTTGATATCAGCATTTCCAGCTTCATTCAATTATGGACCAATGTCAACAACCGTTTGAGTATTCTCTGGAAGGGATTTCTCGACTCTACCTTCATTCAATTCTGCATCATTAGAGAGATTTTGAGTTGTATCAATTGAAGCACGACTAGTTTCAACTTCCGCTACATATTCATATAAAGGGGAATAGATCAAGTAGTTTTTCAACATAGAAAAAATTAATACATGTAGTGAAAATTTCATTACAGGATATTATTAAAAAAATAGTTAAAATTTTAACTCAAAGAATGCTGAAGTTATCCAGTAACAAACAAAAATTTTGATAGTTGCAAAAAAAATTCAGCTCTATAGTTGAAGTTCAATAGTTACAAAAATAAAAATTCAGCTCTATAGTTGAAGTTAACCAGTTACAAACCAAAATATTCACAAAAAACATGCTGTATTTTTTTTTTTAGAAAAAAACAAACACATGAAACAAAACTTCAGCTCCTATCGAAGGTATCATTGAAATATTATAAACTCTACACTTTGTACCTGTATTAATAATTTTCTGTGTATCACCACATAGAAGTTCTTTGCAAATAGTTAATAATCTTGTGTACTGATCGTTTTTCCTAGTAGCGCTAGACACATCATTCCCTTTTAGTTCTAAATTACAAACAGGTACTTGATCTCCATCACCAAACAAATTGCCTTTTCCAACAACTTGATCTGCACCTTGTCCATCGCCTTCAACAGCCGCTTCATTATGTGTAGCTTTATCATCTGCGTATTTATGCAATTCATCATCTTCAACTTGCTCTTGAACATGTTGATCGCCTCAAAAGCCGATGCATGTTCGTAAGAGTCATTCATCCTATCATATTCTCGATGCTTACTGAAATCAAAATTGCCATCATCCATTCCATTTGATTTGTTGACAATCGTAAATAATTTTTCAAACTTCTCATCGAAATATTCCTAGAAGAAAAAAAATTAACAATGATTAATCTGAATAACATCAGTGCAAATAAAAAGAATTCTCTATAAATTAACTTACCTTCACTTTTGCAAAAACTGCATCCACAATAGCAGATCGCTCCTCCTTTTAAACTTATCGAAAATTTCGTTAATGATCATGCTTCTTTCTTTTTCTGCATGCCTTTGAACCTTCGTCATTAACCTCTAGAATAAATACACAACAAAAATTCAGATATAAAATAAAACTTCAGCTCAAAACACATGTTGTACTTTTACAAAAACAAAACAAAAAAACTTCAGATAAAAACTTACAGAACATATTGTCTCAAGTAATTCATTGTCATCAAAGTCAGATGTAGAAGAGGTAGAACGAGTCTGTGTACGAGATACTTTTCCAATAAAATGAGTTGGATTCCGTTCGTTTGATTGATTCCGACTACGTGGTGATTCACCAGTGACATGAGTTCGACTCGCTTCTTTGATCAACTCAGTGTACATGGTGATTTACCAATGATAGGAGTTTGAATCGCTTCTTTTTATCGACACAGAGTACGTGGTGATTCACCAGTTGAAGGAACTACATGAACTATATTTGAAATAATCCGGCTGCATGATAATTTTCCAATAAAGGCATTGAGTTCAATTTCTCTTCTGTTGGAATTATATCCAATACCCTAAAGTCGCGATATCTGTATTTAATACAAAAAAGTATATTATGAGGATAAAAAATCTAATACATCAACATATTAACACAAAGACAAAAAAAGGAAACTTACTTCATGTTTACTGAACATAAAATAAAGTTCGGGAAATTTAGGCTCTCCCACGCATACATAACATAACATCATGTGGACCTGCGGTGTATCAAGGTACTCATACTCTTTTATATACTTCTCCCGAACATCTAGGAATCGCTTATAGAACCAAACACATAAAGGATATGAAAATCTACTAAGTTTATACTCAGTAGCATGGGATTTGTTCTACTTGTCCAATGCATGTTTCAGTGAATAAATAAGCTTCTCATACGCCAGATTACCCCAAGGATATTCAACACAAACCTTATCGTCTTCAACGATAGATGGATACTCCTCCATCACATATGACTCAGTATTTTTCCCAAACAGAATAGACTCTACAATAAGAATTTCAATAAGCTTAACTGTATCCTCATCACTCTCGCATACATGTACATGATTCACAACATTCTATGGAATTTCATTACAAGTCATAAAACTTCGAATATCCTTCAAAGTCACACCCCTGGACTTACCAAAATAGCGCTTCAGAATATTGCTCTCTCGATTAATTGGTTTTTCTACATTATGTGTTGTGATCTGCAAACCACACGTAATGTGAAAGACTTCAAGGGTGAAGGAAACATCATGGCCAAAAATCATGAAACTAATAGTCTCGATCATTCGTGGATATTTGAGAAAGACAGAGACAATGAACCAACTTCATGTTGCATTTGAAATTCTCCATAGCCATAATGTATCTAAATGTACCATTTTTATGCTTATCCTGTTGTGTATGAGTCAAGAAAGTTTCAATTAAATTCTTCAAATCATGGTTACCTTCTAGTAACCCTTAGAGTTAAACCAATCTCCGAACTCAAAATATCTTTGTCCTGGTCTTGTAGGTAAAGTAGCAGGGACATAAGGACCTTTAGGTGCTTTGCTTTATTTAGCTACTTTAGGAGCCATCTATTCAATAAAAGTAAAAGATCAGTTAAAATTTCAATACTTAAGAAGGCTAAAGTTCGACAAGTATAGAACAAAAACTTAAGCTCTAGAGCTGAAGTTTTTTATTATTACTTAAAAACTTCAGCAGTAGGAGCTGAAGTTTTCCTCGTACACTGGGTAAACTAAAAATTCATATTGCACCAAAAAAACTTCGGCATAGGTGCTGAAGTTTTTTAGTTATTATTTAAAAACTTCGACAGTTATAAAATAAAAACTTCAGCTTTAAAGCTGAAGTTCAGCAGTAACAACGCAAAAACTTCAGCTTCTAAAGCTGGACTTCACCAGTTACAAACACAAAAACTTAAGCTCATAAAGCTGGACTTCACCAGTTACAAACACAAAAAACTTCAGTTCCTAAAGCTAACTTCACCAGTTACAAAAATAAAATATTCAACAAAAAAACATGTTGTAGTTTTTATAAAAAATAAAACACAAATTCAAATCCAAAAATAATGACAAAACATGAAAAAATACTTTAGTTCCTATCTAATGTATCATTATCATCTCTTTAACTCTAAAATCTTTTAAAAAAATTGAACGTCTACTTACAGAAGAATTTATAGAATTTTCATCAACAACATAAACATCTCGTTCAAAAAACGTAAAAACACCATCGTAAAAGTAAAACTAATGCACTTACCAATCCAAATCCTAAGAAAATATTTTATCATAAATACATAACTATCAAAATCAAAACCAGAAATTAATTTGTAAAATAAAATTCAGAAAGTTAATGCAATGTACATGTGATTAAATTGTAATGTGGGAACAACAACGACTAGCAGTTGAAATTCAAAGCAACAACGAAAATCGTTTGATTTCAGGAGAAGAAGAAATCAAAAATGCGAATAACGGGAGAGAGAAACAGAGACAGTAGAGGACTAGCGTATATTACTTAAAGAGAAAGTAGTCTTTTAATAAAGAAGGACAAAATAGTCTTTTCAAATGGCTTTTAACAAAAAACTTCGGCATAGGTGCTGAAGTTTTTTAGTTATTACTTAAAAACTTCAGCAGTAGGACCTGAAATTTTCTTCGTACACTGGATAAATTAAAAATTCATATTGCACCAAAAAAAACTTCGGCATAGGTGCTGAAGGCTTTTAGTTATTACTTAAAAACTTCAGCAGGAGAAGCAAAAGTTTCCCTCATATACTGGCTAAATTAAAAATTCATATTGCACCAAAAAACTTCGATATAGGTGCTGAAGTTTTTAAGTTATTATTTAAAAACTTTGACATGTAGAAAGCAAAAACTTCAGCTCTAAACTTGAAGTTCGATAGTTACAAAACAAACTTTAGCTCTAAAGCTGGCATTAACATTACAAAAACTTCAGTTCCTAAATCTAACTTGACCAGTTACAAACACAAAACATTAAGCAAAAAAAACATGATGTAGTTTTTACAGAAAAACAAAGCACAAATTCAAATCCAAAAATAATGCCAATATATATATAAAAGCTTCAGCTTCTATCTAAGGTATCATTATCATCTCTTTAACTCTGAAAATTTTTAAAAATTTGAACATCTAATCACAAAAGAATTAATAGAATTTTCATTAACAACATAAAAATACAATTGCAAAATTAAAACTAATGCATTTATCAAACTAGACCCTAAGAAAATATTTTATCAAAATCAAAATTAGAAACTAAATCGTAAAATAAAACCCAGAAAGTTAATGCAATGTACCTGTGATTAAATCGTAAGAACAACGACGACTAGCAATTGAAAATTCAAAACAACAACGAAAAATTGTTTGATTTCAGAAAAGAACAAATCAAAAAAACGCGAATAATGAGAGAGAGACAGAGGTAGTCGAGGACCAGCGTATACTTGAAAAGAAAATAGTCTTTTAATAAAGAAGGACAAAATAATTTTTTCACATGGCTTTTAACAAAAAAAATACGAGTGCAAACAAAAAGACAAAGCGGCTACAAGTTAAAAAGAGACGCCCAAATAAGACGCTCCGTATAATTTTTACCACAAATATTTTAATTAAGTCTTTGTGATGATTTAGAACCTTCACAATATGATCTCAATATTTTAAAATATTAAATTCGTGTGGGTTTAAACCACCAGAATATGATATCAATATTTATATAGTTTAATTTGTGAAAGGTTAAGACTGCCACAAGTTGCCATTTAATTTTCTTTAACTTGGGAGGCCAAAAGTTTACCTCAAAATCCTGTTGCCTTAAATTCATATTTCACCCCAATTTCTCTATAATCCATAGGGATTTTAATACAGTTATTTATAAAAATAAAATTATTTATTTTTTGTTATAAATACACTTCTATTTAAGGTGAATGTCTTTAATTAGAGAGATTCTAGAGTCCTATTATTGGTAGCTAAATCATCCTCCTCCCTATAAATAGAGGTGCCCTCTACCACTGTAAATTACTCCTAACATTCTCTAAGTATCAATAAGAAGAACTCTCTCTACTCTTCTCTCTATTACTCTTGTTCTTGCATTATTGTTCTTGTCTTTTATATTATTTCATAACACGTTATCAGCACGAGACTCTACCGTCTCAAGAACCATTCTCGAAAAATCTAAGGTATTTCCCTCTCCCTAATTTAATTTTCGATTATGTCTGACATTACGAAAAGAAAGTTCGTTGCCCTTGAAATTTCGGGCAAGAACTATATGACATGGGTGTTGGATGCTGAAATCCACTTAGATGCTATGGGTCTCGGAGACACCATCAAAGATAGAGAAAAAGCATCCACCCAAGAATGTGCGAAGGCCTTGATTTTCTTGCGCCATCACCTTGATGAAGGTTTGAAGATTGAATATCTCACCGTCAAGGATCCACTCATCTTGTGGAACGGCTTAAAGGAGAGATATGACAACCTGAAGTTGGTCACTCTGCCACAAGCACGATATGATTGGGCTCATCTGAGGCTCCAGGACTTCAAGTCCGTTTCTGAATATAATTCTGCAATGTTCAGAATTACTTCTAAATTGAAGCTATGCGGGGATAATATCTCCGATTATGATATGCTTGAGAAAACGTTTACAACGTTTCATGCCTCCAATATAGTACTGCAACAACAGTACAGAGAGAAAGGCTTTACAAAGTACTCTGAACTGATTTCTCTTCTACTAGTGGCTGAGCAAAATAATGACCTGCTCATGAGAAATCACGAAAATCGACCCACTGGGTCTACACCACTGCCTGAAGCAGATAAGGTGCACTCTCATTATGCCAAACATGAGAAGGGCCATGGTCATGGTCGTAAACGGGGTCATAGCCAGGGACGTAGACAAGGAAGAAATTCCAATGAAGTCCGTCAACCCCCAAGGAGAGATAACCGCCGAAAGCAGAAACGGGGTCATGAAGATCCTAAGGCAAATGGTTCAGAAACTATATGTTATCGTTGCGGTGGGAAAGGGCACTGGTCAAAGACTTGCCGTATACCAAGACACTTGGTTGACCTTTATCAAGCATCTCGAAAGAGAAAAGGCCCTGAAACAAATTTTGTCTATGACGACAATGAGGACATTACCCACCTGGATGTGGCAGACTTCTTTGAGCAACCCGAGGGGAAAATAGACCACCTAATCAGCGATGGGACCGTGATGAAAGAAGATGGAGTTATTTGATTTTGTTCTACTTATTTGTATTAGTTAGTGAATAATCTAATAGTCATTAGTATTAGCTCGTATTAGCTAGTTCGTGATGCAATGTTAGCAGTAGTTCTTTAGAATATCTTCAATATGCTCAAATATCAATAATATTTTTATTTTCCAGTAGGGGTAATCGACTAGCCTGAAAAACTAGTCGATTATCTACTATTTTCGCATTAAAGCTGAAAAACAATTGATCAACAATCGATTGTCTTTGTCTAACAATCGATTGTCGTTAAGACAGTGTAATCTGGAATTTTTCAAAAATCATCCACAATCGATTGTCTTTGTCTAACAATCGATTGCCGTTAAGACAGTGTAATCTGGAATTTTTCAAAATAGCCAACAATCGATTGTCTATACTTAACAATCGATTGTCTTAAGACAATGTGCTCTGGAATTTTTCAAAATAGTCAACAATCGATTGTCTATGCATAACAATCGATTGTCCTAAGACAGTGTATCTGGAATTTTTCAAAATAGCCAACAATCGATTATCTTAAAACAGTGTGCTCTGGAATTTTTCAAAATAGCCAACAATCGATTGTCTATGCATAACAATCGATTGTCTTAAGACAGTATGATCTGAAGTTTTTCAAAATAGCAAATAATCGATTGTGTGTGTTTAACAATCGATTGTCAATGTTCAACAATCGATTGTTTGTGTTTAACAATCGATTGTTTGAAGAAAATGTTTAAACTGAAATTTTCAAACTGCAAAGTAATCAATTATGGATAACATATCTGATTTTGTTAGTCAACTGTTAGCAGCAGATTTTGAAAATATTATGTGACACAAAACGAATTGAACTTGTTTATTCTTATGTTCGTGTATCTCTTTTGTATGTCAAACTATGGGATAGCAAATATGGATATCTCACAAAGCGAACTTGGATCAACGTCCAACTGTAAAAGTATTTGCCTAGTTGATTCATGTACTACACATACAATACTCAAAGAAAGGAAATATTTCTCTCAACTAAATATGTGTAAGGCAAATGTTACTACAATCTCTGGAAGTAGTAAATTGATTGAAGGCTCCGGAAGAGCAATTGTAACTCTGCCCAAAGGCACGACGTTAATCATAGAGAATGCAATGTTCTCCTCCAAGTCTAAGAGAAACTTGTTGAGTTTTAAAGATGTACGCCGGAATGGCTATCATATTGAGACAATGGATGAAGATAATCTTGAATATCTCGTCATCACAAAGAATGTCTCCGGCCAAAAGAGGGTTATTGAGAAATTCCCGTCTTTATCTTGTGGCCTGTATTGGACAAGAATTAGTGCAATTGAGGCACATTCAACAGTAAACCAAAGGGTTACTGATTCCAATACCTTTGTACTTTGGCATGATCGATTGGGACACCCAGGATCGGTCATGATGAGACGGATTATAGAAAGCTCATATGGGCATCCGTTAAAGAATTTCAAAATTCTTTCGAATAATGAATATCCTTGCACTTCATGTTATTAAGGCAAGTTGATTATCAGGCCATCACCAACAAAGGTTGGGACTGAGACACCCACGTTTCTGGAACGTATACAAGGGGACATTTGTGGACCTATTCACCCACCTAGTGGGTCGTTTAGGTATTTCATGGTCTTGATAGACGCATCCTGTAGATGGTCTCATGTGTGCCTGTTGTCATTACACAACCTTGCGTTTGCGAAATTAATGGCACAAATAATTCGACTACGAGCACAATTTCCAGATAATCCAATCAAGTCCATTAGACTGGATAATGCTGCTGAGTTTACATCCCAAGCATTTAATGATTATTGCTTATCAATCGGGATAAAAGTTGAACATTCTGTAGCTCATGTTCACACTCAAAACGGTCTTGCAGAATCGTTAATTAAACGCCTGCAGTTGATTGCAAGGCCATTACTTATGAGAACGAGGCTGCCCACTTCGGTATGGGGTCACGCCATCCTACATGCAGCAATGCTAATTCTTCTCAGACCGACGAATTACCACAAATATTCCCCGTTGCAATTGGTTTTGGGTCATGAACCCAATATATCCCATTTAAGAATTTTTGGATGCGCAGTATATGTGCCTATAGCACCGCCATCCCGCACCAAAATGGGTCCGCAAAGAAGGTTAGGAATATATGTTGGGTCTGAATCGCCCTCCATCATTCACTACCTCGAAACATTGACAGGCGACTTGTTTACTGCACGATTTGCAGACTGTCGATTTGATGAGACACTTTTCCCAAAATTAGGGGGAGAAGTTGGTGAAACCAAACGGGAAATTTTGTGGAAAAATGCATCATTATCTCATCTTGATCCACATACCTCTATTTGTGAAAGAGAGGTACAAAAGATTATCCATTTGCAAAGAATAGCAAATCAAATGCCTGACGCATTTACGGACTTGAAAAGGATAACGAAATCCCACATTCCCGCGGAAAATGTTCCAATACGTATTGATGTCCCTGTTGGACAATCATCTAGTGTCATAACCAATGAGTCGAATGCACGCCTGAAGCGTGGCAGACCATTAGGCTCCAAAGATCGAAATCCTAGAAAGAGGAAAAAGAACGATCAAAATGACACCACGAAAGAATCTCATGATTTAACAAATTCTGAGATTCATGAAGAATCCATTGAGCCCGAGACTCTGGAAAATACGGAACTATCCCTAAATCCAATTAATATTGAGGCAAATATTAATCGAGTGGATATTGTGGTGGATAATGCCTTTGCTTTAATGTAGCATCTAGCATTATGCAAGAATGTGAGGATCTCGAACCTCAATCTGTTGAAGAATGTCGAAAAAGACAGGATTGGCCAAAGTGGCAAGAAGCAAATCAATCAGAATTGAATTCGCTGGCAAAACGTGAAGTTTTTGGCCCTATAGTTGAAACACCTAATGGTGTTAAGCCTGTCGGCTATAAATGGGTCTTCGTACGCAAAAGAAACGAGAAAAACGAGGTACAAAGATATAAGGCACGCCTTGTTGCACAAGGTTTTTCTCAAAGGCCTGGTGTCGATTATGAAGAGACATATTCGCCTGTAATGGATGCGATAACCTTTCGTTATCTCATAAGTTTTGCTGTCCATGAAAAGCTTGCCATGCATTTAATGGATGTGGTTACTGCCTATCTTTATGGCTCACTTGATAATGAGATATACATGAAAATTCCCGATGGACTCAAGATGCCAAACGCGCATAATTCAAAATCTCGGGAAATGTTCTCAATTAAATTGCAAAGATCCTTGTATGGTCTAAAGCAATCTGGACGAATGTGGTATAATCGTCTTAGTGAGTACTTGTTAAAAGAAGGCTATATAAATGACGCCATTTGCCCGTGTGTTTTTATAAAGAAAACAACATCGGAATTTGTTGTACTTGCCGTATATGTTGATGACATAAACCTTATTGGAACCCCTATAGAACTCCAAAAGGCAATTGATTATCTAAAGGATGAATTCGAGATGAAAGATCTCGGAAAAACTAAACTATGTCTTGGTTTGCAAATTGAATATTTGGCAAACGGAATTTTTGTTCATCAATCTACCTATACAGAAAAGGTACTGAAACGGTTTTACATGGATGAAGCACATCCTTTAAGTACACCGATGGTTGTTCGATCACTTGATGTGAACAAAGATACATTCCGACCACAAGAAAGGAATGAAGAGCTACTTGGTCCTGAAGTACCATATCTTTGCGCAATTGGCGCACTAATGTATCTTGCAAATACTACAAGACCTGACATATCCTTTTCAGTTAATGTCTTAGCAAGATTTAGCTCGGCTCCCACGAGGAGACACTGGAATGGGATCAAACACATATTGCGGTACCTAAAGGGAACTACCGATATGGGCTTATTTTATGGCAAGAATTGCAGCCCGGATCTTGTTGGTTATGCTGATGCTGGATATTTGTCCGACCCACACAAGGCTCGATCTCAAACGGGTTATGTGTTTACCTGTGGAGACACCGCCATATCTTGGCGATCGACTAAGCAATCAATTGTGGCTACTTCATCTAATCATGCCGAGATAATTGCTATTCATGAAGCAAGTCGGGAGTGTGTGTGGTTGAGGTCTATAATACATCATATCCAAGACAAATGTGGTTTGAAGTGTGATAAACTACCCACAACTTTGTATGAAGACAATGCAGCATGTATAGCTCAATTGAAGGGAGGATTCATAAAAGGAGATAGAACGAAGCATATTTCACCAAAGTTATTCTTCACACATGATCTTCAAAAGAATGGTGATATCAATGTTCAACAGATTCGTTCAAGCGACAATATGGCTGATTTGTTCACAAAATCTCTACCAAAGTCAACCTTCAAGAAGCTAGTTCACAAGATCGGGATGCGAAGACTTAAGGACATAAATTGATGTTCTTATCAGGGGGAGTTAATGCGCGTTGCACTCTTTTTCCCTTACAAGGTTTTGTCCCACCGGGTTTTCCTTGCGAGGTTTTTAACGAGGCAACCAATAGGCGCATATTCAAACATGTGTACTCTTTTCCTTACTTTAATTTTTCCCATTGGGTTTTGTTTTAAGGTTTTAACGAGGCACATCATTGAATAGACATTCAAGGGGGAGTGTTATAGATACACTTCTATTTAAGGTGAATGTCTTTAATTAGAGAGATTCTAGAGTCCTATTATTGGTAGCTAAATCATCCTCCTCCCTATAAATAGAGGTGCCCTCTACCATTGTAAATTACTCCTAACATTCTCTAAGTATTAATAAGAAGAACTCTCTCTACTCTTCTCTTTATTGCTCTTGTTCTTGCATTATTGTTCTTGTCTTTTATATTATTTCATAACATTTTTTATCTATTCATTTATTTTTTTATTTATAAACTAATTATATTTTTTTACCCATAACAGTTTTTATGGGAAATTTTTTCTTTATTCTCTAATTCTTTTTATTTCTATGCTTCTTTTCTTTTTTCCTTTTTTCTTTTCTTTTATCCTTTTCTTTTTTTCTCATTTTCTTCCTATATATTTTTTATTTTTTATTTTTTATTCATTTATTTTTGTCCAAATCGTATTATTGTTATTTTTACCATAACTTATTTCACACTCTAATTTGACTCCTTTATTTTATTTATTTATTTCTTGTTCCTTTTTTAATTCCACGTGATTGCCATGCAAACCTTTATCACCTTTCCTAAAAATATTAGTACATACTCTATCATTAGCAGTAACACCAACCAGTGATGGAGCAAGACAATATAATATACGGTCACTAAATCTCCATATATACTAGTTAGAATAGAAATGATAATAAAATATTGAAAAATGCAATAAAAATATAAGTAGCAAAAAAGACTTCTAGTATCATATGATACCAATATGGTATACATGTACACCAACAGAGTATATGATTGTTCTAGAATATTACTATAACTATCTGACTATACTTTGTACCAAAACATTAAAGGATACAATAAAAGTATGATGCTCGCATTGCAAGCTAAATATCGCAAAGCAACTTGCTCATTCCATATACTAATATGGTATATAGTTGTATGGGTCATTCTAATAATTGCCTATAATTATAAAAACTATTATATAATGCACATAATCTATATCCATCAGCACAAAAATTTTTCAGCACTGCAATATCATGTTCATATAAAATGTTTTAGAATATAATTCACTTAAAAATACATCCAAAATAACCAAAAATAATGTTCAAACTACCATAAGATACCAATATTGTATATAGTTTCACTGGTTAATTTCCAACAACTATATGGCCATACTACTAATAAATAACACACATGCATAAAGAGCAAAATAAAAAAAGTAGTGTACCACGTATTAATGTAAAAAATTATTTCAAGATATTGAACTATATTACTATTATCAAAATAAAATCAAATATTGTACTAATAAATACAGCTAATACAACCAAAGAATGATTCAACTAGCATATGATACCAGTATAGTATATAGTAATACTAATATGATATATAGTTGGAATGAATTGTATACTAAAATAGTGATTTGTATACTATTTATGTATACATACAAATTCGTCTTCTTCTCTTGTTCAACTATATTTCAACCCAAACTTCTAAAATCTACTACAAAATCTCCACCAAATTGACTAAACTTTAGATACAACCTCCAATCAACTTTTCAAACAAACCTATATAGTATCGGATCAAAATAATTAAAAGCTCAAATAAACCAAATTATGAGTTTCAAGCTTCAAGGTCCTTCAATGGTGAATTCATGCCCCATGGGTAGGAGTAGTAAATAATCTAGGTATGTATATTTAAGGATAAATAATTTAAATTTAATGGATATAAAGTGAGATTTTCTCTAATTAGTAGTGCCATATGCAGGGCTAATTTGTGGATTGGCCAATTTGGAGGTTTGTGTTTAGACATCAGAAATGGGTGCAGCATATAACATGAATTTGAAAAAGAGTTTTTCTAGGTTAAAGTTGAAGTTTTGCCGAAAGTATCTTTCTCCTGGAGCCCTTCTCAACTTTTCCCTAATAAACTATCTCAAATTATTTCATTATGATGGTTAAAGCACAGAAGAGTTAGCTTCTGGAATAGATAAGCATGTGGCAACTCTTCTATATGTCATTTGAGTTCAACAAAGGAAAATGTAATCCTTGTTCAGGTGGAATTAAGTCCAGGGTCTATAGAGTTGGGATCATTAGGGAAGGATAACATAGAATTAGTATATGAATATATATCACCACAAGAAAATCAAGGTAAATTATACATGACAAGATATAGGCTTCCGAGAGAGATTGAGAGAAAATCATGTGAAAGTTAACGATTTCCATGCATGAATGATGTTGATTTCAGATTATAGAGAGAGAAAGAAGAAGAGTTCTTCATTATTGCACTGAGAGAGAAATGAGACTGAGTCTCTATAACTGCTCAGTCAGAAGCTTCCGGAACCAGTCTAATGTATATGTACATATACAAAAATATCTACTACATTATTTCTATACAATACATTGGGCGATTGGGCCAGAATTAAATAAATGTGCAGCTTGGGCTTGGTTTGGGCTGCTGCTGCTTTGTTGTTGTGCCTGATTCACTAAATTGGGCTGCAGGCCCAATGTAACTCCAACACCCCTGCAAGTTGGAGGGTGACTGAACTTCCAACTTGAGCATGATAGAATGATGCAAAATACCAGTAAGGGGTTTGGTAAAGATATCCGCAAGCTGAGAGGTAGTAGGGACTGTTGAAACACGTTCTCAAGGCATTAAACTAAATGTGTGTTCATATTTGCAGGTTTTGATAAATGACAAACGACGCGCAATTGACATATGACGAGGTCCAAGCACAAGCGCACAAATGTCATGTAACGAAGTTCAAGCACAAGACAAACAAAGATCAAGACTAAACAAAGTTATACATGAGTCGTTCTTTAATTGTGATCTTGATCCGACAACTTAACTCAAGACTTGGCTTCTCTCGTAAAATCATGTTTTATCAAATCATGCATATTTAATTTAGAACAAAATGATTTTAAATCATGCATACTTATTTCAGCAAAATGATTTTTAAACATGCCTTTAAAAATCTGGACAAAGATAATCGATTATGTACTTATGATAATCGATTATGTTAAGGCAGCCGCAAGACAATCGATTGTGAACCTAATGACAATCGATTGTGATAAGGCAGTGTCCATCATATTTTTGAAATCTGCACGACAATCGATTGCGTACCTTATGACAATCGATTGTGCTGAGGCAGTGTCCATAAGATTTTTCAAAGCTACAAAATAATCGATTGTGAACCCTATGACAATCGATTGTGTTGAAGCAGTGACTATCAGATTTTTCAAAGATATAAAATAATCGATTGTGAACCTTATGACGATCGATTGTGTTGAGACAGTGTCTATTAGATTTTTCAAAGACTGATAAATAATCGATTGTCCATATAGCATAATCGATTATGTAAATGACCGTTGCCAAAATATTTTCAAACTTCATCAGATAATCGATTATAGGATTTTAGTAATCGATTGTTTGAAGTAAAATCTGAAAAAGATTTTTTGACGTTGCCAAGTAATCGATTGTATATCTCTGACAATCGATTGTTTTAAGTAAAATTTGGAAATGATTTTTTGAACGTTGCCAGTAATCGATTATATGGCGTAAAATCTGGGAATAATTTTTGGAACGATTGAAAAACAATCGATTGTGCCGAGTAGACAATCGATTGTCACAGCACAAAATCAGTAATTCTTAATTGGCAATTAGGCGACGGTAATGCATGGTTTTGACACTATAAATACATCTTCAAATTAGTCTTACAAACACAACAACTGACAATATTATTTCTAAAGCTTGCATACTCTCTTATTCATCATTTTTTATTCATTACATAAGTTTTTGAGAGCCAAATTGTTGACGAAAGTTGTTGCGTTCTTGAGCGTATTTATTTTACTCATATCTACTCTTAAGGAGAGTCTTGTTTTGAGTGCAAAGTATTTTCATACACTTGAAGGGAAAGTTGTTCCCTTGTATTGTAAGAAGGAACGTTGTGATTCCTTTGGTTGAAGTCTTGAAGTGTTGTATCTTCGAGCAAAGGTTGTTGAGACTTGTGCGACTCAAGTTCTCAGGTTGTAACGGTTTGTTGAGCACCCGTAAGCTTGACAGTGTTAGTGGAAATCTCGAGAGAGTCTCTCGGGGACTGGACTAGCCACGGGTTGTGGTGAACCAGGATACATCGGTGCGTTCGTTCTTTATTATTTACTTATCGCACTTATTTCATTCCTGCAATTTTTAAATTCCGCAAGTTTATGCTATTTTTTATTATAACGCTATTCACCCCCCCCCCTCTAGCGTTAAGCGTATTTTCTAACAATTGGTATCAGAGCCCAACTCTCTGAAAAACTTAACCGTTTGAGAGAAACAATCCATGGATTCTACTCGTGACTCTTTTGCAGGAATAGGTGAAGGACAATGCTCCACCCGACCACCACTATTCGATGGTACAAATTATACGTACTGGAAGGAGAGGATGAGAATATTCGTTCAATCGAATAGCTTTCATTTGTGGAAGGTTATAATGAAGGGAGAACAAATTCCAACCAAAAAGGTTGAAAATGAATGGGTTCCAAAATCCGAAGATGAATACGACGCGGATGATATCCGAAAAGTGCAGAACAATGCTAAAGCCATCAACCTATTATATTGTGCTGTAAACGCTGATGATTACAGAAAAATATCATGTTGCACAACGGCAAAGCAAATGTGGGATAAGCTGGAAATCACGTACGAAGGTACGGACTAGGTAAGAGAGGCTAAAGTTGATTTTCTAACCCATGCATATGAACTGTTTCATATGAAGGAAGGCGAAAGGGTCGATGACATGTTCGAACAATTTTCAAAAATCGTAAATGACGTACATGCTCTCAAGAAGACCTTCACGGATAAAGAACTTGTCCGAAAAATCCTCCGAAGTCTCACTCCGGAATGGCGCTCAAAGGTCGACGCGATTCAAGAGTCTATTGGCATTTCAAATGTCACCATCGACGGATTAAGAGGTAATCTTAAAACTTATGAATCTACTATACTTAACCCTCTTGTTAATGATCAAAGGAAACAAAGAATCGCTCTCAAGGCAAGCACAAGCCAACCTCAAAATGATGAGGACGGAGATAACGAGTTCGGAGTCGTTATTAAAAGGCAAACAACAAGGAGATCAAATAAAGTGCTATGGGTGCGGAGAATCCGGGCATATTAAATCAAATTGCCCAAATGCCAAGAAGGAAAAGAAACCCTTCAAGAAACAATGAGCATACATATCTTGGGGAGGCGACTCCGGAGACGAGTCAAGTGAGGAAGAAGAAGACGAAGCCGCAAATCTTTGTCTCATGGCTCACGAAAACAATCAAGAAGAGGTATGTCAAATTTCTTCCAAAAACTTCTATTCTCTTGAGGAAATGCAAAATGCCTTTGATGAGTTGTATAGTGAATTCATTAAAGCTTCCAAAACTGTTAAAAGCATTAAGGAGAATGCCTCTTTGAAAGAAAAGGATTTGGAAAAACTGATTTTGGAAAATGAGAAGTTGAAAGAAGAAAACAAATTTTTCGGCAAGAGAAGCGCCGACAAACCCGAGAGTTCTAGTAAAAATTGTACTTCTTGCATGCATCTAAAAGGTGAGGTAGAAAGACTTAAGGGCACCTTAGATAAGTTCAATTCTTCTCATAAAAATTTGAATGAGGTTCTTGTTAATTTGAAATCGACCAAACATGGGATAGGTTTTAAAAACGAGCCTAAAGAAAAAGTTGAAGCCAAACCCCAACCACCTAAGGCTCAACCTAGGATAAATAAAACAAATGTTCATCCTATAAATAACAATCCTAGAATCAACATGCATAAACACTAGAAGAAACTTTGAACATTTTAGGACACCTAGAAATGGCCCTCAACCTAGAAATAACTATTCTAGAAATGATGCATATCCTAGCAGAAACTTTGAACATTTTAGGACTCATAGAAATGGATTTCAACCTAGAAATAATTATTCTAGAAATGCTGCATATCCTAGAACAAATAGTAGGAGAAATGATTTTCATGAAATGCGTAATAGTCATATTGTTGAAAGTAGAGCAAACAATTTTCGTCCGTCCAATTACTATCAACCTAGACGAATGCATAATCCAAATGTCATTTGTCATTATTGCAATCGAATTGGACATATTGCTCCTTCTTGTTTCACTAGACATAGACACTTAAATGCATGTCAAGCACAACAACATGTTACACCTAACTTTCAAGGACCCAAAACAGCTTGGGTACCAAAGACTCATTAATTTGTCTTGTAGGTATGTTTGAAGGGATCAAGTGTACTTTGGTACCTTGATAGTGGATGCTCCAAACACATGACGGGAGACGAATCCAAGTTCCTTCAACTAGAACACAAGGAAGGAGGAAGCGTTATCTTTGGAGATAACAACAAGGGAAAAATTATCGGCATTGGATCAGTCGGTAAGGATGAACCTTCTTCCATTAAGCATATATTGCTAGTTAAGGGTCTAAAACATAATCTCTTGAGCATAAGTCAATTATGTGACAAGGGAAATCTTGTTTTATTTGATTCAAATGAATGCTTAGTTTTTCGCCGTAGCGATTTTAAAATTATTCTTCCTGGTTTTAGAATGGATAACATCTATATGGTTGATCTCGAAAACTCTTCTTCTGAATATATGAATTGTCTTATGAGCAAAGAAGATGATATGTGGTTATGGCATCGTAGAGTAGCTCACATCAACATGCATCTTTTAAACAAATTGGTTTCACAAAATCTAGTTATTGGTCTTCCAAATTTGAAATTTGAAAAAGACTCTATTTGCGACTCTTGTCAAAAAGGAAAGCAAACAAAAGCTTCTTTTAAATCGAAAAATATTGTTTCAACTACTAGACCATTGCAACTTCTTCATATGGACCTTTTTGGACCATCTCGCATTGAAAGTCTTGGTAGAAATCATTATGCTTTTGTTATTGTTGATGATTATTCTAGATTTACATGGACTCTATTTCTTGCTCATAAAAGTGAAGCTTTTCATAATTTTAAATATTTTCTTAAACGTGTTCAAAATGAAAAGGACACAACCGTCACTTCAATAAGAAGTGATCATGGGGGAGAGTTCGATCACAATCTCTTCGCGGACCTTTGTGACGAACTCGGTATCGAGCACACCTTCTCTGCTCCACGCACACCACAACAAAATGGAGTGATGGAAAGGAAAAATAGGTGTCTCGAAGAGATGGCTAGAACCATGCTCGATGAGGCTAAGATTCCCAAACATTTTTGGGCGGATGCCGTGAGTACCGCATGCTACGTTTTAAACAGAGTAGTCATAAGGCCAATACTCATGAAAACTCCCTATGAACTCTATAAGGGAAAGAAACCAAACATCTCCCATCTTAGAGTATTCGGTTGTAAATGCTTTATTCATAACAATGGAAAAGACAATTTGGGAAAGTTTGATGCCAAATCTGATGAAGGAATTTTTATTGGTTATTCATCACGTAGCAAGGCATATAGGGTATTCAATAATAGAACCGAAACTGTGGAGGAATCCCCTCATATTGTATTTTCCGAAAATAATGCTCGCTTGGCGAGAAAGGATTCTGGTTTTGATCCTGCAAGTATCTTAAACTCAATAAGTCCTCAAGACAAGGTACAAGAGGAAACTCCTAAGGAAATTCAAGATGAAATCTTGGAGCAATTATCGAAGGAAGCGCCACAACTAGAAAAAGAAACGAAACTGCCAAACGCATGGAGGACAATCAAAGACCATCCTCTCGAACAGGTAATTGGCGACATTAAACAACAGGTAAGTACTCGAAACACTCTTAAGAACACCTTAGGACACACTTCTTAAGAGATCACGTTCTCAATTGGCCAACATCTTCACAAGGCCTTTTAGAGAAAAAATATTTGCCGAACTTATAGTAAACTCGAAATTCTTGACTTCACATTGATTTAAGTCATTATTTCTTTACAAATTACTAACTTGAGCGTCGGAGACGTCTAATTCTCTTTTGCAGGTATCGCCCTAAAGGCAGGGGGAATTATAAGGCAATGGTGTAGAACAATCGATTATTTCAATCAATAATCGATTATCATGCTCACTGTGCCGGAAACTTGATTAGCAAGTATCACTAATCGATTATTTACGTCTTATGCTTATTATGACAGAAAATCAATATATTGCTTAAATTTTTCTTGACCGTCTCAGCCATTCAGCACTGCTTTCCTAAAACAATCGATTGTCACAAAAGTATAATCGATTATTTTCCGAGTCAGAAAATCACTGTGCACACTGTGTCATAACAATCGATTACCATAATTCAACAATCGATTATTTTTTGTCAGTAATTCAAATATTTGTTACCGTTTGGGTCCTGCAAGATTCCCACAATCGATTTTTTGTCATTTCCGAGTACAATTCAAAAACTCCATAACAATCGATTGTTTCGATTCCACAATCGATTGTGTAACGGACAGTGCAAATTTCTTTTACCGTTTCTGACCGTTTTTGCTCTTAAATTTCTGCAGATTTTCACCACAAATGAAATGCCATTCTTCTCATTATAAATAGGTATCATATGTCTTCAATTGCTTCACTCAAGCATCAATCTTATCTCCCAAACTTTCAAACATCTCTCAAAAATTCTTACAAAGGCTATTACTACTTATTGAAAATGACGAGCAGACACACAAAACGTTCCCGCTCCGGCAGACATGGTGCATCTTCTTCTGCTGCTCCTCCTCCTCCCAATTTTCCTTACCAAGATGGCTCTGTCCTACAGCTCAACACTGAATCCGAATTAACTCGATTCATGACAAAATTTGAAAAGCGTGAAATTCTTCCTCCTCGCTTTTCCACCAGAAAATATCTTGAATCAAGCGCCCCCGCTGCAGCTGCAAACATGCTTAGGGAATGCCAACTTCTTGATTTCCTATATCTATCCTATCCTCACATTAATCCTCTCTTGATTCAAGCCTTCTACTCTAATCTTCATGAGGACGACGAGGGTGAGCTTGTGACAAACATTAATGGTGTTGAAATTCTTTTAACCAACGAAAACTTACATTCTATTTCTAACCTGCCTCGAAGTGGGGAAAACATTTCTCTCTACATTAGAGAAGCCGGCGCCTTATTTGATGAATGAATTCTCCTAAGCCAAATTGGACTTGGAGCTTATGATCCTAATCTGTCCAATCGCCGTCCTACCATCACGGGCATGCTCCCCGAATATCGTTTAATTTTCTACTTCATAACCCGAGTCCTCAAACCACGCAAGCATAATCATACCACTCTTTCCCAAGAGGACGAAAAGCTAATGCATGCCATTATTACCGGGGCTCACATCAATTGGTGTAAGTTCATCAAAATCCACATGCTTGATGCCATCGGGGACGATAGACCACTTCCCTATGCCCTTCTTATAATAAATTTTCTTGAAGCCTCCGGGTTCAACACCTCCAACGGTCCACTCAAAAAGAGCACCAAGAAATAGGAAATTTCCGATTCCTCCTTTCCCCATAACGGCGAACATGCAGATCCTGCTCCTCCTCCAACTCGTCAAACGTGTCAGCCTCAAGCTCCTACACTCCAAACTATTTCCGACCAACTTGCTTCTTTTTCCACCTCCGTCAATAGATTGACTTATGAGATCCATGGATATTTTGATCATATTCACTATCCATATGCTGGACTTGTTCCTTATGAAGCAGTGCCGGATGACGAGGCGGGAAATGATAATAATGAATAAATTCTTTATTTGCTTCTTGTTCTATGTTTTATTATCTCGTTTATGTAAACACCTTTTTGTTGATCAATAAACATGCTAGTACGTATTTTGTTTTTGCTAATGTCAAAAGGGGGAAGAATAAGGGCTATGCACTTAATATTTATAGGCATAAATTGAGGGGGAATTCATATGTTGAGGGGGAACTAATTGCCTGAACTAATTGCATGTCTTTACTTGTCTTGGATCGTCATTATGAATTACCTAATATGCATATCCCGATTAAGGTTTGCCATTATCAAAAAGGGGGAAATTGTTGAAACACGTTCTCAAGGCATTAAACTAAATGTGTGTTCATATTTGCAGGTTTTGAAAAATGACAAACGACGCGCAATTGACATATGACGAGGTCCAAGCACAACCGCACAAATGTCACGTAACGAAGTTCAAGCACAAGACAAACAAAGATCAAGACTAAACAAAGTTATACATGAGTCGTTCTTTAATTGTGATCTTGATCCGACAACTTAACTCAAGACTTTGCTTCTCTCATAAAATCATGTTTTATCCAATCATGCATATTTAATTTAGAACAAAATGATTTTAAATCATGCATACTTATTTCAGCAAAATGATTTTTAAACATGCCTCTAAAAATCTGGACAAAGATAATCGATTATGTACTTATGATAATCGATTATGTTAAGGCAGCCGCAAGACAATCGATTGTGAACCTAATGACAATCGATTGTGTTAAGGCAGTGTCCATCAGATTTTTGAAATCTGCATGACAATCGATTGCGTACCTTATGACAATCGATTGTGTTGAGGCAGTGTCCATAAGATTTTTCAAAGCTACAAAATAATCGATTGTGAACCCTATGACAATCAATTGTGTTGAAGCAGTGACTATCAGATTTTTCAAAGATATAAAATAATCGATTGTGAACCTTATGACAATCGATTGTGTTGAGACAGTGTCTATTAGATTTTTCAAAGACTGATAAATAATCGATTGTCCATATAGCATAATCGATTATGTAAATGACCGTTGCCAAAATATTTTCAAACTCCGTCAGATAATCGATTATAGGATTTTAGTAATCGATTGTTTGAAGTAAAATCTGAAAAAGATTTTTTGAACGTTGCCAAGTAATCGATTGTATATCTCTGACAATCGATTGTTTTAAGTAAAATCTGGAAATGATTTTTTGAACGTTGCCAGTAACCGATTATATGGCGTAAAATCTGGGAATGATTTTTGGAACGATTGAAAAACAATCGATTGTGCTGAGTAGACAATCGATTGTCACAGCACAAAATCAGTAATTCTTAATTGGCAATTAGGCAACGGTAATGCATGGTTTTGACACTATAAATACATCTTCAAATCAGTCTTACAAACACAACAACTGACAATATTATTGCTAAAGCTTGCATACTCTCTTATTCATCATTTTCTATTCATTACATAAGTTTTTGAGAGCCAAATTGTTGACGAAAGCTGTTGCGTTCTTGAGCGTATTTATTTTACTCATATCTACTCTTAAGGAGAGTCTTGTTTTGAGTGAAAAGTGTTTATATACACTTGAAGGGAAAGTTGTTCCCTTGTATTGTAAGAAGGAACGTTGTGATTCCTTTGGTTGAAGTCTTGAAGTGTTGTATCTTCGAGCAAAGGTTGTTGAGACTTGTGTGACTCAAGTTCTCAGGTTGTAACGGTTTGTTGAGCACCCGTAAGCTTAACAGTGTTAGTGGAAATCTCGAGAGAGTCTCTCGGGGACTGGACTAGCCACGGGTTGTGGTGAACCAGGATACATCGGTGCGTTCGTTCTTTATTATTTACTTATCACACTTATTTCATTCCTGCAATTTTTAAATTCCGCAAGTTTACGCTATTTTTTATTATAACGCTATTCACCCACCCTCTAGCGTTAAGCGTATTTTCTAACAGGGACATGGTGCAAATCAACAAGGCCTTCATGAAGCTTGCCTCTAATGAAATGACAATCCACTTCAATATGTTTGGTGCGTTCATGAAAAACTGGATTCTTTGCAATGTGAAGTGCTGCTTGATTATCACAAAAGACTGGTACATTGGGTGGTAACAGGAACCCTAAAATCAGACAGCAATCGAATGAGCCAGGTCAGTTCACCAACAACCTTGCTGATGGCTCTATACTCAGCCTCAGCAGAAGACAGAGATACCACAGGCTGTTTCTTAGCTTTCCAACCAATGAGAGAACCACCTAACAGAACACAAAAACTAGAAACAGACCTCCTGGTGTCTGGGCAAGAAGCCCAGTCACTATCACAATAAGCAGATAAGGAGAGACCAGGAGTGTTGCTGAGAAAAATGCCAATCTCAGAAGTGCCTCTAAGGTATCTCAGGGTATGCAAAGCAGCAAGCATGTTAGAGGAGGTAGGTTTATGAAGATACTGACTCAAATGCTGTACAGCAAAGGCCAAGTCAGGCCTAGTGTGGGTGAGAAAATTGAGTTTCCCCACTAGACACCTATAGGATTCAGGAGAGGGAAGAGGATCACCCGTATCAAGCTTGAGTTTAATAGAGAGGTCAAGAGGGCAAGTAACAGGGGAGACATCCTCACAGTGATAAGATTTGAGTAGGTCAGTGATAAACTTCTTTTGGTGGAGAAGAATCCCAGTAGGAATATAACTTACCTCAATACCCAAAAAATAGTTAAGCACCCCCAAGTCCTTGATTTTAAACTCATGATCCAGAAAGCATTTCAAGGCAGTGATCTCCTCCAGATTATTACCAGTAAGAATGATTTCATCAACATATACAGCCAACAGAACAATAGAAGAGCCAGATTTTTTAAGGAAAGGAGAATAATCATTGAGAGAAGAAGAAAAACCCTTAGAACATAAGGCCTGGGACAGCTTGGCATACCATTGCCTAGAAGCTTACCTTAAACCATATAAATATTTTTGAAGTAGACAAACCAAAGGAGAAGAAGAGGTATCACAGGTAACTTCCAGACCAGGAGGCAATTTCATATAGACTTCCTCAGCTAAGTCACCATGTAGGAAGGCATTATTGACATCAAGTTGAAGAAGGGACCAATGCTGTTTGACAGCCACAACAATGAGGGATTTAATAGTTGAAAATTTGACAACAGGAGAGAATGTCTCAGTAAAGTCTACCCTCTCAATCTGGGTGTCAACCCTAACAACCAGCCTAGCCTTATACCTCTCCACAGATCCATCAGCCCTATATTTTATCTTATAAACCCACTTGCAACCAGTGGGTTTCTTGCCAGGGGGAAGGGGAACCAGAGACCAGGTATGATTGGCCTCCAAAGCTGCAAATTCATTGGCCATTGCCTCCTGCCATGCAGGAATGGAGGCAACCTGCTTATAGGAGGAAGGCTCAGCCTCTGTAATGCTAACTAAACTATGAAGACAAGTGGAAGAAGAACTGGGGCCAGAGATAGATAGGGGAAGATTGCAAACATACCGCTGCAGGTGAGCAGGAAGAACATGTGTCCTAGTGGATCTTCTGGGAGCAGATGAGGTAGGCACTGAAAGATTGTGTGAAGAGGAAGAGGAAGGGGAAGGTGAGGCTAGAGGTTGCTGGGTGAGAGATGAGGGAGGATTGGGTAAGAGGTCGTCAACAGGAGGAATCCTGGCAGAAGAAGGAGTAGGAGGAGGAAAGGAACCATGGAAAGAGTTCCCTGGAGAGCAAAAGGAAAGACATCCTCATGAAAAATGACATCCCTGGAGATTAGAGTAATCTTAGACTTCAAGTTATACAGTTTGTAACCCTTTTTACCCAAAGGATAGCCCAGAAAAACACAGGGATCGGCTCTGGGTTGGAATTTGTCGCTATTCTGTTTAGGGACTGAGGCAAAACAGAGGCAACCAAAAGTTTTAAGATGGTTATAGGATGGAATCTGTCCAAACAACAACTCAAAGGAGGACTTATTGTGAAGAATTTTGGAAGGAAACCTGTTAATGAGGTAGGTTGCAGTAAGTACACAGTCACCCCAGAATCTAATAGGGAGCTGTGAATGGAAAAGTAAAGCCCTGGAGGTTTTTAGCAGATATCTATGCTTTCTCTCAACTACACCATTTTGTTGTGGTGTGTGAGAGCAGGAAGTTTGATTCAGTATGCCATTTTCAGCAAAGAAATTGCTGCCACAGCTACTAGAGCCAAGTTCAAAGGCATTATCACTCCTAATGGTTTATACCATAGACTGAAATTGAGTTTTAATCATGGCAATGAAGGCTTTGATAAGGGGAAAGGCATTGCTCTTGGACCCCATAAGGTGGGTCCAAGTAGCTCTGGTAAAATCATCAACAATTATGAGAAAGTATCTACAACCATTATGAGTAGGAGTGGCATAGGGACCCCATGTATCAACATGGATCAGTTGAAAGGGATGTGTTGTTTTAGTGGAGCTATCAGGAAAAGGTACTCTGGATTGCCTGGCAAGAGAACATATAGGGCAAAGGAAGGGCTGCTTTGTGGAAAATGTACATGGTATAGAAGACATGTCTTTCATCCTAACAAAAAGTATATGCCCTAGTCTATTGTGCCATAAAATCTCCATTTTATTAGATTCAGAATGGTATGTACAATGAGAGGTAGAAACAGAATCAACAGTTAATGGAGAATGAGATTTACAATGATCAATAGACTGAAGAGAAGAAGATTGAACAAGCCTGTAGAGACCATCATCCAATTTACCAATCTCCAGTGGCCTCTTCAGACAAGGGGCCTGTATTAAACAAGATATTTTAGTAAATAGGACAAAAGAATTCAACTGGCACACAAGTTTAGACACAGAGATGAGATTGTATTGAAAGATGGGAATATAAAGGACATGATGTAGAGTGAAACAAAGGAATTGAATTGACCCAGTGCAATTTACCTTAACCTTATAACCGTTGGGTAAGGTAACTATATATGTTATAGTTAAAGGCTTAATGTCAAACAGAAGGTCTTTATTAGAGGTCATGTGATCAGTGGCACCAGAGTCTATAATCCAAATGCAGTAACTTATTTTAGTTAGCAAGCATGCACCATAGGATACATTCTTTAAGTGAGTGGTTGGAGAAAAGTTACCAGCAAAGTTGGTTGATGCCATAAATTCTGAAATTTGTGTCTGTTGGAGCAGCAACATAAGCTGTAAGTATTGATCTTTGGTTAAACCAGGTATGAGAGAATTTGATTCAGAAACCCCCTGAGCATTGTTGTTCTGATTTCCAAAAAAGTTTGGATTCCCTTGCAGTTCAACATGTGCTGCACTCCTCCTTCCTTTTGTGAACTTGGAATCTGATGGAGCACCCTTTGTGAATTTGAAGTCTGATGGAAATCCGTGAAGTTTGTAGCACTTGTCAATGAGGTGTCCATGTTTCTTACAATACCTACACACTAAGTTTGCCCTGTTGAGGTCAAAATTGAGTCTCTGATTGAATTGCTTAGGGTACCCAGCTGTGGGAGGAAATTTTGTGATAGGAGAAGATTTGTTACTGAAGTGAGTATTGAAAGCACTCGAATGATGACGAAACTGGGAAGGTGATGAAACTTGTCTTTGTCTCTCATCTTGGAGTAAAATGTTGTATGCACAATCCAGAGTTGGTGGAGGCTGTAACATAAGAATTTTCCTCCTGACTCCCACATAGATGTCATTGAGCCCCATAAGAAACTGATGCAATTTGTTTTCATCATCCTCCCTTTGGAGCTCGGATCTGGCATTGCATGTGTAAGTGTTACCACGAGATGCACGCATGAAACCCAGCTCATCCCACAGTTTCATCAACTTGTTGAAATACAATGCTATATCCAAAGACCCCTGATTTGTTGATGCCAATTCCTGCTTAATCTCAAATATCCTGGTGCCATTAACAGTCCCATATCGACTATTCAGCTGGTTCCATATGCTTTGAGCAGTGTCAGAATACTGAACACTCTCGGCTATCTCTGGCGCAAGGGAATTGGTAAGCCAAGAGATAACCATATTGTTGCACCTATCCCATTATCTAGACTGAGGAGAGTTATCTGGAGGTTTGGGAATTGTTCCGTCAATGAAACCTATCTTATTTCTAGCGGATAACGAGACGATTATGTTACGTCTCCAACCCCCAAAACCAATCCCTAAAAAATGATTGCTTACCAAAGAGATTCCCGGAACATCAGAAGACAACAGAAACAAAGTATTCGAAGGGTCAATTACAAAATTATCAGTCCTAGACTCAGAGGTATCACCAGTATTAACCATTTTGACTGAGAAAGGGCTTGGAATTTGTAAGATAAAACAAACTTAAATGGTCCTAAGTACACAAAAATTCCAGAAATCGACTGAAACTGAGGAAAGAAAGTATGAAACTCAGAAAACTCAGAGAAAATCAACAATCACCGAAGAATATCTTAAAAAAACAGAGAAAAAGAGAAAAATCTAGATTTGTCGGAGAACACAGAAACTTTGACGAAAAATGGTGAGGGTGACATCATGACGAAGTGTGTGAGAAGCGGAATTGTAATCCCTGCTCTGATACCATGTGAAAGTTAACAATTTCCATGCATGAACGATGTTTATTTCAGATTATAGAGAGAGAAAGAAGAAGAGTTCTTCATTATTGCACTGAGAGAAAAATGAGACTAAGTCTCTGTAACTGCTCAGTCAGAAGCTTCCGGAACCAGTCTAATGTATCTGTACATATACAAAAATATCTACTATATTATTCTATACAATACATTGGGCCATTGGGCCAGAATTAAATAAATGTGCAGCTTGCTGCTTTGTTGTTGTGCCTGATTCACTGAATTGGGCTGCAGGCCCAATGTAACTCCAACAAATCAAAAGTAAAGTTCCATATTCAGGGGGATGAGGTGTGTAAATAGTTTGGGCCCCATGGTTAGGAGTAGTAAATAGTTTAGGTATGAGTATTTAAGGGTAAATAGTTTGAATTTAATAGGTATAAAGTGAGATTTTCTCTAATCCATATACTTCAAACTCACCAAGTTAAATGGACTATCATTTACAATTGACCCAATAAAGCAAGGCCATCAAAAACTGGCCTGGAGCTAAAGTATAGCTTACAGGTTCACAGTATATTTGTAATAATAGCATGGGTTAGCCAGTTTTCGAACTGGTCATTCAAAAATACCCAAAGTTTGCAAACTTATTAAAAAATAGTCATTATTTTGCTGCAATACGAAAAGTTTCAGTATAATATACTGGAGATCAGTGCATCTGTATATGAATTTCCAGCATATTATGGAACTCTAACATGTGCAAAGTTCCAGTATAATATGCTGGAGATTGGAGCACCGCTAATTCACTTTTCAGTATATTGTGCTGGACCGGTATATTATACTGAAATTCCAGTATATAATATTGGAGTATTTTTCGGATTTTAAACAGTATTTTTGTTAAGATTTATATTTACATGAAAAGTGGCTAAATTATGATTATTTTTAAAACTGTGACTATTTTTGAATGACGGCTTGTAAATCTGACTATTTTTGAATTTCTCCCTATAATTTTAGTCCAAATCAAAGGTGGATCTAGGATTTCGAGAACATGGGTGCACCATTAATTTTATATTTAATTTGATGATATAAATTTTGCCGTCACAACAACTTATGAACAAAGAATTAATAATTTTACTATCACAAAAATATATCATGAGTTTAGCTTTGAAAATGATCCATAGTAGCATCATTAAGGAAAGAGGATTCAAAGAAAGAAGGAAAAGAAAAGGAAGACTTAGGGAGAACTAAAATAGAAGGATGCTTTTGAGGATTCGATCCCATGACCTTAAGTTAGTAAAGAATAAGGAGCCAAAACCAATAAACCAATTTACCTCTTTTGGCCATAAGTGCCATCAGGTAATTATAAGTCTTTTTTCGCAAATTATGTACACAATATACTTGATATCCTCGGAGAACCATGGGTTCACGTGAACTACAATTTACACTGTGGATCCGATCCTGGTCCAAATAGTGTATTTATCTTTAACATTCATGATATATATATATATATATATATATATATATATATATATATATATATATATATATATATATATATATATATATATATATATATATAAATTATTAATTTAAAATTCAATAACTTAAAAGGACTAAATTCTCGAATCTGTAACTTTCTAATTCTTGCTCTGCCATTGGATTTAGTAATTCAATCATTTTACTCTAGCGGTGATTCAAGGGGGAAACTGTTGGTATTACTGTGTTAAAAATCAGAAAATCAGAAGCAGAGAAACATTAGTTTAATAATCAAAACAAGAAATGCAAACTTCCTTATGTTTGGAGTGCAAAGTATAATTTGTAGTATATTTCAAATACTTCAAAACTTGTTCATTGTCATGAACGTTCAATGCAAACTTCCTTATATTGTAGACTAATACGTCTCGACTTTTCATTGCATATCATGTCATTGACTACGCTTAATGTAGTAATAGTATATTATAACAACAGCTGGAATATATAATACATTTAGCAATCACTCCATCACTTTCAAGTATTTTTATGTTATTTATTCATAAGCCTATCTGATATGCAAATTATAGCACCTCCATTCATGAAACAAATCCAACTTATAATGGATTTTGGTCATGCTCATCGGTTGGTTCACCTCATTATAGACCAACATTTTAATACATTCGTTTATGAACGGTCTTGTCCATACAAAAACGTATAGACGTATCTTTCTATGGAAAGTCACAACCTTTAAAGTGACATCATTTCATAAAAGAACTAAACAATATAAATTTTCAATAAAGAAAATGATCTTTCGAGAAAAGCACGTGACCAACTTCCGAATTAGTAGTTTCATCAACTAGTCTTCATTAAAACTGAACAACTGATGAATTTACCAACTACTATATTAATGGGTTCAAAAATTATATCATTTAGACATTACGTTGGCTTTTGTCATGCATAAGCTAAAAGCCCCTACATTTTAAATATTTTATCGACATATCATCTACATATAATCAGATAATGACTATATGACTTCAAGTTTTCTTAATGTAAACACATTTATTTACACTCATTAATTTTTGAAACCATTTGACAATGTTATTTGGTCAAATCTCGCATGTCATTGTTTGGGTGCTTGTCTTACTCTGTAAAGTGACTTAAAAAGTTGACACACCTTCTTTTCTTTTTCAAGAACCACGAACCCTAGAGGTTATTCCATATAAATTTCTTCCTCCAATCTCCATTTAAGAAGGTTGTCTTTAAGTTCATCTGATGGATTTCAAGGCCATACACTGCGACTAACACTATTAACACTCGAGTAGATGTAATCCTCGTTACTGGTGAATATGTATCAAAATAATCAAGACCTTCTCGTTGTCTAAATTACTTGACAATTAGTCTTACCTTATATTTTTGAATGGTACCATCAACTTTCATTTACTTTATGAAAATCCACGTAGAAGTCAAAGGTTTATTTCCTGGAGAGTATACGGTCAAAATCGGAGAGCTCGATTTTGAGTCTGAATGGAACCACGGGCTCGAGTTCGGGGTAGCATGAAGTAAAGACCAGATCTAACTGGAAACCGCATAGCTCGGGGAGGCAAATCGAAGACCCACCATGATAAATCTCGAGGGCAGTACATTTTTTATGACACTAAAGAAAGAATAAGAATTTCTCAAGGACACGTAGATCATGGTATAAATTAAGGGATAAGATTTGTATGAACTAGCACAAATCCGTACTAGGTTGTTATACAGGTGTACCAATAGAATCATTTGTCATAGTTGGAAATGTACCAGGTGAGGGTTTTCTCCTCCTATATAAAGGAGACCCTAACCTTTTTAAAATATACGTATCTGATTTCACTGCAATAGAATATTCTACTATGCTTTTCTCGTATATTGTGCTCCATTATTCTTCAGCTTCAATGTTTTTATTTTATTGCTCATATTCATTTCTTAGCTCACCTCAAGGTCCCTGAGATAATCGAGCTCGAGGTCTCCATTGCCCTAATATTGGTTTGGTTCACACAATCTTCTTACTTAAACCTAATATTACTTGTATATTCACTAGTATTGGAATAAAGCACATATTTTTAAAATCACAAATTATCTTTAATAGTTACTTACATTTTTCGAGGTAAACAAAATCTTTTATTTATCTTGCTCGGTAGGGCAAAATGGGTATGGTTTTCTTTGCTTGTAAACATGAATTACCTCGAATTTTTACATGTTTGATCTATCCCAGATTGGCTGGTCTGCTGTTCCGACAGTTAAGGATGTTCTAAGCACAGACAGAATCTGATTTGAACTTTATGAGTTTTAAATTCCAGGATAATGATACGAGATTTTAGTAATCGGGTTCAGAGTTTAATTTTTGTATATGTTTAATAGAATTTATAATATAAATATGGAGTTTGAACTGAAATTATTGGGTTCAGTAGCGAAGCCACATGATCATAAGGGTAACTTTGTTGAAAAATTGCATTATGTATATAAATAAATTATTATATTTTAGAGATATATAAAACATATTAAACACCCTTTATCAAAATTATCTTTCACTTCTTTCAAATTTAAATGTCCTTCGATTTAGTTGAACTTGTACATGACCTTCTAGCTCGCCTCTCGTTTTAAATGGAAGAATTACCTGTAATAATCAGGACTAAGGACAGAAAGTGTTACTGCGAGTTTGTGACCATAAATATCATTTATGTCCTCGATCAGGGCTCTTGTTTTCCTTTTTTATTTTTATAATATTACATGGAGAAAGAAAGATATAGGTAAAACGTAAGAATTGAACCTATATTTTGGATATAAGAATTTCACTGATACGATTAATATTACCTATAAAATATCATTTGAAATTCCAAAAAAAAGTAGGAGTTTGATAAATCTTAGCATGATTATGGAAGAACAAAAAGGTTGATGCATTTTATAAAAAAATTAGATAAGAAAGTGATGATACAAATTAGAATCAACCATTATTTAAAATAAATAAAGATAGATACATTTTATATTTGTATTAAATGTTATATCCCATTCAAGGATTACAAAATATTTCTAATCAATTTTTAAAAGAAAATATTATACAAAGTTTTAAAAATATATATTTATATATTGATTGGGTTCAAAATTCTTTTTATTTAATACTAAATCAAAACTAATCAGATCTTTTAATCAATATTTGATTTGACTATTTTATTTGGGACGATTTTCCGATTCAATTAGAGCACTCCAAATTATGATAACGATAAAACTCCCTTAAATTTTTACCCATCAAGTGTGACCAAATCTCTCTTCTTATACAGTTTTAAATATATATTAATATGCAGTATTTGGTAATGACTTCACAATTTCAGTGGAGAATCCTACTTACCTAAGGTACCTATTCTCAAAAGGAAATAATGGAGGAAAAAAAGGAATGCAATTGTTTTTTATTCTCTTTTTCTTTTTTTACCCTTTATTTTCCATCTTGATGCAGAAAAAGTAATTTTATTAATATCAAATTTGACAAAAATCTCTCTTTGTGCAGTTTTAGATAATTTTTAATCAGCAGAAGTGTTATGGTAAATACTAAATACCAGTAATACTCAATCATCTTATTAGGAAACCAAATTTAAACTTACCTAGTATAGCACCTCCCCTTCATTATGTTACCTAAATCATCCCTACATAAAATATCTATAAATTTGAAGTTATTAGGCATAGAAAAAAAACAATAATTCAAGTAAAGCAATAGACAAACTTATTATCACAACATTTTCAATGGCAGCATTCATCAAAGTCCTTGGCTTAGTTCTTTCTCTTGCTTTCATTGCTGAAGGTATTTCCCCCTCCTCTCACACACACATACTTTTTCTCTCTCTTAATTGCTACTACAACGACAATAAATCCTGTATAATCCCACAAGTAAAATAACTTTTCTTATTTTTTTAATATTTTTTAATTAATATTTGGATACACATAATGTGGACAAGAGGGGTTGCTCTGATGGTAAGCAAGCCCCACTTCCAATCGAGATGTTGTGAGTTCGGTCTCTCTAAGAGCAAGGTGGGAAGTTCTTGGAGGGAAGAATGCCGGGGGTCTATTTGGAAACAGACTCTCTACCCAAGGGTAAGGGTAAGGTCTGCGTACACACTACCCTCTCCAAACCCCACTAAGTGGAATTATACTGAGTTGTTGTTGTTGATACACATAATGTGATTTGAAGATACAGCTAATTATTTTCTTCCTTTTTCAGGAATTGAGGGAAGATGCAATCCTGGAATTGAAATTAGCCAAGAAAAACTTAACGGAACTGTGAACGGACAACAAGTATGGAATACAACAGTGGAAAATACATGTGATTGTGTTCAACTTCATGTTTCACTAAGCATTCCCAATTTCGACTCTGTTACAAAAGTTAACACTACCGTTATCTCAAAATCACATGACGATATCTATGACGTTAATGGAGGTCTTCCAATTTTCCCACACACTGGTGTCTTCTTCACTTATGCTGGCCAAAATCTTAACGTTACAATAAATGATCGCACAGAGGCTTGTTCTTGAATATATTATTCTAGAGAATATATTTTCTTGATTTCTATGGGTTTACACGGTAAAAGGAAAATTATTTCTGCTTGAAGGAAGTTATTTAAATTGCTTTGTCTTGTTTAATCTTAAGATGATGTACTAGCCAGAAGGAATGGTTGAGTTTGTTGGTTTATAAATAAATTAAATTTGATATGCGGTAACACTGAGTTTGGTTTTTATTAACCTAATTTCTTCGCACGTGTGTTGCTTATGTATATAATGGCGTAAAATAATATTATTGTTAATAACTTAAAGCTTTAAGTAAGTAATTGTGCATAAAAATAAAATACAAGTTTCTATAGATGATTAATGTGGATAGTTGGTGACTTAATTTTCAAGGTCAAATAAAATATTATCTATACTTTAGAAGATGACAAATCAAAGTTTAAAATAGCATGAAAAAGGTGTTTCTTTAATGTAAATGTTTCTTTGTATCAAATAATGTAATATATGTGAATACATGTACAAATACACCCACACCTATGGACACACATATACATTATATCTACGCACGAGACTTGTGATTAAAAATACTATTATAGAGAATTTTCCTTCCTTTTTATACTGTAAAAGAAAGAATAATGTTTGTGCTTGAGGGAAATAAATTAATTTGCTTTGTCTTGTTTGAGTTTAAAATGGATGGTTTGTATATTTCAAAACAAATATATGGTGGTTACGGTGACATTGAGTTTGATTTTTAATAAAATATATTTCTCTTTCTGTTATGATTCAAAATTCATAAAATATCGTGATGATGCTTAACACTTCTGTCTGATAAGCCAACAACAGAGATTTTACTTAATTACTTATTTTAGTATTTTTGAAATTGTAAATTTCCTTCAACTAAATAGTAAGAGATAAAATTTATTGGATCAACCAATTCCAAAGTATGATTACTTGATACAGATTTTACCTCACTATTAACTGTCTCTTCCTATATTGTACTTCCGAAGAAGACAATATTTCTTTAAACGTTTGAGGCTCATTTTCCTATAATAATATAAAAAAATCCGGTTCAAAGAAAGTCGTTATCCTTTGACATTTACTATATCTTGAAATTTTCTAATTCAACGTACTCTCTTTTGTTTCTTCCCGATTTCGCTTAGATATTTTAGTAGACGACTCACATTTCTTTTTATACGGATAAATATTCTCAAAGAATTCAGTATTATCTAATTTGATAACCGTATTAATATGAATATCGAGATTTTACGATTTATGAATCGAAAAACGATATGCCTTACTATTTGTTGCATATCTTATCAAATGGAATCAATGGTGTTCGATTCGATTTTTATCCTTTTGGGTTTAAGAACTTATATTTTACCGAAATACCCCCACACTTGGAAATATTTCAAGTGGGGTTTTCTTCTTTTTTTTATTTTTTTTTATATGGAATGGAATGTGTCTTGCTATAGAAAACGTGAATGAGTATTCGATAAACTGTAAGCATAGCTTCCCCCCATAAGTTTTGGGTAAAGCAAAACTTATCAACTAGGTATTTATCGTCTCATTTGACGTTCTATTCTTTCTTTCCGCAGTTGTATTAGATTGCGGTGCCTAAGGAGCGGTCGTTTGGTGAATAATTTCATATTTCAAAAATAGTTCTTCAAAAGGAGATTCATATTCACCACCCCTATTACTTTGTAGAACCAACCGCATGAACTCTTGTATGTATCACAACAGAGCAAGAATAAATGGTGATGTTTTTAATTTTCAAACCAATCTGACACAATCAAAATCAATAAGGTGAAGTTTTTTAATCTTCTAACTGAATACTATGTGACACAATCAAATTTAATAAACGGTGAAGTTTTTAATTTTCAAACCGAATAATAAATTAAAGTAGAAAATCACTAAGATTTTAATCTTCAAAACGAATATAAAGTCACTTAGACTTTAATTTCTGACAAATGAGTAGAAAGTCACGAAGACTTTAATCTCAACAAATGAATAAAAAATCACCCAAATTAAAATCTCGAAGCAAGAGACAAAAATCACGATGATTTTATTCTCCATAACGGGTATAGAAAATAATGATAATTTTAACCTTTTTTTCAAATCAGAGGTAGAAAATCACAAGTATTTTTGATTTCTTTTTAAATGGCTTTCCAACTAAACCATTATAACCTCTAAACATGGTATACAACACGCCATTCAACTTTATAAAATTCAAGATTTAAAAAGTCTGAAACTTATCGTAGACTGATTTCCTGGATGAATTCCCTTCTTTAAGTGAAATATTTTCCACCGAAATTACACCATGTAAACCATGGGTTTATTTCTCTTTCACTGTAACTGATAAGTAAAACCATAGATAAGGCTAAATGGAAGTGATGTTGAAGCACTGTTTCCAACTTTCCTGAACATGAAATTAGTGTGAGCATGTAATTTTTGTCTAGCCTAAATTACTTTAAAAAATTTAAAATAAAATAATTTCTTTTATAATTTACAATTTGTTAAACTTTTGTAACATTTTATGTTAATTGTTAGCACTTTGTTTGCGCATTTTAATTCACAAAAAAATGTTTGGCATCTACATTTAGGGTTTTATTTTACATTTTAGGATTAATTAGAAAATTAATTGCTTCATAAAATGGAAAATAAAAAAATATATATTTTAAGTTGCATTTTTAATTTCTGATCTTGATTTTGAGTGGTGTTTCTTTCAAATTTGTTTTGTGATAATTATCATATATGTTTTAGGGTTAATTGAGTTTTAGGAATTAATTTAGGTATATTTTTAGTTTTAAATTCAAAGAAATTGGGATAAGGAAATTAAAAAGAGGAAAAGAAAAGGGATTAATAAAGAGAAAAAGGAAAATAGGCCAGTCAGTTTTGGGCCCTTATTCACAAAATCGGCCAAACCCATCTCAAAAAACCCGGTCCAGCACCATTCAATTGAAACGACGACGTTTTGAGCCCTGATATCTGAGCCGTCGAGGTTACATGATCCAACGGCTCAGAAATCGAGGTCCATAAGTATAAAATTATCGGAACGACCCCCCCCCCCCCAAATCCATCGTCTCTTTCTCACCCTACTTTTATTAGAGATGACCTCCATCGGCTCCGCCCTAGACCGCCGCCGAAAATCGCCCCACGGTGGCGGTGATCATCCAATAGCCACCAGACTTACACCATAGCCCCTCTTCATCCTCCCTATTCGGATCCAAACTCAGTTTCCTCCAAAACCTAGCCAAACTGGTCGAATATGGTAGTGTACTGTAGGACTGCAAATCAGAGTACTGCATATGAGAATCACGACCACCTGAAGCACCATGAGAAACCTGAAGTGCGGACTAAAAAGGACTAGGAGGATGGCCTCTACCATACAAATCCCTGCCTCAAGATGAGGCACCACTAAATCTTCCTGAATAACGAGGCCTCTAGTCAGACCCTGACCGACTCCCTACGATAGAACCATCTCAACTCTCCTAGCCACATTGGCTACCTCCTGAAAAGAAATCCCACTCCCTGCCTCCTTAGCCATCTGAAGTCGAATAGGCTGGATAAGTCCCTTAATGAACCTCCTCACCCTATTTCTCGCTCTCTCTCGGTGGGAAGTATGATAAGAGCATGACAGGCCAAATTGATGAATCTGTATCGTACTGTGTAACATCCATAAAATCCCGCTGGGGACACTCAAACTACCTTTGATAGATCTCTCTCTGAGTGATAGGAGGAACTTCTCCAAAAATAGCTGAGTAAACAGCTCCTAAGTCAAAGTTGGCGATCCAGCTGGTCTAACCAAACAATAATATCTTCACCAAGTCTTGGCAGATCCAGACAAGTAGAAAATAACAAAGTCTTCCCCATTGGTCTCCACTATCCCCATGTTCCTGAGAACCTTATGACAACTGTCTAGATAATCCTAGGGATCCTCAGAAGATGCACCTCTGAAATGAGTAGTGATGAGTTTGGTGAACTTGTCCAATCTCCACAAAGCATCGGTAGACATAGCTTCTCCATCATTGGTCTGAGCTACCATACCCAGCTGAACTGCTCCAACTGGCTGAACTTCTGGAGTCTGAAACTGAGGAGCCATCTGCTCCGAAATGTGAGTAGCAGGAGTATGGGCTCCTCCTCCACCCTAAGAGACGGTTGGTGCTACAGGAAGCAAGCCTGCCTAGGTGACGCTCTCCATAAGGTCCACTAGACGGACCAGATCATCCTGAAGTATTGGGGTAAAATAAGCCCCTCTAGGACCTGAGCTGGGCCCACCGAAACTGCTGGGCCGAAACCTCATCATCAAAGTCAACTTGAGGCTCCGCCACTGGTGTTGCTGCTCTAGGATGAGCTTTGCTCCTACCTCAGCCTCTAGCACGGCCTTGGCCTCACCCTCTGCCCCTCGTGGGAGCTGCTGCTGGGGCTCGGGCTATTGATCGGTGGATGATGAAGCGCGTCTTCTCGCCATTTGAGAAAGAACAAAGTATAGAATAGCCGATGACAGGCTATCCTCAGGATTGATGATCGGTAGATTACTTGCGGAGGCCATATGTGCCTTTGGATCTTATGAAGGAGGGGAGGCTAGACTACCAACAAAATCAACCACCAAAACCTGGCTAGTTTGCACATCCAATTACCTTGCTAGTTTTGAAATATTTAACATATAGGAAATCACATCTTGGAATGAAATTCACCTAACGGTTAACGCTTCTACCATATGTTTGAACAGTTGCATGTTTCATCCGGACCTTAAGCTAATCCTTCTTTCACTCAATATCTCATTTCTTTTATTTCTCCTTCTTTTAATCACTCTTGATTTTCTTCATTTTGTTTTTACCGCTCTTTTATTTTTTGCACTCTGTTTTTCTTTTCTTTTTTTGTCACTTTTTTATTTTATGTCGCTCTCTTTTATTTCACTTTTTTTCTTTTGAATCAAATTTTTTCTCTCTTTTTTTTTCAAATTATTTTGCATTCACTTTTATTTTATAGCTATGATCGAATCCGATAGGGATTGCCTGTGTATCATGGTGCCGCATGAATCAGACCTTACGTAGTTCGGGAAGATCGAGAATGAAGTAAATAAGCTAACTCTTGTTTTTCTACTTTTTATAAAACTCAGACCATGAAAGCATTAAGACAAAGGAAAAATATTTTTTTTGATTTTCGCTTTATTTCTTTTGGAATTTTCAAAAGAAAAATGCTTTAAAAGAAGAAAGGAATTTTTTTTTTGGATTTTGATTTCGATTTTTTTTATTTTTAAAAGAAAGACTTCTAAATTCCTTTTTTTAATTTGAACTTTGAGAATTTCAAAGTAAAAAGAAAATATTTTTCTTTGAATTTTTATTTGTTTTTCTCTTTTTCCTAAAGAAAAAAATATATTTTTGGATTTTATATGTTGCCTCTTAATTATCAAAAGAGGGACTTTTTAAAGAAATATTTTAAATTTTTGAGCTTTTATTTATTTACAAAAGTACTTTTAAATAAAAACAAAAAATTATTTTGGACTTAAATTTTTTTTCCAACTTTTGTTGGCATTTACAAAAGAAATACCTTTAAAGAAGGAAAAGAATATTTTCTTTTATTTTTTTTAATTTTTGGAAAAATACTTAAAAATAAAGAAAATACTTATTTTTGAATTTTTATTCCTTTTGATTTTTCTTTTTATTTCTTCTATATGAAATACTTCAGAAAGAAGGAAACTATTTTTTAGTTTAAAAACCTTTTTTTTGTACTTTGTAAGGAAAGATTTAAAAGAAGGAATTAAAAGAAAATATTTTTGGATTTTGAAAATTGGGGCTGGAATTGATGAGATTTGCCTACATATCTTAACATTCGGTGAGAATCAAACCCGCGTAGTTCGGTCAGTTTTGACGGAACAGGGAAACATGGCCCTTGAAAATTTTGGCTCGTTTTGAAATGAATTTTCTTTTCCAAAATTTCGGCAATGTTTCAGAATTTTCTATGTACCTACCTCTCACCTTTTTTGATTTTGTTTTTCTATTCTAGAAGCCGATCAAAATGTAAGCCGAAATAAACAAATGTGCAAATAGCACATAAGATGCATCAGGATAGTCTTTTTATTTCGGGTGCACCTGTTCTAGAGGGACCAAACCCCTGTGTTGAGCCCCCAAAGTTAAATGCACATGATGGAAACAAGCGTTCGTACTAGGGATACGGCATGAGGCTGAGTTATTCTAGGTTTAAAACCTGGGAATATTGTTCTAGACTTGGAGTAACCGAGTGGAAAACTCGAGTCGAGGAGGTGGCTACATACCGAGAACCAAAAGGTCATTTGGCTTTGTAACTTGTCTGAGCTTCTTTCTTATTTAAGGTATGATACTAACAGTTTATATACAATTCAAATAATATCAAAGCGGTAAAAAGCAAAATTTAGCACATTGGGTCCAACACATACAATAAAAATATGATTATAAATAAAGGCCAATTATAACAGTTATTCTAAGCTCGAATTCTTGAACCTTGAACTGGAAGTTTTGGGTTTTGATCCCCATCTAAGTCGCCAGAACTGTCATACCTCCTTTTTACACACCCGAGATGGTATATAAGAGTTTTTCCAATTAAAATGGCATTATTCGAAATAAAATTATTTATTTATTAGAGTCGCTACTTGGAATATTTATTTGGTGTGACAAGTCACCGGTTTATTTAAAAATCTCAAATCAAGGAAATCGGCTTTATTTTAAAACTCTGCGAACCAATAATTCTAGATAAGAAATTCTATTAACCCGGAAAAAAGTATTAGGTATTCCCGAGTTTCGTGGTTTTAGCGCAGTCGCTTAAACTATTAATACTAGCATATTATCTGATTTACCACACGTTTTAAACCTATTGTGAATTTTAACTTCTTAAACCGTTTTTTCAGTAATTATTTTTACATATTGCGGATCATGTCATGGGATCCGTACCCACGATCTACAATATATTTAATTTTTAAAGATTAAATTGTGGCTGGATCACAGAAATATTCCTTCGAAATTTAATAATTAAGCGTCACGACTACATCACGAAACCGTACCCGTAGCTATGATAATTATTTAATTAACACCCAAAGCAAGCTACGAAGGTTTAAGGCATTTCTAAACTAAATTTGTGATTTGTATGGCACACCCCAAATTATTTTAAGAAGAATTAGCTCTTGATCTAAATTTGTGAGGAACATACGTTATAAATTTAAAACATGACACACCTCAAATTAAAAGGTTATGTATTCTAAAGGCAAACTAAAGGTATTCTTATTTTTAATTTAAATTAAAACAAGTTATCATAATTACGTCACGGAAATTGTACCCGCAGTTATAACAAATTTAATACGCGTATAACGCAAACTACAGAATATTTACGATTTTCCTAAAACTAATTTGAGATTATTGAAGCAAAAAAATGTTGGACTAGCAGTAATTGATTTGACGAACTTGGTCTAATATTTTCCACCAGTTAGTGGGTTCAAAAGGAGTTCACAATTGTGGAAAATACAGCAACCCAAATATAATGTACGAAAATCATGTCAATTAAAAAAAAAAAAAAAAGAGTAGCACAAACTTCCACATAGGAGCAGGTAGTTGCCCAAAAGTTCACCGTAAAAATAAGGCAGGACCTTAACGGAATACTTTCTCTTTGCAAATTTCCAATTGGGCAGCAAATTAGTATTAATTATTCACCAAATTATGTATATATATATATATATATATATATATTTTTTTTTTTAAATGCTGAATCCAAACAAGAAAAGGCCTCAGAAGAAGAAGAACTTCTAACCCTAGAAATTTTACTACTAAATTTTCTAAGGATTTTTCTCTAGATTTTATCTGATTTTTCTTCGATTTTTCTTCCTGATTTTTTCTTCTAACCTAGCACATAAAACTTACCTCATATATATAGCTTTCAAAAATCTGCACAAATCCAAAAAAAATCCTTCAAATTCTTGAACAATTTTTTTGACAAATAGAGGGCGTGGATAGATTCACATATATCCACGACTCCCATTCATCCAACAAACTGTCCTCCCGTACAGAAATTGTGCGATTTTGAGGGAATATTCCTACTCCTTTGACAAATCTGTTGAGGATAAGGTGACATGGAGGGGGACCATTTTGAGTGAACTCAGGTGAGTTATGGCGAGTTGAGGTGAGTCGATTTGAATTAGTGAGGAAGAAGATGAATAGTAGCAGTAGGCGCCACTTCTGTTAATAAGTCTAAGGTTCATGAATTTTGAGAAAAAAATTATAAGAGGAATTTTATATTAAAAGGGGCGGCTCGGTTTATTTTGTTGGGTTTGGATCCGATTTTAAGGCTGGGGCGGTTACGCATTGGGCTTGGGGGGGGGGGAGGGGGGGGATTAATTTGTATGTGGAGGAATTTTGGGTTGGATTAGGGTGCATAGGGCTAGCCCAATTCCAAAAAAAAAAAAAAGATTCTTCTTCAATTTCCTTTCATTTTTTAAATTCCTTTGCTTTTCTCTTTTTTTAATTAAAATCCAATAATTAAAATTTTTAATTATCTAAAAATGTAAAATAAGAATTTTAAATATCACTTAATTCTAAATTAAAAGAGAAAAATTAATAAATTAAAATTAAAAGACAAAAAAGTATAAAAATGAGCTATTTTTGTAATTTTCAAATTTTATAAAGCAAATAATTATAGCTTGATTCTAAAAATGTAAAACAAATCCTAAATTTAATGCGCAACATTTTTTGGTATGTTTTATGATTTAAATAAAATTAAATATGCAAGAAAAATGCAAACACTTAATAAAAATCTACAAAAATTTCTAAAAATAGCAAATAATTAAGAAAAAATCTATTTTCTTGGATTTTATAGGAGTATTTCATGTAGGGCAAAAATTACGTGCTCACAACAGGACTATCTTAGATCTCTATATGGACTGAAGGCAGCCACCCAAAGCTCACAACAAATCCCATGTGCTGGTATGTGCCTAGCCTTACCTCAGCGAAGTAATGACGAGGCTAGGACTAGACTACCAAATAAACATGTGCAGTTAAATCATATACATCGGAAAAGAAAAACAGTAATGTACAGTCAAGTATGGGAGGGAGAAACATGCTGTCGGAAAAACATCAATTAAGAATAAGAAGGCAACAAGTAAGTACGATGAATACCATATCTAAATTTCAACAAGAACAAGAAATCAAACAAGTGCATGGAATCACCATTCGTGCTTTTACTCTCGTCCTCATCATAAAAATTAATATAAACTGCATGAAATTTTACATCGTGCGGTACGACATCACTCTTCTTGCTTTATACTCTTTCTCAAAAAATCATACACGGCATCACCCTCCGTGCTTTAATACTCTCCCAACAAAATAATACACGACATCATCCTTCGTGCTTTAACACTCTTCCTCACCCAAACAACAATCACAAACAATAAGGCGAGAAAATGAATAAAATTGCAATAAAATCGTGACAAAAGAACAATAGTTTAACTGGCAAAGGCCAATTATACCTCTCTACTTTCAAATATTATTTACCCCTATACCCTTCGTTATACTATTGAGTTATTCATACCCCTACCAGCATACTTTCGAACACAAATATCTCTTTATTTTGGATAGATTGCCATATGACAACACCAGATTAAAATGACTCTTTTTTTACCCAATCCGTTTTACAAAAAAACCCACAACCCGAACCATATTTTCATTTTTAATTTTTTTTAAAGAATTTTCTTTTATTAAACGTACAAAAAATGCAAAATATTTTTGTTTTTTTAAACTTTGACACCATTTTGGAAAACTTTTATTCCGGTTACTGCTTGTTAAATTCCGTTAGGTTCTTTGTCAAATACTAACTGATTTTAATCCATATTCTTTTGGGGTGTAACTTTGGTTGTTCTTTCCTTCGAGCTAAGATAGACCCTATCAAAAACTAGTTCCAGAAGCATCTTCCATTCATCTCGACCTAGACTGATCTTTGTTCTGATGATGATAAACCATCATCAATTTGTATAGTATATATACCCCCAAGCCCTTTTTTTGTTCATAAAAAATAGAAGGTAGAACCAATAAAGATTTCTTTTTCGATTCCTCCCTGGCCTCATTCAAGAATTGTTTTTGATCCAATCCGCAGGAATCAATAGAAAAGGCAAATCCCTTATGATACACCAGGTCCGGCTCGGTTATTGATAGAGTGAATAGATCTGCCAGTCGTCTCGTCCCCGCTGCATCGAAGAGTACCTATGCACTATGTTCCGGTTCACTGATAAGGAAGATAGCGTTGGGGTGGGGGTCTACGATGTGATACTAAAGTATGACCGGGGGAGATACATGCTAACTATGGGTAGGAAGCAGGAACCATTATGTAAAAAATTTCGGGGGGGGGGGGGGGGGGGTTACAGATCTCTTATACTACCATCGATCAACAGAGCGGAACGACCAGAAAAAGAAGTTATAAGTAGATACTGAAAAGATTTTGCAAAATAAATTGTAAAAACTGAAAAAATCATTCTTTGACATAATATTTTTGTTTGTAAAACTGTAAAAATATATTTGTAAAAATTGAAAACCATTGTAAAAACTGATATTTTTGTAGTTTTTAACAAAATATTTTTATTTTTTAAAAATTGAAAAAAAGTATTTAAAACAAAATATTTTCGTTTTTGAAAAATGTTTTTTTTCATTTTTTTAAAGATTTTCCTTTTGTAAACTAAAAAATAAATTTATATAAACTGAATTTTTTTTGTGAAAACAGAAAAAATATATTTTCGTTTTTAAAAGCAGAAAAAATTATTTTCAACAAATTCTTCATTTTTTCAGTTTTATAAAAGAATTTTATTTTATAAAAATTGGAATAACAAATTTTTAAAAACAGAACAAAATATTTTTGTTTTTTACAAACTAAAATTTTAAAAAAAAGGGAAAAATGAAAATAAGGGTCGGGTTGTGGGTTTTTTTAAAAACGGGTGGCGTAAAAAAAAGGAAATGAGTCGATTTAATCTGGTGTTGCCACGTTGTACTTCATTCAAAATAGGGGTATTTTCGTTTCAAAGTATGACAGTAGGGGTATAAATGACCCAATAGTATGACGGTAAGGGTATAGATAGCCCAATAGTATAATGAGGGGTACAAGTAATCAATATTTGAAAGTAGAAGGGTATATTTAGGCCTTTTTCGTAGTTTAACAATCAAATTCCGTCAATGGAACAATATTAAAAGCATCAATATCATGGCAAGGGAGATAACATTAAGAGAAACAACATCCCAGCAAGGGAGACAATATAATGATTCTCTTTTCTTTTTTACTTTTACTTCACAACTCATTTCACAACTTGAGCCAATGCTTTATAAGGTTCAAATGCCAATTATACTTCCACAATTTGTTATACAACTTTAGCCAACGCTCTTCAATACTCAAATACCACCGTTTCTTCCACAAATTTTACTCAACAATAGAAATCATCACAAAGGGCATGAACAATACAAACGGAGTCATAAACATCACAATATAAGACTCACAAGCATGCTTGACACCAACGTATTGATACTCGTCTCCATGCCTATACGTATTACTCAACAAATAACACGTAGCAAATAGGATACAACTCCTAATACCTCAAACTAAGTTTAGACCAAACATTTACCTCGATGCTACGAACACAATTCAAGTCTCAACTATCGCTTTACCTCTTGATTCAATTGTCAATTCGCTTGTATCTAGCCACAAGTTACTTAATTACATCGATAAATGCTAAATAAATCTTTTCTAATGCATGAAAATAAATTTTCTATAATTTTTCCCAAAAAGTCAAAAATCGACCCCGGGCCCACATGGTCAAAACCTGAGGTTCGAACCAAAACTCTATTACTCATTCCCCCACGAACCCAAATATATAATTTGTTTTGAAATATGAGGTCCAAATTCCCAAATTTTGAAAAATCTTGATTCTACCCGACATACTTAATTTTCCCATGAAAATCATTGTTTTTGTGTTGAATCATGTGAAAAGATGTTAAAGATTGAAAAACCTAGTTAGGAACGACTTACAATTGATTTTGAGAAGAAATTTTCTTTGGAAAATAGCCCAAGAGAGTTTATGTTTTGAGAAGATATTAAATATGGCTGAAAATGCATCTAAGTATGAATTAACAGGTCTCAAATATCGTAATTGCGACCAAGGTTCTCAATTGCGAACCCCTCAAAAATCTGCTGTTGTCGCAGTTCCGACAAAGTATCGCAAGTGCGAAGTCGCTTTTGCGACCAAGGGGAATTCTTGGCCACTTTGCAAATGCGACGAGTTTTTCGTATTTGCGAGATCGCTTTTGCCACTACATCGCATTTGCGACCTCAGGGCAGACCAGGTCCTTTCGCATTTGTGGCGATTTTCTCGCGTTTGCGAGCCAGGCTTCGCAAATGCGAAGTCTGCAGACCTGCAGCATACCAGCAGTTCCTAAGTTAAAATCTCACTCAGTGGCCTATCCAAAGCTCGTTCAAGCCCTCGGGGCTCCAAAACCATGTACATCAATCTAAAAGCATTATACAGTCTTGCTCGTGCATTCAAATCACCAAAATAACATCAACAACTATGAATTTTGCATCAAAATCATGAAATCACTTAAGAACATAACTTTTTTTCCAATTTTCTCAAATAAAGTCCGATTCACGTCATTTCTTTTACCAAATTTCAAAGACTCAACTTAAATCGAATACAAGACCTGCAGTGGGTTCCGGAACCAGGATACGGGCCCGATACCATCAAATTTCAAACACATTTCATTTTCAAAAACTCATAAATATTCCAGAAAATAATTTTCTTTAAAATTCATTTCTCGCGCTTGAGACCTCGGAATTTGATTCCGGGCATACGCCCAAGTCCCATATTTTCTTACGGACCCCTCTGGATTGTCAAATTATGGGTCCGGATCCGTTTACCCAAAATATTGACCGAAGTCAACTTAAATTCATCTTATAGATAAAATTTATTATTTTTTACAGATTTTCACATAATGGTTTTCCTGCTATGCGTTCGGATTGTGCAGGCAAATCGAGGTGAGACAAAAAAATATTTTTAAGGCCTCGGAATACAAAATTTAATGCCTCGCAAATTAAGCTATTTTTATAATATACATTACATAATGAGCTCTTACTGAAGATGTGTTATTAAATTTTTACAAAAACTTTCTATGATACTGTTTGATCAACAAAAATATTTGAAAATTTTAAAAACTTTACAACAAATTTTTAAAAACAAACACCAAAAGAACACGATAAGCACACGGTTTACGGTCATTTGCATATCGTTTATGCATTGTCATTTCGATAAAGTTTTCTATTATCAATCAATTACTTCTCTATTCTTTGCCAACTCATAATTGTTGTGTTCTTTTAATTTTAGTGGCCCCTCCAAAAGCACTTTTCGGTGAATTTAGTTCGTTAAGATATTCAATTATTTAAAATTCTAAAAAGTAGAAAAAGATGTCAAGGCAGTTGCATAAATAAAATATCACCTGTTACAAATCAAATAAATTGTACAAATAATAGAAATTTTTTTTTATACATCAGTAAATATACATAGCGCTCTACGCTCTTTTATGAAAAGCGTCCTTATCCAATTTTTATTAAGTGCCTACATCGAAAAACATTAATTTAGATCCTAATTAATGTAATCAAATCTTGAAAATAGTCAATCAAATTAAAGTTTAATAACTGAATAAACCAAGATTGGCCCATAAGTGTGGTGGAATAATTCGGGTGAAATTCAAAAATAACTGAAATTACAAGTGGTGAAAATAGCCACATTTTCAAAAGTGCTCGAAATTTAGCTATTTTTCATGTAGAAATATCTGAATCAAAATACTGTTTCAAATCTAGCATAATATGCTGGAGTTCGAATTTTTTACATGTGAACTTCCAATATAACATGTTGGAATTGCATAATTGCTGGAATTTCAACATAATATATTGAAAGTTCATATACAAGTGCTCCAATCTCTAATATGTTATGCTGGAACTTTTTGTGTGCTCGAGTTCCAATATAATATGCTGGAATTTCATCCACTTGTGCTCCAATCTCTAGTATATTATACTGGACCTTTCCGTGCTGCAGCAAGATAGTGAGTAATTTTCAATGACTTTACAAACGCTGGATATTTTTCAATTATCAGTCCAAAAACTAGCTAGCCCGTGCTATTTCAACAATAATTCGGATCTCATTATTAACCAGAATCTCTAGTTCGAACTCTAAAACTAATAACTTCTTGATTGGGGGTACTTTACCCTCTTAAAGGCCTATCTCCCACGGATCCAAATTGGTGGTCTCGACTTCTAACCCTAAGAACATAGAACTTTTTGATATGGAGCACTTTATCCCCAATAATGAACCCATGCGGTACGGATCCAAATAGGTGATTTTGGATTCGAATCTTAAAAACGAAGAACTTTTTGGCAGAGAACATTTTATCCATCTAGTAGACCTAGCTACCCAACACGAATAGGTCAAAATTAGTCAGATGAATGAATCATGGATACTAAATGATTATACCAGACAAATTTAGTTTCTTCATTTTCACACTCTGAGAAAGAAAACCTTTGAAAATTCTTCTATGTCTTCTTCAAAATCTAATACACTAAAACGTATTTGCACTTGTTCTCCTACTACACATCCAGGTTCTTTCAGATGCAGTTTTCACAGAAATGTTGGAAAATTATCAAAAAGTTCATATTCAACAAGTTATAATTGGGCATTAGCAAAGAATTTGGCTAAAGGTAACTCTTTGAAATCTTTGCTTCTTCAAATTATAAAGCCTTCTAGCCATGATCTTCAAAGAAGAAGGAATTTCCAGCCAAAGCCTTCTAGCTTTTTTGGATGAATAATAATCCAGATGGGGTTGCAGTTTCTTGATTACAACAAGCATTAAGAGCTCGAGCTGTCTATTTTTCGGCGGGGAATGAGAGTCTAGGAGCAATAGTAAATACGTAAAATTATCTCAGTTTGATTAATATATACGTTATGAATTCGAGCCGTAAAAATAGCCAATAATATTTGTATTAGGATATATAGGCGGTTTACGTCATACTCTTGAAGTGCAGTCCTTTTTCAGATCTTACGAGATACCTTTTTTTCTAAAAAATAATTTACGGTTTGCAAAGATATTTACTATATATTCTGGTGAAAAAATAGCAGATATCTTGTGAAATAGTTGAAGTATGTACAAATTAACACGAACAATATCCTCGTAGATTTTAGTTGTTTTTTAGCTATTAATGCAGAGGTAGAATCAGGATTTAAATTTTATGGGTTCAAAATCTTAATTCAAGTTACCGCATTTTAATCTAATACTTTATACGTATTCAGTAAATTTCTTAAGACAAATATAATATTTGGACCAAAGCTATTAAATTCAATCGAATTCGTAGCCAAACAACTGGCTCCGCCCATGTATCAATGTTTAGATTAATCTATTATGGTAGCCTGGTAGGTTAATTTTTGTGCTTATCCAGTTACCGGTTAATACTCCTTATAATAAAGATTTACATGTATTTCTTTGGTATAAGTGACATGACTGTCTAAAATTATAATTTTCTACATTATTGTCAGAATGTGGAACTTTCTTTTTTCTTCCTTTTTCTTGACTTTTCTGTAACTTTATATGAAAATTGTTGTCTAGCTAGTGGCAAATTACCCAAAAGAAAAGGGAGAAAAAGGAATTAACAAAAGGAAGTGGAGGGTCTTTAATCATCACTAAGCTATTCCTCACTAATCAAATTTAGACCTCTTTTGATACGTAAAATTATAAATGTTTTATCCGATTACAAAATTCAGTTGCGTAACTCACAAATCAGGAAAGCTTAAGTGGCCGTTTGGTCATAAGAATTGTGAAATTTCAAAAAAAAAAAGTAAAATATTGTTCAAGTGAAAAAGTTATAATTTGAAAATTAGAGTTGTATTTGGATATGAATTTAATTTAAAGTTGTTTTTGAATTTTTGTAAGTGATTTAAAGTGAAAATTTGAAAAATAATTTTATGGAATTAAATTTCAAAATTCAACTCCAAGTGAAATTTGAAATTTTCATGGACAAACACTCATTTCGATAAATAAATTTATTTTTTAAAGAAAAGGTAAAATATATTTTATAACCAAACGGGCCCTGAAAATTTAGCTTTTAAGGTGTCAGCGTGAAGAGGAAAAAGAAGTGTCATCAGAACAACAAAAATAGGGTTTTATTGTTACGTAACAACAAAACAAAAGAAAAAGGTATATGTACTATAAGAATTTTCACACTATTAGCGAGGATGAATCACTATTTAAATTTAGTGGTTCGATCTTTAAGTTTTTTTTTATATTTTTAAAATTATGAATTTAAATTTAATATTTATTAAAATTTTAATGATTTTTTACTTATATCTATACTATGTGTCGAAACTATTGGGTTGACATGCAGCACAAAAAATAGAAAAATTGCATCCGTTATTGACCATAAGTATAATTCGACCTGATTATGAATGCTAAATTGAAATTTTATAACTGTGGATGCATAATAATTAAGCTCAAATTTGAAAATGAAAGCTAAACCCCGTTGTCATCTTGCCTCTAGGTTCTTTCCTATATCTTGGGAATTTATCAACCAACTTATAAAATGATTATGCTCAATTATGTCTTATAAAAAGAATAAAGCAGTCATCACAAATATAATTCGATTTATAAGTTCGGAGTCGAATCACATAAAGAACTATGACTTAGCTACAGTTATTTACTATCACCAAGAATACAAGTTTGAACAATTCCTATATTATAAATAGTTAGATTCTTGTATTTAACTAACTAGCTAACAAATTAAAATAATAAATTAACACTAAAGATACTACAGGTTGGAGAAAAGATTAAGAATGTCTAGAGTTATAATTTTCCCAACTGTCGGAATCCTTCCCGCTATGTTTTCTATAATTTCGTCTAAGTATTCTCTACCGATCATGAGTGCTCTGTGTGTTGTAATTATTTCCCGAGTAATTGTGACAATTTACTAGACACACTCTCCCGAGTTGCGCTAGCTGGCTTTAATTACAACTCTCTTAGATCGTATCCAAGGTTTCGTTATCTCTAATCCCACCTTTAAACCCATGGTTATTGATTCCTCACATACTTCGGGAGTGATGTTGTTCAACAACTACTAAATATGCACTCTCTCACGAATAATACATACTAAATAGACACAGCTAATTGAGGGCCCTTCAATCAACCACAAGAATAATATAGTTGAACAAATAGAGAAAATATCACGCTCAATTATATAAAAACATAACAAGAATATATCCTACAAAAGGTTCCATCAAAACCCAAGACAAAAAATTAGCTATTCATAATAGTACACAAAACTACAATACTAAAAGTCATAACCAACAATGAAAAATAGGAAGATGAAGGAAAAAACTCGTAGAAGAATTTCCCGCCTTGCTCCTATTTGTCTCTACCTCCTTAGGTCGATTCTGTGTCAAAAGTTAGTCTCCTCCTCTCAAAATATAATTTTTTCATGTGTGTGTGTGTATATATATATATATATATATATATATATAGATATATATATATATATATATATATATATATACCAAGTAGGGCCGGACCCAAATAATTATACCTTCTCCTACACGAAAAAGGACAACTTTCCAGACCTGGACGCCCGCGGCCGCAGTACGGCCGCGGTACTTTCCTAGTGTACTGCCTCAGTCCGCGTCAAGTCTGCGGTCGCTATTTTGATCACGTTTTTAACCCTATTCTATTTAGAATTTGGAAAGGCATAAAACATTAAAGTTGTAGCTCTTTGAGTTATCTTTTCAAACATATATTGTGGAGCATAAATAAAGTTCTGAGCGAAAACTTATATGTGTTTTACTTGATAGTGCGCAATATGCCTACTCGATTCTTCGTTTTGTTGATCTATCATCCGTTGATTCCCCAATACGATCTAGGCTTAATTCCTTGGTCTTTTAATCAGACTTCAAAGCTTCAAATCACTTGAATTTATTCCATAATATCTGCATAGCTCAAAATCACCCCTACAAGGCATAAAACACACAATTAGTGCAAGACACTAGCTATTAAAGCTCAAACTCAATTTAAAATCAATAAATTTTGAGTGTAATAAGCGGCTAAAATACGTAATTATAGTCTATCATCAACATCCCATACTTAAACCATTACTCGTCCTCAAGCAATCAAACTAAATTTTTTGTAGACATAGCCTTTTTAAACAATTCTTCCAACTCATCACACTAAGTATTTTAAAATAAACTAAGCACAGAAGCATAACATCTTCACCTCAAGATTTGACTCAGAAGTACCACGCATTATTCACAACTCACACACTTAATCTAACATAGAGGTCGGTGATATTACCTTTCCTTCATGAATCAAGTGCCCTCACAAAATAAAAGAGAGTAGTCCCACACGCTATATAATTTAAGAATAATTAGGAACTCAAGATAGAAAAAATTCACTCACTTTTAGAAATAACATTCATATGCTACAAAAGATGCACCATAGGCTTACCCGTAGTATACTACTTTACTAATCGAGCTTATTCAGTCTAGAATCAAGTAGGACTTTATTTGGTTGTAATGTAGGCAGCGGAGCGGGTAGGATACATTTTTATATAAGAGTGACTACACCTTCCTAAGCACTTTAATACATATACATTAACATTAAAATCCCATATTTATATCAAACCAAACTCCACCTTTATATCAATGTATATTACCCATTCTTCTTTAAGCACACTTACATCAAAAGCCACCATTTATCAAGGAGTATTTTTTTGACAACAATCCAACTATTTTTCTTTTTCAATTCAAGTGGCTCTTACTTTTTCAAAACAATTCACATTTGTTCTTATTTCATTAGTTCCACTCAAAATCCAAACCTACCACCCTACACTTTAACTTTTACAACAGTTCATAACAATTCAAGTGCTCCTTAGATATTAAAAGGTTCAAATTGATGATTAATTCAAACAAATTGGTAAGGCTTGTAATGTGGTTGCCGAAGAAACAAGGTTACAAGCTCAAAGGGGTCAACTACAATACATAACAATTAGGTGGGTAAAATATATATATCTGGCTCAGCAAAGAAACGCCTATATCACTTCCAAGACTGAACAAAACTACTATTTCGCAAAACACACAGAGCAAGTTCTAGTTATCAAATGCAATGCACAGAATACAACAAATCTTTACACACACATGGAACATAACTCACTCAGGATTGCACTTATCAAGACACTCTAATCAAAGCAGCTATGCAAATTTAAGATCATACAATTTAAGGTACTTATACAGGATTCAAAAACTGAGCCTAAGCGTCACAACCAAAGTACTCACTATTCTCAAGGCATAACAAATTCAAGAGATATTGAATTCAAAATACAACACAATGTCTCTTACTCCCAAAAAAACGTTTGACTACACCTTGTTCAAACAAAACTATTGGAAAAGAACCACGACACAAAGAGAAACCAAGGGGTAATTGCTACACTACCTAACAAAAGAAAATATTTTTTTGTCTTTTTTTCTTAGGACATAAATCCCTCAAGAAAATTGTCTAAGAGATCCATTGTCGGAAAAAGTTCAATCTTTTCTATTAAAAAAATATTCAGTTAAACTAACTTAACTATAATAGCATAGAAAGTCACCCAGACAATCTCCTCACCCAACACTTAAAATTGTACATTGTCTCCAATGCACACCCATACGTACAAGAGGGTAAAAGAAACTCCCTGGTAGGCCAAAGGCCGAAGCACTAGCATCTCATGGGGTACTCAGACTTCTTCCAGGCCCGGTCCTTCGTGCGTGTACCTCATACGTAGTTTCAACCATCTTGATGTAAATTACTTTTTAACTCCATTTTGTACTTATTAATCAGACCCCAAGTTTAAATTATGCTCTATGATCATGCCCATAGGGTGGTAGAACGAATCTGGCTGGCCCAATAAAATAATGTAGTAGTCTGCACTTATTGGCCTTTACATGAGATTTGTATTCACGACTTTTTGGAAAGAAGCATTCTAGAATGTAGGCTCCTTGTTCCCCATTCCTTGACTCCTCAAGTGGCTCAGACGACTCTATTTCCATATCATCATCCAAACACAATATGAAAAAAATGCTTGGAGTGCGGACCAATGAACTCAACTACAAGAACATTGGGACTGTCTACATTCTCAACAATAATGACAATAGATTCAACTAAATATGTATCCTTAATATCCTTGGGTGACTCTAGTATCTCTTCTAAAACATCGACATCCTTAATCTAGTGCCAATAATTGTTGGTGTTCTACTCTAGCCTTCTCCTCTAACTAATCCTCGTATTTTTTTGGAATCATCAAGTATAATGGCAGTTTCTACAGCCAATTCATGCTCATATTGGCTACTATTTACAATACCAACTTGTTATTGTCGATGCCCCCCTTTTCCTGAGGCGAAATCGGGTTCGTGACATTTGGGCGAATAACTCTATTACTTTTGGGAATTTGGGTTTTGGAATTTTGAAGAGTCGCCACCTAATGATTAAAGTACATTAGGACCCTAAGAAGGGTTTTTGAGTTGAAGAAACCACAGTTCGGGTAAGGGCTAGATATTATCTCGATATGAAAGTGTTAGGTACCCCCCAAGATCCACTAGTTTGGTTCCCGTTCATGTTATGTAGTGACTTCACGTAATCAAGTAGACATTAAGGGCTCAAATAAAGGGATTCGCACACAACATCGCAAATAAATTGAAACTTTTGAAAGTAAGTAGAGAGGAAAGATTTAAATAGTTTTACAAGAAGAGATGAGATCAAATAAAAGGGAGAGGGGTCCTAGGTTTATGATTAATATGGATCAATCAATGCAATATCCAGCAATCACTCCTCAGAAGAGGGGTTTCACGTGATATTAGCGCACCGGTCATCATATCCATATCTATCCTTCCCACCATGTTAAGGTATTAAAGCGCGAAATGGCATTGTTGCTTATTGCATGCTAGTACCCGTCCCAATCCTATCAGTCCCGGAGGCAGTTAGGACTACTAATCCTAAATGGGTGGGAGTTGGTTTTTTCAGAGTTTTAAAAGGATAGAAGTCTAGGCGTCAAACAAAACACATAAACAGTTAGAGGAAAGCAAACAACAATTAAGGCTCAAATAGGCCTCCTCACTTAAAGGCAAATGTATAGCATGAGTTCAAGTACTGGTAGGGTCTAAATTAAACTTAACGTTAAGGAGGTAGACTGGCTTATTACACGTTTCAGATAAGAAACTGGAATCAAACCTGCCTGTTGGCTGGAATTGGTAGACTGATGTAATCGATTAATAACCTACATGTTTGCCTAGATGAGGCTTGCAGTCATGATATCTAACATTGCGAGTGACATACTGATTTTAAATAAGAATTACTGATTTAAGGCAAGATAGAAGCTCTGCAGATTTTTAAATGACATGATTAACGATTTAAACTTGTAGACGAATCTCATTCAATGGGCTACTTCTATAGACACGATTTCTAAGCGTTATTGATTTCAAAGAAATTAACGGGATGCAAGTACCTATAGGCATGATATCTAGGATGCAACTCTTTTTTCTATTAAACCTATAAACGGTTTTTCTAATGACGTATGTATGCAGAAATGCAGAAGACTTATAAACATGGTTTCTATGTGGTGAAATGCAGAAACTTAAAGACATAATTTCTAATGCAGAACTGAAACAACTAATTGGCAGGATTTCTACATGTAATGCATAACGTATAGGCAGGATTGCTACATGCAATGCATAACTTATAGGAAGAATTGCTACATGCGATGCATAAGCGAAGGAGCAGGCTGTGATTGCAAAAGTAAATACTAAAGCAGGATGTCTACCCATATGCATATATGAGCAACCCGCCCATTTTCACTAGAACCCCCTAGTTATTACAGATTATTATAGATCAGAATGAATAAAGAAAAGTAAAATACATCAGAAAGCTAAAGGGTCCCAGCTAAGGAGAGCATGATTCCGGCTTCTGTCTAAAGCATGAAATAAACAAACTCCCAAGAGCCAAATCCCAAAGCCTTTCTCTTATTTGGGATGTGTCAGAGTTCCCTAAGAATCTCAAACGGATTCCGGGCAGTGCTTATACCCAAATATATTGCTGAATTGGATTATGGTGCAATGTGGAAGGGCCAACCCTCATATGTCCAAGTTCAAAGGTAAACTCAAGGTTCCCAAGGCAGGGCTCATAGGGTGGGGGCAGAACTTAGGGTCTAAGAGTAAGTGCAAGCACAGTAGAAGGGGAAATGGCAAGCTAGTGGTCATGCCTAGCAATTTGGGGTGCTGGCACACCCCTGGCCAGCTTGTCAGTTCAAATTGAGGAATAAAGACCTGTTGAAGGTCAGGTTCAGCCTTAGACATCAATTTAGATGCTGGCAGGCTATACCTTAACTCAGAACATATAGAGGAATGGGTATAGGGATTCATATAAAATCAGGATGCAATGAAAGAGCAAGCAAAGGGGCATACCCAGCAATGAGACATACTAGCATACCTTCCAGCATACTTAGAGGTTGGGGGGGGGGGGGGGGTCAAAACTTGGGTCAGGAACAATAACTCTTGTTGCCATGCCACAAGTCCCCACTCTCAAGCATATAAGGGATAATGAGATGGGGAGCAATTGTTCACAAAGAAGACAAGCAAGCAATATCATATAGGCACTTTAAGTCAAGTTTTAAAGTTACAGGCAAAGAAAGTAGACAAAGGTATTAGGACTTGTAAATAAACACATTCGGGTGATGCTGAATATTAAGTTAGTACATACCATAAAGAGACAAGTGAAGAGAAGTAGTAGCTTTGTAAAAGCCAAAGTGCAGACAAGAAGTAAGAATACTCCAAGTATAAGTTCAGAGGAGAATTGTGATTTTGTAGTTTGAAGTGTGGTTTGTCGTGTGTGATTGTTAAAAATCTGTGTGTCTTGTGTTAAAGAGTCATGTATTTATAGTGTGAAAGACATGATAAAATAAGGTAAGAAAATAATAGAAGCCTGATTGTCAATCAATTACATAAGACTCCCCTTAATTAAGGGATTCAGGTTCAACCGGTACAAACTAATTAAGGAAAGAAATTAAACAAATTTTTTTGTGCAAAGTAGAAAATTAGAGGAAAATACATGGAAGTTATTTAAGGATAGAGTTTTGACAACACACGATTTATGTAAATAAGGCAAGAGAATCAGTTGACAGCCAGTAAATCAGAAAGGTCTGTAATTTGGTATCAATGAACCAAGTCACAAAAATAAAGAAGGTTTTTACCTAAGCCAACCCATCTAGGAAATCAGTAAAAGATGGAAGGAAAATCAATCAAGCTATATTTAGAAGGAGGTTTACTCTAATTGCAAATTTGAAAATCAATTAGACGGAAATTCATCATATATAAGGAGCATCTGAGTATGAAAGAAGGTTGTCGTGTAAATCAACAAATAAATCCAATAGCAGAGTTTAGAAGAGTTTATCAAAAGTCAGAATCATATGAAACTCCGAAAGTATACTAAAAGAGTTGGGGGTTTGAAATAAGAATCTTAGTTCAGGCAAATCACAAAAGAGAGCAATCAATTGGATCAAAATATGTATAGCAAAGCAACATGCAATCACAGTAGAAAAATTCAAAGTACACATTGGCAAATACTAATAAGAAAAACAAGAGAAACATACTTAGCAGAACCCTAAACAAGGCTGAATCAAAAGCAGAGAAAGAACCATAAGAACTTAGCAAGGAAAATATAGTAGAGAACACAAGAATCGCCGAGAAAGGTATAGCAGGAAAGCATATAGGAAAACACGGTACGACAAACATATAAGAACATGATAAAATACAGTAGAAAAATCTACAAGGCCATATTGTAGAAAACACAATAAGGGAAGCATACAAAAGATGATACGAGAACACAACAGAGGACAACACAGAGAAGAAAAATCATAAAACTCCTAAACATTTTCCAGAAAACCCTAAATCGGCAAAGAAGGGTTTTGAAAGTAATTTTCAAAAAGAAAATTGGGGAAGTCGTTTGGAAAATCATATAGAGCATAGATACACAACAAATTTAAAAAGAATCGGAAAAAACCTCAAAAGGTTAGGGTTTCAGCGGAACCCTAGAACGAGAAAAGGCTTGGGAAAAGGTCGGATTTAAGTTGGATAAGGTCAGAATCAGACTCATGAGGCTAGGATATGCCAGAGCAAAGCCGCAGATGCCCGGAAACCTTGAGTCAGCGAAGGTATGGTCTCAAACATTCAAGCATCAGCTAAACAGGAGTAATATGAGGTGAGTATATCCATCTATGGTCTGAGAAGCCATGGATTCTGGTGAGGTTGCGATCAGAGACGGTGAAAGGCGGCTAGGGTTAGGGAATATTTGAGAGAGTTTGAGAGAGAGTGGAGTATTCAAAGGTGGCTGGCTAAATGAATAATGGGGATTAGGGAATGGTGGGGGATTAAAAATGGCAAGGGAGAATCCTAGTCGTTGATCAAAATGATCAACGGCTTGGATTAAAGCAAGAGCCGGGCGATTTTTTTTATTGGGTTGGGGCCGAGTTAAAATTGGAACTGGGCTGGTCCAAGTAGGGGTAGAATTGGGTCAAATAAAGGTTAGAATTGAAATGCAAAGGAGGCTGCAATTGAAATAAAGGGAGGCTAAATGGAAATAGCCAGTTTTACCATTTTTATTTATAAAAAATAGTAAAACGGTTTTAAAAGCAAACTAAAAGCACTGAACTAATTAATAATATATAGATATTAATTTAAAAATATTGGGACCAATTTTATAGTTATAAAATACTATTAATCATAAAATAGGCTATAATCGCAATTATATGCAATTTAGTTGTTAGAATGCCGAATAAATTTGTAAAAATGTATGAAAATAATACTAATTACAATTTGGGGTAAATAGGAGAATAAAAATAGGTTATTCACCAAAATGATAGTCTTGGAGATAATTATTGAATTATTGTACTGCCAAACGGATAATAAATTGATTTTAAAAAATTTAAAAATTGGGAAAAAACACTAAAACACTTGGGTATGCTTATATATGTTATTTTGAAAGTAATTTGTATATAAAAAATACATAGGAAAAAATTGGGTATCAACTATTGCGCTTTACAAGGTTCAATTAATTTATTCGCTTGCGTCTCCAAGTTGTGAAAAAATGCCTCTTGCCTTTGTACTTCCATGTTCTCTTATCATATAGTTCCATGCAACACTTTAACATATCTTTGATATTTTTCCAGTCATCATCCCTAGGTTCTTTGTTCCTATTAACTTCACAAGAAAAAGAAGAACCATCAAAGTAAGGGGTTGGGGGAAGATAAGAACTATAAGCACAACCATAAAAGTGACCATCTTGAACACCACACATATCACACACATTCCACATATGAGGCTGAGTTGGTTCACAAACTCGCTCTCAGAAATATTTTGATAATTTTTCCCTGGGTCGTTTCCTTTACAATATGCATAAGGAGGATTAAAAGAAGAATTACCAATATCAAAATTTTCATAATTCCATGATGCTATGTCTTTCAGGTCAAAAACAATAAATAAATAAATTATCAAATACACGAAAATAAAAATTATAGTTCAAACTTGCAACCTAGAAATATGTACACCTACAACTACACCGTTAGTTCCCCGGCAACAGCTTTGGTCACGCCCAACTATACCTTATAAAAAGGACAAAGCGGTCATTGCAAATATAGTCCGCTTTACAAGTCCGGAGTCGAATCTCACAAAGAACAAAGGCTTAGCTACAGTTGTTCACTATCACAAGGAATATAAGCTTAAACAATTCCCATGTTATAAATATTAAGATTCTTGTCTTTAACTAACTAACTAACAAATTAAAATAATAAATTAACACTAAAGATACTACATGTTGGAGAAAAGACTAAGGAGGTATAGAGTTATGATTTTCCAAATTGTCGGAATCCTTCCCACTATGTCTTATGTAATTGCGCCTAAGCATTGTCTATCGATCATGTGTGCTCTGCGTGTTATAATTTTCTCCAGAGTAACTACGACAATTTACGAGGCATACTCTCCCTAGTTACGCTAGCTGGCTTTAATGACAACTCTCTTAAATCGCACCCAAGTTTTCGTTACCCCTAATCCCACCTTTAAACCCTTGGTTTTGATTCCTCACATACGTTGGAAGTGATGTTTTTCAACAACTACCTAAATATGCACTCTCTCCCGAGTAATACATACTGAATAGGCACAACTAAGTGAGGGCCCTTCAATCAACCACAAGAATAATATAGTTAAATAAATAGAGAAAATACCTCGGCTCAATTATATAAAAACATAACAAGAATTTATCCTACAAAAGGTTCCATCAAAACCCTAGATAACAAATTAGCTATTCATAATAATATGTAAAACTACAATACTAAAAGTCATAACCAACAATAAACAAGAAGAGCAAGGAAAAACTCGTAGAAGAATTTCCCGCCTTGCTCCTATTGTGTCTCGGTCTCCTTAGGTCGAATCTGTGTAAAAAATTGGTCTCCTCCTCTAAATCTTATAGACAATCAGGCCGAGGTCGGACTATCGTCAACAAGGCTTGGTCGAACTGTCGGCAACATGGCTTGGTCGAACTGTCATCATAAGGCCGAGACCGGATCGTCATCAATAAGGCCAAGGTCGGGCAGGCCGAGGTCGGACAGTCATCAATAAGGCCAAGGTCGGACCATCATCAATAAGGCTGAGGTCAAAAAATCGTCAATAAGGCTGAGGTCAAGCAGGCCGAGGTCGGACAGTCGCTAATAAGGCTGAGGTTGGGCAGTAATGAGACAACTAATTTGCTTTGGAATCCTCAAAGGGAATATTCTATTGAATATTCCCTCTGATTATACCTTTTTAAGATTTTCTATGGATACCCATTATAAATAGGAGGAGAGGACTTCCCAAGAACGGCACTCTCTCTCTCCCCCCTCTCCCTCTCTCTATAAAATATGTAAACACGCCTCTCTGGAGGATCTGTGATCCCATACCTTCATCGGATTCAAAAAGGGTCCTAAGGTTCTTAATTTGTCTATCATTCGTCTTTATCAAATGAAAAAAGATCTGTATCACTCAAGATTGGATGAATCTTCTATTTTATTTACATTTTATTGCCACTTAATGTTACTTAATGCATCATTCTTTATGCTATTAAATCTGGCCATAATCACGGCTAATATTTATACTCGGCTATGTTTTCTATTCATATTATTCATCTCGGATCTAGAGTTAATTATCTTTAACTAGGATTTAATCTTATTTAATTATTTTAACAAAAAGGGTCTCATATTTTTTGGTCAAACAATTTGGCGTCGTCTGTAGGGATTTTCTAGTTAAAATGTTAGTTTCCTCTAGATCTAAATTAGATTCTAGTTCCAGTTTATAATCATTGTAGCGTCATCGTTTTGTTACAAATGCAAACTTGAGAAATTCATGGACAAGCACAAAGCTTCTGGAACAGCACGGTCTATCTATACTTTACCAATATTAGCTATCTGCCTATGGACATCATGTAGGCCCATTATCTTAGTGCTCTGGTAATATATACAAACTAATAAAGCCGTATGAGGAACATCACAGTGATAAATTATTGGTTTTGTTGGGAGGTTTTTACTTTGAGTTAGGGGTTGGTGTAACTTTCATTAGGAAGCCAACTATATATAAGCACTTCGTTTCTACTCAGAATCCAATATGCAATAATTCACGTAAATTATTGATGAAGTTTTCTAGCTCTTCAGAGTCAAATAAATTGCAATAATGATGAAGTCACAGGAAATGATGTGTTGTAGGAGTTTAAGCAGGAAGTTGTCCATGGACAATATAGCTTTGAAGTTTATTATACAAATGAATCACGACTGTTCCATTCATGTGGGAATCTCAACCAGGAACTGCCAAATCCAACTTCTCTGAAATCCCACTTCCTTTGGTACTCACTCATCTCCACTCCTACGGCCAAGAAAGAGTTCGACCTCGCTCGAATTACAACGGGTTAATATTTCAGCCTTAGATCAAAATAACACCCTTACGGCCAAGGGCCATCGCCAAAAAAGAAGAGTTCGACCTCGCTTGAATTACAACAGGTTAATATTTTGGCCTTAGCTCAAAATAACACCCCTACAGCCAAGGGCTATCGCCAAGAAAGAATAGTTTGACCTCGCTCAACGAGTTAACATTTCAGTCTTAGCTCGAATAACACCCCTACGACCAAGGTCCATCTCTAAAAAAGAAGAGTTTGGCTTCGCTCGAATTACAACGGGTTAACATTTTGGCCATAGGTCAAATAACACCCCTACAGCGAAGGGCCATCGCCAAAAAAGAAGAGTTCGATCTTGCCCGAGTTACAACGGGTTAATATTTCGGTCTTAGCTCAAAATAACACCCCCACGGCCAAGGGCCATCGCCAAATAAGAAGAGTTCGACCTCATTCGGACTACGACGGGTTAATATTTTGGCCTTAGCTCGAAATAACACCCCTATGGCCAAGGGCCATTACCAAAACAGAAGAGGTCGACCTCGCTCAAATTACAACGAATTAACTTTCGGCCTTAGCTTGAAATAAAACCCTACTGCCAAGGGCCATCACCAAAATGACCTCACTTGGATTACAATAGGTTAGGGTGATGGAAAGCAATGTGATTGTTTCAAGCCCTTTACAGAAATTCTTAGCGATAGCGACCTTTCGGAGATGCTCCAATAACCATGGCTACATTAATAAGTTACAACCTTCGAAATTCTTGACCCCTCTTTGACAACGTTCCACGGCCCGGTAGATATCTGCTATGATCATGTGGATTATGTTATAGGTCTATCCATTAATATCCTTCTTCAGAGTTCTGGCGACCATGCCAACCTGGCAGGGATTCTTCCCTGTTTCATTGGGAACACTATCATCCCCAGAAAGCACATGATAAATACGAACACTCTGCGGTGGATGTGACTAGTGAAGTAAGGGCGATCTCATCATGGTAAGTGCGGAAAGACTTGCTATGGACATACCTCTCATAGAGATATTCGAAAGGTATGAAGGAGTCCTTCAGGCACACTAGGTCGACATTCTTTTTCAGCTCCATCATCTTCTAAAATTCCCCGCCTGTACGGTTTTCTGGCAAAGAAAGCCTAGGACTATCCCAAGTTAACCTTGTAAGCCCTCATATTTCCTCTACAAGTAGTTTCATTTCTATGTTACCAAAACGGAACACCACTTTTTCACTATCCTAGAATAGGGTAGTAGCCTCAATCAATTTGTTGTTTGTCCAATAGGGATGGCAAGTTGCCCAGGTTCTTTTCACATGCTTCTTGTTACTTGAAGAGAGATCTTCCTACCAATCTAGCAACAATGGAGGGATATTGCTAACCATAACGAATCTAGGGACCTTGTGCCTCATTTTCTGCACAACAATGGGTTTGGCCTTACCCCTATCGGATTTGACTTTTTATACATTTATGATCAGCATATCAGCATTTAGTTCTCCAAAATTAATGCAGAACGTGGTTGCATCCATTGGGATTATAGAAAACCCGATAGACTTTGGATAAGGATTATCTTAAAGGATCATTATGTGGACAACATAACCGGCCCGAATAGGTTTGACCGTGATGCATGAACAATTTATACAGAGTAAGGTTTCTATAGGGGATTTAGGCTGGTACCTCAAGCAAACAACTTAAGGGGGAAGGCACGAAATTGTTGACTGCACCGCTAATCGACTAATTTTACTACAGATAAGCCTTTCCAAATTTAAGGGTAGTAAATAGGAAGAGCGCAACTACTCATTAAACAATTGCTATAGGATTTGATATGCACGAGTGGAAATGATGCAGAGCATGATTTATGTAGCAGTTAATGACATGTAGGCAAGTATTTTTACGTAGGAAGAAATAAATACAGCATTTAAATAATTGAAAAGAAAGTTACAGTGAAAGAAAAACAAGGAGACAAATTAGTTTTCCGGGCAATAAAGGAATCATAAATGCTTAAGAAAAATAGACAGTAAAATCAAATAAGGGAGAAGGGTACGGGATAAAGCATGCCCGGACTAATTCATAAGTTTGTTATGGTAAGAACCTAAAGATGTCCCCAACACAATTGCCATGTTGTCGCGCCCCTTTTTTCCTCCGTGGGGAGAAGTCCGGTTTTCGACATTCACGGGGTGTAATGACTCATTTCTTTTTGAAAATTGGGTACTTGAAGAGTCACCACCTAACGAATTAAGGTGCGTTAGGGCACCTAGAGTAATTAACTCTTGGGTTGGTTTGCATTACCTGAGATTTGTTTGCATTACTTATGTAGGCTAGGAATACAACAAAATACATTTGATGCACGGTGACCACGAGATATCAACAAGAATCAAATAAACAGGCTAACATATAGAACCAATGCAAAGAGAATCATGCTGACACACAGAACCAACGCAAAGAAATCATGCTAACTCACAGAACCAAAGCAAAGAAAATCATGCAAACACATATAACCAAAGCAAAGAAAATCTTAAAAATTAGGGCTTTAACATAGTCGAGTTAAAAAGAAGTATGAGTATAAAATCGGTCAAAATAAGCAAGGAAAAAGGTTTAATCATAAGAAAATCGGTTAGAACAAGCGTAGAAGGATCTCTGAGAAACCCTAGTTCTCTAAGAAAGTAAAAATACTTTAAAGTGGAGGATCTTTCAAAAGAAGCTCGTGAATAAGCAAATCACAAAAGGAAACATGCTTAAGTGTAAAAATAACACAGATCTCAGAGATTCAGAAGAGAGTTAGGGTTTCAAAGGGACACCCAAATAGAAATCAAAAGAACATGTTGCAGACTTCACTGATCGTACCATATAAGGTGTGATTTTGCCTAAAATCACACCGGAGAAGCTATGAGTAACAGAAACAGAAACCTTATGTCCAAATTGGCATGGCCCAGGTCCCTTTAATGTCTTAGAGATGATAAGCAAGGCTTTGAGAGACTCATTGAAGGCTTGGGTTGAAAGGATGGTCGCCGAAGATGATCGTAGAAGGAGGCGATTGACGAAGTCTAGGGTTAGGTTTGAGAGAGGAAAGAAGATGAGAACATCTGAAGGCGGCGGGGATTTGGAAATGAGTAGGGTTATAGGTCATTTGGAAATTAAATAGGAAAGGAGGAATGAGGGTCGTTGATCTTTCAGATTAACGACCAGGATTTAAGATGGCTTGGGTCGGGTAAGAATAATTTGCATGGGTCAAATTATTAATTAGGAAACTGGGTTGGGGATTGGGGTCCGATTTGGCTAGGATTGAAAGCCAATTTTTGTTATTATTTAAATACCTAGTTTTCTCTATTTTAATTTATAAAAAATAATAGGTAATTTTTGGAAAATAATATAAGGTGCAAAAATAATTTAAGATATATAATAAACATTTTAAAAATATAGGAACTAATTTTACGCATATAAAATATAATTTTATCTTAAAAGAGCTAATAATGCAATTACATGCAATTTAGCTTAAAAATACCAAATATAATTATAAAAAATGCATGAAATTATATTAGCCATATTTTGGCATAAGTATAGAAATTAAATAAAAAATTATCATAATAATAGTTTTAGAAATAATTATTGGGAATCTTATGGATAAAAGGGGAGAAAATAAATCAACTTAAACCCTTATAATTATGGAAAAGTAATAAAAGCCTTGTACATTCCTATATATATATATATATATACACACTATTTTGAAGGCATTTATGCATATTTAAAATATATAGAAAAAATTGGGTATCAACAGTTGCCCCTCTTTATCCGGGAAGGATGAAACAATTTTCGGGTAAAGAAATGATGGTCAATTTTGACCGAATGGGATATTTCAAAAGACGGAGGCCAAACTTCAGTTTTCAAGTTGCCTACATATCCCTGATTTTATAGGAATCAAGACATGTGTAGTTCTGAATTCGCTTGCGGAGTATGCCGATGAAATTACCGTAAGCACGGACACGAGATGTGGAGGCGACTACGAGGGGGACGGTCGGAGGGACTTGGAGCGAGATTGCTCCTGCTAGGATAGCGGTTGTTTGCTTATTACTTGCAAATAAAAGATTTTTCAAATGAATTTGCAAAAATTTAAACGTGATACAGATTCACTTTGGACCATGAAGGTTTCTTCGGACAGTTAATTATGAATTCCTTGGACCATGACGTCCTGGGCCATGAATTGTTTAATGAGGGATTCACAGGCCATGAAATAATGTTCCGGCCATGAAAATGGTGCCTCCGAACCATGACGCCTTTGAATAATGATATACAAATTTGAGAGATCCTCAGGCCATGACATGGTGTCTTGCGGGTATGAGGATGATGCCTTTAGACTATGACACCTTTGGATAGAGTGGTGATATTTCATCCCATAAGATGCAATAATATGATGTAACAAGACAAAACTTAGTCTTTTGAAATGAAGGGCAGAGCTTAGCCCAATCGAAAAGCAATTAGGTGGTAGTAGAAAATAGAGAAGTATTGGTGCAAAGAGGGATAGTGTTTAGTACCGTACAAGTAGGAGGTAGGGATTAACCTTATGCAAATGGGGAGGCAAGGCTAAGCCTCATGAAATTATGGATTCAGGGCTTAGACTCATGCAGGTATAGAGGCGAGGATCAACCTCAAATAGATGTGAGGATTAAACTCATGCAAGATTGGAGATAGCTCTTAGTCTCGTGCAGGTATGGAGGCAAGGATCAGCCTCATGCGGATATGGAGTCAAGGCTTAGACTCATGCAAATATGGATTCAAGGATTAGACTCATGTAAAGAAAAGGCAGTGCTTATCCTTATGCAGATATAAAGTCAGGGCTTAGACTCGTACAAATATGGAGTCAAGGATTAGACTCATGCAAGTATGGAGGCAGAGCTTAGTCATGCAAATGGAGTCAAGTCTTAGACTCATGCAAATAAGGAGTCAAGGATTAGACTCATGCAAGGAGAAGACAATTCTTAGCCTTATGTTAGTATGGAATCATGGCTTAGACTCATGCAAATATGGAGTCAAGGATTAGACTCATGCAAGTATGGAGACAAAGCTTAGTCTCATGTAAATATGGAGTCAATTCTTGGACTCATGCAAATATGGAGTCAAGGATTAGACTCATGAAAGTATGAAGTCAAGGATTAGACTCATGGAAGTATGAAGTCAAGGATTAGACTCATACAAGGAGAAGGCAGTGCTTAGCCTTATGCAGGTATAGAGTCAGGGCTTAGACTCATGAAAATGTAGAGTCAATGATTAGACTCATGCAAAGAGAAGGCAATTCTTAACCTTATGTAAAATAGAGGCATGGCTTAGCCTAATGCAAGATTCAGGACAGGGCTTAGTCCATGTAAATCGAAGGCAGAGCTTAGCCTTATGCAGATATAGAGGCATGGCTTAGCCTCATGCAAAAATAGAGCCAGAGATTAGACTCATGTGAATGTGGAGTCATAGATTAGACTCATGCAAGTATGGAGTGAGAGATTAGACTCATGCAAAGAGAAAATAACATATAAGGGTGGAGTATATATCTTAGCTCGGATATGTTTAGCGTCTAACGGCCGGATGGATGGTGAATTTTCTTTGTGTACGAATACTATCGTCAAATATGCATGCGTTCAAAGAAAAATCATAAGTTTCACGGGGGAGGTTGGTTGTTGCTTTGTTTCCCGGCCTTGCTTTGCTATGCTCTGGAAGCCTCCTTTGAGTTCCCCTAGGTAGCACTCGACTATTATAGAAATAGAATTTTTGAAAGGCATTGCAGCTCTCTTATATTGGAATTTTGAGGGTCCTCCTCAAAATTCTGCCTCAGTTTGGTAGATGATCTCTAACTATTTGTAGATGGTTTCTTGCTGAATCTTCTTCGAAATTTTGAGGAGCTTTCTCAAAATTCTACCCCAGTTCTTGACTAATGACTGACTTCCTGGCATGTGATGGTGCTGGCTGGACTTGTCCTGGAATTTTGGGGACCCTCCTCAAAATTCTACCCAAGTTTCTAATTTTGGGAAAGTAAAAATTTTACTATGATATGACCAAACTGATAAGTATGCCTACGTATCCCCTCTTAAATGGGAATCAGGTCAAGCATAGTTCAATTACATCAGAAGAGAAATGCAAATAATTCGAGGCATAGTATCTCTTGACTGCGTCTGAATTGATTGGTTTCGGCCAACTTTCTCCGTCCAACTCTGCAAGTATTAGTGCTCCTCCTACTAGGACCCTATGAACCATTTACGGACCTTTCCAGTTGTGAGAGAATTTCCTGTTTGCTTCATCGTGGTGCGATAAGATTGTTTTTTTAATACCAACTGCCCTGGTGCGAACTGCCTTGGTTTGACCCTTTTTTTGAAAGCTTTGGACATCCTGTTCTGATAAAGTTGGCCTCGACATACTGCGTTCATTCTCTTCCATCACTAAGGGTTAATTGCTCAAAGCGGCTTCTATCCATTCCGCATTGCTGATTTTAGCTTCTTGCATGACTCTTAAGGAATGAATCTCTACCTCGACTGGGATGACAACCTCGGTACCATAAACCAACATGTAGGGGGTTGCCCGGTTGATGTGCGAACTGTGGTGCGGTATCCTAGCAGATCAAAGGGTAACTTCTCATGCCACTGCTTGTGATTCTCTACCATTTTCCTTAGTATCTTCTTAATATTTTTGTTGGCGGATTCTACGGCTCCATTCATCTGAGGTCTGTAAGCAGTGGAATTCTTGTGCTTGATTTTGAAAGTTTCATATATAGCTTTCATCAGGTCACTGTTAAGGTTGGTGTTGTTGTCAGTAATAATGGACTCAGGAACTCCAAAGCGGCAGAGAATATGATCTTTGACAAAATCTACGACGACTGTCTTAGTTACAACTTTCTAAGATGCAGCTTCTACCCATTTTAAGAACTAATCAACGGCCACTAAAATAAACCTATGCCCGTTCGAAGCTGTGGGATCAAGCGGACCAATAACATCCATTCCCCAGGGGGAGAATGACCACATGTCCCATCATGCACATCCTCAAGTAGCTTAGAAGCTTCCTTTTCTTCGACACATCTTAGCAAACCCAAATCCAGAGTTCTTATGTACAAGTTCCCTTTGTTGTGGAAGAAGTGATTTGACAATCTTCGAAGCGTGTGTTTTTAAGTGTGATTTGAATGCTCCGGCTATTCTCCTTTCGATAAGTACACCTTGATTTCATGGAACCAAGGCTTTCTATCTGCTTCTTCCTCGAAATGAGCATATTATGCCGGCTGATTATGGATCCTCACCGGAATGGGATCAACATAGTTCTTATCTAGATTCTGTTTCATTGATGACAATGTGGCTAATGCATCGACGAACTCATTCTGAATTCTGGGCACCTGTCAAAATTTCATCTTTGTGAACCTCCTTTTCATTCATGCACATGGTGAAGATATTGAAATATCTTGGGAGTTCTGGTGACCCACCCTCCTTGTACCTGGTGCACAAGCAAATCTGAATCACCGATTACCAACAACTCCTGAATGTTCATATCGATTGCGATGTTGAGCCCTAGTATACAGGCTTCATGCTCTGCCATGTTATTGGTTTAGGGAAATCTAAGTTTCGCAGATACAGGATAATGCTGAGCCGTTTCTGATACTAAGACTGCTCCAATGCCTACTCCATGAAATTTGAGGCTCCATCAAAGAACATCCTCCAACCATCATATGCTTCCGTAATGTCTTCTCATTCGAATGATACTTCTTCATCAGGAAAATACATTTTCAAGGGTTTGTATTCTCCTCCCACTGGATTTTCAGCGGGATGATCTGCCAATGCCTGTCCCTTGACTGCCGTGAGTTATATAGATGATGTCGAACTCACTCAGTAGTATCTTGCATTTAGCCAACTTCCCAGCAGGCATGTGCTTCTGAAATATGTACTTTAGAGGATCCATCTTAGATATGATGTATGTAGTGTAGGCATAGAAATAATTCTTCAACTTCTAGCTTGTCCAGGTCAAAGCACAGCAAGTGCGTTCAAGCAGAGAATATCATGTTGTATAAGGTGTGGATTTATTACTCAGGTAATATATGGCTCGCTCCTTTCTTCATGTCTCATCATGTTGTCCTAAAACACATCCCAAGGATCCATCTAACATGAATAGAAGAAGCATAAAATGTCGTCCTGGTTCTAGCAGGACCAGAACTGTTGGTATGGACAGGTATTCCTTGATTTTTTCAAAAGCTTTCTGACAATCCTCGGTCTAGCTTTTGTCGGCATCTTTCCTCAGCATCTTAAAGATGGGTTCACATATTACTGTGGACTGTGCAATGAATTGACTGATGTAGTTGAGCCGTCCCAAGAAGCTCATAATGTCCTTCTTGCTTTTGGGTGGTGGTAACTCCTGAATAGCTTTGACTTTTGTCGGATCCAGCGCGATCCCCCGACGGCTGACAATGAATCCCAGTAGCTTTCCTGCGGGAACTCGAATGCACATTTTGCGGGGTTTAACTTCAAGTTGTACCTCCTTAACATGTCAAAGAATTTTCTCAAGTCTGCTGCGTGATATGTGGCTCTCTTGGATTTGATAATGACATCGTCCACATACACCTCTACCTCCTTGTGTATCATATCATGGAAGATGGTTGTCATGGATCTCATATAAGTAGCCCCAACATTCTGTAGACCAAATGGCATCATCTTGTAACAGTATACACCTAAAGGCCTAATAAAATTATCTTCTCGGCATCTTCTTCATCCATCCATATTTGGTGATAACATGCAAAGCAATCTACAAAGTATTGGAGTTCATGCTTGGCGCAGTTATCGATTAGGATGTGTATGTTTGGTAATGGGAAATCATCCTTGGGACTTGTTCTGTTTAAATCCCGATAACGAACACATACTCGAACCTTCCCGTCTTTCTTTGGAACTAGCATAATATAAGTTAACCATGTTGGGTACTCAACTACCTTGAGAACCTTGGTTTTGATTTGCTTGGTAACTTCATCCTTGATCTTCAAATTCATCTTTGGTTTGAATTTTCTGAGTTTCTACTTTACTGGCGGGCACATGGGATTGGTAGGAAAATTGTGAGCTACTATAGATGTGCTCAAACCGGTCATATCATCATATGACCATGCAAAGATATTCCCATATTCCTTTAGAAAATGGATGTATTCTTCCTTCTCTGTTGGCAAAAAGTGCATGTTGATGCATGTCTCTTTGACGACCTCGGCATCTCCCAAATTTACTGATTCTGTTTCATCAAAGTTGGATTAGGCTTGTTCTCAAAATTCTCAACTTCCCTGTAAATTTCCTCGGGTATCTCATCTTCTTCCTTTGCCTCACTATTCTCATGTTGCATTGCCTCATTATATATCACAGTCACAGGTTCATTAGGAAAAGTAATAATAATACTGTAGAAGGGAAAAGTGTAGAAAATAGTAATGAATAATGATAAAGGATAGATAAGTTTGATTAAAACTGAGAAAATTGTTCAAACAAAGCTTGACTCGGTGTATCGAGCATTTATTTAAAATAGGAGATCTTAAAACAAAACTGCTAGAAAATTTAAATACCTAGAATAAATATATATTCTGCCAAGCTACCCAGGTACTTGACGGTCTTGGATGGTATGGCGGTCTTGTTTCTAAGAAAAACTCTCTTTTCCACAGTCTGAACGGCAAGGCCTTCTTACTATTTTTCCTCCTCGATTATGGCACAACAGTCCATATCCCCATCTTCCAAGAACAGATCCTTCAGCCCAGCTTGGGCTTCTTCTTCAGCAGTTCCCCGTATTGTATCCACCTGATGGAAAGCTTGTTCCAAATAGGGTACCGGTTTCTCAAGAGGGTAATACGCTCCACGCCATAGAGGCAACCACTCCCTGTACTCCTACCATGTATACTGGTATCCGAGCCCAAAAGAGATACCATGATTTTTCAGCCCTATCATCTTGGTGATGCCCTGGAGGTTGTTTCCCAACCCCTTATCGGGTTCATACCCAAACCATGCTAGTCTGCTTTCTATTTTGTTACTCCACCACTTATCCTTCTCGACGACATTGACTCGTTCATTGTGATGATAGATCTCCCCTCCTAGCCTCCTTCTATGTCCAAAGGCTGGGATGGTTTGGCTAGTGTAGACGGGGTTACTCCCATCTCCGTGAATGATTACCTCCTGAAAGTTCCATTCGAATTTTATAGCATGACATAGTGTAGTGGGCACGACTCCGGCAACATGAATCCATGGTCAGCCTAACAAAAGATTATATGAGGCTGGTATGTCATGTACTTGGAATTCAACATCGAACCAAGTTGGACACATCTGCAAGCAAAGGTTTATTTCCCCGATTGTGGCCCCATGGGACCCATCAAAAGCTTTCACATTCATGTTTCTGGTCCGTATTTCATGGAAACCTTTGTCCAACCTTTTAAGGATATCCAGTGGACAAATATTCAGACTAGAACCTCCATCAACCAGGACCCTGGAAATGAACTTGTCCTCAAATTATATTGTAATGTGCAATGCTCGATTAAGATTCAAACCTTTGGTGGCAGCTCATCTTAGTGGAAGATAATCTTATTGCTTTCCAGCACCTGATCGACCATGTTGGCCATTTCTCTACCAGTAATATTATTGAGTACATAAGTCTCGCTCAGTACTTTCATCAAGGCGTTCTTGTGTGCTTCTAAATTCTACAATAGGGACAGGATAGATATTTGAACAGGGATTTTGTTCAAGTAATCAAAAACAGAATACTCTTTCGCATGTACTTTCCTCCACAAGTCATCTGGCCCGGTCTCAATGACAGGTATCCTAGCAGCGGCATTCTTACTTGAACCTCCCAGGTGTTCAGGTGTATAGACTCTTCCAGTTCTAGTCATACCATATGCGGCGTCAGATCCCTCTATCTTAGTCTTCCCTTTCCGCCAAGCCTCGAAAACATAATCCCAGTGTACTGATTTTGAGTTGAATAATGGTGTGGTTGACACCATCGCAGTAAAAGGTGTGACCACTTCTACTTCAAATGGAGTGGAGGTGGCTGCGGATGGAGATATTTCCACCTCGAATAGAATTGATGCAGTTACCTCAAAATCAATTGGTGCCTGAGTCTGAACCACGATAAATGTAACTGCAACGTTGGAGTCATCGCCTTCTCGGATAAGCCTGATTGACCCCTAAGGGTACCCTTCCTCATTTGTTTCAATATCATCTACATGGCCACCTCAATGATCAGGGAGGGGATTGTTACAGACATTAGGTGTTGCTTCCTTTGCTTGTATGACCTTTTTGTCAATGAGTGTCTAGATTTTATCCTTCAAGGTTCGTCAATGGTGTGCCCCTTCATATCGGAGTCATCCCCGAAGTAGTATGCACAAGTTTTGTTCGGATTTACTTATATGAATGGATTTTCTAGTGCCATAGCATGAACATGAGTGACTTTAACCTCTCATACAATTGGTCGATGGGCTCAACAATAGCGGTGTATTGTCTGGGTGGCTTGCGGTCGAAGTTGGGTCTTGCCCTTATGTAATTTTAGCGAGTTGGTGGTGATTAGAAGTAGGATGGTTGGAAATTATAGGTGTGATGGACAGCGGCTGGTTAGGAATATTGGGGAGGTGAAGGTTGATATATGGGTGGTGATGCTTGATATGTGAGTGGAGTTTTTGGGCCCTGGGCCACCATTACTGCCCCAACATCTCTCTTCTTCGGTATGCCACCATATTGGAGTGCCTTATTTGTGGCTTATAGTGATTCAAAATTTTGTTACTTCCTCAATCCTTTCCCCAACTTAATGATATCAGAGAATTTTTTATTTTCGATAACTTTCAACCCCTTGTAATATTGTGGATCATGTGCCTTGATGAATACAGTTACAAAGAGAGAAAAACAAGGAGAAAAGTTAGTTTTCCGGGCAATAAAAGAATCATAAATTCTTAAGAAAAATAAACAGTTAAATTCAAATAAGGAAGAAGGGTATGGGATAAAGCATGCTTGGACTAATTCATAAGTTTGTAATGGTAAGAGCCTAAAGATGTCCCCAGTAGAGTCGCCTGTCCCGCCCCCTTTTTCCTATGCGGGGAGAAGTCCGAGCTTCGACATTCACGGTGTGTAATGACTCATTCCCTTTTGAGAATTGAGTATTTGAAGAGTTGCCATGTAACGAATTAAGGTGTATTAGGGCACCTAGATTAATTAACTCTTGGATTGGATTGCATTACCAGAGATTAGGGTAAGGGCTTGAAGTAACCTCGAAGGGAAGGTGTTAGACACCACTCTTGGTCCACAACTGTGGGTCCCCGCCAAATTTACATTTACAAATTGGTCCATACAAATAGTTGAATCAAATATGTTGTTTGTAAAGCACATTGAACAATTCAAGTAGTGAAATAAAGGTTCGAACAAGTTATATAAAAAAGGTTTAAATAAGGAGAGGATTTGGGATAAGGAGGGGTCCTAGGTTGTTTATCTGATAGGATCACCCCACAATAATGTCCGGTAAACACTCTTCAATAAAGGATACACATGACATTATTGTGTATTCATCATATCCCATGTCTACCCTTCCCATCCCCTTATTGGTCATGAAAGCGAGTGTTTGGACACTGATTCCTATTGTGTGCTGCTACCCGTCCCTTTTTAGTAGTCCCGGAGGGTGTTAGGACCTCTACCTATGGATAGTTTTAGACGTACCCCTAAGGTTTAGAAATGGGAAAACTCTAAGGAAACAGTCAAAATACATAGGACTTTTACATAATGGGAGAAATTGAGAGGCTCACAGTTTCCTCCTCGAACATACATACAAGCAGCACATCTCAAGCACAATTAAGGTCTTTATTAATTGAAGTGCTAAAGCAGAATCTTTAAGTGAATATGCCGACATTGACAAAAATTTATGCCCAAAGTTATATCTTAGCTTTTTCCTAAAGGACTTATTTTAAAATTATGAGGATTAGAAACGTTAAATGCCATAAACAACTTCAGGGAATGCAGTTTTTGAGAATGCCCTAGGGCTTGTCTATATGCAGTATATTGTATTTTACTATATTTATGTTAATGAAAGGTTTTTGAAATAGACCCTTTTAATACCTGTAGGCAAGATATCTAATGAGATTAAAGCGATTTTAAAAGAACTGGTTTCAGGAAATGTTGACACTTAATAAGACCAGTTTTAAGAAGTAAACTAGGCAAAATTAAATTGATTTATTTGGATAATTATATTATCAGACATAATTGCGAATGGAAATCCCTATAGGAAAGGCATCTAGTCATATTACATGTTTTACTCAATTTGCAGTAACAAAAGGAAAGACATATTAGAACTAAATCGGAATTGAGTCCTATAGGCATGATATCTATACTTTAATTTGATTTAAGACATGACGGTTTGGAACCTAGAAACATGGTCTCTAACATGTCAAATGCAGAATCTTATGAACTTGGTTTCTATCTGAAACAAACGACATTGGAAGTGAAAAATTATAGGCATGATTTCTATTTGATGCAAACGAAATTAGAGGTGAAATCCTATAGGCATGATTTCTATTATACAAAATCAATCAGATTCAACAATAGTAAAACCCTATGAACATGTTTTCTATTGAGTAAAACAGGAAGATTTGAAAAGTAAAATCCTAAGAGTAGGATTTCTACTCATATTACCCCCACAAAGTATACTTCTACCTACCCTTTTCACTAAATACTCCCAAGTATTTGTTTATAAATTATTACAAACTGATAATGAATTACATAAATGAAATAGAAAATAAAGAAGCTATTCTATAAGGAGCCTGCAATTAGGCCCAAGTTTCCCAAAGCGTCCAATAGTCTTACAAGCTTCATTTCCATAGACAAATCAAAGTCTAGGTACATCAAAGTTCCCTAAGGGTCTCAAGGACCCCGGGCAATGCTTATACCTAGACTTAGTAACCGAGCATTGAAACATTACAGTGTGAAAAGGCCAGGCTCAGTATGCCACAGTTCAGAGGGCTTTCAAGAGGATCCCAAGGCAGTACAAATACTAGAGCGGGCAGGACTTATTAACTAAGAGTAAAGTGGAAGTGCAGGACACAAGTTTGCAAGAATTATTGAAGACTGTATTGGAAAGCCTGTTTTGAAAGCACTTAGTAAAGCAACAAAGAATGCTTGAAAGGAGGTTGGAGTAGTAAACAAGTTTAAACACCTTAGGAAGAGATCACACAGCTAGTTTTCAGAATTCAATAGTCATACAGGGGTCAAGGGGTTTGGTGATACATAAACATTTGAATGCAAACACATGACCCCCAACAATTGGTCTTAAGACTGGTTTACATATGCTCAAAGATAGTTGACACAGGCATAATCACAACCAGTCAAGAAGAATACAAATACATAGAAGGGTGATAAGGATTCGGGATTCACAAAAATTGTAAGTACACCGTAGGTAAAAGATAATTGTCCAGGCATGCTTTGAATTACATAATGGAATACATTGATTTAATGGAAAGGGGAGTCATACTAGCATGCTGATAATGTAACTTAACCATAAATTTCATAACAGAACCACAAGTAGAAGCAAGCTAGAAATAAAAGAAACTGAAACAATAAGAGAAGGATATTGTTTTTAGAGCTTTAAATTAAACTAGGAATACTTGTAAAGATAGAAGTAAGCAGAATGAAAGAACCAAAGAGCACAGATGATTAGCCCCGGCTTGCTACCGACTAATAGTAGCAAATAACACAAGAAATAGAGGAGAACAGAGATTTTAATAAGAGAGGAGCTTTGAAAACAAATTGTCCGTCTTTTGTTAATGAAAGAGTTAAGGTATTTGATTACCTTAAGTTAAAGGAATCAAATCATACAGGGAGATTCAATATCATATAAGGCAAGAAAAGAATCAGTGCATGACTAATAAAGAAGGAGTCAAGGTTCAATAAGCATAGAGTAGTCAATTAGGACCAAATTCATAAATCCTTAATTAAGGACACAACTCAGTAGAAATAAGTATCATAGCAAATATGGTAAGGAACATTAGTCAACTTAAACAGACGGGGTAAAACTTCTAGGGCTTTAAAAGAAAATCTTTCAATCTCCACCAACTAAGAAAATCAAAATCAATCAAGACAGAGTCATGATTCTGCATTTTCAACATATAAATAAAGGATATGAACATACGTAGCAAAGGGAAAGGTTAGCCATATTGACAGAAAGAAACAAGAGATGAACAAACAAAGTGAGCATAGTCACACAAAAGTGACATAAGTCAGCTAGGAATTTAGTAAAACACATTCGAAGCATGGTGACCACGACAGATCAACAAGAATCAAATAAACAGGCTAACACAAGAACTAAGGCAAAGAGAATCATGCTGACACACTGAACCAAAGCAAGGAAATCATGCTAACTCACATAACTAAAGCAAAGAAAATCATGCTAACACATAGAACCAAAGCAAAGAAAATATTAAAAAATAGGTCTTTAACAGAGTCAAGTTAAAAAGCAGTAGGAGCATAAAATCGGTCAAATAAGCAAGGAAAAAGGTTTAATCATAAGGAAATCGGTTAAAACAAGCACAGAAGGATCTTCGAGAAACCCTAGTTTTCAAAGAAAGTAAAAACAGTTTAAAGTGGAGGATCTTTCAGAAGAAGCCCGAGAATAAGAAAATCATAGAAGGAAACAGACTTAAAGTGTAAAAATAACATAGATCTGAGTGATTCAAAAGAGAGTTAGAGTTTCAAAGGGAAACCCAAATAGAAACTGAAAGAACCTGTTGCAGACTTCACCAATCGTAACTTATAAGGTGTGATTTTGCCCAAAATCACACTGGAGAAGCCATGAGTAATAGAAACGAAAACCCTAAGTCCAAATCGGCATGGCCCAGGACCCTTGAAGGTCTTAGAGATGATGAGCAAGGTGATGAGAGATTCATTGGAGGCTTGGGTTGAAAGGATTGTCGTCGTAGATGACTGGAGAAAGAGACAATTAACGGAGTCTATGGTTAAGTTTGATAGAGGAGAGAAGATGAGATCATTTAAAGGCAGCGAGGATTTGGAAATGAGTAGTGTTAGGGGTCGTTTGGAAATTAAAAAGGAAAGGAGGAATGATGGCCGTTGATCTTTTAGATCAACGGCCAGGATTTAAGATGGCTTGGATCGAGTAAGGATAATTTTCGTGGTCCAGGTTATTAATTAGGAAACCGCGTTGGGGATTGGGGTCCATTTGGCTAGGATTGAAAGCCAAATTTGGCTATTATTTAAATAGCTAAGTTTCCATATTTTAATTTATAAAAAATAATAGGTAATTTTTGGAAAAAAATTTAAGGTGTAAAAATGATATAAAATATATAATTAACATTTTAAAATTATAGGAACCAATTTTACGCATAAAAATATAATTTTATCTTAAAAGGGCTAATAATGTAAGTTATATCAAATTTAGCTTAAAAAAATACCAAACGTATTTATAAAAAATACATGAAAATTATATTAGCCATATTTTGGCATAAGTATAGAAATTAAATAAATGAATTATCATAAAAATAATTCTAAAAATAATTATTGGGAATTTTATGGATAAAAAGGGAGAAAATAAATCAACTTAAACCCTTAAAATGAGGTCGACCTCGTTCGAACCACGATAGATTAACATTTCGACCAGCTTAAAATAACACCCTTACGGTCAAGGGCCATCGCCAAAAAGAAGATTTCGACCTTGTTCGAACCACGACGGGTTAGCATTTTGACCAGCTCGAAAAAATACCTCCACGACCAAGGGCCATCGCCTAATAGAAGAATTCGAACTCGCTCAAATTACAACGAATCAAACTTCAGCTCGTCTGAATCAAACTTCATCCTCGTCCGAGTCAACTTCGGCCTCGTTCGAATCAACTTTGGTCTCGTCCGAATCAACCTTCCACCTTGTCCGAATCAACCTTCTCCTCTCGTCGGAGTAAACTTCAGCCTCGTCCGAATCAAACTTTGCCCTCGTTCAAATCAACCTTCACCTCGTCCAAATCAACTCCGGCCTCGTCTGAATTAACTTCAGCCTCTTCCGAATCAACCTTCGGCCTCGCCTGAATCAATATTTGGCGACCTCACCCGAGTTCACATTCGGCGACCTCGTCGAAATTCATATTCGGTGACCTCATCCGAATTCACATTCTGTCTCCTCATTCGAATCAACTTCGGCCTTAGTCGAATCAACTTCGGCCTCGTCCAAATCAACCTTCAGCCTCGCCCGAATCAAACTTTGGCCTCGCCCGAATCAATATTCGGCGACCTCGACCGATTTCACATTCGGTGACCTCGTCAGAATTCACATTTGGCGACCTCAGTCGAATTCACATTCGGTGACCTCGCCCAAATCAATATTCAGTCTCTTCGCCTGTCCAAATTCGAGGATGCAGATATCTTCTTCTGATTTTTATATCCTTGCCAAAGCCGCTATCCTGGCCTCGATGGCTTTTTCTTACTCTACTGTCTTCTTGATTGACACATAACTCGAGTCATTGGCCCTAATCGAACTCTGCTCAAGTTCATCCAGCGGGGATACACTTTGACCTAAAGATCGACACCCTCAGCCGCGATCCACACTAGTCGACCTCCCCATCAAAATTTCAATAACTATGATTAATGAAGTCCGCTCACCGAGATCGACCAAGAAACGACATCGATAAGTGGAAGGACTAACTGTATGGGTCAAAATCAGATCTGAGAAATTCGGCACACGGAAACAATATGGCCGAGGTCAAACTGTCATAAATAAGGCCGAGGTCAGACTGTCATAAATAAGGCCGAGGTTGTACCATCATCAATAAGGCCAAGGTCGGGTAGGCCGAGGTCGGATAGTCATCAATACGGCCGAGGTTGGACCATCATTAATACGACCGAGCTCGGACAATCATTAATAAAGCCGAAGTCGGGGAGGCCGAGGTTGGACAGTCATCAATAAGGCCGAGGTCGGGCAGTGATGAAACAACTAGTTTGCTTTAGAATCCTCAAAGAGAATATTGAATATTCTCTCTAATTGTACTTTTTAAGGATTTTCTATGGGTACTCATTATAAATAGGAAAAGAGGACTTCCCAAGAAGGGGGCTCTCTCTCTCTCTCTCTCCCCCTCTCTCTCTAGAAAATATATAAACATACCTTTCTGGAGGATCGGTGATCCCATATCTTCATCGAATCCAAAAAGGGTCTTAAGGTTCTTGTATTTGTCTATCATTCGTCTTTATCAAATGAAAGAAGATCCGTCTCACTCAAGATTGGATGAATCTTCTCCTTTATTTACATTTTATTGCCACTTAATGTTACTTAATATATCTTTCTATATGCTATTAAATATATCCATAATCACGGCCAATATTTATACTCGGCTATATTTTTCTATTCATATTATTCATCTCGGATCCATAGTTAATTATCCTTAAATAGGATTTACCCTCTATCTTCTTATTCAATTAATAACAAAAAAGGTCTCATACTTTTTTTGGTCAAACAAAAATATCATATATATATATATACACCAATTAGGGTCGGGACCAAATAATTATACCTTCTCCTACAAGAAATAGGACAAGTTTACATGCCTGAACGTCCACGGGCGCGATACTTTCCCAGTGTACTGCCTTAGTCAGCTTTAGGTCCGCGGTCGCGGTTCGACCGCGTTTTTTTACCCTGTTTTGTTTGTAATTTGTAAAAACGTAAAACATGAAAGTTGTATCCCTTTGAGTTAGATTTTCAACTATATATTGTGGAGCCCAAATTAAGTACCAAAACGAAAAGTTATGTGCATTTTACTAGACAGTGCGCAATATGCCTATTCGATTCTTTGTTTTGTTACTCTATCATCTGTTGATTCCGGTATACGATCTCGACTCAATTCCTTGCGATTTTACTCAGACTTCAAAGCTTCGAATCACTTGAATTCATTCGATAACATCTACATAGTTCGGAATCACCCTACAAGACATAAAACACATAGTTAGTGCAAGACACTAGCGATTAAGGCTCAAACTCAATTAAAATGTAGTAAATTTTGAGTATAATAAGCGACTAAAATACATAATTATAGCCTATCATCATGAAACCTAAATATGAAAGAGATTAAATGTAAATTCGGTGTACTAGGCATTTTGCGTTTATGCAAGGACCGGAGAAGGATCGCAAGATTTTTCATACATTGTGTCACAAATTAAAGAAGTTAACAAATGAACAAATCACTATTTGACAAGTGGTGTCATTCTTTATAGTTATCCCAAATATTTTTATTTTTTAATACATATCTAGTAAAAAAATGCATTAAAGGGGTGTCTCATGACACCGTATGGAATGAGGTGAATTCATACACCACTGTCAGGGAGTGTGACGTATATAACTTATATTAACAAGTATTAATTATTATTTTTATGCCTCGGACTCATGACTTATAGGTTATCCGAAACCTATAATATGAACAAGACTATGCGCATTATATACGTAATATCTTCAAGACATTAATATTATTGTTTCAAAATTCAAACTCTTTAAATACACAATGAAATACAAAAAGAGAAAAAGCAAATCAAGAGTAAGAATAAAAAAAGATATGACCTGATAGGTGATAGAAGCATCTTTCAGTTGCATGATATATAATTTATGCATGGGAAGTTCCAAAATTATGGGTTCCCCACCATGTGGAAAAATAATACTCTACTATTTAATTGTATATATACATACTTTTCAAACAGTTGTTGTATTTTCCACTTTCTGTCTCAACCCACAGGACCACAAAACAAGTGGATCCTATTTATTGGGTATTTATAGAATAAGCTACTTTATGTTTTATTAAAATTATGATTAAAAAAGGAGATGATGACAAATGAAAGTGCTAATTTAAAAAGCATAGGTTTAAACAAATAATTAATTAAGCCATTAAATAAACAAGATATAAATTTTTAGTTCATTTGAGAATAATATTGTAATTTGTCACGCATACTTTATTTTGGTCCCAATATTTATATTCGAACTAAAGACTACTTTTGACAAGTTGATGTAGAAGACTTGACATTAACTTAAATTTATTGAGGCAATTAAATAATATATTAATGCTAAAATAATTTATTCTTTCGTATTCTAATAAATGAAAACGTGTAATTAAAGATCTTGCTTAATCACTTAAGAAGTCAGAGGCGGATTTATACTTCTGATGCGGGATTCGACTGAATCAATAATTTTCGACCTGAAGTTCCGGCTAAGGCTTTCTTTCCGTTTTGACTTGCACTGCTGAAGACTGCTTTGTTTGGGAAGGCGTGCTCTTGTTATTTTCTTGTTGGTGCGGCCTCAATACAATTCTGGCTATCCTCTCTCTTCTTTTGCGTACGGTCCGCTATGTTTTGATCCTTTCTTTCTTGTTCTATCGCTTTTTTTAGGGTCTCTTGGACCCCATTGCGAGCCTTCCATAGAGGCAAGTGAAATTGGTAAGCCATATGATGGGCAACTATCTCCTGCAATCGGGTTCTTGGATCAATAGAGCTGGAAGATGAGGATTGACCGCTAACTCCCCTTGCATTTCTCTCTTTGACTTGGCCTGTCAAAAAGAAAAAACTTCTGGGTGGTGAGATGAGTTGTAGCACAGTCCGGTCAGTGCATTGTTTTTGGGTACAGAGGGCCATAGATTTGAATTCTGACACCTTGATGTGGTAGCCTTCTCCGTGGTCGGATAGTAAGACAAACAACACAAAGCATAAAGTAAAGATATGATGTCTCGACTAAGTAAAATCTTTTTGCCCCTTATCGGCAGAGGCGGAGCCAGGATTTCAACCTTATGAGTTCTGGTTTAAGAACAACGACTCCAAGTGTTAGTGACTGGGTTCTAAATTTAATAATAGTGTATATTTAATGAATTATAAATACAAAATACATTTTTTGAGCAAAAGCTACTGGTTTCGATCGAACCCATATTTAGGCTTTGTAATGACCCGGTCAGTCGTTCTAAGAGTTATAGCAATATTTCCTACATCTGTGCTTCTTTATGTATTGTTCAGCTTTGTTAAGTCGTATCGAGTTGGTAGGTTTGGGTTCGGAGTAGTTTTAGAGTGAAATGAACACTTGGTCTCTTAGTTAGAAAGCTAAGATAGAAAAGTCAACCGGAAGTTAACTTATGAGTAAATGAATTCGGGTTTAAATTTTTATGATTCGATTAGCTTCATTGGGTGATTTTAGACTTAGGAGTATGTCCAGAGTGCAATTTTGGAGGTATGTGGAAGAATTAGTCTTAAATTGGAAAAAGGTGGAAGTTTAAAAATTCTTAGGGTTGAATTCGAGGTTGTTTTGGTGTTTCCGTGTTGTTTTAGGTTTGGGTGTTCTGGAGGTTCGACAAAGTTTGGGTAGTGATATATGACTTGTTAAAATTATTGGTTGAGGTCCGAGGACCTCGGTTGAGTTTTGGATAGGTTTGGGTTGTGTTGCGCTCGCTTTTCTTATACTTCGACACCGTTTCTTCAAGTATAAATGATATCATATTGAACAAATGAGCTCTGATTTCGTTTTTTATTAAAGAATTAGATCTGTATCGTAATTACGCCCCCGTAGCAGAAAAGAATCGTCGAATTTGGACATTGTGTGATAATGTTATGGTCATTTTACTAAGAATTAGGTTGCCAGATTTTTTCAGTTTAATTACGAAATTGCCACTAGAAGCGTATTTAAAAATCTGCACTATTTGTAAATATTAAAACCTATATATCTCATTCATTATAACGTCAAATTGAGTGATTCAAATGCCTAACCTGGATAGAATTTCACAAGAAATTTATTGAAGGCATAAAATATGAGTTTCGAAGATTGTTTGGCACGAGAAACAAGGCAGAATAGCTGGTAGAAAAATACATAAAACTATGGTTTGCTTATTCGATCATATTTTGAGTTGGGGAGCTCGAATTTAGGAGATTTTGGAGGCGATATTCACTATATTAATTGGAGTAAGTTTTCTATACTCGCTTTTGATTATATTTCATGAATCCATCTTCGTTTTTTTTTTGGGATTTGATTGGTGATTTCAAATTGAAAATTGAGGGAGTTAGGATTTGAGTTTTCGAGAGTTTTAAGTGAGGATTTGAGGGATCAAACGGAGTCTTATTTTGACCAATTTTATATGGTTAGACTTGGGAGAGGACGAGGATTATTATTCTGCCATTTTTGACTGATTTTGAAATGTGGGCCCAGGGGGCGGGTTTTGGCCGATTTCGAATTTTTGGCATATTTTGTAGTTTTTATTGTGAAATTTGATTCTTTAGCACATGTTTATGGTATTAATACAATTATGGCTAGATTCAGTGCTTTTGGATATCGAGTCAAAAGACGAGGGAATCCTAGAATAGGATTTTACGCGGTTGAGGTAAGTAACAGTTTTAACTCTAGCTTTGAGAGTATAAACTCGGAGAATTGATATCATGTGATTGTTTGGTGGTGATACTCATGCTAGGTGAAGGGCGTATGGATGTGCACCATGAGGGATTGAGACTCGGTCCGTCCCATGAGGCCCTATGGCTATTATGTGGTTATGTTTTTACTTGTTGTTGAACTTGTTTACCTTCACGTTAGAGATCATGCTTAGGCTTTGCTCATGCTCACATTATTTGTAGTCAATCATAGAAATTATTATACATGTTTACCTCAGTCTCTAATATTTGCTAATATATTGTGATACTTGATGTGGGCTGTGTCCCCTTGTTTGTTGATGATAGTGAGGCTAGTGAGGTATATGATTGAGTAAGACCGATGACCTGTTGTGAGGATATTAATACCATAGCATGTGAGTTGTCCGCGTAGCATGTGAGTTGACCGTGCGGGTCCAGGTATGGAATAGCTAGCGTGTGAGTTGTCCGCGTAGCACGTGAGTTAACTGTGCGGATTCAAGTATTGATATGATGGTATGTGAGTTGTTCGTGCTTAGCGCTTGGCAGTTGGGAGCCCCTCCGAAGTCTGTACACACCCATAGTGAGCGTAGAGTGTTGAGTGTATTGAATGTTAAGTATTGAGTGTTGAGTGCGAGTTCTGAGTGATGGAGTGACATTGCTGTGAGATTGCATTTAATTTTGTTGTTGTTGCATTTACCTGTTAACTTGTTTGTGGTATTTGTTCCTTTTATGGAATTTACTTGTATAATCATTTTTATTGTAAATTATGAGAATAAATAATTGGACTTTTTTCCTTAGCTTGTCACTACTGTTCAGTTCCGTAGTTATTTTTTTTACTACTGAGGTGGTTGTACTCATACTACACCTTGCACTTTATGTGCAGATCTAGGTGAATTAGAGCGCTGCGATCGTTGAGTTTAGGCTGGCTTTAATTGGAGATTGCAAGGTAGCTGCTAATTTCGCAGGACCTTGTTATTCCTTTTGTCGTTTCTTCTTTTGGACAGTTAGACAATTTATATATCTTAGTTTATAGTTTTAGACGCTCATGACTTAGTGACACCCCGATATTTGGGGCTAGCTTCCCTATTTTTATATTAATTATACTTAGAGTTGATTTAGTTATGAGAATTTTCAATATTGGTATTGTTTTATTAAATCCTTAAAATTAATTAGTAGAAATATTTTGGAAAATAGGCTTGCCTTGTATACGATAGGTACCATCATGACTATGGTTAGATTTTGGGTCGTGACAGGCTTCTGCCTCCGCCCCTGCTTATCGGTAGTACTGTAGTAGGTTGTTTCATACATTTCTAAAGTAGGTTTATATTCAGCAACAGATAGAGGCGAGGTTCTATTTTCTTACCTGAGAATATTTACAAGGAGAAAGCCTCGAAAGGCATACGAGTGTGCCTCTCGTAGAAGAATATTGATCCAGTCCGCTCCTACTGCCCGGGCATTAATATAATTTATGTGAAAAATTCATTAAAATTATAAAAAATAATATATTTGAACCAAAATTTTAAAATATAATGAGTTCAATAGTAATAAACGCAAAAACTAAATCTATAGAATTAAAATTTTGAATCCACCTCCGTAAGAAATATCATCTCTACACTCAACTTGATATAGGCCACCTATATGTTAGAGTTTGAATTTTATATTCTATGTAAATGAACTTTTGCACTATCAAACCATTTAAAAAGTAACAAATTAAATGTAAATATCCGCTTTATTTCAACGTACGAGTACAAGGCTGAAATAGCCTGTACATGCTAAAATTAAATATTTCATTTGGTTACTTAATCATAATAGACTACTAACTTTGTAATACCTACGACAACTTAACATTACTGCTACTGCTGAATGCACATACTGTCGTGAAGAGGATGAATCTTTACATCGTCTATTTCTTACCTGTGTAAACGCAAAAAATTATTGGAATGCTTTGGGTATAGATAGTTATATAAATAGTTACTTATTTTTGATACACCATAGGAGTGGCTACTTTCATTGCTAAATTACAAAGACAATAAATTTCCGCGCACTTATTTACCATTAAATTTATGAAATATTTGAACTACTAAAAATAAAAACATTTATGAGGGCAGGTATGATTTGATTAATAAGAATTTTACTACTCAACAAGCGACCGAATTCTGTTACCTAGTTGTCTTGTCACATAAAATACAAACACGAGTCAGAGTTTTCCTAAAGTGGATAGCCCCAAAATCTAACATATATAAATTAAACACTAATGGACACATTCACCGGTCTCGAATAGAATTGATATTGGGGGAATAATTAGGGACCTTAAGGAAAACTGGATTCTGGGCTTCTCAAGTAAAATACTTTCTCAATCGTTTATTGCTACAGAAATATTTGCTCTATTACAGGGACTTATATTTGTAGTACAACACAATTTAACACCACTTCAAGTGAAAATTAACGTTAAAGAGGTACTCAGGCTATTACAAGATAATAATATAGTACATGGGACTTGTCGGATCGACCTACACTTCATGCAAATGGAAGCTCTATCAGAAGTTCAAATGTTTTTAACTGTTGTAATGATAAGTCATTTGTTGCAACTACAAATAATATAGCTAGTACTAGTAATGGATTACCTTATATAATGCTACCTGAGCATAAAGACCTCTGGTACATATGTTTGTTTAATAGAATATCTGTCTTACTACCAAATAAAAGTTGCTTACGTATTTTTATTATTTTATGTATATAATTCAAAGCAAATTTGACCGACTTGTTTGATACGAGTTGCCAAGTCTTGTGACAACTCATAATTTAATATGTTTAAATTTTGGTCAAAGGTGGATACTATGGCAACACTTTGCTAACATCAAATTACTTAAATTGTATATTTTGACCGTGTTAAAAAAAAAGTAAGTTTGCAAATAATTGTGCAATTTAATTGGTTATAATAAGTAATTAATCTATTTTTAAGTTCTCACATCGAACTTGCTACTAAGACTTACATGTCATTGTTAGTCAATTTAACGTTGCAAAAAGTCATACGTTGTGACGTGAGTATACAAAAAACTAATTAAATTTAATTCAATAAAGTAAAATATATAGCGTGTCGGGGCGTTCAATTATGGAAGTGATTCATCTGGTAAGGAGACTAGTGAAGCAGTACAGGAAAAGGAAGAATGATTTGCATATGGTGTTTATTGACCTTCAGAAAGTATATGATAAAGTTCCGAGGGAGGTCCTGCGGAGATGGTTGGAGGTTAGCAGTGAGGCGGTAGCGTACATTAGTGTGATTAAGAATATGTATGATAATGCTAAGACTCGGGTGAGGACTTGGGGTGGTGCTCAGAGCCTTTCCCAGTGGTGATGGGGTTGCATCAGGGATCAGCTCTTAGCCCATTTTATTTGCCTTGGCGATGGATGTATTGTCGAGTCACATCCAAGGGGAAGTGTCTTGGTCTATTTGCCGATGATATAGTGTTGATTGACGAGACGCGTAGTGGATTTAAGGCGAGATTGGAGGTTTGGAGACAGACCTTGGAGTCTAACGATTTCAAACTGAGTAGAACAAAGGCGGAATACTTGGAGTGCAAGTTCAGTTATACGACCCATGATGCAGACCTAGAGGTTAACCTTGATGCTCAAGTTATCCCCAAAGAGCGAGTTTTAAGTATCTCAGATCTATTATCCAGGGTAACCGGGAGATTGACGAAGATGTCGGCATCTCATTGGAGCGGGATGGATAAGTGGAGGCTCACTTCCGGTGTTTTATGTGATAGGAATGTGCCGCTAAGACTTAACGGTAAGTTTTATAGAGTGGTAGTTCGACCGGCTATGTTGTATGCGGCTGAGTGTTGGCAAGTCAAGAATTCCCACGTGCAGAAGATGAGAGTGGCAGAGATAATGATGTTGAGATGGATGTGTGGGTGTACCAGGAGAGATAGGATTAGGAATGAAGATATCCGGGACAGAGTGGAAGTAGCCTCTGTGGAGGACAAGATGCGGGAGTCGAGGATGAGATGATTTGGACATGTTAAGAAAAGAAGCATTGATGCTCCAGTTATGAGGTGTGAGAGGTTGACCATGTAGAGTTTGAGAAGAGGTGGTTAGGCCTAAGAAGTATCGGGGAGAGGTGATTAGGCAGGACATGGCGCTGCTTTAGCTCACCGAGGACATGTCCCTTGATAGGAGAGTGTGGATGTCGAGGATTAAGGTAGAAGGTTTGTTAGTAGTTTATAGTTTTTCACGATAGTCTTAGTAGTATGTTCATATTCTTATATTTTATTATGTTATGTGGTTTTGTTCGCCTCAAGTATGGTATCCTCTGTTGCTATTATTTGGTGCCACTTATCCTTTATCTTTCCCTTTTTTTCTTATCTTCCATCTTTCTTCCTCCCTTGCTTTCCTCTTCTTCTTCTTGGCCTTCCTGTGCCGAGGGTCTATTGGAAACAACCTCTCTACCTGAATTAGGTAGGGATAAGGTCCGCGTATAGACTACCCTCCTCAAACCTTAGTTGTTAGAATTAAACTGGGTTTGTTATTAATAGTTTTTAATAGGTTTAATTTTACGAAACAGCTAGTTGCTTTTCCTGTAAAAGAAATTGATATTGTCTTGCTATTAATTAAGCCACTTCAATTCAATTCTAAAGTAATAATGTAGTTAGTTCTGTTGTTCAAATTTGACTAAGTTTATATGGAAAAGTCAAGGTATCTCACTCAAATAAATTTGAGAAAACTTATACGGTAAATTCATGATATCTCAAAATTATATTTAGAGACAGATTTAAAATTTAAAATTTATTGATTCATATAACGATCTCAAGTTAATAATTAGGTTCATAATTAAATATTTATTAATATTTAATAAAATTTTCAATACACATACAAGACTCGACAAAATCTACAAAGTTCCCGGGAAGTCAACATATTTGCCTCCAGATCCGCCACTGACTATCACAATACTTTTTTAGCATGATAAACTATAACGATACTGTTTTTCGTCAATAAGCCATCACTTTGACTGGAATTAACTTTTTGATAGAAAACAATTTATTTATATTGAGTTATTTGTTACGGATTCAAATTAGTATGATCAACGTGTTTCGAATACTTATAATTAAACAAAAAATATCACCTTGCCACTTATTCTCCGGCATGAATCTAATTCTAAACTAAACGATACTTGGTTTTATTAAATATAAGAAAAGTTTAGGAAAAAGTTATTAAAGAAAAAATATGAAAGCGTAGGGCTTTCGGTGTAAAAGAGCAAAACTTCTATATACGTGACCTAAGAAGAATCTCTTTTGTGGTTTTCCGATCACAAAATCTTTTATTTTACTAAAAGCATGGGTGTAGGTATTTTCCATCATCTAAAGGTTTCGGTCTCACTTTTTAAGCAGCCCGATTCATGACCACACTAAACTCTAGTCCTAAAAAGAATAATTTAATAGAAATATAATATGGTGTAAAAGTACGAGTCGAATTCCATAAAAAAAATTAAGGTTTAGCTATATCGATTTAATATCACTAAAAAGACAAGTTTGAACAATTTTTTAAATTATAAAGATTGAGATTTATATTTCTAACTAATTAACTAGCAAATACTAGAAATCGGTAAAATTAACAATTAACGAGACCAAGGGTTGAAGACTAAATTAAGGAGGTCTAGAGTTATGATTTCTCTAATTATCGGAATCCTTCCAGCTATGTTCCTACAATTTTGCTGATGTATTCTCTATTGATCGTGATCACTTTAGGTGCTGTAATCCTCTCTCGAGCAACTACAATAATTTATTAGACATATTCTCTCGAACTACGCTAGTTGCCTTCATCAAATCGCCCACTATGACACGTCAAAGCTCTGTTATTTCTAAACCTACCTTTAAACCCACTGTATTGATTTCTCACATATATTAGGAGTGACGTTGTTCAACAACTACCAAAATATATATCCTTTCTCAAGCAACACATAGTAAATAGGGACAGTGCAACGACCCAAAGGAGTCATCACCAGTTTTGAATCGAATTCCGTGTCTTCGAGACCTTAAAAATCTCATTTAGGGTTGTCTCGATTTGCGTGCGCAATCCAGACGAGTAGCTGAAAAGCTTATATGTGAAATTCTATGAAAAATGCTAAGTTTTGATATTTGAAATGAATAGATTTGACTTTGGTTAACATATTGGGTAACTTATGACTAGATTAATATAATTAAGTAACTTATGACTATATTCAAGAGAATAGGTGGTGGAACCGAGGGATAAAGCTATAATTGAGGCTTGAGTTGAATTCAAGGCATTGAGGTAAGTGTTCGGTCTAACATTAGCTTGAGGGATTAGGAGTTGATTCTTATGTGCTAATTGCTCTTTTTTGAGTACGACTTATAGGCATGGTGACGAGTATTTATACGTTGGTGTCAAGCATGACTGTGAGTCCTAAGTTGGGAGTTGTTGTATTCTTAAATGACATCATGTATGCCTTAACAAACGATTTACCGTATCAGGCGAAGATTTGTTTATCCTTGTAGATCCTATTTATGATTGAGTATCTCCATTAATCAAACTGAATTATGGTTGGTTATAGTTGATTCTCCCTTGCCGAGATGATTATTTCTATATTGTTGTTCCTTTGCAGAATAGTTGTTATGTTACTTTGTTCCCTTGTCGGGATTTCTTGTGATTATGTGATAGCATGAAATGAGATCGGGTGGTACGCCTACCACAAGATATTAAAATGGGAGCGGGTGGTACGCCTACCACAAGATATTAAAATAGAAGCGGGGGATACGCCTACCACAAGACATTGAAATGGGAGTGGGTGGTACGCGTACCACAAGATATTGAAATGGGAACGAGTGGTAGACCTAATACAAGATATTGAAATGGGAGTGGGTGGTACGCCTACCACGAGATTAATAAAATGGGATCGCGTTGTACGCCTGCCACAAGATATTGAAATAGGAGCAGGTGGTACACCTACTACGAGATATAATAAAATAGGATCAGGTGGTACGCCTACCGTGAGACTTGATGAAAAGGAAGCGGGTGGTATGCCTACCACGAGATGATGAAATGGGATCGGGTTGCATGCATGCAACAATATTAAAACTGAAAGTGAAATTTGTCTTTATTTCTCTTTACCGATGTTAGAAGTTAAATTACAGCTTTTCCTTATTGTTCTTGATATTCTGCTTATCTGTCACCCACACAGCATGTTTCCCCTTCTCCGGTTTTAAGTACTTATTAGTTGTTTACTTTTTCGCCATATATTATATAATTGTACCGGCTTATCTGGAGTATGGTCCTAGCCTCGTCACTACTCCGTCGAGGTTAGGACAGACACTTACCAGCACATGGAGTCAGATGTGTTGATGCTACACTCTGTGCTCTCTTGCACAGATCTAGGTGCTGGAGTAGCATTTGAGCAGCAGTATTAGATCGGGAGTCAATCTTCAGTCCACCGAGACACCGAGGTAGCCTTGCAGATGTCTGCAGGCCCGAAATCTCCTTTATCTTGTTTCTTTTCCATTTTGATATCTCATGTATTCCGAGACAAACAATGTATTATTCTTTTCAAACGATTGTGTGTAGCACTCTTAGTGGTTCATGAGTATGTGACACCAGTTCTTGGGTAGAGATTATGTTTATTTTCCGCATTATTGTTCAAATTCTTTAATTTAAGACTTCCATTTATTTACTTTATCATGTTGTTTCATGATATTACCGATAATTGCTAAAAGGAGTAAATCAGTTATGAAGAAGGTAGTTAAAGGTTGACTTGCCTTGCTCTCATTAGTAGGCGCCATCACGACTCCCGAGGGTTTCGGGTCGTGATAAGTTGGTATCAGAGCTCTAGGTTGCATGGGTCTCACAACTCATAGACAAGCTTAGTAGAGCCTGAAGGATGGGTAGGGAGACGTCTGTATTTATCCCCCAGAGGCTATAGAGTTAGGAAAATTTCATATATGTTCTCTCTTGTCGTGCATATTATTTTCTCAGTGCTAATTGAAATTCTACTCTGTTTTATCGGCAGATGGCAAGAACACGTGATTCCTCATCTTCTGATCAGCAGTCTGAGGCCCAGGCAGCTCCCGCGAAGGGCAGAGGGCGAGGCTGAGGCCGTGCTACAGGCCGAGGTAGGGGCGGAGCTCAACCCCGAGCAGCAGCACCAATGGCGGGCCTTAGGTTGACTTTGACGAGGAGGTTCTGGCCCCAGCCCAGCAGTTCTGGTGGGCCTAGCTTAGATCCCAAAGGGGTTTATTGCTACCCCAATTCTTCAGGACGCTCTGGTCCGATTGGTGGGCCTCATGGAGAGTTTCATCCAAGTAGGCTTGCTTCCCATAGCACAAACCATCTCTCAAGTTAGAGGAGTGCCCAGACTCCTGCTACTCGTACTCCAGAGCAGGTAGCTCCCCAGATTCAAACTCCAGCAGTTCAGCCAATTGGAGCAGCTCAGCTGGGTGTTGTATCCCAAGCCAGTGATTGGGAAGCTATGACTGCCGATGCTTTATGAAGGTTGGATAGGTTCACCAAGCTCTTCACTACTACCTTCAGCGGTGCATCTACCAAGATCCTCAGGATTTATTGGACAGCTCCCATGAGGTTCTTCGAAACATATGTATTGTTGAGGCCAATGGGGTTGATTTCTGTACATTTTAGTTGTCTGGGTCTGCCAAGACTTGGTGGAGGGATTATTGTCTAGCTAGATTAGCAGGGTCACCAGCCTTGACCTGGGAGCAGTTCACTCACCTATTTCTGGAGAAGTTTCTCCCTATTATCCAACGAGAGGCCTACCGGAGGCAGTTCGAGCATCTCTATTAGGGATCCATGACAGTCACCCAATACAAGACCAGGTTTATTGATTTGTCTCGCCATGCTCTTGTTATATTTCCCACTGAAAGGGAGAGAGGGAGACGGTCAATTAATGGACTCATTCAGCCTATTCGTCTCCAGATGTCTAGAGAGGCCGGGAGCGAGATATTCTTTGAGGAAGCTGCCAATGTGGCTCGGAGGATTGAGATGGTGTTGTCGCAGGGGGTGGTCATAGGGCAGAAAAGAGACCCCATCAGTCAGGCCGATTCAGTGGTGTCTCGTCTGGAGGTAGAGATTCGTATGATAGGGGCCAGCCTTCTAGGCCTTTCCAGTCATCCCTCCAGGTTGCTCATGGTGCATCTGGTAGCCGTGGTCCTCAGACGTAGTATCCCAAGCAGCAGTCCCTCAGTGCACCACCAGCACCTATTAGTGCACCACCACATCAGATTTTTCAGGGTTGCTAGTCCCAGCAGCCGAGATCTTGTTTTACTTGTGGTGACACGAGTCACATTGCTAGGTATTGCCCTCGTGCGCCAGGTGGCTATCAGCATCAGAGTTCTTGTGCCATGGTTCAGGCACTAGGTGTTCCACAGCCCACCCAGCCAACTAGAGGTGGGTAGAGGTTCCAGAGGTAGATGTAGAGGTCATAGGGGTGGAGCTCAGACCGCCAGAGGTGGAGGCCAGTGAGCAGCAGGTCGTCCTAGAGAGTAGTAGGTCCCAGCCCCGATGTTATACTCCTCAAGCTAGGCCCGAGGTGGAGTCTTCAGGTGCGGTTATTACAGGTACGGTTCTGGTATGTGAAGGGATGCTTCAGTGTTGTTTGATCTGGGGTCTACGTATTCATATGTGTCATCCTATTTTGCCCCGTATTTGGTCATGCCTAGTGATGCATTGGGTATTCCTGTCTATGTGTCTATGCCGGTGGGTGATTCTATTATGGTCGATCGAGTCCATCGTTCCTCTGTTGTAGTGATTCGGGGTCTGGGTGCTCATGTAGATTTGTTTCTTTTAGATATGGTTGACTTTGATATAATATTGGGGATGGAGTGGTTATCACCCTATCACGCTATCTTGGACTGTTATGCCAAGACTGTGACCTTAGCTTTTCTGGGTATGCCTCATTTAGAGTGGAGAGGGACTCATGATCATTCTACTCGCAGTGTTATATCGTATGTGAAGGCTCCGCGTATGGTCGAGAAGGGGTGTTTGGCCTATTTAGCCTACATTCGGGATTCCAGTGTTGGGGTTTCCTCTATTGATTCAGTGCCCGTTGTTTCTAATTTCCCAAATGTTTTTCCTTCGGACCTGCCGGGTATGCCACCCAATAGGGATATTGATTTTTACATTGATCTGGTTCCGGGCACTCAACCCATTTCTATTCTGCCATATCGTATGGAGCCGCCTGAGTTGAAAGAGTTAAAGGAACAGTTGCAGGATTTGCTTGAGAAGGGTTTCATTAGACCCAGTGTCTCACCTTGGGGTGTGACAGTGTTATTTGTCAAAAAGAATGATGGGTCAATAAGAATGTGTATTAATTACTGGTAATTGAATAAGGTAACGATCAAGAATAAGTATCCACTGGCGATGATTGATGATTTGTTCGACCAGCTTCACGGTGCCACGGTTTTTTCCAAGATTGACTTGCGATCTGGCTACCATCAGTTGAGGATTAAGGCATCCAATGTCCTTAAGACAACTTTCTGCACTTGATACCGGCATTATTAGTTCTTGGTTATGTCATTCGGGTTGACAAATACCCTAGCAGCTTTCATGGACTTGATGAACTGAGTGTCCAGGCCTTATTTGGATTCATTCGTGATAGTCTTCATTAATGATATATTGATATATTCCCGTAGCCAGGAGGAGCACGAGAAGCACCTTACAGTGGTTCCTAAGACTCTAAGGGGTAGTTAGTTATATGCTAAGATCTCGAAGTATGAATTCTAGTTGAGTTCAGTTGCATTTTTGGGTCATGTCGTATCAGCAGAGGGTATTCAAATGGACCCAAAGAAAATCGAGGCAGTCAAGAACTTGCCTAGACCAGCATCAGCTACAGAGATTCGGAGTTTCTTGGGGTTGGCAGGCTACTATCGTCGGTTCACGACGGGGTTCGCATCTATCGCAACCCCAAGGACCACATTAACCCAGAAGGGTGTCTAGTTCAGACGGTCGTATGAGTGTGAGGTGAGCTTTCAGAAGCTCAAGACAGCTCTGACTACGGCACCAGTGTTGCTTTTGGCTACAAGTTCAGGGCCTTATAGCATTTATTGTGATGCTTCCCGTGTTGGACTTAGTGTGGTGTTAATGTAGGATGGAAAGATCATTGCCTATGCTTCGAGGCAGTTGAAGATTTATGAGAAAAATTATCTGGTTCATGATCTAGAGTTGGCAGCCATTGTTTATGCATTAAAGATCTGGAGACATTATCTATACGGAGTGGCATGTAAGGTGTACACTGATCACAAGAGTCTTTAGTAGCTGTTCAAGGAAAATGAGTTGAATTTGAGGCAGAGAAGGTGGTTAGAGTAGTTGAAGGATTATGATGTTACTATCTTATATCACTCGGGGAAGGCCAATGTGGTGACCGATGCTTTGAGTAGGAAGTCAGATAGTATGCGTAGTCTTGCTTATATTCCGGTCAGTCAAAGGCTGCTTGCTTTTGATGTTCAGGCTTTAGCCAATCGATTTGTGAGGTTGGATATATCTGAGCCTAGTTGGGTGTTAGCTTGCACGGTCGCTCGTTCTTCATTATTGGAGCATATTCGTGATCAGCCAGCTTGATGATCCATGTTTATGTGTCCTTAGAGACACGGTGCAGTGAGGAGGTGCCAAGCATGTTACGTTAGATGTTGATAGAGTCTTGATATTGTAGGGGTGAGTTTGTGTGCCCAATGTATATGGGATTCGAGAGTTGATTTTAGAGGAGACCCATAGTTCCCGGTACTCCGTTCACCCGGGCGCTGCAAAAATGTATCAGGATTTGCAGCAGCATTACTGGTGGTGTAGAATGAAGAAGAACATTGTGGCATATGTGGCGTAGTGTTTGAATTTTCAGCAGGTTAAGTATGAGCATCAAAGGCCTGGTGGTTTTTTCAGATGATTGACCTTCGTGACTGGAAGTGGGAGCGGATCACTATGGACTTCGTTACTGAACTTACGTTGACTCGGAAGAAGTTCGATGCAGTTTGGGTCATTGTTGATAGGTTGACCAGGTCTGCACATTTCATTCCAGTGGCAGTCTCATATTCATCCGAGAGGTTAGTTGAGATCTATATCCAGGAGATTGTTCACCTTTATGGTGTGCCAGTATCTATCATTTTGGATCGAGGTATGCAGTTTACCTTGTGTTTCTGGAAAGAAATTCAGTGAGAGTTAGGCACCCAGGTAGAGTTTAGTACGACCTTTCATCCTCGGATGGACGGGCAGTCCGAGAGAACTATTCAGATATTGGAGGATATGTTATGCGCTTGTGTTATTGAATTTGGAGATTCATGGGATTAGCTTTTGCCTTTAGCAGAGTTTGCCTACAACAACAGCTACCAGTCGAACATCCAGATGACTCCTTATGAGGCTTTGTATGGTAGGCAGTGTCGATCTCCGGTTAGATGGTTTGAGCCGAGAGAGGCTCGGTTGTTGGGTACGGATCTGGTCTAGGAGGACTTTGATATGGTCGGGATAATTCAAGATAGGCTTCATACAGCTCATTCCAGGTAAAAGAGATATGCAGATCGTAAGGTTCTAGATGTGGCTTTCATGATCATTGAGCGGGTATTGCTCCAAGTGTCGCCTATAAGGGCGTGATGAGATTTGAAAAGAAGGGCAAGCTTAGCCCTAGGTTCATTGGCCCATTTGAGATTCTTAACCGAGTTGGAGAGTTGGTTTATAGACTTGCATTTCCGCCTAGCTTATCAGCTGTACATACATTTTTTCATGTGTACATGCTTCGGAGGTGTCATGGCTATCCAGCCCACATGTTAGATTTCAGCATTGTCCGGTTGGACAATGACTTGTCTTGTGTGGAAGAGCCGGTGGCTATTCTAGACCATCAGGTTCGTCAGTTGAGATCCAAAAGTTTCCCTTTTTTTCGTGTTCAGTGGATAGGTCCGCCTCCTGAGGCATCGACCTGGGAGTCCGATTCCGATATGCGGGATCGTTATCCCCACCTTTTCCCCAACTCAGGTACTTCATTCTTTTGTCCGTTCGAGGACGAACTGTTGTTTTAGAGGTGGAGAATGTGATGACCCCTTTTTAATCGAATTTCGTATCTTCGAGGCCTTGAAAACCTCATTTAGAGTTGCCTCGATATACGTGCGTAATCCGGGTATGTAGCCGGAATGATTATATGTGAAATTTTGTGAAAAATGCTAAGTTTTGATATTTAAAATGAATAGATTTGACTTTGGTCAACATATTGGGTAAACACACAGAGACTCATAAGTTGATGGTCCTGGATGGTCCGTAGGAAAATATAGGACTTGAGCGTCTGCCGGAATCGAATTTCGAGGTCCCAAGCCCGAGATATGAATTTTAAGTGAAATTTCTTTATAAAAATGTTTATAGAAAATTGAAGTAAAATCTGATTTGAAAGCAATGGTATCGGGCCCATATTTTGGTTCTGGTGCCTAGTACAAGTCTTATATATGTTTTGAATCACTCCTGTAAATATTGGTTAAGAACGAACGTCGTTTGACGCGATCCGGATCCTAATTGGGAAATTTATGCTTAAAAGGGAGTTTTGAAAAATGTCATAGATCTTGAGGTGTAATTTGATGCTCATGTTGTTATATTGGTGATTTGATCACACAAACATGTTTTTAAAGTTGTGTGTATACCTGGACTAGAGTTTGGAGGGCTCGGGTGAGCTTCGAGTAGGTTCTGGGATGCCTTAGTCATAAAAAGACCAGATGTTGCAGGTTCAGGAAATTGACAGGTCTCTAAAACCTCTAGCGCGGTCAGCGAGAAATCGCGTGCGGGCTCGAAAGGGCCAGCACCGCCGCGGCCACCTTAGCGCGGTCCGCGGCAGGTGCTGCGTGGCCACGGTCGGCTTGGTGCTATCTGCACTGGGAAATGATCCGCAAGCCTTGAGCAAGCCTGTGCAGCCACGGTCCTTTTTGCGCAGTCCACACAGGGAACTTTAGAGGGGTATAAATACACGTGAATTTCAGTTATTTTACACTTTTTCAAAAACCCAAAACATAAGAGGCGATTTTCCAAATAACTTTTCTTCTCCAAAACGATTGGTAAGTGATTTTAAACTCATTTTCTTCACTCCTTAACATCTTTTAACATGATTTCAACTTTAAATCAAAGATTTTCATTGGGAAATTGGGTGTTCGTGGGGGAATGGGTAACCGGGATTTGGTCTGAACGTCAAGTTTCGACCACGTGGGTCTAGGGGAATTTTTTACCCTTTGGGGTAAAACCTTATAAACTTATTTTTCATGCATTGGGGTTGATTCATTTAGCAAATGTTAATATGATTAAGTAACTTATGACTAGATTTGAGCGAATTGGTGGTGGATCCTAGGGGTAAAGCTATAATTGAGGCTTGAGTTGAATTCAATGCGTAGAGGTAAGTGTTTGGTCTAACCTTAGCTTGAAGGATTAGGAGTTGAGTCTTATGTGCTAATTGCTCTTTGTTGAGTACGACGTATAGGCATGGTGACGAGTATATGTACGTTGGCGTCAAACATGGCCATGAGTCCTAAGTTGGGAGTTGTTGTATTCTTAACTGACATCGTGTATGCCTTAACCAATGATTTACCTATTGGGCAAAGATTTTCTTTATCCTTGTAGATCCTATTTTATGATTGAGCATCTCCATTAATCAAATTGAGTTAAGATTTGTCATAGCTGATTCTCCCTTGTCGGGATAATTGTTTCTATATGGTTGTTCCTTGTCGGGAAGTTATTATGTTACTTTGTTCGCTTGCCGGGATTTCTTATAATTATGTGATAACATGAAATGGGATCAGGTGGTAAGCCTACCACAAGATATTGAAATGGTAGCGGGTGGTACGCCAACCACAAGATATTAAAATGGGAGCGGGTGGTACGCCTACCACAAGATATTGAAATGGGAGTGGGTGGTATGCCTACCACAAGACATTAAAATGGGAGCGGGTGGTACACCTACCATAAGCTATTGAAATGGGAGCAGGTGGTACGCCTACCACAAGATATTGAAATGCGAGCGGGTGGTATGCCTACCACAAGATATAATGTAATGGGAGCGGGTGGTACCCCTACTACAAGATATTGAAATGGGAGCGGGTGGTAGGCCTATCATGAGATATAATAAAATAGGATCAGGTGGTACGCCTACAACAAGACTTGATGAAATGGGAGCGGATGGTACGCCTACCACGAGATGATGAAATAGGATCGGGTTGCACGCCTGCAATAAGATTGAAATTGAAAGTGAAAGTTGTATTTATTTATCTTTACGTGCGTTAGAAGTTAAATTACAGTTTTTTTATTGTTCTTGATATTCTACTTTTCTTTCACCCCACAGCATGTTTCCCCTTCCCCAAGTTTAAGTGTGTATTACTTGTTTACTTTTCCGCTATACATTATATAATTGTACCGGCTTATCTGGAGTCTGGTCCTAGCCTCGTCACTACTTCGCCGTGTTAGGCCAGACACTTACCAGCACATAGGGTCGGTTGTGCATATGCTACACTCTATGCTCTTTTGCACAGATCTAGGTGTCGAAGTAACATTTGAGCACCAGTATTAGATCGGGAGCCTGTCTTCAGTCAACCGAGACATCGAGGTAGCCTTACAGACATCCGCAGGCCCAGAGTCTCGTCTATCTTGTTTTTTTTTTCATTTTGGTATCTCATTTATTCCGAGACAAACAATGTATTATTCTTTTCAAGCAGTTGTGTGTAGCACTCTTAGTGGTTCGTGAGTATGTGACACCAGTTCTTGGGTAGACATTATGTTGATTTTTTTTCATTATTGTTCAGATTCTTTAATTTAATACTTTTGGTTATTTACTTTATCCTGTTGTTTCATGATATTATCAATAATTGCTAAAAGGAGTAAATCAGTTATGAAAAAGGTAGTTAAGGTTTGGCTTGCCTAGCTGCCATTAGTAGGCACCATCACGACTCCCAATGGTGGAAATTCCGGGTCGTGGCACACAGTCAATCAGTGGTCATTCAATCAACAGCAACAAACATGTAGTTGAACAGGTTCCATCAATACAATAGAGAATAAATTAGCTATTCATAATAGTATGCTAAAATACAATACTATAATTCATAACCAATAATGGAAATAGGAAGAAAGAAGCAAAAAAAACTTGTGGAAGAATTCTTCGCCTTGCTCCTAACGTGATCTTTCCTCCATAGGTCGAATCCTCGGTCTCCTTAGCCTCCTTAGGTCTAAATTATGTCAAAAGTATGTCAAAGGTACTAAAAATATTATTTTTCCATGTATATATACCAAGAAAGTCAGGCCCAAATAATTATACCTTCACCTACGCAACAAAGGACACTTTTCCAGGTTAGGACGTTCGCGGCCGCGGATTTTGTCCAGTCTCTGCCTCACATATGCGGCCAGTGCGCGGCCGCGCACTTGTTGCATATACTTCACACTGTTCTGTTTGATATTTGGAAAAATGTGAAACATGAAAAGTGTAGCCCTTTGAATTATCTTTCCAAACATATATTGCGTAGATCAAATAAAGTTTTTAGCGAAAGATATATGCATTTTATTAGATAGTGCGCAATATGCCTAATCGATTCTCCGTTCATTCTTAACTATCATCCATTGATTCCCAAACATGATCCCAACTTAATTCTTTGAGCTTTTACTTAGACTTCAAACCTCTAAATCATTTGAATTCATTCCACAATATCTACATAACTCGAAATCACTCCTATAAGGCATAAAACACACAATTAGTGTAAAGCACTAGCGGTTACAGCTCAAACTCAATTAAAGTTCAGTAAACTAGAGTGCAATAAGCGACTAAAATACGTCATTATAGCCTATCATCATTACCACACATAAACCATTGCTCATCCTTGAGCAATCAAACTGCACTTTATATAGACACGACATTTTTAAACAATTCTCCTTACTCGTCACTCCAAGAATACTTAAAATAGACTAAGCAAACAAGCATAGCATCTTCACCTGAAGATTTGACTCGCAATTGCCATGTATTATTCACAACTCACCCAACTCTAACATAAAGTTCACTGACATTAGCTCTCCTTCAAGAATTTAGTACCTCACACAACAAAAGAGAGTAGTTCCACATAATAAAATTTAAGAATATTTAGGGTATCAACATAGAAAGAATTCACCCACTCTCATAAATAACATTCATATGCTACAAAAGATGCACCATAAGCTTGATCGTTGTGAATTAATCTACTGATCAAGCTCATTCACTCTAGGATCAAGTAGGACTTTATTTGGTCGTAATGTAGGCTGCGGGAAAGGTAGGATGCATTTTGATATAAGAGAGACTATACCTCCCTAAGCACTTTAATACATATACTTTAAGATTCAAACCTCATACTTATGTCAAACCAAACTCCACTTTCACATCAATGTATATTACCCATACTTTTTTAAGCACAATTACATCAAGAGTCACCACTTACCAAGGAATATTTTCACAACAATTCAACTATTTTTTTTCCAAGTGGTTCTTACTTTTTTATAACAGCGCACCTTTCTCCTTAGTTTATTAGTTCCACTCAAAAGCCACACCAACCACCCCACACTTTAACATTTACAAAGTTCATAAATGTTCAAGTACTCATGTAAGGTTAAAAGATTCAAATAGATGATTTATTCAAATAAATGGATAAGACTATTAATGTGGTTGCCAAAAAAATACGATTATAGGCTCAAAAAGGTTTACTACGGTAAAATATACATATTTGTCTCAACAAAGAAACGTCTATATCACTTCCAAGACTGAACAAAACTACTCTTTCGCTTGCAAACACACGGGGCAAGTTCTAGACATCAAATGCACTGAACAGAATAACACCAAACCTTACACACACGGCACATGACTCATTCAAGATTGAATTCATCAAGTGTCACGATCCTGGTTCGCCCTCCGTAAACTATCGTGACAGCACTTAGTCTCTATGACTAGGTAAGCCTAAATTGTTGAAGAAAACAAACTTGCGAAAATAAAAATGATTTAAAACAGAATTAAAACAATAATAGTGTTCAAGTGCCACTCGGCATACTCCATGTATATATATAAGTCTCAAAAAAACTAATATCTGAATCCAAGACTCGGAACCCCACGAATCACAAGCTAAGCTAAATGCTACATAGCTCTAACTCCGGAATGTCTAACAAACAGAAAAGTACATAAAGGATAAATACAAAAGCAGGAATAGAAAGGGACTCTTTGGTCTGCAGCCGCGACAGATGTACCTCAGAGTCTCTGAGCAGCCGCCTCCCTCAAGAATGGTAGGCCTGATTAGCAGTACCTTGATCTGCATATGAAAAACATGCGCAGAAGAGGTACGAGTACACCACAGCGGTACTCAGTAAGTGCCAAGACTAACCTCGGTCAGGTAGTGATGAGGAAGGTCAGGGCCCTACTGAGGTTAATAAATAATAAAATGACAGGATAAGATAATAATATAATTGAGAATCTACTGTAAGAGTCTATACAGGATAATAAGAGTACAAAAATGGAAATAGAATATAAAGACAATCACAAGCAAATACCACTCACAACAAGGATAATAACCGGGGATCTCTTGGTATCCCGAGGATCTCTTGGTATCCTCAATATATACACTAGGGATCTCTTGGTATCCCGATGATCTCTTGGTATCCTCAATATATATGTCATGAATCTCTTGGTATCCTGGGGATCTCTCGATATCCTCAATATACGTGCCAAGGATCTCGTAGTATCCCGCACCTCAGACCAGATCATAATTTCGTCAGGGATCTCCCGGGATGCCTTCCTGTAGTCCCAAATTAAAATACACAACAGAAACACAAGAGTAAATTAAATGCCAACTTTATACAAGTAAACAATTAAATTCTACACTAACATGGTTCACGTTATGCAATTAATACAGTTTAAGCAAATAGGCAATTAAGTCAACTATGCATACTATTCTAACTAACGACATGCTAAGTTTGCAAGTAGAATAAAACAGGGACGAAAGGAACTCAGTTAAAATATTTTAATTGAAACCGGATTCTCAACAATTAGCTCAAGTACACGCTCGTATTCTCGCGTACAAGGCATTTTAATTATCAAATATCATATCCTAAAGGAAACGTCCCCCACACAAGGTTAGACAAGCCACTTACTTCGAACCAGCACAAAATCAACCCTATACCACGTCTTTTCCACGAGTACTCGACTCCAAATAGCCCAAATCTATTCAATTCAATTGCCTAACGTAAGTAACACTGCAAGTAACTAATTCTACAATTAAAGTCTAAGCTAATACGTGAAATTATGTAAAATAATCAAAATGCCCCTTGGGCTTATGTCTCAAAATCAAGTACAATTTATATTTTCAGAAACCTCGTACTCTCACGAGTCTAACCATATAAGAATCTCTCAAATTGGATGCCAAAACCCCAATCAAAACTCAACAATTCAGCCTATGAAGTTTATCCAATTTTTTCCCAAATTTCCACCAAAAATTCGAAATCTAAAGACTAAATTTAAGTTAGGAATCATGGAAATTGGTCTAAGTTGGATAGAGATCACTTACCCAAGTTACCCAAGTGCAAAAGTCTTCAAATATTTCCCTTCTCGAGCTCTTAAATTCGAAAATGTGAAAATAGGTTTAAACCCTCAAATTGGGATTTTAAGAAATCTTCCCAAGTATTTTGTGCATTGCGATCGCGAAAAGGGACCCGCAATCATGAAGAGTAAAAATGAAGGGCTCCTGAAATGTCCTATGCGAACGCGATATGATGCATACGATCCCGAAGAAGGAGAAGGGTGGGCTTACGCGTTCTCGAATAGGGCAACTCGAACGCGAAGGGAAAAAGGCCACTTGGCCATACTTCTACTACAGGAACGTGAAAGAGGTAATGCGAACACGAAGGAAAAAGGGACAGGCTTCCGTGATCGTGAACCAGGTCATGCGATAGCGAAAAACAAATTAGACCTCCTCCGAAAATATACTACGCGAAAGACCCATGAAGGAAACCAGATACCATATTTTTCTACAATCCTACAAGTCCCAAAATGACCCATTGAGCATCTGAAATACACCCGAGGCCCCCGAGACCTCAACCAAACCTACCAACCAATCCTAAAATTTCATTCAAACTTATTTCAACTTTCTAAACGCCAAAAACAACACCAAAATACCTACTTTTCATCGAATTCAAGCTTAAGAATTCCAAAAACTCTAAAAACACACTTTCGATCAAAAGGTCTATCAAACCTCATCTGAAAGACCTGAAATTTTGCAAACACGTCATATTAAACATTACAGAGCTACTCAAAATTTCGAAATTTCATTCCGACCCTCGGATCAAAATATCACTATCGAACCGAAAACATCAAAAATTCAACTTTCCAACACTTAAGCTCTTATTTAGAGACTAAGTGTATTAAGAGTGTTTATGTAAGATAATAAAAATTAATATAATTAATTTCATTATTGATTAATGTTAAAAAGTAAAATTTTTAATTTATATAAAAATAATTAAAAAATTACTTATTTTAGACCGTAAGGAGTGCTCATGGGTCTAATTAATCTTGCACTAAAATGGAGGGAGAACATATTTTTTGATAATTAAGGTTTTAAAGCGTACCTAGATGGACGTGCCAACAAAAACAAATCCATTTCACAATTTTTTTATTCTCCTAGCTGTGTCCCAACACCATTACAGAACTGATTAAACATATAGTATTAGTAAGGTACGTTTAATTGAGGTTAACTTAAACAAACCAGTAATTATGTCCCTTAAATTATCAATATAACATACCATAAACCAATCTTAACCAAAAAGTTCGCATCGTCGAGATTGCAGCCTAGTACTTAATAAAGTTTAATAAAAATTATAGAGATCAAAGTCTAAATTAGTAGAGATAATATTGTTGTTTACTTTATTCGCTTAAACCTTTGTGAGTATAATTATTATTTTTGATACGCAGAGCTGTCAATACTCATATGAGTAGAAAGTCACAAGTATCAGGTATAATAATTAAAGTGCTGAAGGTAATTATGATAGTTATACGATTGAGTCATTCTAATTAATCATAAACTACTATGATAAACTAATTAATAATTTGATTAAGATGATAAAAACAATCATAGTGTAACATATATTTATACTATCAATTCAAGTAACTTAACCCATAGAAAATTGTGTGATTAAATGGATATTCATTGCATCCAGAGTGAGGCTTAGTAGCCATACGTTGGTATAGAAATGAATCTAAGATTTAAATTCAGCAACAACAACAACTACCCAGTATATTCCCATCAGGTGGGGTGTGGGGAGGGTAATATGTAGACGAGCCGTACCCCTACCCGAAAAGGCAGAGAGGCTATTTCCAATCGACCCTCGGCTCAATGAATCTAAGATTCAACGTAGGTAAAGTTATTACTCCCTCTTATCTATCATAAGTGATTTTTTTTATTTTAATCCAAAATAAGTAATTCTTTATATAATTAAAAATGAAATAAAAAATAATAATATGCAAATTTTAATTATGAATAATTTAGTAAAACTATCTTTTTTTAGGAGTTAGTAATTTATCAAAAATCTAATAATTACTTATTATAAATCAAAAAAATATGTGATTTTTCCTTGTCCGTCCAAACTTTAATAAATAAAATTACTCCATACTTACATTGCTATCCATAAATTAAAAATATATAAGGTCTAATCCTAATATCACGATTATATATTTTTAACAATAAAATGAAAAAAAAAAAAAACCTTCATCAGAATCCCACATGTGCACCGCCTTTCGCTGATAATAGCCATGATCTTTCAACAATTTTAAAAATACTCATCGTATCTTCTTTGAATTATTTTATAAATGGAATCTACTTTAAATAAATAGGAGACAGTTATACGTGGAATGTATTATGGAGCGAGTCAGCAAACATGAAGGGGGACGTGGCAGTCATTTGGTAACCCCCATTACTTACAACGCTGGTCGTTACTCTTCCCTTGTCCTTTTCAACTTTATCCTCCACTATTCAGCCAATTTTTGTTAAATTAATCCTTACTATAAATTATAGTTCATTGTGGAATAAATGGTAAAGGTTTTAATTGCAATCATATCCTCAAGATTTTGACCAGTTTACACATTGCTCCCCAAATAACCATGAAAATAGAGAGAAGAATTTTGGCATATTTTCCCAAAGTACAAATTAATTTGTTGGGCTAAACTAGTTCAAATAAACTCTTAATATGGTATGATATACTATTGATTCTAGTCCACTTATTTTATTTAAGACATAAAATTAGAAATTTTTTTATTTTATTTCGTTAATTTTGGCTAAGAACTCAAAAGTCAAGTTTCATTCAAATTAGTTAATAATTAATCGTTTTGACTGATTGTTTTTACGTAAATAATAAATAGAAAAGCGGTAAGAACTAGAATAAATAGTGTGGTAGCAATATATGTAAGAAAATTTACTTTCATAATCTCATCGATTTTTAACTTTGCAATAACTCAGGATTTAATCGCATAGAGATGATAAATTTTTGTCCTGTAAATTCAATAAATGAATGTTACCTCTAGATGATCTTGGATCGGATCAATATCATGAATAATAATGTTGTCTGCTTTGAACCAAGTCCGTACAGTTTTTTTCCAAAAGACCTCACACCATTAAGAGTATCCAACTCATTATAAATAAAATTATTTTCCTTTTTTACCTTTTATGTGGGACTTGTTTACACACACCTAACATTCTCCTCTTATACTAAGTTTCACATAATCCATCATCATTTATGGGCTAATTTGGAGATTAACTGAGTGCAACCTACATGATTCGAGTGTTACGGTTACCAAAGTCCAAAGGCTGTGTTGTATCTTTAAAGCTACGGATAAAGATCGTAAACTTTGTGGACGGACAAATATACTAAGTCGCATCCCCATGCCACACTTCACCATCTCAATATCCCTGTTAAATTATATTAGACTTTCTTCGCACACCTAACATTATATGATATGATATAGAATTAATAATAACTTAATGTGCATAAGGTTTGAGAATTCTCAACGGTCACGTAAATGTGTTAACACAATATTAACGCGCATCTAGACCGAAATAGAATTCTAAAAAAGCTTGAGGGTCAGCCATGCAATTAAAGCTAATATAGGCCCAGCAAAAGAATTTCTTTTCCCAACCAAAAAAACAAAACATAGTTCCAACGGTTGCTATAAATACATACCTCGAGTGGTACTTCCGTTTGCCAAATCAAACAGCCAAACACGACTAGATTTCAGGATTCCTTTCTCTCTCTCTCTCTCTATAACTGTAAAACAGGCAAAAAAATGGCGGTTTCTGCTCGGTGCTCAACCGGACCGCTGTTACGCTCACTTTCGCCTGCCGGAAGATTTTATTCGTCCACCTCTAGGACGTTGTTGTCTTCAGCTTCATCCATACAGTTCTCTCTGGACCGTGAGATGTCACCTAACCGGTCTATTTCTGTTATGAACCGGGAGAGTACTAGGAACCGGCAGTACAAATCTCTATCTCAGAAGAAGAAGGCGTGTATGTGCTCGCCGACGACACATCCAGGTTCATTCCGTTGTAGTATGCATAAGAAAATGGATGCTCGAAGGAGCACTATTAGTAGTAGTCAAACAGTATCGTCGTCTTATAATTCGAATTCGAACCGGTTGAATATGAGGCGGTCCGCGATGACAAATTCACTTGTACGAATTGGTACTGTTGAAGGTGAATTGGTCAAACGAGCTTTGGCGGCTTTGATTCGTCCGTCGTCTCATCAACAGCGCCGCCGTTTCGGTTTTCAGTGCCGACGGAGCCGGCTTTCCAATATGTCTCGAACTGATGAGTCTCTTGAATGCTGACCTCAGCAATGATGAAGCGACGTCAGCTGATACAAGGTGGCGGCGAAGCATGGCGGCGGATCGAAGTGACTGGGTGGAGGTCGGAACGGAATGATTTTCCTTTTGGTGTAATCTGGTCGACCAAAACCTTAAGATCCGAAACTGTATATATTAGTCTTAATACATGAAGAAATTTATATAACATCGAATTATCCAGTTTAATTTTCCCATTGATTGCTTATACGAGCTTCTAATTTTAATTATTACGTTAAAATGACATACAAATTAAACTTAAGTGACAAAGACGATCTAGTTAGAGATTTACTATACTTTAACGACGGACGTTCTGTGTGCGATTTACAAGCGTTAATCCTACTAATTTCGGATGGTTAAGTTTAGCTTTTATATTGGAGCAATGTTTTAAAAGGCGAAGCGTTTTACCATTATTGTGGTGTAAGTTGTACAAATTTTTAAATTTTATTAATTCAAAATTTTAAGATAATATAAAATAAAAATAATTATAAAAATATATTTAAATTATAAAATTATAATAAATAATTTATTTGAAATATATATAAATTATAATTTAATTAAATAATACAAAAAATAGTAAATTAGCTATAATATTATCACAAATTAAATATTAAAAAGTAATATATTCTATAAATCTTATATGAATCTCTTATGGAATAGTGGATATGAAATCTTATATGTATTTTTTATGAAATAATGAATCTTTAAAGAATTTTTATATTATAATTTGTTATTTTCGTTAAATTTATCTAATATATTCTCTATTTAAAAAAGAATTATAAAAATATAATTTATAATTTAAATATGATTCTTTTGTATTATTTATTGTTAAGCTTATAAGTTAATAAAGTAATACATTATTCTTCATATAATATCACGATAATTAATTATTTATAAATAGTTTTTTTTTGGTAATTAAATTTTATTAATCACCAAAAGGATGCCTTACAAAATTATAGGACAGTTTAAATCTCAACTGCCTATTAAAATTGGAACATGAAATATCAATGCTACTCTAATCATTCAGCATTTATAACATGAAATGCTGAATATACGAACTAAGCCTAGTAGGAGCTCAAACATTACAAATATAGGCTATACTACTTAGGAGTTTATCACAATTACAATAAGTGTTTTCAAAGATTCTCGCATTCCTTTCTAACCATAAGCTATACAGCATTTCTGGAATTGTCATCTTGAATGTGTTAGCTCGGAGAGATTTCCCTTTGGAATGTATAATGATCCAGTGGCAGAATTGTGTCCAAACTTGTCCAGTGAAGTCTTCAATTCCCAGCCATTGCATTGTTTGATACCTCAACTGGGAAGCATAGGTGCAATGTAGAAATAGATGGTCTCTAATTTCCAGTTCTTGTTGGCACAGAACACAGATGCCTGATATGTTCAAATTCCATTGCAGCAGTCTGTTCTTGGTAGGAAGTCTATCCTGCAGTAACAACCACAAGCTGAAGATAGCTTTAGGTCTAGCAGCATTTTGCATTACCAGATTCTTCCATGACACTCTAGTTGATTCTCCAAGCAGTTGCAGGTATACGTTCCTTATGGTGCAGTCAGCGTTATCTAGCAATTGATGCTGATGCAGTAACTTAGCTCCCTCCACAATTTTCCTTACCATCCAGCTAGCATTAGCTGGGATAGTAAGGTTCTCCAACTGGTGATGTTTGATATAAACAGTATGGATCCATTTCACCGACAACAAGTCTTTCTTATGAGCTAAATCCCAATTTAGTTTAGCTATGGCAGCTCTATTCCACAATGATATATTTGTTAAGTTCAATCCTCCAACAGACTTAGGCATACAAACTTTCTCCCAAGCCACATAGGCTTTCTTTGTGACATTAACAGACCCTGACCAGATATATGTTCTGCATATAGTCTCCAGCAGTTTAACAACTTTCGAAGGTATGATAAACAATTGAGCCCAATAAGCTTGAACTCCAAATATGACTGATTGAACCAACTGGCATCTGCCTGCATAAGATAGGTATCTTGCTGTCCAAGAAGTAATTCTTGCAGAAATTTTATCAACCAGAGGTTGCCATTGAGCAACTGACAGCTTTTTGGTAGTTAAGGGGACTCCCAAATATTTGAAAGGAAGGTCCCCTTTAACATAACCAAGATGATTAAGAATTTGTTGTTGAATCTCACTTGACACCCCACCAAAATACACAGCACTTTCATGTAAATTAGCCTTAAGACCAGTAGCAGCAAGGAATTGGGAAAAGAATAAGAACATGGAACTTACTGATTGAAGCTCCCATTTGACAAATAATAGCAGGTCATCAGCAAAGCTCAAATGAGTGATTCCCAACTTCTTGCAACCAGGATGATATATGAAGCTTTTAGTATGTTTCAACTCTGCCAAAGATCTACTAAGATATTCCATTATAATAGCAAACAGAAAGGGAGATATAGGATCTCCTTGTCTCAATCCTTTGGCAGCTTGAAAAGGCTCTATTGTTTCTCCATTAACCACAACAGTATAGCTAACAGTTTGGACACATTCCATGATCCATCTAATAAATCTGCTAGGAAAATCTAGTTCTTCCATAATCTGTTGCAAACTGCACCATTCCACTGAATCATAAGCTTTTTGAAGATCAATCTTGATCATACATCTGGGGGAGATATGTGATCTGGAATACTGTTTTATTAGCTCATGAGCTAATATAACATTATCTGCAACTCTTCTTCCTGGTATAAATCCAGCTTGAGAATTACATATAATGCTACTCATAACTTTCTGGAGTCTGTTAGCCAACAACTTGGAAATGATCTTATACAAGACTGAGCAACAAGCTATAGGCCTGAATTCTTTAACTGTCTAAGGATTGGATACCTTAGGCAGCAAAGTGAGAGTGGCACAATTAGTAGGTCTGTACATCTTGGAGGTCTAAAAGAAATTCCTGACAGCTAGTATAACCTGGTTACCAATGATATGCCAAGATTGTTTGAAGAACATGGCATTAAATCCATCAATCCCTGGAGCTTTATCATTTCCAATACGCTTCAAACTGTCAAGTATCTCTGTGTCAGTAATATCAGCAACTAGATCCATCCTTTGGAGTTGAGATAGCTTTGGTCCATTCCTCATGTGCATCTTGTTCACAGCTGGTAGTGAATTGGCTGTAGTTCCCATTAGAGCTTGATAGAAATCCCTAATCTCCTTCTTCAGTTCTGCATGATCAGTTATCTTCAGTCCTCCTTCTGTAGAGAGTTCAATAATCTTCTTATACTGATTCCTCTCCTTCATGACTGCTGAAAAGTATTTATTATTGGAATCCCCTAGTTTGATCCATTTAGCTCTTGCCTTTTGCTGCAAAGCTGACTCTTCAATTAATGACCATTTCTCTAGCTGTTGTACCAGAGATTTTGCTCTTTGCTGAACTGTGTCTGAATAAGAGATAGCCATTTGATGCTGCACATCTTCCAGTTCTTTCCTGCTGCTTTCAATCTTTTGAGAAATATTCTTAAAATCTCTAATATTAAGAGATTTTAAGGGAGGTTTGAGAGACTTAAGATTATTCCATACTCCTTGAAGAGTATTCTGCTCCTTGGATTTCCAATAAGTTGAAAGAATAGCCTGAAATTCCTTATGCTGGATCCAAGCATATAAAGAATCTGAATGGTGTTTTCCTTGTAGATGTATCTGTTGTCAGAGTTAGTAACATGGGATTATGATCAGAGATGAGGGGATAGCCATATACAGTATGCACATGGTTCCACTTCATCTGCCATTCAAAATTACCAAACACTCTATCCAGTCTACTACATACTCTATCATTACCACTTTGTTGATTAGACCAGGTAAAATAATTTCCCTCCCATGGCAGCTCAACTAGTCCTGATTGCTGAATGCAATTATTGAAATCAACAAGGTCCCTTTGCTTCACTTGTTGGAAGGATTGTCTTTCCTTGCTGGACAGAATCGCATTGAAATCCCCTGCAATGATCCAAGGATCAGTAATACCAGCTGATAAATTTAAGATAGAATTCACAGCATCCTCCTTTGGTCACAGTCATTAAATCCATAAACTACTGAAAGCCAGCAGATAGTATCACCAGTGGTATATTGAACTTGACAATGAATGATCTGAGCTTCCTCAAGATATCCAGTAACCACCACTTTTGTAGGATCCCACAGAATTCAAATCCTCCCATTTACTGCATCACTATAGTTAGTTATCATGTTCCAGTTAGGCAACAAAAAACTAGCTATTCTACTAGCATTGTGTTGTTTAACCTTAGTCTCTACAAGTCCTACAAGGTCAAACTTATTATTTCTAAAGTAATTTTTAGCTTATTTTTGTTTAAACCTTTTATTTAAACCCCTAATATTCCAAAAGATCCACTTCATTGAGTTTTACTAGTTCCCCCTTCATCCAGGGGATGATCAGCCCACCTAATTGTACCAAATCTGTTAGACATCACAAGAGGAGATAAAGGAGGAAAATTAGCAGCGTTGAAATCTGGAGAGTCTTGAACAACCTGCTTCTGTCTGTTTCCAATATCAGTTGTAGCTGTAATGCTTGGCTCTTAATTACCTCTTGACACTGGATGTGAGGCATCTGGTTGTTTTGGACTGCTGTACCTGGTGCTTTCACTCTCCATTCTTGTGTCACCTTACTTTTCTGTGTAGGTTGAGCAGTTTTAGTTAAACAGTTGTGCCCAACCTCCAAACATTTCTCACAATACATAGGTTTCCACTCATACATCACATCCTGTATGAAACTCTTTCCATTTGGATCTAGAATCTCTATTTCACTAGGTAACTTTTTTGACACATTTAGCTCAATGAGCATACGAGCATAAGAGATTCTGGATTGTTTAGCAGTACACTCATCAGCAAATATAGGTTTACCAAGGACACTGGCAATTCTACTTAAAGATTTGCTGCCCCAACAGGACATAGGTAAGTTGGGAAACTTTATCCATAAAGGAATTTCTGAAGGGAAAGCTGCCTTGAAATCAAAATCCACAGACCATTGCTTCACAATCATAGGTCTGTTGGCAATAGTATAAGGCCCTCCACACAGAATTTCCTTAGCATCTTCAATGGAACTAAATTTAACAATATAATATCCCTCATCATGATAAAACAGTTCAGGCTCAGGGACATGTGACCAGTGAAGATTAATAAATCTCTTCATTCCATTATACCCAGGGCTATTACCTAACACAAATACAACAAGAGCACATTTCCATTTCAATTCTTCCTCCTCCACTTCTTCCTTCACCAGTTGACCAACTGGTTTGCCATTAACAAGCGTAGGGGGAATATAATCTAAGGACATACCATTTGCAGCAAGTCTGTTACTCTCAAAGAGACTAGTCCACTGTTTAGGTGGATCTAATTTTGGACCTTCCTTTGTAACAGATTTTGGATCATCAGCTGGTGTTGCTTGTTGCATGCAGGTCTGGACTCCATTCTCAGGCTCCATCGGACCAGTTACAGGCTTGATTGGAGGTTCTGTACTCTTAACAACTCCAGATGATTGTGGATCTGTTGGTAATTGAGGCAATGGAACAGTAATCGCAGCAGGATTTAATGGAACAGTAGTACCTACCATCGGTACAGTGGTAACAGCTTTTGGTATCATTGGAACTCCAGTTGGTTGCGGATCCGTTGTTGCATGAGGCAATGGAACAGTAATCGCAGCAGGATTTAATGGAACAGTAGTACCTACCATCGGAACAGTGGTAACAGCTTTTGGGACTATATCACTCGCATAAATTGGTACTAATTCTTTTCTTGGGCGACCTCTCCTCCTTGCCATAACAACCTCTGCTTAGATTTACTTACCTAAGCAGATGCAATGGGGAAGAAGACTATTTATAAATAGTTATTAATTAATATTGAACTATTAAACTAATAAGTATTATATTTCATAAATATAAAAAAATAATGTTCTTTTAATTTTTTAAATAAAAGATTTATTTAAAATTAATGTGGATAACATGTAATAATTTTTATTTTAATTATGATATAAAATACTCTCAATTTAATAATTTGTTATCAAGAAAAAAGTAATTTTGAATAGTCAACGATTTATTAAGAAAATTTAAGGATTTACAGGGTTAGTTACATATAATTGCATAAAGTTATATTAGGCGGGCCCAGTATATTGAGCGTTGGACATGTTCGGAACGCAAGTCCCGATGATTGAGACATAAATCTCGTTGAACTAAGTCTCACACATAAGTTTAAGGTCATTTTACAAGTGTTCTAATTTGGAGCGAGTTCCGGACATGTTCCAATTCTATTTTTGAAACATCGTATTGGAGTAAATTATTCTAAATCCGTTTAACCTTTTGGATTAGAAATAATGCTCTTTTAATTTTTTAAAATGGAAACGGAGCCTACTCATTATTGATGGCCAAAGTAAGATCATTTTAATAGATTTTGAATGGAAAATATTACTCGTAGGAACGCCATACATGTTTAATATTTTCTTTAAAATAAATGTTGTTCCAAACACCATGGGCGCGTGATATGATGATTACTAATATTCCTTTCTGTTAGTGTCCTTATGTTTTTGTATGGTATTGTACTGGACTACATGTGGTTGTTGTCGGCGGTGACGAAATTAGAAATTTAATAATTAAATTTTGAATATTTTTTATCAATAGATTATATAAGGGTATTTAAAATTTATTTTTAATCAATAAAAAAATATTTTATTTTATACGTAGTATAATTTTTTAGCAATGTCAATTTAGCTTCGCCCCTGATTGTTGGTAGGGCAGAAAAGGACATGGTGCACAAATCACTTTTGTATTTATGCATGACATATTCTAAGATGTGTGATATAGACAGCTTAGCTATCACAAGTTAGTAACTGCTTTCACTATTTAAATTCGTAACTTATAGGTTTTACGGAAATAACATTATCGTTACTCCAAGAAACTAGAACTTATTATACCGCTATTGATATCATAGACCTTTTAAATTTCTTTTGACGTACCTCGCGTAGCTAGTTCCTTACCATAGTTTTTCTATATATTGACCATGAAATATGTCTCTTTGTTTAAATTGTTGTTGTTGTTCAAATGGTTTACTTGAACTGTGTTTTTTAGTTTCTGCCCATTAGTATTACAAATGTATGAATTCAAAAGCATTTTGCTCTTATCGTTTAGTTTTGGATATTAATAGAAGCTACAAAAAGCAGAAAATAGTAATAAAGGGGATTGATTGTATAAATGAAATGACTACATATTGACCCTACTTGGGAGCAACTTTTGGAGACAACGAAAACTTTATTTCTTTACAAATATCAAGCTTAAAACGAAATGATAAAGATATGCTAATTCAGAATTTTAAGAGTACAACAACAACAATTACCCTGTATAGTCCCACAAAATGGGGTCTGAGAAGAATAATATGTAAACGGGCATTAACCCTACCTGAAAGAGCAAAGAGGTTATTTTCAATCGACCCTCGGCTCAGTGAAGGAAAGAAAAAACAATTATATATACAAACAAATCTTGGTGCAGTAAATCCACGCTATGCAAGTGTTCCTATTCGAGAAAGACTGAACATCAAATTTTATGTACATAACATTACTTTGCTGCATTTTTACCTATTTTCTCAAATTTACGTATAAACCAAGTTTGTGTATAATGCTTTTACATTTTTTTCACGAGATATAGAGTTCATTATCTAATGCAGAACCACACATAAATATGCTCTGAAATGAGTCTAATTAATAATAGTCATATTCTGACTTTGAAAAAAGTAAAGAAACTATAACATAAAAAATATATACATACATACTTAAAATAAATAAATTATACTATCGATATATGTAATTTAATATTATAGTTGCAGTGTATTGGACAGAGCCCCTCGCTTTTATCCAAATATTTTGGGTCGAGTTTGGGTATGAAAAAATTATGAGAGGAAGCGCTTCGAGTTTAATAGACCTTATACATCAGGAATTTAAATTAATAGGAGCCCTAATATTATTAGGAAATATTGTAAATATTTTTTGTGTATTTTTTCATTATTGGTAGAATATTCTCTCATTAATTGTACAATCCTATAGTTGGTAGGTTTTGATTTTCCTTCATTATTGTACAATCCTATAGTTGGTAGGTTTTGATTTCTCTGTACTATATATATACTTTGGTGAGCAATACAAGAAAGTACAAATATATGATACTAGACGCCTTGTCGAATATATATATATATATATATATATATATATATATATATATATATATATATATATAAAATCATGGAGAAGTTCCAAAACTGTGGGTTGCACACCATGTGGAAAATACATTAATTTTACGTACTTTTCAAACAGTTGTGTATTCTTTTTCTACTTTCAGCCTCAACAAACAGGACCACAAAACAAGTGGATCCTATTTATGGATCTTTTATAAAGTAACCTACTTTATGTTTTACTAAATTAACTAATTAAAGAGATTAAAAAGGGAGATAACGACAAAGTGAAGTGCTAATTTCAAAACCATAGCTCTAACAAATAATTAATTAAGCCATTATATAAACACGATATAAATTTTTGGCTCATTAGAGAATAATATTGCAATGCATGTTTTGGTCCCAATATTCATATTCGCACTAAAGACTACTTTTGACAAGTTGATGTAGAAGACTTAGACATTAATTAAATTAAACTTAATTGAGACAATTAATATGCTAATGCTAAAAGAATTTATTCTTTAGTATTCGAAATAATAAATGAAATAGTGTATTGATCTTTGCTCTAAAGGCTCAGGGACGAAGTTAGAGTGTCGAGAGCGAGTTCGGCCGAACTTAATAGATTTAGTTCAAACCCTATATTTATCTTAAAAAGATTGTTGAATATATATATGAGTTATTAATTTCAAACCCAATAATTTAAAATTATTAGACTTTCAATCCCATAAGTTTGAAATCCAATTTCCATAAAGGCATGTCTACACTCAACTTGATATAGCCATAAGCCACCTCTGTTTTTTTAGAGTTTGAGTTTTATATTCTGACTATGTAAAAAAAAAATTGCACATCTGGGGAATGAGTGTCGATCAGGAATGTAACTTATACCAAAACCACCCAGAGATCAGAGATCATTTGCTACTACACTGCCCAGTCACTGTTGAATTATGGGAGAAAACAATGCACTGGCTGAAGGAGACTTATCCTCACCTCAACGACTGGAACCAGAAAATGCAGTGGCTTGTGAGCAAAGCCAATGGTCGAACATGTCGAGCAGCCATCTTCAAAATGGTAGTCGCTGAGTTTGCATACACTATCTGGTCGGAAAGAAACTCAAGAATCTTCAACAAGACATTTCGTTGCAATGAAGTCCTTTTGAGAGACATAGCATACACTTGTAATGTTAGAGGTACCCCACGAATTAGAAACTATTTACAACACCTTCGAATATAGTATTGTTAGGTAGTTAGGACATTAGTTACAATTTAAAATGTTATATTAGAGATAGTCAGCTGAGTTAAAGCTAGACTATGGTTTTGTAATGTTATTTCATTGGTGATTAATGAAAATCTATAATTATCAAAAAAAAATTACACTATGAGACTTATCAAAAAAAATAACTAAAGATAATTGTCCATATTAAATTGGATTAATCTTGGCCATTGTCATCGCCTAACATAAAATGGGAATATTCGAATTTGTCATCCACTACAAATGTTATTTAAGTAGTAATATATGACATGTTTTCACAAGAAACCAGTGAATAATAACACAAAAGTTTATATAAAAATTATCTAAAAAATCATATAGTATCTATAATTATTCAACGCGAAGACGTTAAATAATTCAAATCTTCTAGAATATGGGAGCTTTATGGTTACATGCAGAATATGTATAGGAATTCTACTGATTATTCTCGAAATAATTCAAAACATATTTGACCAATTTGTTTGATACAAGTTGCAAAGTCTCGTGACAACTGATAATTTAATACATTTAAATTTTGGTCGAGGAAACTGTGCCAACACTTTGCTAAAGTCAGATGAAAAGTACAGTACAAAGAAATTAAGTGACGATAATTGATACTTGTATTTAAGTTATACAAATTTGCCATCTAGAGATAGTTTGCCTTGGTTAGGATATATAATTGGAAGAGAATGCCTGTATATTAACTCATCTTCATCAAAAGTCATACTTAAATTATTATTGTATATTAATTTAAATATGTTATATGATTCAATTTAAGTAAATTACTTAAAATATATTCACAAATTACAATATATTTAAAGATAGTTATTCGCTCAAAGTTCAGGACACATCATCTTGAAATTTTAACCTCAAAGTTCAAACTTTAGAACATCGTATCTTAAAATTCAAAAAAGATTCGTGCAGTTGTTCTCTGGTGCATTGGTCTTTTCACTTCGCACTCTCCACCATAACAAAATGTCTCCATTATATTTCAGGAGTAGTCAAAGGTCAGAACTCTAGGGGAACAAGCATTTTAGGGCGGGATTTAACGTATTGCGGTTGTTTCCAGAAGTTTGAATCTTATGTCCTGAATTTTAAATTGGCAGTTCAAAAATTTAGGACACTAAGTCTTGAATTCGAAATCAGCAATTGAAAAATTCAGGATATTTAGTTGTGAAGTTTGGGTGAATTGGCAATCTTTAAATACATGGTAAATTATGGATAGATTTTAAATAATATGCTTAAAAATAGCGACTGATCCACTTTGTAATTCTTGGATTGGCCTATGGAACATTTTTTTGGATAAGAGGGGGAAACATGCTGCTACTACAACCTCCGTCACTGCCTCTGCCCTTCAGGTGAGCACTCTGTGACGAGCGCCTTCTGCTCGCTGTGTAAACGTTCCTCGGATTTGCAGGGGATATAAACCGCACTAAGCAAGCATTATACGATAGACTCAATCCAAAAGGCATTGAGGGGGGATTCGATCCCAAGATGACCTACCTCCAAATCAATTGGGCAACCTTGAAGGGTTCCTATGAAACATGTTATTAGTCCTTTTTAAAAAAAATTATATTAGAATTACCATATAGAGTTACATGTACATTGTAATTCAATTTAACTTGACAGTAACGAATAAAACTAATTTATATATACATTATGAATGCATAGAATTTATTTTCAATAAAATGTTTATAGATTGAAAGTAAATATCGACGATATATATATATATATATATATATATATATATATATATATATATATATATATATATATATATATATATATATATATATATATAGATATATATATATATACTTTGGTATGTTGTTCTTTGAAATGGACTTGGGCTAGAACTAACTGATTCCATTAATTCTTTTAAGCTAATTACTGAATCCTTTTTTTTTTTTTTTAACACGAGAACCAAAAAACATTTTCTGATTGGCAAAGTCCATATGTAACAAGATGCTCAAATGTGGTCCTCGACTTCAGTCGTACAACTCCTTTACAGGAGAGTGAAGCTGCCTCAAATGTAATTTTCACATCAATGTCCCATTCTATTACACACCATCATTACACGGAAAAAATATCGGATTTCGAAATGGCCAATATGGCAATCGGATCTCAGTAAGATATAAGATAACCCAAACAATGGTACCATTCTTTCTGTGAACCCAAGAAGCCTTCTACTAGATAACCAGTAAGTGATCTAGTATGAATCATTTGAGAGCATAATTGTTAAGAAAAAAAAAAAAAGAGTATAATTGTTAAGAAAAAAAAAAAAGTATAAAAGGGGTAATCTTATTACATAATGTTCTAAGATATTACCCCTATGTTTTGATTTCCTTTATGTTTTATTATGTATAGTTTTGTTATTCTGTAAATTGTTAAAAAACTACTCTTAGTATATGGTTATCTTTCCAATTTCTTAACAATTTTGATGGATTAACCTGTAAATTCAAGATAAACCGAGTGGTATGTGAACTTAACCATGGCCGGGGTGAGGTTAAAGAAAAAAGAGTTAAGAATAGATTCATGTCTATCAAAAATTGGGAAGAAGAGATGAACAGAGTAAAAAAAAAAAATATATATATATATATAAAAGGGGTAATCTTATTACATAATTATGGATACACTGTAACATTATAAGTTTACATATAAGAGAGGGAGAGTACCGAGTAGGATTTTTACAACATAAGGTTTTAAAATAATTCTACTACGCTGTTAATGTCTGATAATCGTAATAATTATACATATCCAGAAAGTTTTGCAAGAAGTCTTAGTTTAAGTTTAGGAGAATTTATTTGGGACGTAGACACAGGATTTTATTCTATAGTAGACTACGCTATACACTTTATTTATATAACAGAAAATAGTAGATTTTGTGTAGATTTATTTAATAAGCAGTTATATCTTATAATTAGAATATTAGATATACATTTATCTAGCCTTTCACACTATTATTATAGACGATAATATCTTAGAACATAGTATAATTTTCTATCTATATCTATATTATATATATATATATTTTCTCTATTATTTTATTTCCCTTTATTCCCTTTATTTTGGTATCAGAGCCAGAAGATTTTTCGGACCACTATTTTATGAGACAACAATATATTTCTAAATATATAAGCTGTTATAATCATATAATCTATATTACTATAGAAAATATAAAAATAGGAATACAGACTAAAGGGTATGAAGAAATGAATAATGGAAATAATCTATTAATATGTGTAGGTTTTATAGGAAAAATGGCAACAAATAGCAATACAAAATTTAAAATTAAAGTAGACGATGTAGTTGAAGTAATGGGAAATAAAGGTATAAAATTATTAAAACCTATTAAAATAGACCCAGAAGAATATGCAGGATTAGAATGGAATTTAGAAGATTTTTCAAAACCAAAAATATTTAAACCAGAATCTCATTTAATGTATACAAATTCTAAAGGAGAAACATCAATTAGGTTTACTGATTATAATTACTCTACTCATAAAGATATAGATGATGAAGATGAAAATAAAGTTGAAGAAACTGAATGTATGAATGTTGAAATAATACATGAAGAATTTGAAGTAGACATAGCATTAGAAGAAGCAAGAAAATTAGTTAGAGAAAATAAGAATAAGACTTTCCAATGTAAAGGATGTAAACTAGGAAAATTAACTTTAAGCGATGTAGAAGAATATTTTAAAAAATGTGAATTAAGAACAGATAATTTAGGATATAGAAAAGAATATAGGATACAAGAAAAATCAGAAAAATTCGACAAAATCTTTGAAGAAATACAAGATAGCTATGGAACAGAAACGGATTCAGTAATTAGCTTAAAAGAATTAATGGAATCAGTTAGTTCTAGCCCAAGTCCATTTCAAAGAACAACATACCAAAGTACAGTAGATACTAGTACAGGGAATGTACCTAGAAGAAGAGTATACAGGATAGACCAAGAAACAGAAATAGAAAATGTAAGACCATCAGGAAAAAGGATGCCAATAGAAGAACCTATAAGATTACAAGAAGGGGGAAGTAAAGGTAAAATATTAAATATAGCAGCCCATGATCCACAAATGTGGAACTCAGTAATAGACCTATGGAAAGGAATAGTGGTAGCAGACTTTATAAAAACTTATAATGATACAGATGCAGAAACAATGTATAAATATATGGAAACCTTTTAAGGAGAATCAACAAAGGGTTTATGGGAAGCCTATAAATCAGAATTTCCTCAAGATTTTCAAAATTTAATAGCAATGGGTGCAAATCCTTATAATTTTACAAATAAAATACATAGTTTGATTACAGGGGAAGATCCAAATAGTGGATTAGTAGTGTTACAAAAGAATGCTTTAATAAAATTAGAACAATTAAGTATAAGTAGTTGGTTCCATATAAAGAAGTTTTTAAATGATTATTTTTATTATTGTACTATTAGTGGAAATGCTTTTGATCAAGAATTAGGTAAAAAATTATTCAACAAATTACCAGGAGTATTAGGAAGAGAAATAGAAGAACGATGGTATAAAAGAGAAGGCGTAATACAAAATCCAAATACAAAATGGTCTATAGGGCACAAAGTACAACATATTATGGAAATATTACAAGAAAAATGTACAAACTTACAAATACAAAAACAACTAAAACAGAGCAATATGAGTTTCTGTAAATCAACTGTATATACAACTCAAAGTTATGATAAAAATGAATACAAAAAGAAAAAATACAAAAAATATAAACCCCAATACAATAAAGAATACAATAGAAAAAATTATTATCTTAGAAAGTCATCAGCTAGAAAGCCCTATTTAAATAGAAATAGGCATGTTAGAAAATATAGAACAGATAGAAATTATAAAAATAAACTAGAATGTTTTACTTGTGGTAGTGTAGAACATTTAGCCAACACCTGTCCAAAAAGAATTAATAATAAAACAAGAAATTCACAGTTAATAGAAGATTTTCAAGAAACTTTAATAAATGTAGACGAATATATGTCAGACAACGAGAGTATATATTCTATAGTAAGTGTAGGTATAGACGAAACTCTAATAGAAACATCAGAATCAGAAGAAGAAGAATTAATAAATGAAATAGGATTAGAGAAATTAGATTTAGAAGAAAATAACTTTGTAAATATATCAGAAGAATGTACTCATGAGTTTGAAATTAATAAAGGGTTAGATAGCAATCAGTGTTTTAAATGTAAATGGTATCCTAGTAGAAATAAAAGAGCTAAATGTAAACTATGTTATTTAGAAGGATGTATTTTATGTATACAAAAAGATTTTGAAATAAAAATAAATAAAGAAGAAATTTATCAAGAGACAACTAATTCTGTTATAAATTTAAGAATAATTACATTAGAAAATAGAATAAATGAATTAGAAAAAAGAATACAAAAAATAGAAAAAGGGAAAGAAAAATTAGAAGATATAAGAAATGAAGAAGAAAGAGAACTGATGAGTATAGAAAATTATGATGCCTTAATATGTAACGAAGATAAAAAATTATCTACGATAAAAATTTTAGCAAGAATTAAAATAGAAGATTATGAAATAGAAACATTAGCTCTAGTAGACTCAGGATGCACGAGATGTATAATAAATAAAAGGATAGTTCCACCTAATTTAATAAAAACATTAGATAAGCCAGTAGCAGCTATGCAAATGGATGGAACTCATAATATTTATAAACATTATATAGAAAAATCACAGATTAGCTTTGTAAATACATGTTTAGATTTTTACAAACCTAGTTATAAGGTAGATAAAATTTGGGTAAGAGACTTAAATATAAATGTCGATTTTGTGTTAGGTTTAAGTTTTATGTTATATAATAATGGTAGTTGTTTACTTAGTAGAGATGGAGTAATATTCTTTAAAAATATTACACAAACACCAGTACAAACAATAGAAGCCGCAACTAGGATAAGGACAAGATTAAATGAAAATCAGATAGATTTGCAAGAAAATAAGAAAGAATGTTGTAAAGAATGTAAAGATAATAAAACATGTTGTAGGACTAAAGAAGAAACAAAAAATCTAATATTAGAAGATAATGAAGATAAAGATATAATAGAAAAAGATTATACACTAATAGATATTGAAACAGAATTATACAATTTTAAAACAGGATTACAAAGAATAGGAATAATAAAGAACGAAAAAGATCTAGAAAACATAATAAAAATTTTAGATGAGATAGAAATAATAGGAGAAAAACCTTTAAAGCACTGGGAGAATAATAAAGTAATGTGTAAATTAGATATAATAAACCCAGAATATATAATTAAAACGGCTTCGATAGAAGCTACAAATGAAGACCTTAATGACTTTAAAACTCAAATTAAAGAACTTATGGATTTAGGTGTAATAAGGAGATCTATTTCTAAACATAGATCAGCAGCTTTTATGGTTAGAAATCACAGTGAAATGGTAAGAGGAAAAGCGAGAATGGTAATAAATTATAAGAGACTTAATGATAACACTAGAACAGATGGATATAAACTACCTGATAAAACAGAATTAATAAATAGAATACAAGGTAAAAAGATATTTAGTAAATTTGATTGTAAATCAGGATATTGGCAAATAAAAATGCATGAAGATAGTATAGAATGGACAGCATTTACTTGTCCAGAAGGGCATTTCGAATGGTTAGTCATGCCGTTTGGATTAAAAACAGCTCCACCAATTTTTCAGAGAAAAATGGATAATATATTTGGAGAATATAAAAGATTTGTCTTGGTATATGTAGATGATATATTAGTATTTAGTAAAGATATTAAAGAACATTTAGGACATTTACAAACAGTATTTAGATTATTTGTAGATAATGGAATAATTATTAGTAAAAAGAAAATGGAATTATGTAAAAGTTATATAAACTTTTTAGGAGTAGTTTTAGGAGAAGGGAAAATTAAGTTACAACCGCATATAGCTAAAAAAGCTTTAGAAATGCCAGACAAACTAGACAATATTAAAGAATTACAAAAGTTTCTAGGAATAGTAAATTATGCAAGAAATTTCATAAAAGACTTAGGAAAAATAGCAGGACCTTTATATGCTAAGACAGGATCTACAGGGCAAAAACATTTTAATACAGAAGATATTAAATTAGTACAAAAGATTAAAGAAAAAATAAAGAATATTCCTGATTTAACTATGCCATTAGAAACTGATTATTTAATTATAGAAACAGATGGAAGTTTTGAAGGATGGGGAGCAGTTTTAAAAGCAAAACCGAATAAATATAGTGATAAAAATACAGAAAAAATATGTGCATACCAAAGTGGAAAATATAAAGAAAAAGGAAATATGAGTAGTATAGATGCAGAAATCTTAGCTGTAATATACAGATTAAATAGTTTCAGATTATACATATTAAACAAACAAGTAACAATTAGAACTGATTGTGAAGCCATTGTTAAGTTCCACCAAAAGATAAATTCAAAAAATAGTAGTAGAAGAAGATGGTTGAATTTTATTGATACAATATCAATATATAATTTAGTCTTTGAACATATTAAAGGAAAAGATAATAATTTAGCAGACACTTTAAGTAGGTTAAAAATTATTGTTAATTAACAAAAATATCTTATATGTACAGAATGAGTAGACCAACAGTTTCAAAGACTGAAGACAAGGGAAAAGGCGTTCAAGCCTCACCCTCAGACAGATACTCTCAGACAGTATTAGGTAATCTTCATTTTAAGCCACAGACTATTACAGAACAAAATAATTTAGAAAGAATAAATTTTGGAAAGCATAATTTAATATTTTTCCCACCATCAAATATTTCATTTAAAGTTTTACCAGAATGTGTTATAGATAGACCCCAAAGATGCTTAATTGATAATTTATGGATAGCATATAATAAGAAAGACACTAAATATGTTATAGCTACTCTTAACGCTTTAGGGCAATATTTTACAGACAAAAATCACGAGAAGAAGTTTAAATACTATGTAGTTATACACGGTAAGACAAATGGTATTTTTCAAACATGGATAGAAGTATTAGACTCTATTAAAGACATACAAAAACCACTTTTTAAAGGTTTTAATGATTTTACTGAAGCTCTAGACTATGCAAGAGGAATACTAGGACCAAATTACTATATCTCCCCAGCACTCAGACAAAATCCATAAAAAATTCAATACAAAATCCAAAAAGACACAGACAAAATAATATTTTGTGACCACTGCTCTTCCATGACCAAAGCTTTCAGAAGATTGAACCAAAAGAATGAAAGCTTGGAGAAAGAAAAAGTCAGACTTATGGAGCATGTAAAAGTTTTAGAACAAAAGATGCAGATGTTAGCACAATCTCAGACTCAAGTTGTTTTGCAACAAGATACGAGTTTTCCATCTCAAGAAAAAATGGATGAGAAGGGTGTGCGTTCCCCAATGAATGCAGAAAAATCCACTGTATCGGATGGTGATACAGCTAGTCCGGTTCGAACGGTGACCGGTAAAGACAAATCAAATCCGTTTATGGCTGTCACTTTGCCAAAAAGTGAAGAAGAAGGATCATCATCAAGAAGAAGACTGCCCAGAACATTAACACATGGAGACATATTAAAGAAAAAGAGTATAATTGTTAAAAAGAAAAAAAATGAAAAAATAGAAGATGTAATTAAACAGACATTAGAAAATTTCTTCCAGCAAAAAGAAAAACAAGACAAACATATGATTAAAAATCCTAGTCCTAGTCCCAGTCCAGAGAGATCAAGATCTAGTCCAGTAAGGTCTCAAAGCTCAGGAAGAGATGATAATGAAGACAATCTAAATTATCAAGATGCTCAAGATCCATACGAAGATTATGATTCGGGAATGAGTTTTGATTCAATAGCACTCCATAATTTAGATACATAAAAATAATTCGGAAATATTGAATCAAGAAGGAGACAAAAGAACAATAATGGAGAACAATAATGGAGGAGACAATAAGTGGGGCCAGACGTGATATAAAGACAAGTAAGAAAAATGTGGACGACATAAAATGGAATCTCTGCACCAGCCATGTGAAGATGGGGCCCAATGAAGTACCCTACAAGGCTAGAAGACAAAGATTTCAAAAAATTTTGAAGTCCGCATTTCAGATCCGCTCAGAAATTCAGCTATAAAAGGCAGACCATAGGAGAAGAAAAATCATCGAGAAAAAACACAAAGCAAGAAATCCTCTGAAAATCTTAAGCCAACTTTCCATCCCAAAAACCATTTCTAAAACCACCTTGTAAAATATCCCCTTTATGAATACCCTAGTACTTATTCTTCTAAGCTTGTAAAATAAATAAAGTTTGTATGCTTAGGAGTTGATCGTTTTTTCAATTCAGAAGTTCAGACAGATCTTTTCGGGTTTCCCGAAAGGGAAATCCCATCTCTTGTAAACATGTAAGTTACTATGTTTATTTATGTTATGTTCTAAGATATTACCCCTATGTTTTGATTTCCTTTATGTTTTATTATGTATAGTTTTGTTATTCTGTAAATTGTTAAAAAACTACTCTTAGTATATGGTTATCTTTCCAATTTCTTAACAATTTTGATGGATTAACCTGTAAATTCCTAGGAAAAAGCTGGTTAAGATAAACCGAGTGGTATGTGAACTTAACCATGGCCGGGGTGAGGTTAAAGAAAAAAGAGTTAAGAATAGATTCATGTCTATCAAAAATTGGGAAGAAGAGATGAACAGAGTAAAAAAAAAAGGTATAAAAGGGGTAATCTTATTACATAATTATGGATACACTGTAACATTATAAGTTTACATATAAGAGAGGGAGAGTACCGAGTCGGATTTTTACAACATAAGGTTTTAAAATAATTCTACTACGCTGTTAATGTCTGATAATCGTAATAATTATACATATCCAGAAAGTTTTGCAAGAATTAGTTTAAGTTTAGGAGAATTTATTTGGGACGTAGACACAGGATTTTATTCTATAGTAGACTACGCTATACACTTTATTTATATAACAGAAAATAGTAGATTTTGTGTAGATTTATTTAATAAGCAGTTATATCTTATAATTAGAATGTTAGATATACATTTATCTAGCCTTTCACACTATTATTATAGACGATAATATCTTAGAACATAGTATAATTTTCTATCTATATCTATATTATATATATATTTTCTCTATTATTTTATTTCCCTTTATTTATATATATATATATATATATATATATATATATATATATATATATATATATAGGTGGATTTATGAAACTGCTATTTGCTTTTTCTGTAAACGAAATTGAAATTGACATTGTCTTACTAGTTGCTATTAATTAAGCCACAGCAATCAATTCTAAAATAATGAAGTTAGGTTTGCTGGTCAAATTTGAGAAACTTTATATGGAAAGTCAAACTCTCATTTAAATCAATTTTAAGAAAGCCTAATTATATTTTTCTCTTTGTTGTTTTATTTCTCTTTCGAAATAAATTATTTTCTTAATTTTGACTACTCTACTTTTACACCTATAAAGCAGAGAATAATTTGATTCCGGCTATTTAAATTAACTATTCTACAAGTATAATTTTCTCTAAACATGAAAAAGTGGACTTCAAAACTATCACATTACCTTAATTTTTTAATTTTTTGCTTAATAAACTAAAGGCATCATTTTGGATTTTTTAATAGAGAACGATTTATTTATATTGGACCTACTTGACGCGAATTTGAATTAATTTAATTAGTGTGTTTCCAATACTTGATGGTTAAAAGAAAATATCACCTTGACCACTTATTCTCTATCATGAATCTTCTAAACTAAACTTTACTTAGATTTAACATATATTAGTAAGGTACATATAATTGAGGCTAACCTCTAAAGATACCAATAATTATGTCCCCTAAATCATCTATATAACACATAAACTAAACCTAAAATTGAAAAAGAAAGAAAGAGAGGAAAGAAGGAATTCCAAAGTCCACAAAATTCGTTGAGATTGCGGCCAAGTACTTAATGAAGTTTATAACAAATATAAGAGATTAAAATCTAAATTACTGGAGGTAAAAAGGCCATTTTTATCTTTTCAGAAATTTTATCAGGATAATTATATTTGATAAGTAGAGTTGTTGATATTCATACCGAAGGGAAGTGACAAGTAACTGGTAAAATAATTAAAACGCACACACTAAATTGAAATATTATTATAATAACTATACAATTAATTATTTATAAAGTAATTGTTATAAGTATATTATATTATGAATATTCATTTAGTACTCCGTTATAAATGAGTTTCCTGAAGAAGCTTATCCACATGGGACTCCACCGTAAATATATTTATTTAGTATGCTATTGGAAATAAACCTCATGAAGAAGCTTATCACTTCGGTACCAGATTATGGATAAATATCATATCAGGTAGAAGATTATTCATATCGGGTATAATAAGCTTATCCTTTTAATACTTCATTATAGATAAATATTACCCCCAGTAGAAGATAATTTATACCTAGTACAATGAGCTTATCTTTTCAATATTCTGTTACGGATAAAAATTATCCCTAGTAGAAGAGTATCTATACCTGGTACAATGAGTTTATCCTTTCAGTACTCTATTATGAATAAACATTACTCTCAGTAGAAGATTATCCATATTTGGTATAGTAGCAGCTTACACAGCTACTTCATTTCTTCTATAAATAGAAGAAATTTCAGTTCAATATGTACATCAGTTTGAATTCGAATAATATATCAGTTTCTCTGTAAATGTGTCTTTATTTTGTAACACGTTATTAACACGAGGCTCTGATATCTCAAGCAAATATTTTGAAAGTATCTAAGGTAAGAATTTTCTTTTCCTAAATAATGTCAGATCTTTCTAAACTTGAATTTGTAGCCCTTGATATATCGAGCAAAAACTACATGTCTTGAGTGCTTGATGCTAAAATTCATCTTGATGCGATAGATCTGACAGACACCACCAAAGACAAAAATAGGCATCAAACTAAGACCGTGCCAAAGCAATGATATTCCTACTGCATCACCTTGATGAGGGCCTGAAAATGGAATATCTTACTGTTAAAGATCGGATCATACTGTAGAATAATTTAAAAGATAGATATGACCACCTGAAGATGGTCGTTCTTCCACATGCACGATATGATTGGACTCATCTAAGGTTGCAAGATTTTAAATCTATCAGTGAGTTTAATTTTGCTTTGTTCAGAATTATTTCACAATTGAAATTATGTGGTGATACTATTACAGATCATGATATGTTGGAGAAAACTTTCATCACTTTTCATGCCTCATATGCTCATGCAGCAACAATATCGAGAGATGAGATTTAAAAAGTATGAACTATCTCACATCTTCTTGTAGCCGAGTAATGATGATAGGCTATAATTGTCAGGCCCCAATTTTTCCCTCCATTGGGTTTCGTGATGGCACATAGTCTTAAGGACTAGGCAAGCAAACTAAAAATGAAGAATAGCAATAATAATTAATAACAGCTAGAATTCTTTTGCGATGAATCCCTTATACAATGAAAAACTTTCCAAAACCCGGTAGTACAAGTCATAAGCTCTATAAAGTTTCGCTACAACTCCTAAACCAACCGTATTGAAAGAAGTACAACAATGTAAATATAAAATAGGAAGGGGACTCCGAAGCCTGCGAACGCAGTAGCAGAACTACCTTGAGACTCCTCGACAAGAACCCACACAGCTACTAGCGAACAATACTTGGATCTGTACAAAAAACATGTGGAGAAATATAGTATGAGCACACCACGGCGGTGCCCAGTAAGTATCAAGACTAACCTTGGTAGGATAGTGACGAGGAACATTCAGGACACCTACTAATCAAATGAAATGAACAAGATATGATAAAAAAAATATCAAGATAAAGAAAATGAAGTGATATCAACCGCAGAGAGGAAATCCAAGAACAAACTGTAAAGTCAATAAAGGGAGAACACGGATGGTAACAAACGGAAACCAAGTAAATCAGATAACCTAAACAATTCAACACTAACATCATAGAGACAGAAACAAGTAAGAATGTATTCAATTAAAGGAAACAATGTCAACACAATCCATCACATCATGTTTGATACTCCATCCCGACCATTTCAATCCTCGATTTCTCATACCATAATCTCAACTTTCGAACTTTCAACACATATGGCACCTCGTGCCCACATATTTTTTCGTCTCACTCTTAACAATAAAATTGACATGATATACAATACAAAATATCCTTACAAATGCACTTAAGATATTCAAGAAGTCTATTTACATAATATAAGTAAAATTACAATTTCTAAACAAATTGAAAAAAACCAACGAGAAAAGGTGAAATTGTTTCTTTTGAAATCACTCGAGTAAGAAAGTACTCATTTAAATTTAAAATACAACATCGTAAGAATTATTACCTTTAACAGGGAGTTGATAGCTTAAAACTTAGTAGAATTTTTTTTTTAAAGAAAAGACAACCTCAGATGGTTTAAGGGGATGTAATTGAGAAACTAATTGAAATAAGGATGTAACAATTATTGAAGTTTGACGTGTTGGGACATATAAATAATTATATATAAATACGGTGAGGTATTGAAAATATTGTGGGTTCTAACACAAAGAATCACAGCAATAAAGGAATTAAATAGTTTAAAACATTTGAATTGATAACCATAAATAAACACAACAGCAGAAAGTGCACGATATCAACCTTCGTGCTTTTACTCTCGTTCTCACCATAAGAATCAATATTCACTTTTATTCTTTCTTGTTGCGGTGTGCAACGTGATCCAAATCATATAGTACTGTTGCGGCGTGCAACCCGATCCAAAACATATAATGATGTTGTTGCATGTAACCAGATCCATACAATATTGTTGCAGCGTGAAACCGATCCATATAATATTGTTACGACGTGCAACCCGATCCATATAATATTGTTGTGGCGTGCAACTTGATCCATATAATATTGTTGCAGCGTACAACCCAATTCATATATACAAATCAACACCAATCACGAAATAATCCTGGCAAGGGAATAATACGGAAATAACAATATTCCGACAAAGGAGTCAACAACAAGAATAAACAAGTCCTGACAAGGGAACCAACAGTAAGAATTAAATATATCCCTGCAAGGGCATCAGCTATAACCAAACTTGTATCAATAATTAACCTCACAATGAAACCTCAACCATACAATAAGACATAATAAGCACGTGATAACTACACCGAAAATCATAACAATTGGACTTGTAACCTATTTGCACGAAGTCATAGAAGAACTCACAATCAAGAAGTATCCAACCAACAAGGAGGGATATCACTTCAATTAAGGCAATTAAGGATCAATGCAACATGTACAAAAGCAAGGAAAATTAGCAATATATATGGAGCACATAAAGACAATTTAAGCAATTATCAGACTCAATCATAACGAAATATTCTCCACATTTGAACATAAGGACCTAGGAACCCTAAAGCATATTTTCCGCAAATATGTCTGAGCAAACACCTGTCACCTGGCATGCATGGAGTATGATTAGCATAGAAGACTCAATTCTTAATGGGAAAGTCCCATACACAAGGTTAGGCAAGATACTTACCTCAATCCGGCCAATTCAATGCTCAATTTAGCTTTTCCTTTTCTTCGAGTTCATCATGCTTGGCTCAATCTAGCAAAAAACGACTTGAATACACCTAACAATACAAGAGAAAATAATTCCAATTAACAAATCTGTGATTCTTATACAATTTGCAAAAGGTCAACAAAAGTCAACTCCCCGAGCCCACACCTCGGAACCCGACAAAATTTAAAAAAAACCGAATACCCATTCTAATACGAGTTCACCTATACAAAAATTATCCAATTCTGATACCATTTGGTCCTTCAAATCATCCTTGTACATTTTTGAAATATTTCATAGTTTTTCTCAAATCCAATCCCAAATCACTAATCAAATGATGAATTCAATGATAGATTCATGTATTATAGCCAAATCCGAGTTAGAATCACTTAAACTGATGAATATCTCGAAAAACTTTCGAAAAATCACAAAAATTTGAGGCCAAAAAATAAAATAAAAATCTAAACCTCGTATTTATAGTTCACCTCCCGGATTCCACCAATGTTGGCCGCACAAAATCGATTGCCCCCACGGTGGATTTTGACTACAGTGACAGGCCTTATAAATTTAGACATAACTTTCGCGACAGATTTCCAAATTCTTATTATAATATGTTTCTGAAAACTAGATTCACATATCTACAACTTTGTTTTTGCATCATCCCCAAATTCCTTGTAAATCAAAAGATATGAGCTTCCGACATTGGACCAACGACCTGCATATTTTTCATGACCGCGGACCATTTTTCGCAGCCGTACTAAATCTACTGCGCCCAGCACTAAATCCACCGCGCCCAGCTTTAGAACTTCTGTCCCCATCCATTTTCTAAGTTCTAGAATGTTCGGACTCGCTCAAAACTCACCCGAAACACATCCGAGGCTCCCGAAATCCTATCTAATCATACAAACAAGTCATATAACCTAACACGGACTCGCTCGAGGTATCAAATCACATATAACAATAACAAAACAACGAGTCAAACTAAAAATCAAGCTTAGAAATTTCCAAATCTTGAAACATCAAACCTTATACCGAAACCTATCAAATCAACTCGGAATAACGCTAAATTTACAAGTCCAAATTGACATAAGTGGAGCTGCTCTAACTATCGGAATCGCATTCCGATCCCGATATCACAAAAGTCAACTATGGGTCAAAACTTTAACTTTTCTAACTTTTGTCGAAACACCTTAAATTACCCTACGGACCTCCAAACCCGAATCTGAACATACTCCTAAGTCCAAAATCACCATACGAAGCTGTTGGGATCACCCACGATCCATTCCGGGGCCGTTTACTCAAAATTCTAATTCCAGTCAAATTTTCACTGTTTAAACTTCCATAACTAGGTTCCTTCCTCCAATTCAATTCTAATTCATCCGAAAACCGAATCCAACCATGCACACAAGTCGATATATATAATGTGAAGCTGCTTGAGACCTCAACCTACCGAAGCATGCGCAATTGCTCAAAACGACCAGTCGGGTCGTTACAATAATTACGTATTTTAGTTTCTTATTACACTCAAATTTACTGCACTTTAATTGAGTTTGAGCTTTAATCGCTAGTGTCTTATACAAATTGTATGTTTTATGCCTTGTAGGAGAGATTTCGAGCTATACAAATATTATGGAATGAATTCAAGTGATTTGGAGTATTTAAGTCTGAGAAAGCCCAAGGAATTAAGCTGAGATCGTATTCGGAAATCAACGGATGATATAGCAATAAAATGAAGAATCAAGTAGGCATGTTATGCACTATCTAGTAAAATATACATAACTTTTTGCTCAGAGTTATATTTGGGCTGCATAATATATGATTGGAAAGTTAACTCAACGGGATATAACTTTTATGTTTTACGTTTTTCCAAATTTCAAATGGAACAGGGTGAAAACACGGTCAAAACCGCGAGTTGACCGCGATCGCGGCCGTCCAGACTAGAAAAACTATCCTTTTGCGTAGAAGAAGGTATAATTATTTGGGTCCGATCCTACTTGGTATATATACATGGAAAAATGGTATTTTTGAGAGGGAGTATAATTTGAAACACAGATTCGACCTAAGAAGGCAGAGACACAATAAGAACAAGGCGAAGAATTCTTCTACGAGTTTTTCCTTCCTCTTCCTATTTTTTCACTGTTGAATATGACTTTTAGTATTGAAATTATACATACTATTATGAATAGATAATTTATTATCTAGGGTTTTGAAAGAAACTTTTGTAGGATAAACTATTGTTAAAATATTTTTATATAATTGAGCCATTGGATTTCTCTACTTGTTCAACTATGTGTTTGTTATTGTTGATAGACTGGCAATCGATTGATTGTGCATATTTATTATGTGTTGCTTGAGAAATCATATATATATTTAGGTGGTTGTTGAACAACATCACTCCTAGCGTATGTGAGAAATAAATACAGCAAGTTTAAAGGCAGGTTTAGAAATAATAAAGCCTTGACATGGTCATAATGAGCAGTTAGATAAAGTCAACTAGCATAGTTCGAGAGAATATATCTAGTAAATTATTGTGGTTGCTCGAGAGAAAAATACGACACCTAAAGTGATCATGATCAGTAGAGAATACATTGGCAAAATTGTAGGGAACGTAGCTAGAAGGATTCCGATAATTGAGAAAATCATAACTCTAGACCTCCTTAATTTAGTCTCCAACCCTTTGTCTCGTTAGTTAATAATTTTACTGCTTTCGAGTATTTTCTAGTTAATTAGTTAGATATAAAAATCTTAATATTATAACTTAGAAAATTGTTCAAACTTATCTTTTTAGTGATATTAAACAGATATAGCTAAGCCTTAATTCTCTGTGAGATTCGACTACGGACTTTTAGACCGGATTATATTTGCAGCGACCGCTTATCCTTTTTAGGACTAGAGTTGGGCGTGATCAAATTTTGGCACCGTTGTCGGGAAACTAACGGTATAGTTGCAGCGATATATATATTGCTAGGGTTCAAACTTGAAACTTTTACTTTGTTTTTTTATTTATTTTTTCTATAACTGTTGATTTGAGAAACATGACATCTTGGAATTATGAGAATTTAGGTGTAGATAATTCTACTATTGATCTCCATACATATTGTGAAGGAAACCACCCATATCATAATTATCAAAATATTTCTGATAGCCAGTTATGTGCACCCACTCAATCTTATTTGTGGAATGTGTGCGATGTATGTGGTTGTAAAAATGGTTACTTTTATGATTGTACTTATATTTTTTATCTTCCCCAACCCTTTACTATGATAGTTCTACTTTTTCTTGTAAGGTTACTAGGAACAAAGAACCTAAGAAGACAGACCTAAATGAGATCAAAAATATGTTAAAGTACCTTCTAGAACAAAATAATGAGAAACAGCTGCAGATAGAAAGGCAAGAGGCAACTATTCGCAAGTTGGAGGGTCAATTAAGTCAAGTGGTTATAGTTGTTAATGCTCTACAAGCCAATATTGGGGATAATAGCCAAGAAAAGCGTGAATTTGAGATGTTAATTGAGGGATTCAGAGTAGAAGATCAACAACCTAGCGAACTACAATTTGTGGATGTCGATTGAAGAAGTGAGACTAGAGTCATCCAAGGACTCTGAGGATATAAATTTTGTTGACTCTAATATCATTGATGTTGAGGATGTGAAAGTCCCAAAGTTCATGTGTTTGAGCGCATTGGTCCACACTTCAAGTATTTTTTCACATTATGTTTGGATAATAATCATCCAAACCAATTGAAGAGTCAAAGAATGAGGAACAAGGTGCATATACTCTGGAATTCTTCTTGCCAAAAAGTCAGGATTAGATACCTCATAAAAATGCCAAGGAGTACAGAATACTAAATTATTTTCTTGGGCCGGTTAGATTTGTTCCACCTCCCCATGACCATAATCATAAACTTGAAGCCAAATTGGGGGGTCAATTCATAAGCTCGAGGTGAAGGCAAAAAGTGATTCGCGTTGTGCCACGATGTTAAATCAAGCGCTTGTTGGTAGAAAACCCCGCTTTATTGCTTTCTTTTATTTATTTTTTATTTTTCTAATTGTATTATTTTTGTAGTGTCACTTTTTATTTTCTAGGAACATGGAAAGAAAAGGTATTGGAAGGATGAAACAGCAAACCAAATGGTTAGAACTAAGTGTGAGGTATCCGCACGAAGGACCAAGCTTGGGAGAAGTCTGAGTACCCCATAATCCATTAGTGCTTCGGACTTTGGCCTACCAAGGAGTCTTTTATCCTTTTATTAGTTTTAGTGTGCATTGAGGACTATGTACAATTTTAAGTGTAGGGTGAGGAGATTGTCTGAGTGACTTTTTTTGCTATTTTAGTTGATTGAATAATTTCCTTTTTAAAATAGAGAAAATTGGACTTTTCCTGACGATGGAACTATAAGACAATTTTCTTGAGAGATTTAACTAAAGAAAAAATAAAATAAAAAGATTATCTTTTGCTAGGTAGTGTAGCAATTCCCACTTGGTTTTTCTTTGTGTCATGATTCTTTTTCAAGAGTTTTATTTGAATAGGGTGTAGTTAGTTTTTTTAGGAATAAGAGCCGTTGTTGTATTTTAAATTGAATCAATATCTGTTGACTTTGTTATGTCTTGAGAATAGTGAATACTTTGGTTGTGACGCTTAGGCTCAGTTTTTGACTCTTGTATAAGTACCTAAAATTGATTGATTTTAAATTTGCTTAACTGCTTTGACTAGATTGTCTTGATGAAACCAATCGTGAGTGAGTCATGTGCCATGTACGTTGAGATTTGTTGTTATTTTGTGCATTGAATTTGATGCCTAGATCTTGCCTCGTCTGTTTGCAAAGCGAAATAGTAATTTATTCAGTCTAGGAAATGATATATGTATTTATTTGTTGAGCCAGATTTGCATAGTTTACCCGCCTAATTATTATGTATCGTAGTTAACCTATTTGAGCATGTAATCATGTTTCTTTGGCAATCACATTACAAGCCGTACCCATTTGTTTGAATTAACCATCTATTTGAACCATTGAAACCTCTCATGAACACTTGAATTATTTATGAACTTTGTAAAGATTAAAGTGCGGGATGGTTGGTTTGGCTTTTGAGTAGAACTATTAAATAAGGAGAAAGGTGCACTATTTTGGAAAAAGTAAGAGCCACTTGAATTGAAAAAAATGAGAAAAAAATAGTTGGATTATTGTGAAAAAAAATTCGTTGACATGAAGGTGGAGTTTTGGTTTGACATAAATATGGAATTTGAATGTTAAAGTATATGTATTAAAGTACTTAAGGAGGTGTAGTCACTCTTATATATAAATGTATCCTACCCGTCCTATAGCCTACATTACAACCAAATAAAGTTCTAATTGATCCTAGATTGAATGAGCTTGATTAGTAGAGTAGTACACTACGGGCAAGATAATGGTGCATCTTTTGTGGCATATGAATGTTATTTCTGAGAGTGAGTGAATTTTTTCTATCTTGAGTTCCTAAGTGTTCTTTAATATTATTGTGTGGAACTACTATCTTTTGTTATGTGAGGGCACTTGATTCATGAAGGAAAAGTAATTTCAGTGACCTCTATGTTAGAGTAAGTGGGTGAGTTGTAAATAATGTGTGGTACTTCTGAGTCAATCTGGAGGTGAAGATGTTATACTTTTGTGCTTAGTCTATTTTAAATACTCTTTGTATGATGAGTTAGGAGAATTGTTTAAAAAGGGGGTGTCTTAGAAAAACATGCAGTTTAATTGCTCGAAGACGAGCAACGACTTTAGTGTGGGGTGTTAATGATAGGCTACAATTACGTATTTTAGTCGCTTATTACGTTCAAATTTACTGCACTATAATTGGGTTTGAGCTTTAATCACTAGTGTCTTGCATTAATTGTATGTTTTATGCCTTGTAGGAGTGATTTCGAGCTATGTAGATGTTATGGAATAAATTCAAGTGATTCGGAGTTTTGAAGTCTGAGTAAAAGCCCAAGTAATTAACTCGGGATTGTATTTGAGGATCAACAGATGATAGAGCAACAAAACAAAGAATCAAGTAGGCATATCGAGTACTATCTAGTAAAATGCACATAACTTTTTGCTTAGAACTCCATGTGGGATCCACAATATGTTGGAAAGCTAACTCAAAGAGCTATAATTTTTCATATTTTATGTTTTTCAAATTTCAAACGAACAAGGTGAAAAATTTGGTCATAACCGCGATCGTGGACCTGAGGTGGCTGAGGCAGTATACCTGCCAAATACCGCGATCGCAGTTATCGAGACCTGAATAATTATCTTTTTTTGCATAGGAAAATGTATAATTATTTAGGCCCGACCCAACTTGGTATATATACATGGAAAAATGATATTTTTGAGAGGGGAGAATAATATTAAACACAGATTCTACCTATGGAGGCAGAGACACAATAAGAGCAAGGCGGAAAATTCTTCTACGAGTTTTTCCTTCCTCTTCCTATTTTTTCATTGTTGATTATGACTTTTCGTATTGTAGTTTTATGTACTATTATGAATAGCTAATTAATTATCTAGGTTTTTGATGGAACCTTTTGTAGGATAAATTCTTGTTAATATTTTTATATAATTGGGCTGTTGGATTTCTCTATTTGTTCAACTATGTGTTCATTGTTGTTGATTGACTGGACAGCGATTGATTGTGCCTATTTATTATGTGTTGCTTGAGAAAGGATACATGTTTAGGTGGTTGTTGATCAACTTCACTCCTAAAGTATGTGAGAAATCACTATAGTAGGTTTAAAGGCAGGTTTAGATATAACAAAGCCTTGACGTGGTCATATGAGCAGTTAGATAAAGACAACTAGCATAGTTCGAGAGAATATGTCTAGAAAATTGTTGTGGTTGATTGAGAGAGAATTACGGCACCTAACGTGCCCACTATCAGTAGAGAATACATTGGCAAAATCTTAGGGAACATAGCTAGAAGGATTTCGACAAATGGGGAAATCATAACTCTATTCCTCTTTAATTTAGTCTCCAACCCTTTGTCTCGTTAGTTGATAATTTTACCGCTTTCTAGTATTTGTTAGTTAATTAGTAAGATATAAAAATCTTAATATTATAACTTAGAAAATTTTTCAAACTTGTCCTTTAGTGATATTAAACATATATAGTTAGGCCTTAGTTCTCTGTGAGATTCGACTCTGGACTTTTAGACCAGGTTATATTTGCAGCAACCGCCTTATCCTTTTTAGGACTACAGTTGGGTGTGATCAAGTAAAATAATGGGATATTAATGAAAAATCATGAAAACCTACCTATTGGTTCTGATCTATACCCTGGAGTGAATGAGACGAACTTCCACCAAGTTAAACGTGGAAGAGGTCGTGACCCCTGTCGTAGTCATGGTCGTGGTCGGGGAAGAAACTTTATTCGTGGTAATAATAATGCACAAAAGAACCCTTCTCACCACTAGAGGTGGAAAAAGAAGGAACAAAAGCATAAAGCGATGCAAGCACCAAATGCAGAAAATGCATGCTATATAAGTGGAGGGAAAGGGCACTGGCCACGTACCTGTCGTGCGCCAAAATACCTAGTTGAGCTTTATCAAGCCTCCCTGAAGAAGATAGAGAAAAATGCTGAAGCAAATTTTATTTCTGAAGATAATTTAGACTTCATGTATTTGGATGTAGCTGATTACTTTGCACACTCAGAAGGAGAAACAAGTCATGTAATTAGTAGTGAATATGTAGAAATGTAAATATTCTAATTTTTATTGTTTATAATAGATAGTATGATTATGTAATTGTTGTACATAAATAAAAGTTATGTTTTGATAATGATGTCTATTATAAAATATTTTATTTATGTCATTTTGAATAATATGGATAATCCTCAAACTATGTTTGGATCAAAGACAAATCATGAAGATATTTGTGTTATTGATAGTGGAACAACTCATTCCATATTCAGGGATCAGAATACATTTCTTATTTGCATAAAGAAAAAGAAACTATTTCAACAATTTCTAGTAATATAAGTTCGATTGAAGGCTCCGGAAGAGCCATTATATTATCTAAAGGAATAAAACTTATTATACATAATGTATTATTCTCCTCCAAGTCCCGAAGAAACTTGTTGAGTTTTATAGATATCCGCTGAAATAGGTATCATGTTGAGACCATAGATGAAATGAAAGTGGAATATCTTTATATTACAAAGAATATTTCTGGCCAGAAATGCATTGTACAAAAGTTACCAACTTTATCTTCTGGCTTATACTATTCAAAAATTAGTACAGTTGAAGCACACTCTATCGTAAACCAGAAGTTTACGGATTCAAATACTTTTGTGCATTGGCATGGCCATTTGAGCCATCATGGATCAATAATGACGAGATAAATTACTGAAAATTCGAGTGGGCATCCATTAAAGAACCTGAAGATTCTTACAAGTGATGTATTTCTTGCAATGCCTGTTATCTAGGCAAAATGATCACTATACCATCACCAGTGAAGGTTGGCATTGAATCCCCTGCCTTTTTAGAGCGTATACAAGGGGATATATATGGACCTATTCACCTACCAACTGGGTTGTTTAGATATTTTTATGGTCCTAATAGATGCATCTTCAAGATGGTCTCATGTATGATTACTATCATCTCGCAACCTGGCATCTGCAAAGCTATTACCCCAAATAATTCGATTAAGGGCATAATTCCCAGATTATCCTATAATGGCTATTCGCCTTGATAATACTAGAGAATTCTCATCTCAAGCTTTTGATGATTATTGTATATCAATTAGGATAAAAGTTGAACATCATGTAGCTAATGTTCATACTTAAAATAGCTTAGCAGAGTTATGTTGCCACGACCCGAATTTTCCATTCTCGAGAGTCATGATGGAGCCTACTAGTGGGAGCTAGGCAAGGCAAACCTTAATCACTTTTTCATTACAATATACTCCTTTCTAATTATAAATAGCATGAAACAACGAAAATAAATCAATAAATAAGCGGAAGTCTTTAATTAAAGGACTGATTAAAATACGAAAAACCCAACATAATCCTCTACCCAAGACTCGTGTCACAATACTCACAAACTACTAAGAGTGCTAAATACAATCGTCTGAAAGATATAACTATTTATCTCGAATACAATGAGATAACAGACTAAAATAAAGGATAGAGGAGACGTCGGGCCTGCGGACGCCTGCAAGGCTACCTCGGTGTCTCGCTGGACTGAAGGCTGGCTCTCGCGCTACAGTTGCTGCTGTCCAAGACCTGGATTTGTGCAAAAGAGCACAGAGTGTAGTATCAGCACAACTGACCCCATGTGCTGGTAAGTGTCTGGCCTAATTCCGGCGAGGTAGCGACGAGGCTAGGACCTAACTCTAGATAAACCGGTGCAGTTATATAATAAATAGCGGAAAAGTAAATAGGTAATAAGCAATTAAAACTGGGGAAGGGAAACATGTTGCAGGGGTGACAGATAAACAGAATATCAAGAACAATAAGGAAACTGTAATTTAACTTCAAACATGGGTAAAGAGAAATAAAGGCAATTCCCACTTTCAACTTCATCTTGTTGCAGGCGTGCAACCCGATCCTATTTCTCAAATCTCGTGTAGGCGTACGACTTGTTCCCATTTTATTATATCTCGTGGTTGGCGTACCATCCACTCCCAGTTCTCATATCTCGTGGTAGGCGTACCACCCATTCCCATTTTATTACATCATGTGGTAGGCGTACCACCTGCTCCTATTTCATTATATCTCGTGGTAGGCGTACCACCCGCTCCCCTATATAATATTGTTGTGGCGTGCAACCCGGTCCACATATATAATATTATTGCGACGTGCAACTCCATCCATATATAATATTGTTGCGGCGTGCAAACAAATCCATATATAATATTGTTGTAGCATGCAACGGAATCCATATATGATATTGTTGTGGCGTGTAACCCGATCCAATATAATATTTGTTGTGGCGCGCAACCCGATCAATTATACATATAGTAATAAAAATGTTGTGGCGCGCAACCCGCTCCAAATATACAGCTTACAATGATCATGATAACAATCCCGGCAAGGGATTAACCATAAATTATACTATCTCAGCAAGGTAGCTTAACAGTACAAGTAAATACGTCCCGGCAAGGGAGAATCAGCTATAACCAGACTTGTTATAACATCTAACTACCACAACTATAACTAAACTTGTTCCAACATCTAACTACCTCAACTATAACTAAACTTGCTCCAACATCTAGCTACCTCAACTATAACCAAACTCGTTCTGACACCTAACTACCGCGACGATAATTAAACTTGTTGCAACACCTAACTACTTTAGCTATAACCAATCTCATTTCAACATCAAACTATTTTAGCTATAGCTAAACTTATTACAACACCTAAACAAGGAACCATCAACCTAACAATAGACTGGCAAGGGGGCAATATAATGATCTCTTCTCTTTATCACTGTTACTTCACAATTCACTTCGTAACTCGAGCCAATACTCAAGAGTTTAAATTACCACTTATACTTCCATAATTCGATTTACAACTTGAGCCAACGCTTTACAGTGTTTATAGGTTGCAATTCTTTCCACAACTTTACATAATAATGGAAATCATCACCAAGGCATGAATAATACCACGAAATAATGAAAATCACAATATAAGACTCACGGTCATGCTTGACACCAATGTATAGAAACTCATCACCATGCCGATACGTCGTACTCAACAAGAAGCAAATATCAAATAGGACACGACTCCTAATCCCTCAAGCTACGGTTAGACCTAACACATACCTCAAACTTTCATGGCCAACTCAACCCTCAACAACCGCCTTTCCTTTTAAATTCAGCTCCAAATCAATTGTATCTACGGCAAAGGGTCAAAACTATTCCTAGACAATTGGAGTTGGTACAATAATGCCCTCCGTCCATCTATTTTGAAAAAAGTTTCCCTCGCCGTTATCTTTTTGGCTCAAGAATGTCCTTACGACTAACGGTCATGTTAGTTAAAAACAAATTAATTAATTTCCATGTGCCATAACGAAAAAAAGGTCAAAACTGCCCCTAGACTATTGGAGTTGGTACAATAATACCCCATCTCAAAAAATCCCTCCCTTCCCCCCCTCCCCCCAACGTGTGGGTTCATATTCCTCTTTTTTTTCTCATCCTTTTTTGACCTTGCACTCTATTTGAATAATCACTAAAAATATCATTAAAATTTTATTTTCAGACAACCAAAAATTTTTGTCACCAATTCAAAAATCCTGTTAAGCAAAAAAACGTAATTAATTTGCATGTATCATCGTCTCATTGATTGGTTGTCTGAAGATAAATCTTTAATGATATTTGTAGTGATTATTCAAATATAGCATCCTCGTAAATTAAGCTATTTTACGAGGATGCTCTTTAGGTTATATCAATACCGCCAATTTTTTTAAAAAAGAAGACAAATAAATCAAGAGAAATATTTGAGATTATATGCCTGAGAATATGAGAGAATACGACTTATTGGTGAATGTGACTGTAATAAACACTTGATTGAGCGTATTGTATGAAGCAGTAAAGTGTAGTAAGAAAAATTGATGATGAATGGTATTTCTGTGATGAAAAAATAGGAATATCGATGTGTACGTTTACAAAGAAATAGGAAGAGGAAGGTGATTAACTATAAGAGAGAGTTTTGCTTGCTTAAAGAAAAAAAATAGGTGTACGAGAGTTCTAGTTGGTGGAATAATTTTTAAAAGAAAGAGGAGAAAGTAACAGAGGAAAACGGTCTTAGAATGTGGGTGAGATTATTTTAATTAGGTGAGTCTTAGGTTACGCCAATGGGACGATGATACATGAAAATTAATTACGTTTATTTTGCTTAACTGGGTTTTTGAAAGTTGTCTGACGTAAAGTATTGGTGACAAAATATTGGTTGTCTGAAAATAAAACTTTAATGATATTTGTAGTGACTATTCAAATAGAGTGCAAGGTCAAAAAAAAGGATGAGAAAAATAAGAGGAATATGAACTCACACGCTGGAGGGGGGGAGAGGGAAGGGAGAGATTTTTTGAGATGTGTGTATTATTGTAACAACTCTAATAGACTAGAGGTAGTTTTTCGTTAACGCACATGGAAATTAGTTAATTTTTTTATCTAACATGGCCGTTAGTCGTAAGGGCATTGTTGAGCCAAAAAGATAACGGTGAGGGCAATTTTTTCAAAATAGGTGGACGGAAGGCATTATTGTACCAACTCCAATTGTCTAGGCGTAGTTTTGACCCTTTTGCGTTGTATCTATACATAAATAACTTCATAAAATCAATAAATGCTAAATAATCCAAATCCCAATATTTAATTATACCTTTTCCCTTATTTTCCCTAAAAACTCAAAAATCGACCCAGACCCGCTTGGTCAAAATACGAGGTTCGGACCAAAACCAAATTCCCCATTCACCCACGAGCCAAATATATAATTTGTTTTCAAATTTGACCCCAAAATGAGGTCTAAATTAAGAAAATTGAAAAACCCTAACTCTACCCAAATCCCCAAATTTTTCTACCCTAAATTACATGTTTTAGGTATAGGAATTCATTAGATGTTGAAGAAAATGGAAGGAAACAAGCAACGATTACTAAACCAATAAGTCTTCGGTGAAGGATAGCTTTGATGGACGCCTAAGGACCTTGAAGAAGAAGGAGTTCGTGAATGTTTATGAAAATCCCGCAATAACACTGTTTTGGAATTAAAAATATAACTTGGAGAAATTGCCCTTCGCGTTCGCGACAGGCTGGTCGTGTTTGCCAAGCGTAGCACTTACTGATCATTGTGTTTGCGAGCTAGAGAATGCGAGCGCATAGAGTAAAAGGATGAGGTTTAGAAATTTGTTCTATGTGAACGCGTAGGCTGCCACACGAACGCGATGAGGAAACAATGCAAGGCTACGCGAACGTGGTCACATGCATGCGAACGCGAAGAGGAAAAAGAAGACTGAGCCCTCAGATTCAAATAACCCTACGCGAACGCAAGGGCAAGGACGCGAATGCGAAGGAGGAAAAAAAGTAGAGCATCGCGAACGCGAGATGAACAATGTGAACGCATGGAAGAAACTGGATCTGCAACAGCTGAAGCAAATCTCCAAATTTTCTAAGTTGGAAACCACTCCGAATCACCTCCGAAACACTCTCGAGCCTTCGGGGCTCCTAACTAAACACATGCACTAACTCAACAACATCATACGAACTTAACCGTGCAATCAAATCACCATAATAACATAAAAACAATGAATCAAGCCTCAAAATCAAGAGTTTTTCTTCAAACTTCATAAACTTTCAAATTTTGAACATTATGCCTGGAACACGTGAAACAATGTCCGATTTCAACCAAACTTTACAGAAATATCTTAAATTACAAATAAGACATGTACCGGGGCCGGAACCAAAATACGGGCCCGATACCAACACGTTCTAATCAATTTTCGTTGCCATTTTCCTTAATAATTTTAGAAAAACAATTTTACTCAAAAATTTATTTCTCGGGCTTGGAACCTCGGAATTTGATTCCGGGCATACACCCGAGTCTCATATTTTCCTACGGACCCTCCGAGACCGTCCAACTACGGGTCCGGGTATATTTACCTAAAATATTAACCAAAGTCAAGTTTATTCATGTTAATATAAAAAGTTTAGCATTTTTCACAAAATTTCACATTTAAGCTTTCAAACTATGCGCCCGAACTGCTCTCACAAATCGAGGCGACTATAAATGAGGTGTTCAAGACCTCAAAAGCATGAAGTGAATAAGAAAATAGGTGATGACCCTTTGGGTCGTCATATTCTCCACCTCTAAAACAACTGTTCGTCCTTGAACGGATAGAAGAAGGAAGTACCTGAGTCAGGGAATAGATGAGGGTAACGGCTCCATATATCGGGCTCGGACTCCTAGATCAATGCCTCAGGAGGCTAACCTCTCCACTGAACACGAACAGAAGGGAAACTCTTGGATCTTAACTGGAAAACCTGCCGATCTAAAATAGCTACCAGTTCCTCCTCGTAAGATAAGTCCTTGTCCAACTGGACAGTGCTTAAACCTATCATGTAGGCTGGATCGCCGTGATACCTCTGAATCATGAACACATGAAACATTGGATGCACGGCTGATAAGCTCCGTGGCAAAGCAAGTCTATAAGCCACCTCTCCTACTCAATCAAGAATCTCAAACGGACCAATTAACCTGGGGCTAAGCTTGCCCTTCTTCCCAAATATCATCACGCCTTTCAAAGGTGACACTTAGAGCAATACCCGCTCACCAACTATAAAATCCACATCTCAAACCTTGCGCTCTGCATAACTCTTTTTCCTGGACTGAGTTGAACGAAGCCTATGCTGCATGATCATGACCTTGTCCAAGGCCTCCTAAACCAGATCTGTACCTAATAACTGAGCCTCTCCCGGATCAAACCATCCAACAGGAGACCGACACCGCCTACTACATAAGGCCTCATAAGGAGCCATCTGGATACTCGAGTGGTAGCTATTGTTGTAGGCAAACTCTGCTAGAGGCAAAAATTGATCCCACAAACCTCCAAAGTCAATAACACAAGCTCGAAGCATATCCTCTACGATCTGAATAGTCCGCTCGGACTGACCGTTCGTCTGGGGATGAAATATTGTGCTCAGATCAACCCGTGTACCTAACTCTCGCTAAACTGCTCTCCAGAAGCGCAAGGTAAACTGCGTACCCCGATCCAAAATGGTAGATGCAGGCACATCATGGAGGCGAACAATCTCCCGAATATAGATCTCAGCTAACCTCTCAGAAGAATAGGAGACTGCATAGGAATGAAATGCGCTGACTTGGTCAACCTATCAACAATGACCCATATCGCATCGAACTTCTTGGGAGTATGCGGAAGCCCGGTAACAAAATCCATAGTGATCCGCTCCTACTTCCACTCGGGAAGCTCAATCCTATGAAATAAACCACCCGATTCTCTGATGCTTGTACTTAACCTGCTGACAATTCAAACAAGGAGCCACATATGCTATGATATCCTTCTTCATCACCAATAATGTATCCGCAAGTCCCAATACATCTTTGCGGTGCCCGAATAAATAGAGTACCGGGATCTATGGGCCTCTCTAAGATCAACACTCGAAGCCCATCCACATTAGGCACATATACTCGACCCTGCAATCTCAACACAATATCCTCAGCTAAGGTAACATGCCTAGAACCTCTGCGCTGCACAGTGTCTCTAAGGACACACAAATGGGGATCAACATACTGCCGATCACGAATATATTCCAATAATGAAGAACGAGCAACCGTGCAAGCTAACGCACAACTGGGATCAGAAATATCGAGCCACATGAACTGATTGGCTAAATCCTAAACATCCAAAGCAAGCGGCCTCTCACCGATCGGAATATAAGCAAGACTGCCCATACTGGCTGACTTCCTACTTAGAGTATTGGCCACCACATTGGCCTTCCCCGAATGATATAGAATGGTGATGTCATAATACTTAAAAACTCTAACCACCTCCTCTACTTCAAATTCAACTCCTTTCGCTTGAACAAGTACTGGGACTCTTGTGGCCAGGGAACACCTCACATGTCACGCCATACAAATAGTGCCTCCAAATCTTCAATGAGTGAACAATGGCTGCTAACTCCAAATCATGAACCGAATAGTTCTTCTCATGAATCTTCAACTGCCTCGAAGCATAGGCAATGACCTTCCCATCCTGCATCAATACTGCTCCAAGACCAACGCGAGAAGCATCACAATAGACTGTATAAGGCCTTGAATCCGTGGGCAAAACCAACACTGGTGCCGTAGTCAGAGCTGTCTTGAGCTTCTGAAAGCTTGCCTCACACTCATACAACCATCTGAATTGGGAACACTTTTGGGTCAATCTGGTCATCGGGGCTGCAATAGATGAAAATCCCTCCACAAACCGTCGATAGTAGCCTGCCAACCCCAAGAAACTCCGAATCTTTGTAGCTGATGATGGTCTAGACCAGCTCTTGACTGCCTCAATCTTCTTTGGGTCCACCTGAATACCCTCTGCTGATACAACATGACCCAGAAATGCAACTAAACTCAACCAGAATTCACACTTCGAGAACTTAGCATATAACCGAATATCCCCCATAGTAGAGAACCACTCTAAGGTGTTGCTCGTGATCTTCCTGGCTGTGGGAATATTTCAATATATCATCAATGAAAACTATCACGAATGAATCCTAATAAGGCCTGAACACTCAGTTCATCAAGTCCGTGGACGTTGCTGGGGCATTTGTCAACCCGAATGACATAACCAAGAACTTATAATGCCTGTACCAAGTGTAAAAAGGTGTCTTAGGGACATCGTACGCCCTAATCCTCAACTGATGGTAGCCAGATCACAAGTTAATCTTGGAAAATACCCTAGCACCCTAAAATTGATCGAACAAATCATCTTTCCTCGGTAGTAGATACTTATTCTTGATCGTTACCTTGTTCAATTGCCGGTAATCAACACATATTCTCGTTGACCCATCCTTCTTCTTGACAAATAACACTGGCACACCCCAATGTGAGACATGGGGTCTAATAAAACCCTTCTTAAGAAAATCCTGCAACTGTTCCTTTAGCTCCTTCAACTCCAGCGGGGCCATACGATATGGCCGGATAGAAATGGGCTGAGGGCCCAAAACCAGATCAATGCAGAAATCAATATCCCTGTCGGGTGGCATACCCGTAAGGGGTGAAGGAAAAACATCAGGGAACTCACAAATAACAGGCACAGAATCGATAGAGGGAACCTCAGCACTAGAATCCCGAACATAAGCCAAATAAGCCAAGCACCTCTTCTAGACCATACACTAAGCCTTTACATACGATATAACACTGCGGGTAGAATGACCTAGAGTCCATATCCACTCTAAACGAGGCATACCCGGTAGAGCTAAGGTTATAGTCTTGGAATGACCGTCAAAATAGAGTGGTAAGGTGCCCTAATATGACATCGAAATTAACCATATCCAGAAAAAGCAAATCTACACAAGTCTCAAGACCTCCAATCACCACTATACATGATCAATGAACACGATCCACCATAATAGAATCACCCACCATCATAGACACATAAACAAGGGCACTCAAAGAATCACTATGAATGACCAGATACAAAGCAAGATAAAATAAAAACTCCTCTACCGTAACCCAGAATGGTACATGCACCTCCACCTCTAGCATCTCTACCTCCACCTCCAACTGACTGAGCAGGCTGGACGAATCCCTCAATAAACCTCATCACTCTCTCTCACACTAGGAAGTATGATAAGAGCATGACGAGCCAAGTCAATGAATCTGATCTTGTACTGAGTAGAAGTCATGGAACCCTACTGGAGACGCTCAAACTGCCTCCGATTGACCTCTTTCTGAATTATGGGGAGAAACTTCTCTAGAAATAGCTGCGTAAATGTCCTCAAGTCAAAGAGGACGACCTCACCGGTCTAGCCAACCAATAATATCTCCAACAGATCTTGGCGGATTCAGACAAGCGAAAGGTAGCAGAATCAACCCCATTAGTCTCAACTATCCCGATGTTTCTGAGAACCTCATGACAACTGTCTTGATAATCATGGGGATCCTTAGTAGATGCACCGCTAAATGTAATAGTGATGAACTTGGGAAACCTATCCAACCTCCACAAAGCCTCCGAAGACGTAGATAATCTATCATCGGTCTATGTTGCTGCTTGGCTGAAGAAGCAGTACATGACCTCGCCATTCGCGAAAGAACAGAGTAGAAATCCAATTAACATTGAGAAATAAATCCGCACGACAAGAAAGAACAAATGTGAAAATTTTCAAACTCCGTTGCCTCTAAGGGATAAATACAGACGTCTCCGTATCGCTCACTCAGACTCCACTAAGCTTTTCTGTGAGTTGTGAGACCTATGCAGCCTAGAGCTCTGATACCAACTTGTCACGACCAGGATTTCCACCCTCAGGGTCGTGATGACGCCTACTAATGGGAGATAGGCAAGCCAAACCTTAATCACTTTTTCATTACAATATACTTGTTAAGAATTATTAATAATAGCATGAAACAACGGAAATAAATAAATAAATAAATAAATAAGCGGAAGTCTTTAATTAAAGGGACTGATTAAAATGCGAAAAATCCAACATAATCCTCTACCCAAACTGGTGTCACAATATTCACGAACTATTAAGAGTGCTAAATACAATCGTTTGAAATAAATATAACGGGTTGTCTCGAATACAATGAGATAATAGACTAATATAAAGGATATAGGAGACGTCGCGCCTGCGGACGCCTGCAGGGCTACCTCGGTATCTCGCTGGGTTGAAGGCTAGCTCTCGCGCTACTATTGTTGTTGTCCAAGACCTGGATCTGTGCAAAAGAGCACAAAGTGTAGTATCAGCACAACCGACCCAATGTGCTTGTTAGTTTCTGGCCTAACCTCGGCGAGGTAGTGACAAGGCTAGGACCAGACTCCACATAAACCTGTGCAGTTATATAATAAATGGAAAAAGATTAAACAGGTAATAAGCAATTAAAACTGGGGAAGGAAAACATACTGCGGAGGTGATACAAAACAGAATATCAAGAACAATAAGGAAACTGTAATTTAATTTCAAACACGTGTAAAGAGAAATAAAGGCGATTTCCACTTTCAGCTTCATCTTGTTACACACGTGCAGTCCGATCTCATTTATTATATCTCGGGGTAGGCATACCACCCGTTCCCATTTTATTATATCACGTAGTAGGCGTACCACCCGTCCCCAGTTCTCATTTCTCGAGATAGGTGTACCACCCGTTCCCATTTCCTTATATCCTGTGGTAGGCATACTACCCGCTCCTATTTTATTATATCTCGTGATAGACGTATCAACCGCTCCCCTATATAATATTGTTGCAGCGTGCAATCCGGTCCACATAAATAATATTGTTACGGCGTGCAACCCGATCTATATATAATATTGTTACAGCATGCAACCCGATCCATATATAATATTATTTCAGTATGCAACCCGATCCATATATAATATTGTTGCGGCATGCAACCCGATCCAATATAATATTTGTTGCGGCGCGCAACCCGCTCCAAATATACAGCTTACAATGATCATGACAACAGTCCCGGCAAGGGATTAACCATAAATTATACTATCCCGGCAAGATAACTCAACTGTACAAGTATATACGTGCCGACAAGGAAGAATCAGCTACAACCAGAGTTGTTCCAACATCTAACTACCACAACTACAACCACACTTTTTCCAACATCTAACTACCTCAACTATAACCAAATCTGCTTCAACAGCTAACTACCTCAACTTAACCAAACTCGTTCCGACACCTAGCTACCTCGACGATAATTAAACTTGTTACAACACCTAACTACTTCAGCTATAGCCAATCTCATTTCAACATCTAACTACTTTACATATAACTAAACTTATTACAATACCTAAACAAGGAACCATCAACCTAACAATAGACCGGCAAGGGGGCAATATAATGATCTCTTCTCTTTATCACTTTTACTTAATAATTCACTTCGCAACTCGAGCAAATACTCTAGAGTTTAAATTACCACTAATACTTCGATAATTCGTTTTACAACTGGAGCCAACGCTCTACAATGTTTACAGGTCGCAATTCCTTCCACAACTTTATATAATAATGAAATCATCATCAAGGCATGAATAATACCACGAAATCATATAAATCACAATATAAGACTCACGGTCATGCTTGACACCAACGTATAGATACTCTTCACCATGCCTATACGTCGTACTCAACAAAAACCAAATAGCAAATAGGACATGACTCCTAATCTCTAAAGCTAAGGTTAAACCAAACACTTACCTCGAACTTCCATGGCCAACTCAACCCTCAACAACCGCCTTTCCTTTCGAATTCGGCTCCGAATCAATTGTGTCTATACATAAATGACTTCATACATCAATAAATGCTAAATAATCCGAATCCCAATATTTAATTATAGCTTTTCCCTCATTTTTTTTCAAAAACTCAAAAATTGACCCTGGCCATGCTTGGTCAATATGATGAGGTTCAGACCAAAATCAAATCCCACATTCACCCACGAGCCCAAATATATAATTTATTTTCAAATTTGACCCCAAAACGAGGTTTAAATTAAGAAAATTAAAAAATCGGCATAATAGCATAAAAAATAATGACTCAAGCCTCAAAATTAAGAGTTTTTCTTCAAACTTCATAAACTTTCAAATTTAGAACTTCAAGCCGGGAACGCGTTAAACGACGTCCGATTTCAACCAAACTTTACAGGAATATCTTAAATTACATGTGAGACCTGTATCGGGCGCCGGAACCAAAATACGGGCCCAATATCAACACATTCTAATCAATTTTTGTTTCTATTTTCCTTAATAATTTCTGAAAATAATTTTACTCAAAAATTTGTTTCTCGGTCTTGTGACATCAAAATTCGATTCCGGGCATACGCCCAAGTCCTATATTTTTCTATGGACCCTACGGGACCGTCCAATCACGGGTCTGGGTTCATTTACCTAAAATATTGAGCAAAATCAAATTTATTCACGTTAATATAAAAAATTAAATATTTTTCACAAAATTTCACAGTTAAGCTTTCTGGCTACGCGCCTGGACTGCGCATGCAAATCGAGAGAACTATAAATGAGGTTTTGAAAGTCTCAAAAGCACGAAATAAATAAGAAAACAGGTGATGACCCTTTGGGTTGTCACACATGCATTAAATGCTTGCAATTGATAGCGACACTACTACTTATGAAAATAAAATTGTCCACTACTGCATGGGGCCATGCTATCTTGCATGAAACATTACTTATCTGTCTCAGACCGACACATTATAATAAATATTCTCCGTCATAATTAGTTTTTGGTCATGAATCAAATATTGCCCATCTACGCATTTTTGGATGTGCTGTATATGTGCTAGTAGCACCACCACAACGTAGTGAGATGGGACCACCGAGAAGGATATGAATATGTGTTGGGTTTGAATCACCCTCTATTATTTGGTATCTTGAACCATTTGCAGGAGATTTATTTACTACTCGATTTTTAGATTGTCGATTTAATGAAATGAATTTCCCACAACTAGGGGGAGAGAAAAAGGAAATCAAAAGAGAAATTGTGTGAAAATTTTCGCCATTATCTCACTTTTATCTACGTACCCCTATATATAATCAGGAGGTCTAGAAGATCATCCATTTACAGAATATAGCAAATAGAATACTAGACGCATTTACTCATTTGAAAGGATAACTAAATTATATATCCCTGCAGAGAATGTGCCTATCCGAATTGATGTCCTAGTAGGACCATCTACTAGCATAAGCTAGTGAACCTAAAACACACCTGAAGTGTGGTAGGCCTTTGGTTTCTAAGGATCGAAATCCTTGAAAAAGAAAATCAACAAATGATCAAAACGATACTACGAAGGGATTTTCCGAAGAGACCCAAAATCTGATTAGTTCTGAGATTTCTGAAGAAATCAATGAACCCAAAACTCATGTGAGTGAGGAACTTTTAATGAGTTCCATTGGTGATGAGATTAATTTAAATCAATTTGAAATTATGGTGGATATTATTTTTGCATATAATGTTGCACTTAATATTATGCAAGATAGTGAAGATCTTGGACCTCGATCTGCCGAAGAATATCGACAAAAATTTGATTGGCCAAAATGGCAAGAGGCAATAGGAATTGAAGTCACTTGCTAAAAGAGAGGTCTTTGGACCACTAGTCCAAAAACCTACTGGTATAAAATCAGTTGGTCGTAAATGGGGTTTTGTGGAAAAAAGAAATGATAAAAATGCAAGGGTTCTCACAACGACCTAGAGTCGATTTTGATGAAACATATTCACCTGTTATGTATGCCATAACATTTTGATATATCATCAATTTAGCACTACATGAAAAGCTTGAAATACATCTAATGGATGTAGTTACAACTTATCTATACGGTTCACTTGATAATGAGATTTATATAAAAATCCCTAAAGGATTTAAAATGCCTAGAGCAAAATCTTAGGAAATGTATTCAATCATATTACAAAGATCTTTATACGGTTTAAAGCAATCTAGGCGGATGTGATATAATCGCCATAGTGAATATTTTTTGAAAGAAAATTATATAAATAATGTTATTTGTCCATGTATTTTTATAAAGTAAATTGCATCAGAACTTCTTATACTTGCTGTTTATATTGATGACATAAATCTTGATGGAACTCCAGAAGAGCTCCAAAAAGCAATTGAATATCTTAAGAAAGAATTTGAGATGAAAGATTTTGGAAAGAAAAGACTTTCTCTTGGTCTGAAAATTGAACATTTAGTGGACGGAATTTTTATCCATCAATCTGCCTATACAGAGAGAGTCTTAAAACGCTTTTACATGGACAAAGTACGCCTATTGTGTACACCAATGGTTGTTCGATCACTTGAAGTAAATAAGGATTTGTTCCAACCTCTAGAAGAGGACGGGGAACTCCTTGGTCCCGAAGTACCTTATCTCAGTACAATTGGTGCACTAATGTATCTTGCTAATGCTACAAGGCCCGACATAGCATTTTCTGTTAATTTACTAGCAAGATACAGTTCTTCTCCAACATAGAGATATTGGAACATGATTAAGCATATATTGCGATATTTAAAGAGAACTCTTGATATAGGTTTTTTTTATGCTAACAAAGATACTGCAGATCTTTTTGATTATGCAGATGCATGTTATTTATCTGATCCCCATAAAGCTCGATCTCGAATATGATATTTATTTACACATGGAGGTACTGTCACATCATGGCGCTCCACAAAGCAATCTAATGTTCCTACTTCTTCAAATTATGCTAAGATAATAACTATTCATGAAGCAAGTAGTGGATGCGTATGGTTGAGATCAATAATTTATCTTATTCGAGAAAAATATGGTTTGGAATGTGAGAAAAGACTCACTATTTTATATGAAGACAATATTGCATGCATAGCCAAATTGAAGGGAGGATTTATAAAGGGAGATAGCATGAAGTACATTTCACCAAAATTATTCTACATACGACCTTTAGAAAATGATGATATTGATGTACAATAAATCTGTTCAAGTAATAATCCAACAGATTTATTCACTAAATCTTTGCCAACTTCAACTTTTGAGAAGATGGTATACAATATTGAAATGCGAAGACTCAAATATTTGAAACAAGGTTTTCATCAGAGGGAGTAAAATACGCGATGCACTCTTTTTTCCTTATTAAGATTTTTTCCCATGGGATTTTCCTTGTAAGGTTTTTAATGAGGCACCTAGCAATGCGTATAACTAAATATGTGTACTCTTTTTTCTTCACTGAGATTTTTTCTCATGTGAATTTTTCTAGTAAGGTTTAAATGAGGCACATTATTTTTAATGAACATCCAAGAGAGGGGGGATGTTATAAATATATTATATTATAGATGTTCGTTTAGTACTTCATATTAAATAAACTTCCTAAAATATTCATATGAGACTCTGCTGTAAATATGTATATCTATTTAGTACGCTATTGAAAATAAGCCTCCTGAAGAAGCTTATCACTTTGGTACCAGATTATGGATAAATATTATCTTTGGTAGAAGATTATTCATACCGGGTATAATAAACTTATCCTTTTGATATTCCGTTATGAATAAATATTATCCCTAGTAGAAGATTATTTATACCTTGTACAATGAGCTTATCTTTTCAATATTTTGCTACGGATAAATATTACCCCCAGTAGAAGAGTATCTATACATGGTATAATGAGTTTATCGTTTCAGTATTCCGTTATGGCTAAACATTACTTCAGTAGAAGATTATCCATATTTGAAATAGTAGCAACTTACACAACAGTTTTCTTTCTTCTATAAATAAAAGAGATTTCAGTTCATTATATACATCAATTTGTATTCGAATATTTTATTAATTTCTCTTTATATTTGTCTTTACTTTACCGTCTTTATTTTATAACAATAAAATTATAAAGAGTTGCCACAATTAGGCGGATATTCATCCTTAGACCCTTAAATAAAGATTTTAAGTTCAAGTTCTTTACAACAATAATAAACAATTCAATAAAATTGTATAAATGGGATATAGGAAAAATAGAGTATATGTAGACCATATCCATATTTTGACAGTATAGAGATTATTTTCGAGAGATCTTCGGCTCAAAAAGACTTAAGTTCGAGCCCTTTATTAATTCTTTCTTAAAGTTCGAGCTCTTTTTTTTAAAAAATTTAAAAAAATATTTTTTTTATACGTGTTACATCATATAAATCTAAATTTATTGTTGCTTTATATAAGTATTGAAGAAAAATATTAAAGTAATAATAAAATTATTTTTATTTGTCATATAAATTACGAGTTCAAGCCATAAAAATAATAACTAATACCTATAACCTGGTTAGGCAAATCATATCACGTTTCTTAAAAAGCAACCTTATTTTGTCCTTGCGTGAATACAAATACACAAAATTATTCTTTTACTTTGTATAAATATCGAGCATCAAATAAAAAATAAACTAAAAAAGACATGTATCATAGAACCCCACATGTGCACCGGCTCTAACTGATGATCTTTATAGCTTTTCCAAAGACTCATCGTATCTTCTTTGAATTATTTTTTAATGGTATCTTGTTTAAATAAATATAAACAAATAAGGACACAGTTATAGGTGGAAACTATATGGAGTGAGTCACCAAACATGAACTGGGACGTGGCAGTCTTCTATTACAACACTGTGGTCGTTACTCAAAACGTCAAATTTCTGTTGTCCTTTTCAACTTTATCCTCCACCTCCCGCAGCCCATTGTTTAATATTAGTCCTTACTACTTTATAAAGAAATTGATGTTATAAATAGACTTCTATTTAAGGTGAATGTCAATAATTAGAGAGATTCTAGAGTTCTATTCTTGGTAGCTAAATCATCCCCCTTCCTATAAATAAAGGGGTCTTCTACCATTGTAAAACATCCCTAACAATCTCTAAGTATCAATAAGAATACTTCTCTATCTCTATTGCTCTTGTTCTTGTATTATTGTTCTTGTCTTTATATTATTTCATAACACGTTATCAGCACGAGACTCTACCGTCTCAAGAAGCTCATTGAGAAGAAAAATACAAAAAGAGAAAAGACCTAGAAGCACGACAATGAAACCCTAGGGACAGCAACCACTTCTTCTTAAAACCAATACACAAGACCCCAATCTCCATGGTTGCACCCTCATAGCCATCGAACCCTTAATCTGTACAACCAAGAATCTGACCAGCCGTCTCCAGCCACCACGCCAAGCCCCAGCCGCTGTTCTCTACCATCAAACGCCGGAACCCGGCGGGTTAGCAGCCACCTGCGCTGCTGCTGTCTCTCTCCCACTCCTTTTCCTCTGTCACTATCGCGCACCAACAACCCTTTCGTTTTGAACTCGCTAGAGGTGCAACACAGAGACAATCACTGTTCTTTTCGAAAATACCAATGAAACATTAAATCAACATTCAAGAACACTGTGGAACTGAAGAATGATATTATGGACGGATTCTTCTTGCTTGGAGGCTTTTCGCGATTGCGGTTACGCTTCAAGAGATAAGTATCGATTTTATGTTTGATTAAAATCTGTGATTGTGTGTTGTCTATATTACATGCAAGTGATAATGGCTATTTGCTTCCGCTATCCATACCTATTTTCTATCAATTAGGGTCAGAACTTGCTTGCGTCTAACTAGATAACATGATATATACTTGTATATATGTAAGATTATATACAGGAATATACTGTCGTGATTAGTGCATCTCTCGTGTGTTGTCAACACATACGAGGAATCTTTTATGAGATAATTACTTTCATGTTTCCCACTAATCACACACTTATGACACAATAATTATTCAGTGACCATAATGTCCGTTACCATTCACTGGATTTAGATAATATACGGCTTAAGAAATTGACTTCATAAAAACCAATGTAATAGTACAACCAAAAAATATGATGATATGCAACTCTTCTTGCCATAAAATATGTGAATAAAAGTCATTACTGTATGTTTTTGTTGCCTTGTCAAGTGTTTGAAAATAAGTAGTGTACATGTGTAGCATAATTGAATTAATGGTATGCAAGTAAGACTGTATACGTGGTCTTAAAAGTCTGAAAGAAGACAAAATTATTACCATGAAGGTATCAATGAATGTGGACGTGGCAAAGAATTCCGTCCAATTGAATTTGCTCCATTCCCTTTAGAGAATGTGGTAGCAGTATGTGATAAGTCTGAATGAAGACAAAATTATTACCGTAAAGGTATCAATGGATGTGGACGTGGCAATAGACGAAATTATAATCGTCATTATTGTGATAATGAGAATAATAAAGATTCTCAAAATAATCTTTCACTTTATGAAAATAATATTTGACATGAGATTGTGTAAAGCACATGATTATGATCCATTTCCTGAAGTGAATGTGATAATTATAATAGAGCCCGTAAGTATGAACACGCTCTTGATGTAATTTTGTTTTACGTCTGACATTATGAAAAAAAAGTTCGTTGCCCTTGAAATTTCGGGCAAGAACTATATGACATGGGTGTTGGATACTGAAATCCATTCGGATGCAATGGGTCCTGGAGACGCCATTAAAGACAGAAATAATGCATCCACCCAAAACTATGCTAAGGCCTTGATTTTCTTGCGCCATCACCTTGATGAAGGTTTGAAACTATGCTAAGGCCTTGATTTTCTTGCGCCATCACCTTGATGAAGGTTTGAAAATTGAATATCTCACAGTCAAAGAGCCACTCATCTTGTGGAATGGCTTAAAGGAGAGATATGACAACCTGAAGTTGGTCACTCTGCCACAAGCACGATATGATTTGGCTCATCTGAGGCTCCAAGACTTTAAGTCTGTTTCTGAATATAATTCTGCAATGTTCAGAATTACTTCTAAATTGAAACTATGTGGAGATAATATCACTGATTATGATATGCTTGAAAAAAACGTTTACAACGTTTCATGCCTCCAATATGGTTCTGCAACAACAGTACAGAGTGTAACATAGCAATTTACCTCATATCTGTTTGTTGTCATTCTACACGTCAATTGTTAATATCATTATTAACTGAAAGTTTTTACTGAATCTTATACTATGCTAAATTTTTGTAGCATGGCAGGTCACTATTACTTATACTATGGTGTTGTATATTTGCTGCAATTTTGCATAATATTATTTTTGCAATGGAAAATAACAGGTATAGAGTTATTGTTTCGCTTATTACCCCATTACGGCAGTAATATCTTTGCTGATATAGTGGCGCTTAAGCAAATATTATTTTATATTCTATCATTTACCACTAGAATGATTAGTTGAATGTTTATGAATTTGTTTTAACTATTTAGACTAGTGTTATATTATATGGGACTAAAACATGCGATCACCATTGCTGTTATTTGTGATATTAAGTGATATCACATCATATTTTTGCTTTCTGATAAATTAAGCAAATGTAACGACAACATTTATGAGAATATTACGCTAAGTTTTTGCCCTTTTTACGTTTTCACTTGTTGACTATATCTGTGTATAGCTACTTATGTGTAGGCATGACTATGTATATTATTTAAGTATGTGTAAGGCAGATGTTACTACAATTTCTGGTAGTAGTAAATTGATTGAAGGCTCCGGAAGAGCAACTGTAACTCTGCCCAAAGGCACGACGTTTATCTTAGAGAATGCAATGTTCTCCTCCAAGTCTAAAAGGAACTTGTTGAGTTTTAAAGATATCATTCAAAATGGATATCATATTGAGACAATAGATGAGAATAATCTTGAATTCGTTATGAGAACGAGGCTGCCCACTTCGGTATGGGGTCACGCCATCTTACATGCAGCAATGCTAATTCGTCTCAGACCGACGAATTACCACAAGTATTCCCCGTTGTAATTGGTTTTGGGTCATGAACCCAATATATCCCATTTAAGAATTTTTGGATGCGCAGCATATGTGCCTATAGCACCGCCATCCCGCACCAAAATGGGTCCGCAAATGAAGGTTAGGAATATATGTTGGGTTTGAATCGCCCTCCATCATTCGCTACCTCGAAACATTGATAGACGACTTGTTTACTGCACGATTTGCAGACTGTCGATTTGATGAGACACTTTTCCCAAAATTAGGGGGAGAAGTTGGTGAAACCAAACGGGAAATTTTGTGGAAAAATGCATCATTATCTCATCTTGATCCACATACCTCTATTTGTGAAACAGAGGTACACAAGATTATCCATTTGCAAAGAATAGCAAATCAAATGCCTGACGCATTTACGGACTTGAAGAGGATAACGAAATCCCACATTCCCGCAGAAAATGTTCCAATCCGTATTGATGTCCCTGTTGGAAAATCATCTAGTGTCATAACCAATGAGTCGAATGCACGCCTGAAGCGTGGCAGACCATTAGGTTCCAAAGATCGAAATCCTAGAAAGAGGAAAAAGAACGATCGAGATGACACTACGAAAGAATCTCATGAGGAAATTCATGATTTGACAAATTCTGAGATTCATGAAGAATCCATTGAGCCCGAGACTCTGGAAAATACGGAACTATCCCTAAATCCAATTAATATTGAGGCAAATATTAATCGAGTGGATATTGTGGTGGATAATGCCTTTGCTTATAATGTCGCATCTAGCATTATGCAAGAATGTGAGGATCTCGAACCTCAATCTGTTGAAGAATGTCGAAAAAGACAGGATTGGCCAAAGTGGCAAGAAGCAATTCAATCAGAATTGAATTCGCTGGCAAAACGTGAAGTTTTTGGCCCTATAGTTGAAACACCTAATGGTGTTAAGCCTGTCGGCTATAAATGGGTCTTTGTACGCAAAAGAAATGAGAAAAACGAGGTACAAAGATATAAGGCACGCCTTGTTGCACAAGGTTTTTCTCAAAGGCCTGGTGTCGATTATGAAGAGACATATTCGCCTGTAATGGATGCGATAACCTTTCGTTATCTCATAAGTTTTGCTGTCCATGAAAAGCTTGACATGCACTTAATGGATGTAGTTACTGCCTATCATTATGGCTCACTTGATAATGAGATATACATGAAAATTCCCGATGGACTCAAGATGCCAAACGCGCATAACTCAAAATCTCGGGAAATGTTCTCAATTAAATTGCAAAGATCCTTGTATGGTCTAAAGCAATCTGGACGAATGTGGTATAATCGTCTTAGTGAGTACTTGTTAAAAGAAGGCTATATAAATGACGCCATTTGCCCGTGTGTTTTTATAAAGAAAACAACATCGGAATTTGTTGTACTTGCCGTATATGTCGATGACATAAACCTTATTGGAACCCCTATAGAACTCCAAAAGGCAATTGATTATCTAAAGGATGAATTCGAGATGAAAGATCTCGGAAAGACTAAACTATGTCTTGGTTTGCAAATTGAATATTTGGCAAACGGAATTTTTGTTCATCAATATACCTATACAGAAAAGGTACTGAAACGGTTTTACATGGATGAAGCACTTCCTTTAAGTACACCGATGGTTGTTCGATCACTTGATGTGAACAAAGATCCATTCCGACCACAAGAAAGGAATGAAGAGCTACTTGGTCCTGAAGTACCATATCTTAGCGCAATTGGCGCACTAATGTATCTTGCAAATACTACAAGGCCTGACATATCCTTTTCAGTTAATGTCTTAGCAAGATTTAGCTCGGCTCCTACGAGGAGACATTGGAATGGGATCAAACACATATTGCGGTACCTAAAGGGAACTACCGATATGGGTTTATTTTATGGCAAGAATTGCAGCCCGGATCTTGTTGGTTATGCTGATGCTGGATATTTGTCCGACCCACACAAGGCTCGATCTCAAACGGGTTATGTGTTTACCTGTGGAGAAACCGTCATATCTTGGCGATCGACTAAGCAATCAATTGTGGCTACTTCATCTAATCATGCCGAGATAATTGCTATTCATGAAGCAAGTCGAGAGTGTGTGTGGTTGAGGTCTATAATACATCATATCCAAGACAAATGTGGTTTGAAGTGGACAATACAGCATGTATAGCTCAATTGAAGGGAGGATTCATAAAAGGAGATAGAACGAAGCATATTTCACCAAAGTTATTCTTCACACATGATCTTCAAAAGAATGGTGATATCAATGTTCAACAGATTCGTTCAAGCGACAATATGGCTGATTTGTTTACAAAATCTCTACCAAAGTCAACCTTCAAGAAGCTAGTTCACAAGATCGGGATGCGAAGACTTAAGGACATAAATTGATGTTCTTATCAGGGGGAGTTAATGCGCGTTGCACTCTTTTTCCCTTACAAGGTTTTGTCCCACTGGGTTTTCCTTGCGAGGTTTTTAACGAGGCAACCAATAGGCGCGTATTCAAACATGTGTACTCTTTTTCCTTCTCTTTAATTTTTCCCATTGGGTTTTGGTTTTAAGGTTTTAACGAGACACATTGTTGAATAGACATTCAAGGGAGAGTGTTATAAATAGACTTCTATTTAAGGTGAATGTCTATAATTAGAGAGATTCTAGAGTTCTATTCTTGGTAGCTAAATCATCCCCCTCCCTATAAATAAAGGGGTCTTCTACCATTGTAAAACATCCCTAACAATCTCTAAGTATCAATAAGAATACTTCTCTCTCTCTATTGCTCTTGTTCTTGTATTATTGTTCTTGTCTTTATATTATTTCATAACAATTGAAAAGTTTTTATTGCAATTATATCCTTGAGATTTTGACCAACTTATACTTTGTTACCTTAATAACGATGATAATCTCTTTTCTCCTGCTTGAAAGTACGAATTTTGACATATTTTCGGAAATCACAATAACACTATCAACATACTCAATGAAAATCCACATGTGAGGTCCAAGACGGATAATCTACGCATGCTTATAATTTATGAGGATAGAGAGATCACTTTAATAGACTTTCGATTCAAGAAAAATATAATTTCAACAATCATAAAAAATAGATACTAGAGTAGAGATGTTAGTGTATAAGTTCAAATTTAACCGATTACGATTGGCGATGAGTACGACGATTGACGGAGTCTTCTTGAGTTGACGTTCTGAGGGAGATGACCCCGAGACAAACTAGAGACTAGACGATTTTTGTAATAATGTCATGTCCGGTCATTAAGGAACATTAGAAATATTTCGGATATTTTTTATATTTTTTTAAAGTTTAGAAGAATTTGTCTCTTAATATAAAAAAGAACAATAATCTTGTAACGGGTATTCGTAACTTTAGGCACATTACTATTTATGAATAAGCAGAAACCTCCTGACCATCTTCTCTTGATCTATCGCTCTTTCTAAAAATTATTATTCTCATTTAAGATTTATTCCTTTATCTTTGATTGGTTTATTTAAAAACTTTAATATTTTTTGAGTCAAACAACTATGAGAAAAAAAATAACAACGAAAAAATAAATAACCGAAGCAAAGAGTAAATAATAATAAAAACTAAAAATAAAAAAAATACAAAAGTAATATTAATATTACTGGTATAGAGAAAAAAAATGTATAATTACTTATTAAATTACTAACTTAATTCTCAACTTTCATATTTTTTTTATTAATGATCATATCTTCGGTAAGCGAAGAAATACTATATCTTATTCAATCGTTTCACCCAATATTTAAGAAAGTACAAGAGAGTGAATAATAATACACACTAGGGGTGTTCAAAACCGATCCGAAACCGAAAATCGAACCGAACCGAAGCTTAAAGGCTTAATGGTAACGGCTTAACGGCTTAACGGACGGGGAACGGATTAAAATTTTTTTATTAACGGCTTATCGGATTGGGGGCGGATTATTCAGTTTTCTTAACGGGTAATCCATTAACCCGTTAAGAATATATATATATATATATATATATATATATATATATAATTTATTTTTATTTATATAATTATATATATTAAATATAAAAATATATATAACAGAAAACCTTAAATCCATATTCATGACAGCACAACCTATGATACAACTGCAAACAGATGTGTCGACAAAGTTAAGGTGCCATGTTTGGCACTAATAATTTACAAGATGGAGACAACTTTTCTCACACAATACCAGTGCCTCACTATTATTATTGTTTTGTCCTTTGAGAGGAATGTGCACCAAATCAGGAGCCATATTACATTTTAAGGTTTCCCCCAAACACATTGGGGTACACTTTGATAGTGATGATACTCTCAAACTGGGACAGAATCGGGAACTCTGTCGTTCCCGGCTGGAGTCAAACTATCACAGTATTCCACCAAAACCTTCCAACCACCGGGGCACATAAAACCATCTGGAGGGCTCTCTTTATTCTTTGCAAGTGATCGCATCTGGAAAAACCAAAAAATTAGTTGTGCCTTAAAATTGAACAAGGCATAGCTGATGTACTAAACTGGACAGTGAGGCGTGAGCTACTGAGCTTGCAGCCTTGCATTATAAATTGAATGCAGTGTGCGGACAGAATACATTTGAGCCCTTAGGTATTAAATCGATAAACCGCCCGATAAGAGCTAACCCGATACCAATCCGCCCGATATCTTATCGGGTGGCTAACGGATGACTCCATTTAAAAGCCGATAACCGTTAAGCCAAACCGTTAGAGTAAAAAGCTGCCCAATCCGCCCAATGAACACCCCTAATACACACCTCTGCAAGATCCTTGTAGAATTAAAACTGTGTAAACTGATATGAAGTAAAGTGTGAAAAAATTAGATTCAATATCGTCATTCTCCAATTAGACTTATTCAAATAATATTAGTACTTCTTAGTATGTTTCAATGGGCGTTGGGACATAAGGATTATAAAATTTTAAAAAAGAGTGAAAAGTCTTTTGGAAAATATTTAAAAATTAAAATTATGTTTGAATATAAATATATTTTGGATTATTTTTAAAGTGAGTGAAAAATTCGAAATACAACTTTTTTATAGTCTTTATAATTTTTAAAAAATTCTAAAATTTATCCTCAGATAAAAATTAAAAATTTTATAACCAAATATTAAAAAAAATTAAAATTCGAAAGTAAAAAAATTCTTATGTCCAAACGGGCCATAAGTATTTCATTCGGAATTACTTGGATGATATTACAAAATTTGTTCATCTTATATACGAAAGAGACTATAGTGAGATCCAATATTTACAAACTTATATGGGTACATCCAGGAATGTTGACAGTAATTAGCCATTAGAGAGAAATTTAGCGGTTCTCTTTTCCACTATCGTGAAAAAAATCCTACTAATTAAACTCTATAATTAAGAAGCAGAAGGGGCATCGAATTAGTAGAAAATAAAATCACAGAGCAAAACAAATTGCTTGTTATAAATAGAACTCTATTTAAGGTAAATGTCTATATTTAGAGAGATTCTAGAGTTTTACTTTGAGGCTAAGTCTTTTCTATGCCTATAAATAGAGGGGTCTTACCCCATTGTAAATCATCCCTAAGTATCAATAAGAATACTCATCTCTCTACTTTTCTCTCTATTGTTCTTGTTCTTGTATTATTGTTTTTGTTCTTATATTATTTCATAACACGTTATCAGCACGAGTCTCTAAACAGCCCCCTGATTCCTCAGCAGTAAGGTACCTAATACCGGCTACAGATAAATCGGCGAATCGGAACCAATTTACTGAGCATAATAATCCTTTTTCAAAAATCGAGCAACTCTGCCAACGGGGAATTGGAGACCCGCCTTTGGAGATCTGGATATTGGTTTTGAAGCTTTTTGGATTGTCTCTCTGCCAACCTCGGATTTGGTTCCCGTTGAGAAGAGATATGATATTTTCTATTCTTGTTGCCCTCTGCTATGTCCATGACTTGAAACAGTCATGCCAACCATTGGGTTTGTCTCTTTCTTTCCAATACGCTTCCTCCGTCGTTGTGCCCGCCGTTGCCGGTGAGAATTGGAGGAATTTCTATACGGAAAAATAGAAGAGATGGTATCATCATAAAGTAATGCAACGGGATGGAAACTCAAGAGATATATTTAATATCACAACATTTATTGGTATACCTTAAAGGTAAGTAATTTACTTTTCCTTTCCAAATTCTTGAAATTCTACGATTTGATTTCATATACAAACAAAGACAAAATCCGTCCAATTGAATTTGCTCCATTCTCTTTAGAGGATGTGGTAGCAGTATATGATAAGTCTAAAAGAAGACAAAATCCGTCCAATTGAATTTGCTCCATTCCCTTTAGAGAATGTGGTAGCAGTATGTGATAAGTCTGAAAGAAGACAAAATCCGTCCAATTGAATTTGCTTCATTCCCTTTAGAGAATGTGGTAGCAGTATGTGATAAGTCTGAAAGAAGACAAAATTATTACCGTGAAGGCATCAATGGATGTGGACGTGGCAATAGACGAAATTATAATCGTCATTATTGTGGTAATGAGAACAATAAGGATTCTCAAAATAATCTTTCACTTTATGAAAGTAATATTTGACATGAGATTGTGTATAGCACATACAGATGATTATGATCCATTCCCTGAAGTGAATGTGATAATTGTAATAGAGCCCGTAAGTATGAACATGCTCTTGATGTAATTTTATTTCATGTCTGACATATAAAAGGAAAGTTCGTTGCCCTTGAAATTTCGGGCAAGAACTATATGACATGGGTGTTGGATGCTAAAATCCATTTGGATGCAATGGGTCCTGGAGACGCCATTAAAGACAGAAATAATGCATCCACCCAAGACTATGCTAAGGCCTTGTTTTTCTTGCGCCATCACCTTGATGAAGGTTTGAAACTGTGCTAAGGCCTTGATTTTCTTGCGCCATCACCTTGATGAAGGTTTGAAAATTGAATATATCATAGTCAAAGATCCACCTATCTTGTGGAATGGCTTAAAGGAGAGATATGACAATCTGAAGTTGGTCACTCTGCCACAAGCACGATATGATGAGAATCCAAAAGCAAATAGTTCATAAACTATATGTTATCGTTGCGGTGGAAAAGGGCACTGGGGGAAAATTTGCCGTGTACCAAGATATTTGGTTGAGCCTTGTCAAGCATCTCTAAAGAGTAAATGCCCTGAAACAAATTTTGTCTCTGACGACAATTTTGACATCACCCACTTGGATGTGGCAGACTTCTTTGAGCACCCTGAGGGGAAAATTGACTACCTAAATTGTGATGGATCTGTGATGAAGGAAGATGGAATTGTTTGATTTTATTTCACTTATTTGTAATAGTTAGTGAATAAACTAATAATCATCAGTATCAGCTCGTATTAGTTAGTTTATGATATAGTGTTAGTATTAGTTCGTTAGAATGTTTCAATATGCTTAAATTTCGAAGAAATTTTTATTTTCCAGTAAAGTTAGTCGACTAACTTATCAGTTAGTCGACTATCTAATATTTCGCAATAAAACTGGATTTTTCCGCAAGCTAAGATAGTCGACTATCTGATTTAGATAGTCGACTATCCTGATGACTGTTTACTAAGATAGTCGACTATCAACTTAGTTATTCGACTATCTAATATTTCGCATTAAAACTGGACTTTTCCGCAAGGCATGATAGTCGACTATCTGATTTAGTTAGTCGAATAACCTCAGCAGATTTTGAAAATATTGTTTAAATATGAAGCAAACAGATTTGTATATTCTCCTGTTCATATATTTTCTTTTGTATGTCAAACCATGGGAATTAAATTGACTGAAGGCTCCTGAAGAGCAACTATAACTCTGCCTAAAGGAACAATATTTTAGAGAATGCAATGTTCTCCTCCAAGTCTAAGAGGAACTTGTAGAGTTTTAATGATATCAGTCAAAATGTTCTCCTCCAAGTCTAAAAAGAACTTGTTGAGTTTTAAAGATATCAGTCAAAATGGATATCATGTTGAGACAATAGATGAGAAGAATCTTGAATACCTCATTTACTCATGAAAACAAGGCTGCCCATTTCGGTTTGGGGTCACGCCATTTTGCATGCAGCAATGCTAGTTCGTCGGCTGCCCACTTCGGTTTGGGGGCACGCCCATTTTGCATGCAGCAATGCTAGTTCGTCGGCTGCCCACTTCGGGTTGGGGTCACGCCATTTTGCACGCAGTAATGCTAGTTCGTCTCTGACCGACGAATTATCACAAATATTCCCCGTTGCTATTGGTTTTGGGTCATGAACCTAATATCCCATTTAAGAATCTTTGGATGCGCAGTATATGTGCCTATAGCACCGCCATACCACACCAAAATGGGTCTGCAAAGAAGGTTAGGAATATATGTTGAGTTTGAATCGCCCTCCATTATTCGCTACCTCGAAACATTGACAGGGGATTTGTTCACTGCACGATTTGCAGACTGTCAATTCGATGAGACACTTTTCCCAAAATTAGGGGGAGAAGTTGGTGAAACCAAACGGGAAATTTTGTGGAAAAATGCATCATTATCTCATCTTGATCCACATACCTCTATTTGTGAAAAAGAGGAGCAAAATATTATCCATTTGCAAAGAATAGCAAATCAAATGCCTGACGCATTTACGGACTTGATGTCCCTGTTGGACAATCATCTAGTGTCATATCCAATGGGTCGAATGCACGCCTGAAGCGTGGCAGGCCATTAGGATCCAATGATTAATATGTTGGAGAAACACAATTGATTACCAATAAGGTATTGTGCTGTAGTAAGTCTCAAAGAAACTTATTCAGTTTCCAAAGTACACGCGAAAGTGCTGATTATATTGAGACTATAAATAAAGGAAAGATTTGATATCTTCTATTACTACAACTTGTAGCGGGATAATTTGTATATGAAAAGCTACCCGCTTTATTCTCCAGTTTGTACTACACAAACAAAAGAATGCCACAATAAAGTGGATATCTATTGGTATAAAAACCCATGTCATAATAAACCTGAAGTTTATTGATAAGTGCACATGTCATGGTGTAAATTTGAAGTTTACCAATATTGATAATTTATTCAGTTGGCATTCGGGTTAGCCATCTCATTTTAAGTATGATGTGCAATAATACAGAATTCACATGGGTGAATATTAAAGAACTAGAAAGTTCTTTACGAATTCTCTTGTATCACTTGTTCTCATTAATGAAATGACCAACTAAAGAGTTCGGGTTGAAGCCCATAAATTCTGGAAATATCAAAGGTGAATATGGGCCTATTCACCTGCCATGTATACCACATATGATGCATCTATGAAATGGTTACATGCGCAATTGTTATTGACCCGCAGCCTGGCCAGTGCTTGCGAGGTAAATTGCTCAGTAATATAACTTCGAGCATAATTTCCAGATTTTCTATTCAAGATAGTTCATCTTGATAAGTTGGTTTATATCATAGTTGGTTTAGCAAGATAATTATTGAGTGCCTCCACTTAATAGCTAAACTGTTTCTTATGAGAACAAAGTTATATATATCAGTTTGATATACGTTGTATACGAGAGTATATTCTCCCCTCACAAGTGGTTCAGGGTCAGGAACCAAATAATTTCATCTTATTATTATTAATGTACTGTGTATATTGACATGATAATGCACAAAGATGATTTCCCAAAGTTGAGGAAACAAGTTAGCTTTTCTAACATGAGGGGGAGACATGATAAACACTTGAGAAAAGGTTACATGAGATGAATTATCATTTGTATATATAGATCCTCGAATATCATAATATGAACCTGAAGTTCATAAAAGGATAATTCAATTGCAACATATTGCAAAGCATGCTATACGCATTTGCTGACCCAAAGAAAGTAACTATATTCTCACTGCAAATGCTCATATTAAATCCCAGAAGGACAAAGTCTTTGATACGCTTAAAGCGTATAAACAAATCGGTTTCAAAATAACTTCTTAATAAAGAAGATGAGCAAATGATCAAAGTGATCATAAATGGAAGAGATACAATTCAAGCAGAATTGATTTCATATGAAAGACATGTAGTTTTGGACATGTAGTTCAAATACTTGAAAGTATAAAGTCAATGGTATGTGTAATCAGTTTTCGATATCTTATTTGTTTAGCATGACATGAAAACTTGATATGCATCTAAAGTCTATTATATGGCTTATATGACTTAACTTATATGTCAATCCATGAAAGATTGAAGTTGCTTGAAGCATATACAATTCTTGGTCCTGAAGTACCACATCCTAAGTGCAACTTGTGTACATATGTATCTTGCTATAACTATAAGCATGATGGCATCGAGAATACCTCTATGGAGATATTGAAGAGTCATTCCACGACATTATATGAAGATGTTCATATCTATCAAGAATGATAATTTCAAGATGGTGCACAAGATTGGAATGCAAATGCTCAAGGATGTGAATTGATGCTCTTTTCAGGGGGAGTTAATGCGCGTTGCACTCTTTTTCCCTTACAAGGTTTTGTCCCACTGGGTTTTCCTTGCAAAGTTTTTAACGAGGCAACCAATAGGCGCATATTCAAACATGTGTACTCTTTTTCCTTTTCTTTAATTTTTTCCCATTGGGTTTTGTTTTAGTTAAGGTTTTAACGAGGCACATCATTGAATAGACATTCAAGGGGGAGTGTTATAAATAGAACTCTATTTAAGGTAAATGTCTATATTTAGAGAGATTCTAGAGTTTTACTTTGAGGCTAAGTCTTTTCTATGCCTATAAATAGAGGGGTCTTACCCCATTGTAATTCATCCCTAAGTATCAATAAGAATACTCCTCTCTCTACTTTTCTCTCTATTGCTCTTGTTCTTGTATTATTGTTCTTGTTCTTATATTATTTCATAACATTGCTAAATTATCTGCGCATAATATTTCGCCAATCATATATTTGATTTGCTTTATTATTTAAATTTATTCTTGGAGTCTTAGATATTTTGCTAAGTTAAAATTTTACTTTCTTTAAAAAAACTAAAAGAAATATCTCGGAAGTGTGTTATGACATAATGTTCCAATTTGAGATTTCTTAACCATCAAGTATATGCGTCAACACACAGCGAGAAGTTTTATTTTGTGTCTCATTTATTAATGACATTAATTATATAAAATTCTTTTTTTATTTTATAAATTTGTGAACTCTATTTTTATATTTTTTGGTTCACAAAAATTTGAATCCATAAAATTATGAGATAAAAATATTGCATCATACCACTAAAGTCAATTATACGGAAAAAAAAAATTCACACAAAACTGACGCGCATCTATGGCCAAAATTGAATACTAAACAATCTAGAGGGTCAGCCATTGTAATTAAAGCTAATTGAGATACCCCCACCAAAATATTACAAAAAATAAATAGTTGCAACAAAATAAAATAGAAATAATAGTTCCGTCATTTCCATAAATAGTACCTCAAGTGAAACTACGGTTTGCCAAATCAAACAGCAACACGGCTTAAAGACACTCCTCTCTAGATTCCTCTCTCTTAAAAGCAGCAAAAAATGGCGGTTTCTGCTCGGAGATCGACTGGACCAGTGCTACGTTCACTTTCACCTGCCGGAAGATTTTATTCGTCGACCTCTTGGACGTCGTCGTCTTCTGCTTCATCTATACGGTTCTCTCTGGACCGTGAGAGTACTTCCCCGAGCCGGTCTATTTCTGTTATGAACCGGGAGAGTACTACGAACCGGCAGTACAAATCTATGTCTTCTCAGAAGAAGATGACGTGTATGTGCTCGCCGACTACACATCCAGGTTCATTCCGTTGTAGTATGCATAAGAAAATGGACGTCCGACGGAGTAGTCAAACGGCGGCGTCTTCGTACAGTTTGAATACGAGGCGGTCAGCGATGACAAATTCACTTGTACAAATCGGTACTGTTGAAGGCGAATTGGTGAAACGAGCTTTGGCGGCTTTGATTCGTCCGTCGTCTCATCAACAGCGCCGCCGTTATGGTTTTCAGCGCCTACCGAGCCGGCTTTCAAATATGTCTAAAACCAGTGATTCTGATGAGTGCTGACCTCAGCAATGGTGTCGGCTGTACAAGGCGGCGAAGCATGGCGGCGGACCGAGTGACTGGGTGAAGGTCGTAACGGAACGGTTTTTTTTCGTAATCCGTTCGGCCGAAACCTCAAGATCCGACTGTGTATATATTAGTGTTACTACATGAAGAAATTTATATAACATCGAATTATCCAGTTTAATTTTCCCATTGATTGCTTATACGAGCTTCTAATTTTATTTATTACTCCCTCCGTTTCTTATTTGAGCTAATTTGACACGAGATGTTTAAAAAATTTGTTTTTTTGAAATTTGTAATTTTAAAAATTTAAGAAATAAAAAATTTGTTAGGCGATATCATATTATATAATGAAAATATTAACCTTATATCCTAATTTTTGACGTTTATGTTCTCATGCCTCTTATCTCTCCAATTCTTTTACGATGAGCTGCATTGTGTGTATTTTCACCGTTATTATTACAAATGTGTGAATTCAGTGGTATTTTACTCGTGATGAGCTTACTTATACAAATTGAGTTCTTTCTATGTCGCTATGATGTATCTTTCTTCATTACATTCCGTGAGCAAACGAAACTTATAGGTTCGTATTTCATATTTCAAGGATTTATTTTGTGTCCAAACGAAATAACAACAAACTAGTTCGTTACCCGGCGCAAGTAGGAATATGTTCACAAAACTAATGACAAAAGCTTATACCTATAATACGATTCTCCTCAAACAATTTTTTTTTTTTAATTTCTTACCTTAATTCTTCCAAAAAGAACAAACAAACAAAACAATGTTATAAACTAAAGCAAAAGACAATAACAATAGAACAAGAACAATAGCAATAGAGAGAAGAGTAGAGAGAGTTCTTCTTATTGTGTTGAGAGGGGTACCAAGGGATGATTTACAATGGTAGGGGGCACCTCTATTTATAGGGGAGAGGAAGATTTAGCTACCACTAATAGAACTCTAAAATCTCTCTAATTAAATACATTAAAGACATTCACCTTAAATAGAAGTGTAAGAATCTTCTATTTCATAACACTCCCCCTTGAATGTCTATTCAATGATGTGCCTCATAAAACCTTAAAACCAAAACCCAATGGGAAAAATTAAAGTAAGGAAAAAGAGTATACATGTTTGAACATGCGCCTATTGGTTGCCTCGTTAAAAACCTTGCAAGGAAAACCCAGTGGGAAAAAACCTTGTAAGAGAAAAAGAGTGCAACGCGCATTGACTCCCCCTAATGAGTACATCGATTTATATCCTTGAGCATTTGCATTCCAATCTTGTGCATCATCTTCAAAACGATCTTTGATAGACGTTTGACAAATCAACCATATTGACTTGAATAAATATTCCGCACCTTGAAATCATCATTCTTGATAGATATGAACATCTTCATATAATGTCATGGAATAACTTTTCAATATCTCCATAGATGCATTCTCAATGTCATCATGCTTATAGTTATAGCAAGATACATATGTACACAAATTGTACTTAGGATGTGGTACTTCAGGACCAAGAATTGCATATGCTTCAAGCAACTTAAATCTTTCAAGTTAAGTCATGTAAGTCACATAATAGACTTTAGCTGCATATTAAAGTTTCATGTCATGCTAAACAAATAAGGTATCGAAAATTGATTATACATACCTTTGACTTTATAGTTTCAAGCATATGAACTACAGGTTCAAAGCTACATGTCTTTCATATGGAATCAATTCTTCTTGAATTGTATCTCTTCCATTTAGTTACTTTCTTTGAGTCAGCAAATGCGTATAGCATGCTTTGCAATATGTTGCAATTGCATTTCCCTTTTATGAGCTACAGGTTCACATCATGATATTCGGGGATATACATATACAAATGAAAATTCATCCCATGTAACACTTTCTCAAGTGTTTATCATGTCTCCCCCTCATGTTAGTAAAGCTAACATGTTTCCTCAACTTTGGAAAATCATCTTTGTGCATTATGTCAATATACACAGCACCTTAATAATAAGATGAAATTATTTGGTTCCTGACCCTGAACCACTTGTGAGGGGAGAATATACTCTCGTATACGACTTATATCAAACTGATATATATATAACTTAGTTCTCATAAGAAACAGTTTAGCTATTAAGTGGCAGCACTCAATAATTATCTTGCTAAACCAACTTTAATATAAACCAACTTATCAAGATGAACTGTCTTGAGTAGAGAATCTGGAAACTATGCTCGAAGTTAGATTACTGAGCGATTTACCTCGCAAGCACTGCCAGGCTGCGGGTTAATAACAATGGCGCATGTAACCATATCATAGATGCATCATATGTGGTATACATGGCAGGTGAATGGGCCCATATTCACCTTTGATATTTCCAGAATTTAGGGGCTTCAAGCCGAACTCTTTAGTTGGTCAGTTCATTAATGAGAACAAGTGATACAAGAGTATTCGTAAAGAACTTTCTAGTTCTTTAATATTCACCTATGTGAATTTGCACATCATACTTAAAATGAGATGGCTAACATAAATTATCAATATTGGTAAACTTCAAATTTACACCATGACATGTGCACTTATCAATAAACTTCGAGTTTATTATGACATGGCTTTATATACCAATAGATATCCACTTTATTGTGGCATTCTTTCGTTTGTGTAGTACAAACTGGAGAACAAAGCGGGTAGCTTTTCATATACAAATTACCCCGCTACAAGTTGTAGTAATAGGAGAATCAAAGCCTTCCTTTATTTATAGTCTCAATATAATCAATCGCTTTCGCGTGTACTTTGGAAACTGAATAAGTTTCTTTGAGACTTACTACAGCACAATACTCAATTGTGTTTCTCCAACATAGTAATAATTGGCTCTTCGAGAGCTCTCAATTAATTTTGTACTACCACAGACTGAGGTTCGAGATCCTCACATTCTTGCATTCCGTATTTTCAAGAGTCTCAGGCTCAATAGATTCTTCGTGAATCTCGGAATTAATCAAATCATGAGCGTCCTCATGTGATTCTTTCATAGTGTCATTTAGATCGTTCTTTTTCCTCTTTCTAGGATTTCGATCTTTGGAACCTAATGGTCTGCCACGCTTCTGGCGTGCATTTGACTCATTGGATATGACACTAGATTTTTGTCCAATTGGGACTTCAATACGGATCGGAACATTTTCCGCGTGAATGTGGGATTTCGTTATCCTCTTCAAGTCCGTAAATGCGTCAGGCATTTGATTTGCTATTCTTTGCAAATGGATAATCTTTTGTACCTCTTTCTTTCAAATAGAGGTATGTGGATCAAGATGAGATAATGATACATTTTTCCATAAAATTTCCCATTTGGTTTCACCGACTTCTCCCCCTAATTTTGGGAAAAGTGTCTCATCAAATTGACAGTCTGCAGATAGTGCAGTGAACAAATCTCCTGTTAATGTTTCGAGGTAGCGAATAATGGAGGACGATTCATACTCAACATATATTCCTAACCTTCTTTGCAAACCCATTTTGGTGCGGGATGGCGGTGCTACAGGCACCTATACTGCGCATCCAAAGCTTCTTAAATGGGATATATTGGGTTCATGACCCAAAACCAATTGCAATGGGGAATACTTGTGTCAATTCGTCAGTCAGAGACGAACTAGCATTGCTGCATGCAACATGGCGTGACCCCAAACCGAAGTGGGCAGCCGACGAACTAGCATTGCTTCATGCAAAATGGCGTGACCCCAAACTGAAGTGGGCAGCCGACAAACTAGTATTGTTGCATGCAAAATGGCGTGAACCCAAGTCGAATCGGGCAGCCGACGAACTAGCATTGTTGCATTCAAAATGGCGTGAACCCAAACCGAAATGGGCAGCCTCGTTTTCATGAAGAATTCAAGATTATTCTCATCTATTGTCTCAGTCTGATATCCATTTTGAATGATATCCTTAAAACTCAACAAGTTCTTCTTAGACTTGGAGGAGAACATTTTGATTGATATCATTAAAACTCAACAAGTTCTTCTTTAGACTTGGAGGAGAACATTGCATTCTCTATGATTAACGTCATGCCTTTGGGCAGAGTTACAATTGCTCTTCCGGAGCTTTCAATCAATTTACTACTTCCATAGATTGTAGTAATGTTTGCCTTACACAATTACTCTTCTTTTCTTTGAGTATTGTATGTGTAGTACATGAATCAACTAGGCAAATACTTTTACACTTGGACGTTGGTCCAAGTTCACATTGTGAGATCTCCATATTTGCTATCCCATAGTTTAACATACAAAAGAAATACATAAATATAAGTATAAACAACTTCAATTCTTTTGTTTCGCGTTTAAACAGCGTTTTGGGAAGCAGTTATTTAGGATATTCGAATATTGTATTCTAATATTCGAATATAATGCCTTGCGAAAAAAATAATACTTTAATGCGAAAAATATTAGATATTCGAATATTTAAGCACATATTCTAATATCTTGCCAGATATTCGAATATAGGAATTCTGATATTCGAATATCTGGCCCAGATATTCGAATATCAGACTCTGATATTCGAGTATCTGGCCTGGCGGAAAAAAGTTCGTTTTATTGCTAAATATTAGACGATCGACTAGTTTTTAGGTTAGTCGATTACCTCTACTGTACAATAAAAATATTTGAGCATATTGAAACATTCTAAAGGGCTAATACTAACATCATATCATGAATTAACTAATACGAGCTAATGCTAATGACTATTAATTTATTCATTGACTAATACAAGTAGAATCAAACAGCTCCATCTTCTTTCATCATGGTTCCATCACCGATTAGGTGGTCTATCTTTCCCTCGGGTTGCTCAAAGAAGTCTGCCACATCCAGGTGGGTGATATCCTCATTGTCGTCATAGACAAAATTTGTTTCAGGGCCTTTTCTCTTTCGAGATGCTTGATAAAGGTCAACCAAGTGTCTTGGTATACGGCAAGTCCGAAACCAGTGCCCATTTCCACCGCAACGATAACATATAGTTTCTGAACTATTTGCCTTAGGATCTTCTGGACCCCGTTTCTGCTTTCGGTGGTTATCTCTCTTTGGGGGGTGACGGACTTCTTTGGAATTTCTTCCTTGTCCACGTCCTTGGCTTTGACCCCGTTTATGACCGTGATCATGGTCCCTTTTATGTTTGGCATAATGCGAGTGCACCATATCTGCTTCAGGCAGTGGTGTAGACCCAGTTGGTCTATTTTCGTGATTTCTCATGAGCAGATCATTATTTCGCTCAGCCACTAGTAAGAGAGAAATCAGTTCAGAGTACTTCGTAAAGCCTTTCTCTCGGTACTGTTGCTGCAGTACCATATTGGAGGCATGAAACGTTGTAGACGTTTTCTCAAGCATATCGTAATCGGAGATGTTATCTCCACATAGCTTCAGTTTAGAAGTAATTCTGAACATAGCAGAATTATATTCAGAAACGAACTTAAAGTCCTGTAGCCTCAGATGGGCCCAATCATATCGTGCTTGTGGCAGAGTGACCAACTTCAGGTTGTCATATCTCTCCTTTAAGCTGTTCCACAAAACGAGTGGATCATTGACGGTGAGATATTCAATCTTCAAACCTTCGTCAAGGTGGTGGCGCAAGAAAATCAAGGCCTTCGCACAATCTTGGGTTGATGCTTTTTCTTTATCTTTGATGGTGTCTCCGAGACCCATAGCATCTAAGTGGATTTCAGCATCCAACACCCATGTCATATAGTTCTTGCCCGAAATTTCAAGGGCAACGAACTTTCTTTTTATAATGTCAGACATACTCGAAAATTAAATTAGGAAGAGGGAAAATACCTTGGATTTTCGAGAATGATACTTGAGACGGTAGAGTCTCGTGCTGATAACGTGTTATAAACTAAAGCAAAAGACAAGAACAATAGAACAAGAACAATAGCAATAGAGAGAAGAGTAGAGAGAGTTCTTCTTATTGTGTTGAGAGGGGTACCAAGGGATGATTTACAATGGTAGGGGGCACCTCTATTTATAGGGGAGAGGAAGATTTAGCTACCACTAATAGAACTCTAAAATCTCTCTAATTAAATACATTAAAGAAATTCACCTTAAATAGAAGTGTAAGAATCTTCTATTTCATAACAAACAAAATAAAAATCAAACCATTTGGTAGCTGCTTTCAATGTATATAGTAGGTGCTTAAGAAGAATGTGGCAGTCCAACTAATAGCTAGTTGTTACGAAAGTTACGTATATACCGAGGCTGATGCAATGTATACGCACCGGATAGATGCGGTACAACCCCAAAACAACTAAAATCACGGGTTTAGGCCTCCAAAAATATAGGGTCCCAAATTTTATTCATGTTATAACAAGTATATTTGAAATAATTATTTCTATAATTCTTTGTAATGATAAGTAAATCTTGTGGTAAATCATTTATTATATCAATAATCATTATGATATAGTTTCAAGCATTATGTTATTTTTCAGGGAGAATTTGGTTGAGCTATAATAGATAAATGACATTAATATTTTTGCCTTCAAATGCCTCAAATAACGATTTAGCTTTAGGCCCCACACTCCATCAAGTCGCCACTGATACCGGATTCAACTGAATCTAGTACTTTCGATGTCGAGCAAAAATTTATATGTAAAAAATCATTTAAAGTACACCAAATAGTAGATATGAACCCATAACTTTAAATACACAATGAGTTCAACGCTAAGAACCTTAAAAGTTGAACACATAAAATTTAAATTCTAAATCCGTCTCTACATATATACTATTACAATCCAATATATTAGCCAGCTCGGAGAATAGGATCCATGACCATGACATTGTCATCTTTCCTAGCATTGTCAACTAAAAAAAATAAAAACTTTTCATTAATATTAGTATAGGGTGTGTGAATAAAGTCTTCTATTGACAGTTCAAAAGATTAGAAGCCTACATATAAGATATATGGATCAGATCTCTTAATGGTGCGAGATTTTTCAGAAAAATCGAACATGCTTAGCCAAAGCAGATAATATCATACCATATTAAGAGTATTTGTAGATTGGTTAAACCCAACAATTGATATTAGAGCCTATGTTCGGTAGGACGAGTACGACAAAATGAAAATGAAGGTACATATCTTGATTTGTTTACCCTTACGAGCTTGAATCTCATTAATTGACCTGTAAATCAAGTGAATCTCGAGAAGTGGCCCCCAAATTGTGATAATGAGTCACATACAACTTAGTTCAAAGGCAAAAACTTGTGGGGTCATGGTGATGGTCCACGTACGTGAATATAATCTTATATTGGTAGATGAAAAAATAAGAACCTACATATAAAGTATATAAATCTATTAATAGTGTGAAGTCTTTTGAGAAAAAACGTGTATGAACTTGACAAAAAAGGACAATATTAAACCATTTTAAGAATACTATCTTTGGATCACTTTAGCTCAACAATCATTTTTTGCCAAAATATCTTACATACTGTATTGGTCAAAATTAGACCGTTGTGCTCGACCTAATTGGGACCACACCTACACAATGGGATAAAGAATGACGACACTTTTTACGGCAAATCACGTATTCTCCGAATGACGAAAGCGGGCATGAAGTAAGGGGAGCTATGGCCCGAATACATGTCAATGACTCTATGACTATATATAGGAATGGAACCTTCATAGAAGTGAGGGCTTTTTTCTCTCCTCCTCTTCGATAATATCTTTAAGAACAAAATAAGGAAATCAATCCTCCAATAGATTTTCTACAACAGTCATCTTCACTGATTGGATATAGAAGAAATGAAAGGCTTTGATAATTTACCACTGCTACTTCATTTTATATATCATCTTCTGGTTTGTTTATTGATCTGGAATTTTCTATATTTGACTAAGATTTACATTTTATTTTCTTTAATTGATTTACCAAAAAGGATTCAATATCTTTTGTGTCAAAAAATTCAGCACAGTCTATAGGGATTTCTTAGTGAAAACTTTCTACCTTCTCTAGATAAAAAACCAAAAACATAGCCGCCCATCAAAGAGAACGGTAAGGATACACTTGCAACTGTTTCAAAGAAAATAGAGATGGAAAATGAGAATTAAGCACCTACTGACCGAATTCAGAAAACAAAACCCCCACCACCCGTTAAAGCATCAAGCAAAAATGGAATAAGGAGAAGGTCATACTTGCCCACGTTCTGCGAATTGCTCGAACAATAACGCGGGCGCCACGCGGTCGAGCGAGCAAGGAAAATACTTAACTCAAGAAGGGGAAATGACTACAAAACAACCAAAACATCATCCACCAAACAAACCCAACTCCAAGGAAATGATACCCCTTGAGTGGTACTCCCTCGCCCTCGCCAAGAAGGCATCCCAAAAAAGCCCTCCCGGGGACCTAAAAACTGGGACAACGAGAGGGAGATCCCCTAACTAAAAGTGTAATTCATCACACGCCCAACAATGACATTTCCAGATCAGAAAATAAAAAGTTAGACAGAGAAACTCTAATTTGCGCGTGAAACGAGTGCAAGTAAAGAAGTAGCGTTCCCTGCTTCCTGACATAACACTCCCGATGCATATAAAATCAGGCATACCGGGACTCCCCGAGAAGATACCCAACCCTCCAAAAGAAAAATCGGGACTTACGATGGGTTAATATTTCGACAAAATTTCTAAATAACACCCTTAAGGCCAAGGTCATTCGCCATAGAAAAGAGTTCGGCCTCGATCGAACAATGACTGGTTAATATTTTGACAAAAGTTCGAAATAACAACCTTAAGGCCAAGGGCCTTTGCCAAAGAAAAAAGTTCGACCTCGATCCTTAAGGCCAAAGGCCTTCGCCAAAGAAAAGAGTTCGACCTCGATCGAACAACGACGGGCAAATATTTCGATAAAAGCTCGAAATAACACCCTTAAGGCCAAGGTCCTTCGTCAAAGAAAAGAGTTCGGCCTTGATCGAACAACGACGGGTTAATATTTCAGCAAATGTTTGAAATAACACCCTTAAGGCCAAGGTCCTTCTCCAAAAAGAAAAAAGTTTGACCTCGATCAAACAACAACGGGTTAATATTTCGACAAAAATTCAAAATAACACCCTTAAGCACAAGGGCCTTTGCCAAAGAAAAGAGTTCGACCTCGATCGAACAATGACGGGTTAATATTTCAACAAAAGTTTGAATAACACCCTTAAGCCAAGGGCCTTCGCCAAAGAAAAGAGTTCGACCTCGATCAAACAATGACAGTTTGATATTTCGTCAAAAGTTCAAAATAACACACTAACCAAAAAAAAAGTTCAACTCGATCGAACAACGACGGGTTAATATTTCGATAAAAGTTCGAAATAACACCTTTAAGGCCAAGTGCCTTCGTCAAAGAAAAGAGCTCGACCTCTATTGAATGATGATAAGGCAATACTTTATCAAAAAAAAAGGGAAAGAAAGACTGGGACTCACGACGGGATAATACTTCAATATAAGCCTAAAAGTGATATCCTTACGGCTAAAGTCACTATTAGAAAAATAGTTTGACACCGTTCAGACTATGATAAGACAGCGCCTCAGCACAAGTTCGAAAACACCATCTCGCTAGCCAAATTTGCCTTTAAGGTCTCATTCTACCCGTGTGACACTAAATCCCAATGAGTAGGGAACTCGTCATGCGGGAATCTACTCCGCACCAAAGTATGAAGAGCAAAATAGAAAAATACAAAGGACATATAGCAACGACAAAATTCCTCTTTTTTACAAAGTCACTGAGCAAACAGTCGCATATTACATACGACCCAAACCAACAGTCTAGGGGGAGGACAACGACAAACAATAATGAATATAAAAAAAAGAACAGAAAACACACAAAGACAACATTCTTTCCCTCGACGTCATCACCGCCACCATCATCACCACCATCTCCAAGAAGTCCTCCCTCATCATCTGTGCCCTCATCAGCCTCTAGCATCGCAGAGTCATATTTACAGTTGACTCGAGTCTCTCGTGCCTTTGACCGAGCTCCTTTATATACAGCCTCGGTAACATTGCCCACCTCCCACAAGTTCTTATATATGTCCCGCTGGGCTTCAGCATGAACCTAAAGCTCGTGCAAATACGGGGAACATCGTCTGATGGAGATTCAATTTGAGCCAATAGTTGCTTCTTTTCGGCCTCAAGGGCAGTGAACCCGTCTCCCAAGGACGATGCCTCACAGTCGATTTCGCCAATACACTCCTCAAGCCTCGCTTCCATTAGCGTGGTTGTCTCCTTCTCCAACTCTTGATCGGACTAGAGGACGATATTATTCTCTAGAGCCATCCCGCTCTCCAAAGCCGCCGATCAAGCGCTCTCAATATTCTCCAACCCAACGACCTTTCTCTCCAACTTGGCCAATTTTCCCATACACTCTACGCTCATCGCCTCGACCTTGATAAGATTATGATCTATCTTAGATTGCATCGACCTCAACTTCCCCTGTAGATATTCGCATTCTGCAGTGACCCATTTGCCCAACTCAAACTCTTTATCCTTTGTACAAAGTTGTACCTCGAGTAGAGACATAGTGGGAATAGGTTGAAAGAAATGTTGATCCATCTTCTCCAATTCCTCACAGAGAGATCGATCACCAGGGTTTGCCTTCAGCCGTTCGTGTATCTCATGGCACTTATTGCGATAGCGCCGGTACTTCTCCAACATCTTCAAGAAAATCTTGGCCTGAATGTTGGCACTACGAGCACTAACTATTTCCACCATGTACTTCTGAAAAACAAAAAGATGTGTTAAAACCATATCACCAAGAAAAATGAAAGAAACATGCGAGAAAAGTATAACGTACTCTCAAGCACATAGCATCCACCTTCGTGCATCAAATCAATGTCGGGAACATCCCAAAGAGCCACATTCTAAGTTGCAGAACACAAGATGTCAAACTGCAGCACCAAGTCCTCCATATCCCCAGGAGATTGATATCCCACAAGATCTCAAGAATATGGGATGGACCTCCCGCATGAACCTCCGAACGGTTAAGACCCTCTTCAAACATTCTAATATTATTAGGATCGAGATTCGACTCAGACTCATAGTCATCGACCACTATGCCTTTTTCCCTTTCAACAACCGAAGAGGAAACACGACTCGATAATAAGGACGAAGGCCCGTCTGGAACGATAGCAATGGCCTCAGAAATCTAACTCCCATCGTGGCCGATTGTTGATCAACGGTAGTCGTGGGAATCTTCGTCGATGGGGAAAATATAACAGTTCGCTCCATCTCAGCAGGCGGAATGGTATCAACCCCCGCGCTAGATCCCATCAAGGGAGAGCCTTCGTCCAGATGTATACAGCCGGGGATATTATCCCAGACTCCATTCGTCGCCTCTTGAATGACCCCTATCATTTCTCAACGACGAGCGGGATGGGTCGGAGCCTCAATCTGAGGGATGGCTTTCGCAGGTATCACCGTAACCTTAGAGTCGACTGAAGCAGCCCTAGACGAAGGTCAAGCAGGAGATATTGTAGCAGGGTGAGCAGACAATGCATGTTTACGAAAAGCTAATGGAGAATCCCTTGCCCTCCGCACTCTGCCTGACATTGATGAATAATACATAAGAAACCAAGTAAAAAAGAAAAAAGGGAGAAGTAACGAACAGAAATGACATCTCACCTATAAGGGGCTTACGTCCATATTTCTCATAGAAGGTCGACTAGGTGAGAACCCCTGCCTTATGAGGAAGGATGGCACCTACCCACTCGCGGATGCCTTCAACATATGGAGGGGGTAGTTTCACAGCTGCAGAAACATAGCAGGGTTTTTAGTGCAAAATGGAAAACGATCGAATATCTCTCTAACAAAAAGTACAGAAACATAACAGGGTTACAGAAACTTACGCGTAAAATTTCTCTTCTCAGGGAACCCCGTAAGATCCACCACAAGGTGCTCAGTCCATACGTAGAAATAATTCTCGTAGAATCAACCGTTGGTCGTGTCATCCATCTTCACCACCAGACTTTTTGAACCTCAAGGGTGCATATGAATCACCATACTATGAATGAGCTGAGGGGCGAAGATATTGAGCATATGACCCAAAGTGATCTCATGACCGGCGAGCTCCGTAAACTTGAGCAACATAAGGAACAACTTATATAGGTACAACGAAAGTTAAGCGGGTCATACCTCATAAAAAAGGCAGAAGTCCACCACCAGTAGAGGGAGAGGAAGCGTGTATCCAACAAGAAAGAAGCAGGCATAGAACACGCAATACCCTGGACGGTCAAAATGGACTATGTCGTCCCCTACTGCCGGCAGTATTTCGATCTAGTGAGGAATTCCCCACCTAGCCTTCAATTCTGCAATCTCCTCCTCTCTTATAACAGAGTGAATAGGTTCCGGCTCCTCCCCGAAGGGACTGTAGAAGTCGGTCAATGCTTTCCCATGGCGAGGAAAGATCTCGGCTACTGACGAGGCCTCCTCATCTTCCATCACTTCTGCTCCTCTGGTGGCTAGAACATCACTTTTCAGTGCCGAAATTGTGACAGGGAGGTCAGCACGAGAAGACTCATCATCCATTGTGCCGATTAGATGAATCAAGAAAGCAAAGAAAAGGGAGAATGAAAAGTTTTCGATTAACCGAGGACATATAAAAATTCAAAGTATCGGGAAGAAAGTATATCCGCGAAGTTCTTTCAAGTAAAGGACAAGGAAGTGTGTCAATCAAATCATGTGTTCCTTCTATTTATAGGAGACATAAATTCCCTAAGCACGAAATTCAAGAGTCACCAATTGAATTTTATAGGGCACGAAACATTTCAATTCCCCGAGCATGTGTCATAATGGCGGTAACAACGAACAACGTTTCAATCCAAACGACATTTCGATTTCAAAACAGCCGCAACGGTCCAAAGATATTGAAAGGGTGCCAATACACTGCTTGACTCCGAAAATCATACCCAAGGGGAGACAGTCAGATTTCTCCTAGACAAATGAAAATCATCGTCCGTCTACCGGGTCCGAAAAAAGACGATCCCGGTAGACATAGGAACTAACGGTATTGGTCAAAATCTGACCAGCGTGCTCGACTCAATTGGGACCACGCTTAAATAATGGGATAAGAAAGACGACACTATTTACGTGAAATCACGTATTTATCGAACAACGAAAGCGGGCGCGAAGTAAGGAGAGTTATGGCCTAAATACATGTCAATGACTCTATGACTATATATAGGAATGAGACCTTCCTAGAAATGGGGGCTTTTTTCTCTCCTTCTCTTCTGTAATCTCTTTAAGAACAAAAGAAGGAAAACAATCCTCCAATATATTTTCTACAACAGTCATCTTCACCGATGGATGAGAGAAGAAATGAAAGGCTTCGATAATTTACCATTTCTACTTCATTTTATATATTTTTTAGTTTGTTTATCGATCTGGAATTTATTATATTTGACTAAGATTTATATTTTTATTTTCTTTAATTGAGTTAACCAAAAAGGATTTAATATCTTTTGGGTTAAAGAGATACCAAATACCATTAGGGAGAAGGGTTAAAATGCCCTTCAACTATCAGCGTAGGTCTAAAAACCCTCCGTCCATCTATTGAGCAAAATATGCCTTTTCTTTAAAATTTAATTTCATTTCATCAACAGATCAGAATTACAAAGTTTCCAGTAGCCGCTGACTAGCTACTGTTACAATCAATCTAGAAGGAAAAACTCCCTTATGATCTAAATACATTAAAACATGAGAAGCGTATAAAGTTTTCCTTTCAGATTTCTACGGAAAGTGATTCAGTCTTCACAACACTTTCTTCTAGTGTTTGAGAGAGGTTCCCTGTATGTGCACATGAATTGCTATCTCTTTACATGTATCCCTAACAACCGAGATCTCGCCTTGGAATCTAATTCTATTTCTTTCCAGCCACAAACAGTATACTAACATTCCAAACACACTGGTTGTTATTTCAGCATGCCCGTTTTTCCTTTTTGCAATGTTGCTAACCCAGTTGACTTCGATGTTCCAATCACCAATGGTTCTCTTGTAATCTAGCCATATGAGCAGTCTATTCCATGGCCCCCAAGATATCGGGCAAGCAAAAAATAGATGGTCAAATGATTCATCTACTTTTTTGCAGAATACACATTGTTGAGGAATCTGTATCCCAATGATCATGAGCCTCTCCGCCGTTGCCAGTCTTCTGCGCAGCACTAGCCAAACTATAAATTTGAATCTCGGGTGCAGTTTTGGCTGCAGTACTATGCTTTTCCATTGTACTTTAGGGGTTTGGGTGAATTGGAGTCTGTAGAGTTTGTTAATATTGAACCGTTCTCCCTTCTGTAGTTGGATGAGTCTACTTTTCAGTTCCCCCAGTATACCTTGGGTGTTTTCTATCATTACTCTGGTCTCATAGATCTTTCTCACAGCCCAGGCTGCTGTTTCAGGAATAGGTACATCCTCAACACTTTTGTTCTTAATGTAGTACGTGTGCATCCATTGATCTACAGGCTGTCCTTTTTCATTGTTACTGCCCACAGATGCTTTGCCACTGCTGCCTTGTTCCAGATTGGTAGGTGCAAGACATTTAGTCCCCCAACACTATATGGTAGGCATACAGTTTCCCAGGCGACTAATGCCTTTTTGGACACATTTGTCGCACCCGTCCATATAAAGGATCGACAAATTGCTTCTATCATCTTCATTACCTTTTTTGGAAGTAGGAAGATTTGGGACCAGTACGATTGCATTCCAAACAGTACTGTCCTAATCAACTGTAGCCTCCCAGCATAAGACAGGAGTCTTGATGTCCATCAATTTATTTTCTGTGTTATCTTCTCCACTATTGGCGAGCATTGTATTACGGATAATTTCTTGGAATCCATTGGAACACCAAGATACTTGAAGGGGAGGGAGCCTTCAGGGAAGTTAAGTTCTTTCATGATTTCCTCTTTTTTCCAGTTTGAAACCCCTGCTATGTATATAGCACTTTTGTCTGCATTTGCTTCCAATCCTGATGTTTCCGCAAAGTTTAGGAGCGTTTGTTGTATAAGTCTTACGGATTGGGTATCTGCCTTGCAGAATAGCAATAGATTATCCGCAAAACAGATATGTGATACTCCCAGTTTCTTGCATCGAGGATGAAATTTGAAATCCTTTGGCTCCATCATAGCTTTGAGTCCCCTGTTCAAGTGATCCATGACTATTACAAATAGATAGGCGGACATTGGATCTCCTTGTCGTATACCTCTTTTTCCTTTGAATGGAGGTGTCAGCCCCCCATTAAGACTTAATGAGTATGTGACAGAAGAGATGCATTCCATTATCCATTTTGTGAATTTGTAGGGAAAATCCATGTCCAGCATCAGTCGCTCGATAAAGCACCATTCCACTGTATCATATGCCTTTCTCGGGTCAACTTTTAGCACACATCGCGGGGAGATACCTTTCCTGGAGTATCTTTTTAATAACTCCTGAGTAAAGAGAATGTTATCTATGATGCTCCTTCCTTCAATGAATGCCGATTGTGAATTGCCAATCAAATCACCTATTACTATTTTTATTCTTGCTGTGATCACTTTGGTGATTATTTTATAGAGTGTTGTGCAGCATGCAATTGGTCTATAATCTTTGACAACAGTAGGATTTTGTGTTTTAGGGATCAGTGAGAGTGTAGTGCTGCTTACTCTTTTGTGCATCTTGCCTGTTGTAAAGAAAGTCTTTTACTGCTGCATAAACATCATCAGCAACCATATCCCAATGTCGAGTGAATAATTCAACTGGGAAACCATCCACACCTGGTGCTTTGTCATGTGGCATATCAGTGATTGCCTGATAGATTTCCTCCTCTGTTACTGGTTGAATCAGATGCATTTTCTGCTGCTTGGTTAAGCAAGGTCCCTGTTGAATAATCACAGTGTTTGGACATTTACAGATAGTCTTTTTCTCTCCCAGAATATTGTAGAAATGGTTTTGGAACTCTGCTTCTACTTGTTGAGGATCAAATAGTCTTTCCCCTGCATCATTGTATATGGAACCAATTTTATTCATGTTTGTTCTCTGCTTCAGTTGGGCATGGAAGTATTTGGAATTAGAGTCTCCACATGTGATCCAGTTTGCTCTTGATTTCTGATGCAAAACCTGCTCCTCTATGTTGCTCCATTTATGTATTTCAGCTAATGTTGACCTTTCCTGTTCTATGATCTGCTGGTCCATTTGTTTGCTTATCAATTCAATCTGAATTACTTCTAGTTTGTGTCTTGCTGCATTGAGTTGTGTTTTGTATGCTGCAATGTAGTTGTTCAGCTCCTTCAGTTCCTTTTTCAAATCCTTTAGCTTTTTCCAAATTGTGTGCATGCTACCAGTTTCCACCTGTCCTTTCTGGTTCCAAACTTTCCTTACTATAGTTGTGACATTACAGGTAAGTAAAGTTTGAAAGATTTAGGATGAAGGTTTATTCTGTGGTTTCCAGTTTTGCATTGGATTAGTATGGGAGAGTGGTCTGATGTCCCTGGAGTCTGGTAGTCAGTTTCAATGTGGCTATACTGTTGCATCCAAGCCACATTTCCAAAGGTCCAATCTATCCTGCTATATACCCTTGTGCTGGGTTGTTGTTTGTTGCACCAGGAGAAGTAGCTACCCATACTTTTCAATTGAGTAAGCTGAAGGGTGTTTATAGCTTCCTGGAATCCTCTGATTTCAGTTTGGGTCACTGGTGAACCAATTCTATCATCTGCATGAAGCACATTGTTGAAATCATCACTGATCAGCCAGCATTGTTTAACAGAAGTTCCCAATTGTATCAATCTGTCCCATAGCTGCTTTCTTTTTTGGAAATCATTGCTGGCATACACCACTGTGAGCAGTGTTTGGAAGGTTGAGTCTGTTTTCTTTACTTCACAGTGTATGCATTGTTCATTAACCATCAAAATTGTCACTTCACAACTTTGTTTCCATAAGAGCCATATTCTGCCTTTAGGATGTTCATTGTAGTTACATCTGCTGTTCCAACCTCCATAGACAGTGGTCAGTGTTTTCCTTGATTTGCCTTCCTTTACTCTAGTCTCTAGACACCCTATGACCTTCACCTTATGCTTCCTCAGAAAGATGTTTAAGTCTTTCTGCTTATGAGCCTTGTTCAGGCCCCTGACATTCCATGTGCAGAGCATCATTTAAGGGTGAAGCTGGAAGGGCCAGTGTCCCCAGGATTGTCTATCATCTGTAGAGGATTGAATCTGTTGCTTGAAGTCAATGTGCAGGCTGCTGGTTTCTGTTCAATCTGCTCCTTCTGTTTCCCAGTTCCTACTGCATTTAGGCAGTTTGTTGCCACTGTTTCATTCAATTCCTCATCAGGAACCTGATGAGTTGTCATTTGTTTCTTTGGAGTCCACCTCTTTGCTACTCTGAGTTTCTGTTTCAGCTGGTCAGGTTTGTGCTTGCTACTTTCTTCCTTTGGGTGCCCATCCTTATACCAACAGTCATTTGAATTATGCCCAAATCTGATACAGTGTTCACAGAATTTTGGTTTCCACTCATATTCATTTTGTTGCACAATGAAGCCTCTGTTGGTGCAATTCTACACTGTCTGGCATTGGCTTGGAGATGTCAGTTTCAATCAACACTCTGGCATAGGAAATCTTCTCCAAGTCAGCAGTGTATTTATCAGTATACAGAGGCTTTCCTACCACACTCGCCAGCTTACTTAATACTGCATTGGACCAGAATGCTAATGGTAATGCAGGGAAGTTTATCCACAATGGAACTACTGTAATATTTGCAGGATCAAACTTGAAATTCATTGTTGCAGTATCATTGGTTTGTTACGGAATGTGTAGGGGCCTGCCTGTAACACTTTATTCTTATCCTCCATATTGTCAAATCTGAATATATAGTATCCATAATCATGATACATTATTTGTGACTGATCAACAAAATTCCACTATTTTGCGACAAAGTTTTCCATAGTCTTCTCATACGGTGTTTCACCAAGCACATACCTTATCAGTGCATTACTCCAGTCGTTCTCTAATTCTTTGGTATCGGCTTCGTCAATTTGAACTACAAATCTCCCATCCCTTTGAGAAGGGGGGATATATGTTAGGGCGTTACCTTTTTGAAGGCTTCTATTGGATACTGGCTGTTTTTCAGGTTCCCTTTGTTCTGCAACAGGTGGTTTGCTTTGTTCTTTCTCTGCATGTGCCGAGAATTGACGTCTTGCCTGCGAAGCATCCCGTTGATGAGGACTGTCCCTGTGTTCTGCAATTTCGTCTCTAATCGGTTGAAATTGTTGAGACATAAAGCTTCCAAGAGTCAGTGGACTCAATTGTTGCTGAATTCCAAATTCCGGGGTCACAATTGCACCATTTTTTCCGGCAACATCTGGTTTGTGGTACACTATAGGTGCCGATCCCATACCCGTTAACCATCAATTTTGCTTGGTTATTGCTGGTGTAGCTCTTGGTTGTTCCTCGTCTACTACTTCTGGAACGGAGTTTGCTTCTTCTTCGTCTTAGCCATGGCAGCGCGTGTTAGCTACCTGCTAACTTTTGCCGGTAGGCTTAGAGAGAGAAAGTTACTTTTTCAATATGCCTTTCCGTTAATATTTTCGGCTCAACAATAGCCTTTATTAATTTTTGTGCCTCAAAAATGCCCTTTCCGTTAACGGGGGGACACGTGTCATCCTCTTGTTTGCTCATTCTAAATATTTCTTAATCTATTAAAAAAACACATTATTCATACATGAAAAATAATTTTCTAAAGCAATTAAAAAAGGATCTTTTCCCCAGTATTTAGCAAAAAAATAAAAAAAATTAAAATATTTTTTTCTAAAATACTTACAAAAATTTATTAAATATTTTTTTTGTAAAAACTGGAAAAAGTCCTTTTTTTCTTTAGTTTTAGTAAAAAACTGGATTTTCTAAAACATTTTTAAAAAAAACTGTTTTACACTTTTTTTTAAAACTGGATTTTTTTTGTAAAAACAGGTTTTTTAAAACTGGATTTTTTTTTGTAAAATCTGCTTTTTAGAAAACTGTATTTTTTTAAACTGGATTTTCTAAAAAGCTGTTTTTAGAATTTGTTTTTTTAAACTTGATTTTATAAAAAATAGATTTTTAAAAATCCAGCTTTCTAAAAAAACAGATTTTACAAAAAAATACAGTTTTCTAAAAAAATTCTAACTATTTTAAAAAAGTTTAAAACTGTTTTTTACTTAAAACTAAAGAAAAAAAGGATTTTTTCAAGTTTTTACAAAAGAAATAATTAATAAATTTTTGTAAGTATTTTAGAAAAAAATATTTTAATTTTTTTTATTTTTTTGCTAAATACTGGGGAAAAGATCCCTTTTTAATTGCTTTAGAAAATTATTTTTCATGTATGAATAATGAATTTTTTTAATAGATTAAGAAATATTTAGAATGAGCAAACAAGAGGATGACACGTGTCCCCCCGTTAAAGGAAAGGGCATTTTTCAGGCACAAAAATTCATAAAGGCTATTGTTGAGCCGAAAATATTAACCGAACGGCATATTTTGCTTAATAGATGGATGGAGGGCAATTTTAGACCTACGCTGATAGTTGAAGGACATTTTAGACCATTCTCTCTTATTATTATTATTATTGTAAAAAAATTCAAACTGAACTTTTACTGCTTAGTTTAGTAGGAGCTTTTGTTGCTGCATAGTTAAATCTAAAAAGAATACAAATTTTTACTGCTATAATAACTTGGAAACCACACATATGATGGAAAAGAAAAAAAGAAAAACCCAAACTAATCCGAAAAGGATGCACTAAAGAATAGAGGTAGCATAAGTTTGATAATTTCATCTTGGAATTATGATATTACTATAGATAGGGGCGAATTTAGGGTGACGGGAGGAGTTTATTCGAACCCTCTTCGTTAAAAAATTACATTATATATATAAGGTAAAATTTGATTTTTATTTTTATATATTAAATTTTAAATTTTCTTAACACAATTTAAAAATATAATTTATTGGCTAAGAAAGTTCAAAACCTTTATAAGATTATAAGTTCAATTTTCATTAGCTACAAAAAAAGATTTTGAATCCCTTTGTAGAGATTTTACATCCGTCACTAAGCAAAATTATTTTTTATATAATATATAAAGTCCTAGTCGAATAATAGTGGTTAGGCATTGTAATAACTGCAGCTTTTATTCTCTTGATTGATATAATGCACCTTTGGCATTTGCTCTTATCCTTTTGTTTTGGATAAGTGCAAACTGATATTAATAGAAGCTACAAAGGCAAAAGGCAGAAAAGAGTAATAAAGGGGATCGTAAATGCAACGACGACATATTGACCCTACTTGGAAGCAACTTTCGGAGACGATGAAAACTGTATTTCTTTACAAATATCAAGCTCAAAACAAAATGATATATCTGCACTAAAAATATATGAATTCAAATTTAAGAGTACAGTTGCATTATGTTTTAAACAAATAAGACAATTTGATGCATTTTTAAAAAAAAATAATATTTCCATTTCATTAATAGATCAAATATTACAGAGTTTCCAGTAGCCGTTTGACTAGCTACTGTTACAAACAGTCTAGAAGGAAAAACTCCTTTATGTTCTAGTACATTTAATCACAATAAGCATGTTGAGTTTTCCTTCTTACTTCTACGGGAAATGATCCAGTCTTCGCAAAGCTTCATTCCAGTGTTTAAGAGAGTTTCCCTGAATGTGCACATGAAACGCTATCACTTTACATGTATCCTTTACAGCTGAAATCCTGTCTTGGAATCTAATCTTATTCCTTTCCCGCCACAGACAGTACAATAACATTCCAAACACACTGGTCGTTATTTCAGCACGCCCTTTTTCCTTTTTGCAATGTTGCTAATCCAGCCGACTTCGCTGTTCCAATCACCTATGGTTCTCTTGTACTGTAGCCATACGAGCATTCTATCCCATATTTCCCAAGAGACCGGGCAAGCAAAGAAAAGATGGTCAAAGGATTCATCTACTTGCTTGCAGAAAATACATTGTTGAGGAATCTGTATCCCAAAGAGCATTAGCCTCTCCGCCGTTGTTAGTCTTCTGCGCAGTGCTAGCCAAACGATAAATTTGAATCTCGGGTGTAGTTTTGGCTGCAGTACTATGTTTTTCCATTGTACTTTTGGGGCTTGGGGGAATTGGAGTCTGTAGAGTTTGTTTATGTTGAATCGTTCTCCCTTCTGTAGTTGGATCAGTCTATTATTCAGGTCCCCCTGTATACTTTTGGATTTGATATCATTAATCTGGTTTCAAAGATCTTTCTCACAGCCCAGGCTGCTGTTTTAGGGGTAGGTACATCCTCGACGGCTTTGTTCTTAATGTAGTACGTGCGCATCCATTTGATCCACAGGCTGTCTTTCTTCATTGTTACTGCCCACAGATGCTTTGCCACTGCTGCCTTGTTCCAGATTTGTAGGTTTAAAACATTTAGGCCCCCTGCACTGTATGGTAAGCATATAGTTTCCCACGCAACTAATGCCTTTTTGGACACGTTTGCCTCCCCCGTCCATAAAAAGGATCTGCAAATTGCTTCAATCATCTTCATCACCTTTTTAGGAAGTAGGAAAATTTGGGACCAGTACGATTGCATTCCAAATAGAACTGTCCTAATCAATTGTAGCCTACCAGCATAGGATAGGAGTCGTGATGTCCAGCAATTTATTTTCTGTGTTATCTTCTCCACTATTGGCCAGCATTGCATTACTGATAATTTCTTGGAGTCCATTGGAACCCCGAGATACTTGAAAGGGAGAGAGCCTTCAGGGAAGTTCAGTTCTTTCATGATTTCCTCCTTTGTACAGTTGGAAACCCCTGCTATGTATATAGAACTTTTGTCTGCATTTGCTTCCAATCCTGATGTTTCCGAGCGTTTGTTGCATAAGTCTTACAGATGGGGCATCCGCTTTGCAGAATAGTAACAGATCATCCGCAAAACAAATATGTGCTACTCCTAGTTTCTTGCATCGAGGATGAAATTTGAATTCCTTCCTCCTCGTTATAGACTTGAGTTCCCTGTTCAAATATTCCATGACAATCACAATAGATAGGGGGACATTGGATCGCCTTGTGGTATTCCCCTTTTCCCTTTAAACGGAGGTGTCAGTCCCCCATTTAGGCTTAATGAGTATGTGACAGAGAGATGCATTCCATTATCCATTTTGTGAATTTGTATGGAAATCCCATGTCTAGCAGCAGTCGTTCTATAAAGCACCATTCCACTGTGTCATACGCCTTTCTCAGGTCAACTTTTAACACACATCGCGGGGATATTCCTTTCCTGGAGTATCCTTTAAACAATTCCTGAGTAAAGAGAATGTTGTCTGTAATGCTCCTGCCTTCAATGAAGGCTAATTGTGAATGACCAATCAATCCACCTATGACTGTTTTTATTCTTGTCGTGATCACTTTGGTGATTATTTTATAAAGTGTTGTGCAGCAAGCTATTGGTCTATAATCTTTGACAGTAGTAGGATTTTGTGTTTTAGGAATCAATGAAACTGTTGAGCTGCAGACACCTTTGTGCATCTTGCCTGTTGTAAAGAACTCTTTCACTGCTGTATAAACATCATCAGCAACCATATCCCAATGTCGAGTGAAGAATTCAACGGGGAATCCATCCACTCCTGGAGCTTTGTCATGTGGCATCTCAGTGATTGCCTGATATATTTCCTCCTTTGTTACTGGTTTAATCAGTTGCTGTTTCTGCTTGTTGTCTAAGCATTGTCCCTGTTGAATGATAACAGTGTTTGAGCATTTACAGATAGCTTTCCCCTCTCCCAGAATCTTGTAGAATTGGTCTTGGAATTCTTCTTCTGCTTGTTGAGGATCAAAAAGCATGTCCCTTGCAGCAGTGTATATGGAAGTAATTGTGTTCATGTTTGTTCTCTGCTTCAGTTGTGCATAGAAATATTTGGAATTAGAATCCCCACAGGTGATCCAATTTGCTCTTGATTTATGATGCAGAACATGTTCCTCTATGTTGCTCCATTTCTGTAATTCAGCCAAGGCTGACCTTTCCTGTTCTATGAGCTGCTGGTCCATATTGTTGCTTCTCAAGCCAAACTGAATTACTTCCAGTTTGTGTCTAGCTGCAGTGAGGATGCATTAAGCTCTCACGCTGTATAAACGTCTGAATTCAATAAAAATCGTACCATATTAAATTATATGCATGTAACATTATTTTGTCTTATTTCTGCGAGAAATTATTTTCTTAAACTCGTAATCTCATAATCAAGACAAAATGGGTCAAGCTCCACTTTTACTATTAGCAATTAAAACATCTTCAAAAATTATTGATCTATATAATATAAATTTAAATCAAAGATAAGATTACGATCATATGTATATCTACTGACTCCTGCTATGCTACTGCATCTTCTCATGCTTTAGAGTCCAGACGGTGCATGATTGAGGGCTTGTTCTTTGGCGCAAAGGGAAAGACTTTATTATTATGTCCATATTAGTAAATTTACCCATGCTTCGTGCGGAGTTTAAAAAATATCAATAAATTTTTTTAAAAATTTATTAAAGCAATAACAAATTTAGATATTATTCATCTTTTATGAGAAAGAAAATCGCAATTAATTAAAATATATTTGGTTTAATTAATAAATTTGGTTTATCTGTAGCAAATAATCAAAATGATGTATAAGTAATTGTATGTTATTAATAAATTTATTTAAATTTTATCTAATTAAGAAAATTCCAAGACCAAAAAATAAAACCTAAAAATAAAAGTCACATAAATTATTAAAGCTGCCAATTACACAAATAAAATAAAATAAATTATTATTAGTTGTATATTAAAAAGCTGAAAATTTCTCTGGAAAAAACACAATATATTTTTTGATAAAAGATCACTAGGAAGACCTTCTCCTCTTAGTCTGCAACATATGATAAAAATTTTATTTTATTAATTTATTGTATTATTCGGGTAGTTAAACCATAATTTGATGTAATACATTTAATTGAGTAACTGTAATATTAAATTAGAGATAATGTTACACTTTGAAGAATAAAATTCACCAAGCATTCACATAAATAATTAATTTTTTAATTAAAAAATCTCTCAAAATAACTCACTTAATAAGATAAAAATCAAAATTAATTATGTTTAAATTTTAACATTAGAATAATAAGTATTCTTTGCAACTTGATTATGAGCTTCACTAAGTTTTCAGTCATCGATAATATATCGCGAAAATAAAAAATACATTATTTCATAAAGTTAATAACACGTTGTCTAGTGATTTTTAAACTACTGAATACTTGCCCCATTCATATTGTTAAATTTTTGATCGGTAATAACCTATTATTATATACGATTTCTTAATTAATTAAATTACATTTTATATTTAACATAAAGTTATCTATAAATTATCAATGTCATATATTAATGCTTAATTTAAAAAAGTCATTGAAAAAAAATAGAGGCAAAAGAATGATGAACAAATAGAAAAATATACTTATAAAATAAATTTATATATAATAGGAAAAGGAAAACACATTAGAATCTCACTTAGATATCAGATAAAATCACGACTCAAAGTTATTGTAATTGTAGAGTACAATATATACAACAAAAAACAGATATCACAATCGCTATGTATATATTATTTAAAAAATCATTACTTCAACTTATACGACATCAACCTAAATATGACGAAATCAAAGACTAGTAATGAGAATTATGAAATATGCTTTATTTCGATCTTCACCTTATTATTTGACACTTCTTCTTAAACATTCTTTTTAAGATTAACACATCATAGAATATCTTTGTGCATTTACCTTAAACAAAAAAACAAAGAACAAAAATTATACCATATCTTAGCATAATTTATCTTTTCCACTACAACTTTTGACATAGAGATAGCTCAAATTATTATAAGCAAAATATAAAGTTAATGTCAATCATATTTGTTCTAACACATAGAAAGCCTTATATAAGTACATATATAGGAACATATAATAATCAGTCATAAAATTACACATTAAATATTTAGAGGTTATGAATATGAAATGCATGAGAATTATTGAGATAATTAAAAAATATAGGTTATGAAGATAAAGAGGTGTGAGTTATGGTGATTGAATTTATAAGACTATAAATGGAAAAAAATGATTAAAACCCCAAACAAAAAGGAAAACAAAAAGATAAATATATTTCTTGGCACCTTACTTTCTTATTGCCCTTATATATATTTATGTATGTTCTTTTATTATACTGACGTGTTAAATAATTTGTATAATATGGGGTCACTTAAAAGTAGACTTGTCAATATATGCCGGACCGGGTTAGTCCAGCTCAATCCGTATAGGCATTAGCAAGTGATTGGCTCAGTTGGACTAGCTTACCATTTTGATGGACCTTATAATAGTTAGTCCACCCCAGCCATATGTGAGTCGTGGGTCCCATTGGCCGGCACCATTATTTTTTTAAAATATAATTTTATTTGTTTCTTTAAGTACTAACCTGAAAAATAAATATTTAAAAGTTAAAAAATATTTTATTGGAAAAAAAGTCACAAAACTTAATAACTTTTTATATTGTTTTAATATATTACAATAAATATGGGTATTTGCATCTATACCGTTTTTTATGTCACGTTTTAACTTGCTCACGCTTTACAAAAAAAAATATAAGCGTACCCGCTTTTTCGCATAACTTCAGCATACGGAGCTGAAGTAGCAAAAGCAATCACGCAAAACTTCAGCGTTCTAGTAGTCGGACCTGAAGTTCAGCTGTAGAGCTGAAGTTTTTGTTTTGTAATTGACAAATTTCAGCTCTAGAGCTAAAGTTTTTGTTTTGTAGCTGGCGAACTTCAACTTTAGAGCTAAATTTTATTTTGTAACTGGCGAACTTCAGCTTTAAAGCTGAAGTTTTTATTCGTAATTGGCAAACTTCAACTAGCTGAAAATTTTGTTTTGTAACTGACGAAATTCTTGTTTTTATAACTAGCTAAGAGCTAAAAAACTTCTGATTTGCTCTTATCTCACGCATGAAAATAGAAGATAGTGAAACAAGCTAGCATCCGAGCAGAGCAGGCAGTATTCAGAATCACACTCTTTCTATACGAGCCAAAGAACTGGGCACCAATATCAGTTGAATAAACTTCTTGAGTTATTAGTTAACTTAAAGACTTACAGACGTTTAATGAGTAAATGTTTATGTCGAACTGTTATTGTCTTCAATATGTTGCTTCCTTATTAATTTTATTTTGATATTTATGTGATAAACTTCATGTTAAAATATTCTAGTAATCAAGAAAGATAAGAAGGAGGAAGAAAAAGATGACTAAAGTTTGTTAATAAAATAGTATAAGTTAATTTTTTTTTTTTTAAATAAGTATAGTTAAATTGGGCATTCAAATAGGGTATCCCGTACAATTTTTATCAATAAATATTAAAAAATTAAAAGACAAGACTATATTTCATTCACTAAAAGTTAATACTCAAAAACAAACTATTTAAGAGAATGCCCTTGATGCTTATGAGATATTCAACATATTATCTTCTTAAAACACATTTAAATCTGCTTGTGACAAGTTTGTCTTAACATCTTCACTTTTATCTACATCTACAATTCATATACAATATTAATTAGCTAAATATTAACATTAAATTTAAAAACTAATAATATTCAATTTCACATAAAAAATATTACCATTTTGTATAAGTATTTGGATATTTTCATGATGGATGTAACTTCTGTACTTAGTAATAACATGCCCACCGATGCTAAATATTGATTTCGAGCGAAATAACTATTCAAAAAATGAAAAATACTCCAGTATATTATGTTGGAATTCCAACATAAGTTCCAAGATAAGTATGCTGGAACTCCAGCATAATATGATTGAAATGCAGCATAAATATACTATAACTCCAACATAATATGTTAGAGTTCCAGGAAGTATACTGGTCTGGTATAATATACTGAAGTTTGGAGCACTGGTGCTCCAATCTCCAGTATATTTATACTAGAGCCAGCAAAATATACCGGTCCAATATAATATGCTAAAATTCATACACAGGTGCACCGAACTCCAGTATATGAACCGATCTCTGTTGCAACAAAATAATGGCTATTTCATTAACTTGGTAAACACCGACCATTTTTGACTGATCAGTTCAAAAACGGACTATACCGTGCTATCTATCGAAGTATAACTAGTGATTTGAAAAATAAGTAGAATTATCTATACAAGTTAAAATATATTGACAGTACGAAAGTTTTTATACAGTTGGAGTTTAAAGGTTAAATCCTATAAATAATATAATCAAGTAAAGTAAAGCCGACCTAAGCAAATATCAATTTGTCATTATCCGTTGCATTAAATGAGTTGCATATGTCACTAAATGAAATATTAATTTACTTTTGCCTTGTCAATATTCTTAGTTAAATTGTTCTTTAGTAAAGCTGCTGCTTCATGGAAATTAGACCATCATTAATTACTATGTTTCAACACTAGTATTAACTAGTTTTAACAATATTGTAATGACTTAACTCTATATCCACTGTTATTAATTGTCTCAGATACAAGAAAAGGGTGTAGAAAAAAAATTCTCATGTTGAAACGCTCTAAATTTTTGATGATTAAATTTATCTTTGATTGATCCCAAGAGATGATAAGTAAGAAAAGACATGGGAATAGACCTACGTAAGGATTTACTCGATGTGAGATATATATCATATTGTTCAAGGAACCATATAATTTTTTCGATATTTTTTGGATTACTTGCTCGATGATAAAGTATATACTACTGCTATCATCCATAATTACCAGATTAAAATGGTGAAAGTTCGTGATATTTACCGAATTGCTCTATCGTGCTCCACATGAAACATGGTTTCAAAGTTAGGGTTAAGAAGAGGTGGTCGTCAGAGGCGAATACAAGGTATTGGTATCCAGTGGCGAGCATAATTTTAATTTAGAGATTTAAAAAAATTTAAAAAAATTATAACTAATAAAATTTAACCAATGACCTAATAAAAGTTTTAAACTTCCTTGACCGATTAAGCTATGCTTTTGAACTATGTCAAAAGAATTCAAAACATAATATATAAAAGTAGACAAGAGGAATAACTCTGATAGTAAGCAACCTACTTCCAACCGAGAGGTTGTGAGTTCAAGTCTCCCCAAGAGCAAGGTGGGAAGTTCTTGGAGGGAAGGATGCCGGAGGTCTATTTGGAAACAGCCTCTTTACCCCAGGGTAGGGGTAAGGTCTGCGTACATACTACCTCCCAAAACCCCACTAAATGAGATTATACTGGATTGTTATTTTTGTAATATATAAAAGTAAAAACACAGATCATGACTTATATTTACATTGTAATTTTTCGACCTTCCGCCCCCTTCAATCCATTCCTGCTGGTACGGATTCATCTGAACCCAGTACTTGTGACGCAAAGTATAAATTTATGTGTAAAAATTGATTAATATTGAAATATGAACTGATAGCTTTAAAAATAGAACGTGTTCAATGCTAAAAACTTTATACGTTAAACCGATAAAACTTAAATCATGTATTGGTGGTCGTAGTACTTTCATGTTGCTCCCTCTTTACCAACGTTAATTTTTCGGCAGAACGTCTTGCAGTTCTATTACTCTGTATTAACTTTCGATAATCAAAAATGGGAGAAGTTTATGTACACAGTAACACAGATATAACTCCCTTGCCATTATTTGCCTATTTAGACAAACAAATGATTGTGTACATACCTGATGAACCTAGCTAATGCATTCGTTCGGGAATGCGATCTGTCAAGCTGGGGCAATGAAAGCCGTCTCCAGCGGGATCAGAAAGGGTTGTATTAAAGTTTCGGTCGGTTAATATTGCCTCTGCGATTCAATCCGACATTTCATTTCCCCCTTCATCATTTGATTTTTCGCATTGCAACCTAACATCCCTGTTTTCTTCAAATCAATGACGTACTTCTTTTGAGAGATGGCTCTACTTCTTATAGATCTCGAAAACCTCTGTGTCCAAGAAGCCCTACAGTATTAGTAATGCCAAGATCTCTCCTACGAAAGCAGGGCGAGGCAAGAAAGAGTTATATATCCTACGGTTGACTAGGACGGTATTTCACAAGATTTGGAAGGATATTGGCTTGAAGTTTCTGAATCTCAGCTGCTGTCACATTGCAATATTCCAAGTCCAACGCGCGTAAATTCTTCAGAGGCTTCAGATATTGCAATCCACCATTGGTGATACAAGAGTTCGAGACATTTAGACATAGCAACAATGTCAGTCCTGCATTTTCAGAAAAGATATCAAAATAGGCCAAACCATGAATAAAGATAAACAACCTTGTTCTCCAAGAGAGACGGGGTGCAGGATCTAAACTTGATGAGTTCAACGTATAGGTTTACTAGTATATCATCATACTTTTGAAATTATGGGTTCAGATTTAATATATCTAGAAATTTTAATGGGCTTCCTCATGCATCTCTATGTTACTTGTCGAATATACTGACTGCAATTGAGCTTGCTGAAGAGCTGCACGCACCCGCCCCTGGTTTCTAACAGGTCATGCACTCTATGAATAATCTGCTATCTACACATTTTTTTTAGACCCTCCAATAACACACACACATAGATGCAAGTCCAGAAATTAGAATCAAGGGATTCAAAGGAAATGTAGTAATATATCAAGTATTAACAGTTTAATACCTTTTTACGTTATGTATATATTATTCGAGCTGAAAGTATTAGGTCCAGTAAATAAGACCTGCTCTTGAATCCTTATTTGGACACATGATACATAAACATTTGGACAGCGTGTCACAAACTTGGCAGATTAAGAACTACTTATATCTTTTGCCGAGTCATACACAGTATTCCACTTCTGAATACTTACATGTAGAGGTGGACGGAGACTACGTTTAATCCATGGATTAAACTAAATCTAGTATTTTCAACAGGAACATAGATATTTATATGTAAAAGCCCATTAAAATTGCAGCGAATATCACATTCTAACCCACAAATTTGAAAGCACAATGAGTTCAACGCTAAGAGCCTAAAATTTGAATTCATCATGTTTGGATTCCCACCTGCATTTTGCATGTGGCCTACTGAATAGGAAAAATTACCTGATAGGAGTTCCAACGTTTTATTTGTCAAATTTCGGTTCTGCGATAGGTTCAAAAACATCAGGGAAGAAAGATCCTTTATATTCTCGACTCCATCATCAGTTAATGCACCACCACAAAGATCTAGTGATTGCAGATTTCTGAAATCTGATGAAACATTGATATTCAAATTTGAAAAAGAAAAACTCGTTAGCTGGAATATCTACAAGAACTGAGTACCACTTCATATTGTTAATTGCCAAGACAACAACAACAACAACCTAGTATAATCCCACTTAGTGGGGTCTGTGGAGGTTAGTGTGTACGCAGACCTTACCCCTACCCTTGGGTAGAGAGGCTGTTTCCAAATAGACCCCCGGCATCCTTCCGTCCAAGAACTTCCCACCTTACTCCCCAACTTGGGGAGACTCGAACTCACAACCTCTCGGTTGGAAGTGGGGGTTGCTTACCATCGGAGCAACCCCTCTTGTCTTTAATTGCCAAGACACCTGCTAAATATATATCCATTTTAATATATTCTCACGACACAGAACTAAACTTAGCATAAGCACCAAAAAGGGGAGGAGCGGCCAAGGGGAGCTGTGGAAACGTAGAAGAGCGAAGAAAGCAAATTCAAGATAATAGGAAGAGAAGAGAACGGCTGCTGTAACTTACTTGCAAGATGCTTTGTCCCAGAATCTGTTATGTGAGCTCCAAAGAGATCCAGATGAGTCAAACCAGTAAAACCTATACTCCATAGAACAAAAAGAATTACACGCTTAAATTTCTAACCGCGTATGCCAGAAAAGAAAATTATGAGATATGGCTGCACAAGCTATTAAGTAATTGATGCGGCGAGTCACATCTCAAAACATAAGTACGTTTTGGATTGAGCATCTACTAAGCATTAGCACTTTGTCTCATGCTTTGCACATACATATTGTTTTACTAGATATCTTTAAAGGCTTCCCCGTAACTAATAGAAGATTATGAGATTACGTCTCTGTAAACTGTATATGAACTCTGAACTTTAGTCACTGCCAAGAGCTAATTTTCTAAGGCTTACCTGTGAGAACTGCAAGACCGAAATCTGTAATTTGGCGCACATCCAGATTAAGTAACTTGAGACATGTCAATCCAGTTAACTTTTGCAAACCGTCGTCAGTTACTAAGGTGAATTTGAGATTGAGTTCCGCCAACTTGGACAAACCTAAAATAAATGAAGCACTCAAATCTACCATAACACATGCAAAACAAGAAGTCGATCACATCAAACTATCAAATATTGGCTGCTGATATCTGAAAAAGTGAAAAGAATTGACACTGACATGCACATAAAACACTATCAAGAAAGTTGACATAAAAGAGAAAAATCAATAAACTTGGTATATGGAAGATGTATCAAAACCAGTAACTACCATAAGAAAATAGCACAGACAAGCAATGTTGTGTGGACTCTCCAAAATAATGCCACACCTGTGATGGATCCTCCAAAAATTCACTACTTTTGGAGGATCCGACACACACGGGGCGATATTTTCAGAGAGTCCGAACAGCATAGCCGACAAGATAGATGATGGATTCTCACCAAATAAGCTATCTTGCAGTCAAAAAAATTTCCATTTTACTAAACGAGATGGACATAAATTCATTTCTTAAACCTTTGAACATGCAAGTAGACAATCACTAAAACTTGTCCAACAGACAAATTACTCAACATAACATGTCTGCAATATATGAACACATCATGTCTATCCAAGTCTCTAAATAATATAGAGCTCATAGAAATGGAATATTGCTCTAGCACACACTAAATATCCATAAACTAAATGGAGTATGTAATTTATGACTTGGCTTTGTTGATCTGCAAAATCAAGAGGACGGAAGGGAGAATCTTTTTGGAGCTGGAGCATAAGAGCTATCTTTACCAGCTAAGTGAGACAGTCTATCATCCGTAATCCTACAAGAATCCAAGTTCAGGCTTTCCAATTTTGTTAGACCTGCAATATTGATGCAAGGAAATAAATAACCAAAAACTGTAGAAGACAATTATATACACCATGTGAAAGAGATCAATCCATTAAATCTAAAGCTTTGAGATATATTTTTATGTTGTACTGCAAAATCTCCCAGACTCCCACCTGGTGGGAATATACTGGGTAGTTGTTGTACTGCAAAATCATAGAGAGGAAGGATTCGAGAAAATAATGAAACTTAAAACTGAAATGTAATCCTCGAAGAACATAGTCAAAGAGGCAGACAGACCTTCCAGATGACTCAAACATGCATCCGTGATGTGGTTATATCCCAAATTCAACACCTTCAAATTGCGGAGTGCTGCACGGTATATAACAGTTGCTCAAAGATGTAATGTTATCTTGCTCTAATTAGTTCATTGTGGCAAATAACAATATCTGCCAGTTACCCGAAAACTTCTCGCATCCATCATCTCTCAGGCAACATCTATTGAGATTCAGAGATTGCAGCAAAGGGAGATCTGTAGAATTAGAAAAAACGGTTTCCATAAGAGATTCCATAAGAGACACTAGAATTAGTATCCTCGTTCAGTAACTTAAGAAATCATTGCTGATTTCTTCTAAGACAGCAGCAACATGTTATTGTAAGATAAAACCGAATAGATAGGATGCACTTTCTGTATTATATCATGTAATCCACACCAATTAAAATCTCCTCTAGAAACTACAAGGTAGGAAAATATATTGCAACATAACTGCATATTCAGAGTCTAAAGCATCTTTAAAGGCGGCAAAAAAATGCAAACCTGAGATAGTATCCAAACATGAAGTAGTAACATGGGATCCTTCCATATTCAGTACAAGAAGTTCGTTCAAACCTAAAAAATAAAAAAGATAGAGAATATCTTAATACAAAAAGAAAAAAGACACCAAATAGATACTTAACAGAAGCACAAAAAGGATATTGAAGCTCTAACAAGCAGCAGGCAAAGGTATTAGGTATACTTCTGAGCCAGAAAGAGGAAAGCTAAACTTTTATGATATTGTTATTTTGGATGTTTTATCTATCAAATTATACCATTAAAGATATACAAGTCAAAGTACCATCTTAAAGTCCGTGTAAAGTCCAACACCATCTTATAAAATGAGACAGAGGGAGTACTTAAAAGTGGATTACTGAAAAGGCACAACTAAAGGGATGTCAAAAAGGTATTTTAAGGGGTACAGTCAGAAAAAGACGGTAAACTCTCAAGATCAAGTTGGCACTGAGTGTCTGAGATTGTGACATGTCGCCCGGTAAAAGGGGGAAAAAATCTTTTCCCTTCCTCTCAAATCAGAAACTGCGATGGCTCATACAACTTTTTCGCAACCAGCTAAGATGTGGTTAAAGTCAGGCTTTACATCTAAAAAGTATCTAGTTTATCATACAAGATATCGAAATGCAAAGAAAGAGCTATCAGCAGCAGGAGAACGAAATCAAGTTTTTATGTTCTTGCACAAATCAACTCGACAATCTAATAAACTGGGAAGAAGTGAATAAAGCTATAGAAGCTGTGACCACCTTTGGCTTCTAGTTAGAAAATACTTGGTATGTGGTTTAGAAGAGAAAGCGAGAATCACCATCATAAGACAATGCAAAAGCTATTACAATAGAAATACCAATTATTACCTCTAAGACAAGACACTCCATAATCTGTTACGTAGATACACAGAATCTGAAGTTCCTTCAAACTTGCAAGCCCTGAAGTACGTCACGTGAAAATGAGCAAATTTTCACATAATAAAAAGCACAATAAGATGACATGTCTGAAGATTTTGAAGCACATTCACCGCAGATACCTGCCAGAGGTTTCATGTCCGAATCCGTAATGCACTGACAATATCTTATACTGAGAGATTCAAGTTTTGACAAACCTGAGAAGAAAAAGGTACTCCATATTTTACGTTGAACTTCACCAAGATGGTTGAATAAAATTCAAATATTAGTCGCCAACGGTGATACTAACAAATAAAACTAAATCATTTTTCAGGGTGTGAAACCAAACCGCCTCAAGATTTACGGTAGGTCCACAAGAGAGCATTAGGCAAGGTTTCATTGAACTAAAATAGAAAGCATAACCAACCTTGAAGATGAACAAGTCCTCCATGAATCTGGGGACACCTCTCGAACTCCAACTTAACCAATTTATCTAAGAAGGATAAAGCTTGCATAGCTTCAGCAGTAACCGAAACACATTTTCTAAAACTCAAATATGTCAAATTTGAGAAACCTGAAAGGCACAAATTTAACCATTATCAGCACCAAACAACTCCTAAATGCGGCACAGTCTACTAGGAAATACAACAGATTGAATCACTAATTGACCTTCTTCCCAATTCAACAAGTAAACGAGTAAGATAATGCAAAAACTCAGTGGATTCCCATAAGTGGGGTCTGGAGAGGATACGGTGTACACAGACCTTACCCCTATCCTGGGAGCACAGAGAGGCTGTTTAACGTGATACTAACAATTAATCAGAGAGTGAATAGCATTTTCTTGTCTTCATATAACACTCTATTTCTATGGGGGAAAACAGGCTTGCCAGAAACCAATAAACATTGGCAAGCAAATAAGAAACTATTGCGATTTGAAAGAGAGAATAGTAATAACTACCACTGACTTGCTTTATCCCCTGTTCAGAAATACGGTCACAGCAATCGAAAGATAGCTCTTGGAGGTTTGAGCAATTTTGTAGGAGACTGAATCCAAAATCCGTGACCTCAGAACCAAAAATATATACAGACATCAAGGATGATCCTTGTGAAGAGACGACATCCATCCAATTATCTTTAACTCCTTTGTATTCTCCCATCCACATATCCTGTCAACAAAAAAAACCTTCAAAACAAATAGTCCAATAAGATCTTGTACTAAAAAGTCATTTCGTTTTCAAACTTCAATATGATGTCGATGTGAGCTGGGATATTACATGCAGTACACAATCTCTAAAAGCTTCGATACAATCATCCGAAAGGCAGTTTGAATAAACCAGTTTGTTGAATATCAACTGGCTTATATCCCTTGGCAGCATTGAGAATGATTGATATTTGTCAACGTCCTGTTAATAGAAGAGAGCATAAGATCTCCTTAACCAAAAGAACTCAATAACCTTAACGGCAGAGGCGGATGCAGCCTATACTAAATGAGTTCAGCTGAACTCACTATTTTCGACACGTAACATGAATATATAAGTGAAAATCCACTAAAATTTCAACAGATATTAACTTTTAAACCCATAATCTAAAAATACAATGTGTTTAGACAAAGAACAATAGAGGCTGAACCCATTAAGTTTAACTCTATGATCCGTCTCTGCTTAATGGAACATATCAAGGAAAATCAATCACCTTACGTATTTTGTGAATGCATAATTCCATGAGAGTCGGACTATTGTTTTCTCTTGGATGACAATCTACGGCATGCTCAAGAGGGAAGGACTGTAGACAATTTGAGCTCCGAAATTGGAAGTGTCTACTTGAGAAACCTCTTCTGCTAATGTTATCATCATCATGCTGGTCTCTCTTTAATGAACAAGCACCCCCCATTCTGGAATTACGTCAAGAACTCTTGCGTTATATTATCGCGAGCACTAATAGAGAGTGGCATAATCCATTTGAGGAAAGAGCACTCCCATTCATGTCGTAGTTTCTGATTAGGCACTTAAAGGCCTGAAAAAGATCAGGGATAGAACGTCAAAATTTCTTATGAGTTTTAGTTTTGTGCACTGATAGTCTATAAATTGACATACAACAACAGATAATTCTTCATCAGCAAGCTTGATATAGTAACCTATTAATAGAATAATAACCTGTTACACTCGGTCAAATTACACTGACAAAAAAAGGAGCATTCCAGTGACAAAGCATCTTGCGTTCACGCTAGAGTCCGAGGAAGTCACTAACGGAGCCAGAAAATTCAATAAAGGTGTTCAAATATTGAACATCCTTTGCCAGTGGACATGCAAGGGTGTTCAAAGTCTAATTTTTTATTAATAACAAGTAATATTTTACCCTGAATAGTATAATTTTTCGACGGAGGGTGTTCAATTGAACACGCTTGGCCACACATAGCTTTGGCCCCGGGAAAGTGAAGAAACATTAAGTGTCTGCTACTTTTCTTGTTTCTGGATTCTCCTAATTGTATAACATCAAACAGCATAGTCTTCACTTTATACACAAGCAACCATTTGCCATTTCTCAGAGTTTACGTTATACCAATAGACATTTCTGCTAAAAATTCATAATCAGAAACAAAATATTCCACACAAAATGCAAGAAAAGAGATTGCATCTTAAAAAAAATGATTCAATACTAAATCCAAAAACTCATCAGATAACAAAAGAAAACAATCACAAATCAAAACCAAATATTTCTAATCAAAATATAACCAGAAGTCATGTTTGCATGCAAAAATAGAAGAAAATATATATATAATTTTGTGTTACATTTGAAGAAGAAGAAAAAAAGATTAACCATAAAAGAGCAATTACATACCTTTAAAAAGAGGGAGTGCTCCAGAAGCTCCAGAAGCAATTTCTATAGAATAGAATTAACAATGAAGCTTATATACATAACACTAAAAATTGGAGATGACAACATGATAATCAGAGAATGAGAGGCACAAACCAAGAAGCTTGTGGGTACATGCCACGTGTCCAAATCTTTGTTAGAAGAGTGGAATTTGCGGGTTCGTTTCATTTTTTTTTCTTTGAATGATAAGATAAGAAACAAACATCTTTTATGTCTTGGTTTCAATTCCTAGTACTGTGTTCGTTTGTTTTTTTCCTTTTTCTATGGCGTCACATGTTTTGTCAGCCTATCATTGAGCAGTGCAAAATGCAAATTATACGATACTGAGGATAAGGATATATTATACGCAGGATATATTTTAAACATAGTGGGGAACGGAATTTATCCGTCGAAAATTTTATATATATAATTTATTTATTTTTTATTTCTAGCAAAAATTTTGCTTTCGAATAATTTGATGCATAAAATATTTTATATTTATTCTATAATATAAAAATATCAGCGACTAATTTTATAAATCTGACCTATAGGTCATATGAAGAAAATACTATACGAGTTGCACATGCATAGAATCCGTAGAAATAGCCGAATAACTTTATATATCTGTAATATATTTATTACCTGTTTGGTCAAGCTTCTAAATTAATTATTATATTTTGAGAAGTATTTTTTTGAAAGTGTTTTTCTCAAAAATACTTTGTTAAAAAGTAATTTATGTTAGACTTGTTATGAAATAATATAAAAGACAAGAACAATAATGCAAGAACAAGAGCAATAGAGAGAAGAGTAGAGAGAGTTCTTCTTATTGATACTTAGAGAATGTCAGGAGTGGTTTACAATGGTAGAAGACCCCTTTATTTATAGGGAGGGGGATGATTTATCTACCAAGAATAGAACTCTAGAATCTCTCTAATTATAGACATTCACCTTAAATAGGAGATTTCATAACACTCCCCCTTGAATGTCTATTCAACAATGTGCCTCGTTAAAACCTTAAAACCAAAACCCAATGGGAAAAATTAAAGAAAGGAAAAATAGTACACATGTTTGAATATGCGCCTATTGGTTGCCTCGTTAAAAACCTCGCAAGGAAAACCCAGTGGGACAAAACCTTGTAGGAAAAAGAGTGCAACGCGCATTAACTCCCCCTAATGAGTACATCAATTTATATCCTTGAGCATTTGCATTTCAATCTTGTGCATCATCTTCAAAACGATCTTTGGTAGACGTTTGACAAATCAACCATATTGACTTGAATAAATATTCCGCACCTTGAAATCATCATTCTTGATAGATATGAACATCTTCATATAATGTCGTGGAATAACTCTTCAATATCTCCATAGATGCATTCTCAATGCCATCATGCTTATAGTTATAGCAAGATACATATGTACACAAATTGTACTAAGGATGTGGTACTTCAGGACCAAGAATTGCATATGCTTCAAGCAACTTAAATCTTTCAAGTTAAGTCATATAAGCCATATAATAGACTTTAGATGCATATCAAGTTTTCCATGTCATGCTAGACAAATAAGATATCGAAAACTGATTATACATACCTTTGACTTTATACTTTCAAGCATTTGAACTATAGGTTCAAAATTACATGTCTTTCATATGGAATCAATTCTTCTTGAATTGTATCTCTTCCATTTAGTTACTTTCTTTGGGTCAGCAAATGCGTATAGCATGCTTTGCAATATGTTGCAATTGAATTATCCCTTTTATGAACTTCAGGTTCATATCATGATATTCGGGGATATACATATACAAATGATAATTCATCCCATGTAACCTTTTCTCAAGTGTTTATCATGTCTCCCCCTCATGTTAGAAAAGCTAACTTGTTTCCTCAACTTTGGGAAATCATCTTTGTGCATTATCATGTCAATATACACGGTACATTAATAATAAGATGAAATTATTTGGTTCCTGACCCTGAACCACTTGTGAGGGGAGAATATAATATACTCTCGTATACAACGTATATCAAACTAATATATATAACTTTGTTCTCATAAGAAACAGTTTAGCTATTAAGTGGAAGCACTCAATAATTATCTTGCTAAACCAACTTTGATATAAACCAACTTATCAAGATGAACTATCTTGAGTAGAAAATCTGGAAATTATGCTCGAAGTTAGATTACTGAGCAATTTACCTCGCAAGCACCGGCCAGGCTGCGGGTTAATAACAATTGCGCATGTAACCATATCATAGATGCATCATATGTGGTATACATGGCAGGTGAATGGGCCCATATTCACCTTTGATATTTCCAGAATTTATGGGCTTCAACCCGAACTCTTTAGTTGGTCAGTTCATTAATGAGAACAAGTGACACAAGAGAATTCGTAAAGAACTTTCTAGTTCTTTGATATTCACCTGTGTGAATTTGCACATCATACTTAAAATGAGATGGCTAATACAAATGCTAACTGAACAAATTATCAATATTGGTAAACTTCAAATTTACACCATGACATGTGCACTTATCAATAAACTTCAGGTTTATTATGACATGGGTTTTTATACCAATAGATATCCACTTTATTGTGGCATTCTTTCTTTTGTGTAGTACAAACTGGAGAACAAAGCGGGTAGCTTTTCATATGCAAATTACCCCGCTACAAGTTGTAGTAATAGGAGATATCAAAGCCTTCCTTTATTTATAGTCTCAATATAATCAATCGCTTTCGCGTGTACTTTGGAAACTGAATAAGTTTCTTTGAGACTTACTACAGCACAATACTCAATTGTGTTTCTCCAACATAGTAATAATTGGCTCTTCTAGAGCTCTCAATTAATTTTGTACTACCACAGATTCATCAACATCCATGTGGTAAATATCTTTCTTAAAGAGAAAGTTATACCATTATGGTCATGTCAAACTTATATGCAAGATATGTTTCTTGCATTATCGTTGTCCTTTAATAGTCATATTTCCAAAATACTTTGGCGTACAATAGGTACGTGACCAACGATCATTCATGCCATATATCATCTCAATCCTCCTTCTAGGGGTGAGTCTGGTATCATCTCAAACCTCCTTCTAGGGGTGAGTGTGGTATATTTAATACCAATTTCATGTTCATATTCTTCCAATAATGAATATGTATTCGTGAATCAGATGTTGTCATATTCACTTCGGGGATATGTGATTTTGTTATCCTTTTCAAATCTATAAATGCGTCAGGCATTTGATTTGCTATTCTTTGCAAATGGATAATCTTTTGTGCCTCTTTCACAAATAGAGGTATGTGGATCAAGATGAGATAATGATGCATTTTTCCACAAAATTTCCCGTTTGGTTTCACCAACTTCTCCCCTAATTTTGGGAAAAATGTCTCATCAAATTGACAGTCTGCAAATCGTGCAGTGAACAAATCTCCTGTCAGTGTTTCGAGGTAGCGAATAATGGAGGGCAATTCAACCTCAACACATATTCCTAACCTTCTTTGCAGACCCATTTTGGTGCGGGATGGCGGTGCTACAGGCACATATACTGCGCATCCAAAGATTCTTAAATGGGATATATTGGGTCCATGACCCAAAACCAATTGCAATGGGGAATATTTGTGTCAATTCGTCAGTCAGAGACGAACTAGCATTGCTGTATGCAAAATGGCGTGTCCCCAAACCGAAGTGGGCAGCCTACGAACTAGTATTGCTGCATGCAAAATGGCGTGACCCCAAACCAAAGTGGGCAGCCGACGAACTAGCATTGCTGCATGCAAAATGGCGTGACCCCAAACCGAAGTGGGCAGCCGACGAACTAGTATTGCTGCATGCAAAATGGCGTGAACCCAAACCGAAATGGGCAGCCTCGTTTTCATGAAGAGTTCAAGATTATTCTCATCTATTGTCTCAATATGATATCCATTTTGAATGATATCTTTAAAACTCAACAAGTTCCTTTTAGACTTGGAGGAGAACATTGCGATTGATATCATTAAAACTCAACAAGTTCTTCTTAGACTTGGAGGAGAATATTGCATTCTCTAAGATAAACGTCGTGCCTTTGGGCAGAGTTACAGTTGCTCTTCCGGAGCCTTCAATCAATTTACTTCCCATGGTTTGACATATAAAAGAAAATATACGAACATGAGAATAAACAACTTCAATCCGTTTGTGTCACATGATATTTTCAAAATCTGCCGCTAACAGTTGACTAACAAAATCAGATATGTTATCCATAATCGATTACTATGCAGCTTGAAAATTTTCAGTTTAAGCATTTTTCACACACAATCGATTGTTTAACATTGACAATCAATTGTTGATTAATTTTGAAAAATTCCGGATCACACTGTCTAACGACAATCGATTGTTAGACATAGACAATCGATTGTGGATGATTTTTGAAAAATTCCAGATTACACTGTCTAACGACAATCGATTGTTAGACATAGACAATCGATTGTGGATGATTTTTGAAAAATTCCAGATTACACTGTCTAACGACAATCGATTGTTAGACATAGACAATCGATTGTCGATCAATTGTTTTTCAGCTTTAATGCGAAAATATTAGATAATCGACTAGTTTTTCAGGCTAGTCGATTACCCCTACTGGAAAATAAAAATATTATTGATATTTGAGCATATTGAAGACATTCTAAAGAACTACTGCTAACATTGCATCATGAACTAACTAATACGAGCTAATACTAATGACTATTAGTTTATTCACTAACTAATACAAATAAGTAGAACAAAATCAAATAACTCCATCTTCTTTCATCACGGACCCATCACCGATTAGGTGGTCTATTTTCCCCTCGGGTTGCTCAAAGAAGTCTGCCACATCCAGGTGGGTGATGTCCAAGTTGTCGTCATAGACAAAATTTGTTTCAGGGCCTTTACTCTTTCGAGATGCTTGATAAAGGTCAACCAAGTGTCTTGGTATACGGCAAGTCTTTGACCAGTGCCCTTTCCCACCGCAACGATAACATATAGTTTCTGAACCATTTGCCTTAGGATCTTCATGATCCCGTTTCTGCTTTCGGCGGTTATCTCTCCTTGGGGGTTGACGGACTTCATTGGAATTTCTTCCTTGTCTACGTCCCTGGCTATGACCCCGTTTACGACCATGACCATGGCCCTTTTCATGTTTGGCATAATGAGAGTGCACCTTATCTGCTTCAGGCAGTGGTGTAGACCCAGTGGGTCGATTTTCGTGATTTCTCATGAGCAGGTCATTATTTCGCTCAGCCACTAGTAGAAGAGAAATCAGTTCAGAGTACTTTGTAAAGCCTTTCTCTCTGTACTGTTGTTGCAGTACCATATTGGAGGCATGAAACGTTGTAAACGTTTTCTCAAGCATATCATAATCGGAGATTTTATCTCCGCATAGCTTTAGAAGTAATTCTGAACATTGCAGAATTATATTCAGAAACAGACTTAAAGTCCTGGAGCCTCAGATGAGCCCAATCATATCGTGCTTGTGGCAGAGTGACCAACTTCAGGTTGTCATATCTCTCCGTTAAGCCGTTCCACAAGATGAGTGGATCCTTGACGGTGAGATATTCAATCTTCAAACCTTCATCAAGGTGATGACGCAAGAAAATCAAGGCCTTCGCACAGTCTTGGGTGGATGCTTTTTCTCTATCTTTAATGGTGTCTCCGAGACCCATAGCATCTAAGTGGATTTCAGCATCCAACACCAATGTCATATAGTTCTTGCCCGAAATTTCAAGGGCAACGAACTTTCTTTTCGTAATGTCAGACATAAAACAAATTTACATCAAGAGCGTGTTCATACTTACGGGCTCTATTACAATTATCACATTCACTTCAGGGAATGGATCAAAATCATGTGCTTTACACAATCTCATGTCAAATATTACTTTCATAAAGTGAAAGATTATTTTGAGAATCCTTATTGTTCTCATTACCACAATAATGACGATTATAACTTCGTCTATTGCCATGTCCACATCCATTGATACCTTTACGGTAATTAGTCTTCTTTCAGACTTATCACATACTGCTACCACATTCTCTAAAGGGAATGGAGCAAATTCAATTGGACGGAATTCTTTGCCACGTCCACATTCATTGATACCTTCATGGTAATATTTTAGTCTTCTTTCAGACTTATCATATACTGCTTCCACATTCTCTAAAGGGAATGGAGCAAATTCAATGGGACGGATTTTCAATTATTTGCCCACAATCATACATGAATTTAATCATGGCAGGACATAGAGATTTTACCACTTCATGTGGTTATAATTTCTTACAAACTCCATTAGAGTTATAATCAAACTTTGTTGTCTATGCTTTGTATATAAAATCAAATTATAGAATTCCAAGAATTTGAAAGGGAAAAGTAAATTACTTACCTTTAAGGTATACCAATTATATTTTCAATGTGGTCCAGCGGTAGATAGTACCCTGCCACGCTACAGACCCGGGTTCGATTCCGATTGGTGCATCAGAAGTGCTGCGATGATAAATGTGCATAGTTGTGAAAACTTGGGTCTTCACTAAGTCTGATTACAGACGATCTCATTGCATATCTGAGCCTTTTTTTTTTCTTTCTTCATTCTTTCTTTGAAGCAAAACCTTACACAAACAAAAGCTAAGACAATCGAAAATTTCAATTGGTTAGAGACTCGTGCTGATAACGTGTTATGAAATAATATAAAAGACAAGAACAATAATGCAAGAACAAGAGCAATAGAGAGAAGAGTAGAGAGAGTTCTTCTTATTGATACTTAGAGAATGTTAGGAGTGGTTTACAATGGTAGAAGACCCCTTTATTTATAGGGAGGGGGATGATTTATCTACCAAGAATAGAACTCTAGAATCTCTCTAATTATAGACATTCACCTTAAATAGGAGATTTCATAACAAGACTAATTAATTTGAAAAATACTTCTAAGCAGCGATTTGTATTTGGCTTAACTTATAAAAAGTGCTTTTAAGTATATCTTTTTTCAAACATACTTTTTAAAAAAGTAATTATAGAGAGAAATTACTTTTTCCTGCTTCTGTTTAAAAAGAAATTTGTATTCTAAAAACCTGGCCAAACTTTTAAAAGAACTTGAAGAAATTTAGCCGAACAGACTATTATATTATTAAGTCACTTTGCCAGAAAATAAAGATACCATGTTACAAAAAGAGAAAACACGAGATAAACTAGAGATTGAAACATCTAAATTCATATTAAAATATAAGAAAATGTGTCACTATTAATATAAAAAAACAAAAGGAAACAAAATATTCTATTGTAAACAAGAATACTAAATTTATGAATATTCTATATTATTGTACTACAATTTTCCTAAATAAATGCTACCAATTCTTCTGCATTGATGTACTAGAATATTCCAAGATACTCCTATACGTTAACATATTTTAACAAAATGTGGAACCTAATATAAAAGAGGCAGCACTAAATTTCCGCTCTACACAAGGTTTGTGAAAGGAACGAACTATTGTACCTAACTTTATCGTATATTTTTATAAAATATTAATTTTATGATTTAAATTCATAATTTTATATTTATATGATAGTAACTTTACCAGCTAAATAAAATATAATATAAAAAAAAAGTTATGTACTATTAGTTCACACATTTTCTTTGTTTTAGACTTTGCCCCCAACAAAACGACAAATCTCAATTCACATCCCCAAAGCCCTAAAAACCTATATTCTTCAAAGTACAAAAACCCTAATCCCCCTTTCCTTTTTCAAATCTTTCTTCAAATATTCCGCTTTTGGACAGTCAAACTCAACCCTACCATAGTAAACCCCCCACTCCCTCTACTTTTTCAAGGAAGTTCTGATTTTGGGGTTTTATTTACTCTCTTTTTGCCCATTTATAGAGTTTTGTTTGGGCTAATTTTGTAGGGAAAATTAAAAAAAAAAATGGAGGTCAGTAATTTGAGCTTTGAAGTAGCTGTTTTTGGGAGAATGGTGATGGAGTCTGTTGTTGAAGCTGTATTTGCTGAGACCCTTTTGGCTGCTCAAAGATCTGTTGGTTCTTTGCTCATTGTGGTATAAAATTACAGTCTTTTTAACTTAAAACTCTTTATTTTTCGTGTAAAGCTTTGATTTTTATTGATGGTTTTTTGATTCCTTGCTCTGTTCAACTTACACTCTTTATTTTATTGAATTTTTTTTATTTTTAATAGTGGGGTTTTGGATTCTTGCTCTGTTTTTCGCTTGCTTGTTCATAGTAGTATAATAGACCAAGAAATTATAAACAGCCTCTTGCAGAACTGCTGACTGCGTATAATAGACCCTTGTGGTCTGACCCTTCCTCCACTCTCCAGCTATGCTGGAGCTTAGTGCACCGGCTGCCCTTTTGTTCGTAGTAGTATAGCATAATTTTCCAACTTACACTTCTGTTTTCTTGTGAAGTTATGATTTTTATTTGTGGGTTTTAAATTTCTTGCTCTGTTTAACTTACACTCTTTATTTTAGTGAAAAAGTCTTGATTTTTTAATAGTGGGGTTTTGGATTCTTGCTCTGTTTTGTTACTTGCTTGTTCATAATGATGTATCACTCCAACTTATACTTTTGTTTTCTTTGCTATTGTTTATTTGTTGCTTAATTTTCACTGGTCTTGAGCAGAGGGTCTATCTGAAAGAGACTCTCTACCTTGGTAAGCTAGGGGTAAGGTTTGCGTACACATTACCCTCCCAAGACACCACTTGTTGGATTTCACGTGGTTTTTGTTGTTGTTGTTGCTGTACGCTTTGGTGTTCTTGTAAAGTTGTGATTTTTAATGATGGGTTTTTGGTTTCTTGCTCTGTTTTTCGCTTTTGTAGTTGTTTGAGCAGCTCTTTTGTTGATATCCAACACACACACACACCCCGAAGAAGTGTGAGTCATTGCTTGATTTGTCACAGTGATATAGCATATTTTGCAACTTAGACTTTTGTTATCTTGTAAATTGTGATTTTAATGGTGGGTTTTGGATTTCTTGTTCTGTGTTCTGCTTCTGTAGCTGTTTGAACAGCTGTGTGTCAAATTTCATTGCTTCTTTCTTATGGGATGGTTAAAATTTGGAACTTTTCCTGTGCTTCATTAGGTTTGTTGCTCAAATGTTCGTTATTATTCTCCAAGCTGCTAACTTTAGCTATTGTATACTAATATGTTATGTTCTTTGAAGTAATTTTGGACTGAAGAGCTCTGTTTATTCCTTTTTCTTGGCTGTTTGTAATGGAAAAAGCCAATTAGGTTACTAAGGTTAGTGTCATATGGCTCTTTTTCATTCCTCTGGGTGTGAAGTTGGAGTCGGCCAATTAGGTTCTCTCCTCTGTAAGCTTGGATGTGGAGCAAATATCCATTTTAAATTGTAAAGGCTTAACATAGCAACCTATGTGGCTATAGTTAGAGAGTAAATGTTTTCCCCCAAAAACTGAGGTTCTAGATTTGAATGTGTGTCGAGAATCAAAACCCAGTTGGTTAAAAGTTAAAATATTGGAAACGTAAACATGGACTTTCCAGAATAAGCGACAAACAGTTGCCTTGAAATACCTTAAAGTGAACTGCTGTTCCACATCCAAGTGTACACCGGAGGGAACTAAACCAAAGAGGAGCCGAGACCAACTAATCTGGCTTCACCACCTTTTGCAAGAATGCAGTTAATAGACAGATCTATCAACCTGTTTTCCATGCCCTCTTTTTATAAATGAGTGCGTTGGTCGTCTTCCCTTTGTTTAATTAAAGCTTCTGATGTTCTAAATCTTGTGACAATAGTTGCAAAATCTTCATCCAGGACTCTTGGAACTATGTTATGTCTTTGGATTATAGTTGTCTCTGGCTCCTTAGTTCTTCTGGTTTCTTTCTCTTTATTGGTCTCCTTAAGCATAAGAAACATTTGAATTCTAGCGCACTAGCCTTAGCTAGACTCCTGCTTCATGTGCTGACTTTAATTAAAGCTGGATGGGCAATATCTGCTTAATTTTACACAGCCTCATCGGATGAAATAATTTCCCTTGCCTAAATCCGATTTATCATTTAACACCTTATTCCTCTCAATTGGACCAGTTATTTGTGACCAATAGTTTTTGGGTGCCACTGATATCAACATTAGATCACCTTTTTGGTACACATTTTTTAGCGGTCAAAGTTGAACTTTATATTTGAATTTCAACAGTATTATGAAATTTAGGAAAGATGTAGGGACTAGTGCAATATGAATGCTGTAACTATTTCCAAACTATTTAAGAGGCTTAATTTTGTGTATGCGTGTGAGAAAATTGAAATTCAAAGATGTAGTCTTCTTTCTTTCCCGAATGAATCTGGGAATAAATTCCTTCTTCTCCCTTATTAAGAAAAGTGAAACTGTCTATTGCATCAAGCGCTGTTTAAATCTGTATTTTCTCGCTTTTATCAGAAAAAGTCTACATTTTCTTGCTCGTTGCTACTCATCAATGAGCTTATGCAGTTTAGTTGCCCTGCTGTCCTTTGTGTTTTGCTTGAACTCTAAAATGACGGCCTAGAAACTTCTTGTTCCGCAATGCATGGTTCCGTTATCAACTTTGGTTATGCTTCAGGCAGGAACTATGCTCAAGGATGCTAATGCATTGCCAGAGTTGATAGGCGCTGAGAAAAGGTACTCCTAATTGCTAGCTTCCCTGTATTCATTGCATGCGGAACTATAAGTTTCATGTGGAAAACACCAAACTCTGATGTCATTTTCAGGTTTCCATTCGAAGAGCTCCATAAAATGGAAAAGGCTGGAGTTGAGAACAAAGATGGCAGTGACACAGAGGACGATGAGGATGATGATGGAGACGCTGATGATCAGGATGACGATGATGACTTTTCCGGCGAAGAAGGGGAAGATGATGATGAAGAAGGGGATCCCGAAGAGACTCCAGCGGCTAATGGCAATGAAGGCAGCGATGATGAAGACGACGAAGATGATGAAGACGATGAGGACGGGGATGATGATGAGGAAGAGGAAGACGAGGAAGAAGACGAGGACGAGGAGGATCAACCACCTGCCAAGAAGAAAAAATGAACCATTTCCTAGTATATGTTAGTTCTGCTTTTCAGCCATGTTTGAAATATGTAGTAGAAGGAAGATGGAGTTGTGATATATATTCCATTTAATCCAATGAATCTTCTGGTTTCCTTGTTAAGGTAATCCAAATTAATTTGCAAAATTAGATGATTTAACTTTCGTACTATAAATTTTATTAGGGTAGGCTATCTGCATCGCAGCTTTGTGCACTGAATTGCCTTTTTTTCCTTTTTTTCCTCTACATTTTATTGACATTTCACACTATGATGCCTGCTATAACAAGTGGCCAAAAGGGGGGAGTTTTCAACATAACTTGAAAAAAGGGTAGTTCGGTGCACTAAGCTCTCGATATGCGCAGGGTTTGGGAAATGATCGGATCACAAGTCTATTGTTTGCCGCCTTACCTTGTATTTCTGCAAGAGGCTATTTTCACGACTTGAACTTGCAGCAAGAATTTTAATGATTACGCCAATGCTTTCCTTCTTTTTCAACATAATTTGATAGCATAAATTTCTTTATACTTTCAGTGCATAGAACATAAACTAAAAGAAAAAAAAGTAGATCGGTGCACTAAGCTCCCCTTATGCACATGTATAGAACATAAACTCTCTTTCAAAAACATATAAGCAAAAGTTTATTCAACCGGTTAAACACCTAACAAGAAACTTCAAATTTCCAACTTTCGCTCTTATTTTCAATCAACCAAATCCTACATTCACTACATTTTGCATCATAAAAGAAAACAAGAGCTTAATTCAACCAAATACTGTCAGTTCCGTCTTCAAATTGCAGATGCTGGAGATGGTGCTGGAGAAAGACTGCAATAATAAATCAAAGTATCACCAAAACTAGGATTAAATGGAAATATTTTAGGCCAACAATTACTATCAATGCCAGTAACAACTTCACAACAAGAAGAATCAAGCCATCCAATTCCAGTAAATGCTTTATAAACTCCTGTTACACATCCACTTATACTTTCAAGAGATGACAAACATTCAAAAATATTATCACTTGGACTTGGTGCCAATATTGGATCAAGTCTGGCCATTACTACTGAATTTGCCATTCCTAATATAATGAAAAATGCAATTATCTTCAGAAATTTTGTTGCCATGATTCTTGAATTTTCTTCTTCTTTTTTCCCCTTAGTTTTGAGGATATTATTTTCGGATGATGATTGTGAATTTTTGTGTGATAATATAAAGGTATTCATAGGGAGATTTTGGAGTCATAAAGATCATTTATACCATATTTATGAAATGCATGTCTTCCAAAAATGCGTTTCAGTTTTAGTCAGTACTAATAAAGTTAAGAAGAGGAATTGTGGAGTAATGGTAAAATTGTTTCTGTGTGATCTATCGGATATGTATTCGAATCGTCGAATCAGACACAGATGTTTGCTTCAGTGCAGATTGCCTACATCATACTTCATGGAGTGGGAAAAAAAAATTAGAAATAGCTTGATTTACAACTGGTAATTGAAAAAGAACTACAATTTCAAAAGTAATCGAAATTTAACAATTTTTCATATAAAGATAAAATCTGAACAAAAACACCCTTAAAATTCGGAAAAAATAAAGCATAATATGCTGGAGTTCGAATTTATCACATAGGATATTCCAGCATAATGTGCTAGAATTTTATAAATATGCTGGAGTTCCAATATAATATACTGACAATTTATACGCAGAAGCTCTATAATCGAGCATATTATGCTGGAACTTTCTGTATTTTAGCTAGGGTATTTTTGTCCAGATTTTATTTCTGCATAAAATAATGGCTATTTTTCGATGACTTTGCAAACGCTGACTATTTTTCGATTAACCGGTCCGAAAACTGAGTAACTCATGTTATTTTTACCTTGCCGCGCGGCCCTTTCTAGAATGCTGTGTGAATGCAAGATGCTTCGTGCACCGAGCTGCCTTTTATGCACGGATAAATTAAGTTAATGAAAAAGTCTCATGATAACTTGAAAATGTCGAACAACATTCAATCTGAAAACATTTTTGAGCTTAGTTAAAATCTTAACGTTAAGGATTATTATCTTGCGTATTGTACTGTCTTACCCTTATTAAGAACTCGTTTTATTGGATGAAATTTCAATTTTAATAAATTATATTTGTAAGAACTGCAAATTGGCTTTAACTTTATCAATCAAATTTCTTCGAATAATAAGGGATAAAAATAGTATAACTCATTTCTTTTAAGCTGAATCTTTGTAATTTCAAGAAGTATGAAATAGTGAAAGTACAATAAAAAAATTAGCTTGTAAATATTCTTTTTCTTTTTTGAGGACGACTCATATTAAATCTAAGGTCAAGGACTGAAATTAATGCATCAACAAATTTAAAGTTATTTACTATAGAACGTACAGAAAAATAACTCCTTCCTAAAGAAAGCAATTAATACTAATACTAATAACATTCTTTTTGTTAATAACAGTATTCTAATTAGAGCGAAATGTTTATTTTGTAATCATTCCAAAATTCAATAAGAATTTTCTCTTTTTCTCTCTTTCTCTGCAATATTACTCCTCTTCTTTTATTATTTTATAACAAATTCAGTTTCATCCTGTAATCATAGTGATGGCACTTCTTGGGCTACCTTACTGTCGTCCTAGTCTGAAGTTAATGATTAGTCTATATATACTAGAAGAGAGGAACATCTTAGATCTCGTAGACTCTGATCAATCAATGTCTTTACGAGAAAGGAGAGGGGTTTTAGTGCTTATATAATTGTGCGAGTTAATTTGTTCCAAACTATTCTATTAGTAGATTAAGGTAGTTTTATATTTTACCGTACTAATTATCGTACCAATGTTATAATAATTTTTAGCAATTATAACATGTTTAGTAAAACAAGTTCAAATTATTATTGTTTTTCTTGGTTTTCGATATTACAAAACAATCATTTGCTTTATACTTTATATTTATCATTATTATACAGTTATCCAACAAAGCTAATGCTAAATATATGGCAACAGAAGCATATAATAGTTGCACATGCTAATTTTCAGGGAAATAAGTCGTATTACAATTCAATTTTAGACTATGTAATTGTTTTAATCATGGTTTCTCAAAATTACATTAAAAGATCATTATTGAATTATTGATTTAACTCTATTATTCTCCTCTCCTTTCCTACTGAAAATACTAATGTTTATTCGTATATTTCTTTTGTATGCCAAATCATGGGAAGCAAATATGGATATCTCACAAAACAAACTTGGATAAAAATTCAATTGTAAAAATATTTGTTTTAGTTGATTCATGTACGACACATACAATATTCAAAGACAAGAAATATTTCTCTAATTTAAGTATGTGTAAAGCACATGTTACTACAATTTCTGGTAGCAGTAAATTAATTGAAGGCTCTGGAAGAGCTACTATAACTCTGCCTAAGGGAACACCATTTATCATACAAAATGCAATGTTCTCCTCCAAGTCCAAGAGGAACTTGT